>JAUOZQ010000027.1:0-600000 GCA_030710315.1 Anomotaenia brevis
TTGATTAAGTGTTGATTATACGATCAGATGAGGAGTCGTGCAAGGACTATACAACGAAGTTAAGGATCACTTTTGATATTTCTACTCACAAAATAAATAACCACTGACATTAACTGATCTTGACAGATTTTTGTTTTGTGGTTGTAAAATTGACTCATGGGGTGGGTAAACAATAGATTTTGAGCTTGTTCAATCTCTTTATCTGACAACGATCGTAAAAATACGAAGGAAAATTTGGTTAATTCACTAATGGGTATAATTACTCTTGTTATCACCAAGTTTGAAAGTGCAGATTTGTTGTTGATAAATTGTTGTGAGGGGGTCGGAAATGCTCAAAATTCTGCTTTTTGGAAAGGGACATGGAAATATTGTTGGAACCACCCGCCACCCGCCACTCGTCTCGAGTGATTCCATGAATAATGATGTCCTATTATACACGCTTGAGGTATTTTCCAATGCTTCATCCCATTTTATTGCACGTAAAGCTACAAGTTGTTAAATTTGATAACAAGTGAAATACCATTAGGAAATGCAATTGAAAATATTTCTGTCAAAAAGTGGACCTAAAGGAGAAGTCCGATTGCCGTCAAAATGATTGAATGCATTCAATCATTTCGCTTCTACTGTCAGTCGTATCTTTGGTTACATTAACCCAGAAACAACGAAGATAATTTATTTGTCATCCATGCATACAGGTGATTTTACATGATAAAGAAGGTTTGAAATCCAGTTTTAAAATTTGTCTCTTCATTGTAGAATAATGCACACTGAAAATGTTATTTTTTGGGAAAATTTTACAGTTTGGTTTTTATAAAATGGGGACATTTACCGGAAATGCACAAATTAAATCAACAGTACTTCTTTATGTCGTAATTCTTACCAAATTTATACATACAGATTAATCATTACCATATTTCCAAGCTTCGATAAGACCAGCAGTAGCTATTGTTGTTCTAAGGTATAAATAGCATTTAGCATAAGAAAACTGTGATGCCTGTGATGGTCTTTAACTTTTTGTTGGGGTTAAAAATGGTAAACCATGTTATTAAGACCTCAAAATGCATTAAGATCTGCGACTAAACAACTCACCAGATTCCTAGTTGGCAAAGGTAGACGGTGTCTGTAGTGTGCTTGGTGAGAAACAGTTACAAGTGCCTCGGGTGTCCACTGTGCCTAAGAAATCGCTAACTCGTAAGATCATAGTGAACCAATGCTACATGGTACGTCGGTACGGTTTGATAAGGGGAAGGCGTATGAATAAAAGCAGTGCTGAGGCGTCATCCGTGACTTCCTGTGGTTTGGGGGAGGACCCGCGAAATGGGCCTCAGTGAATGGACCTCGACATGGCACGATTTATTCAAGCCGCATTTACTCATCTACAATTTATAGGCCAGACTCTTCCCATTATATCCACAACCCATTACGACTTGTGCTTATGATTTCAGTGACTTGTTTCAAATGCTAAGAGCAGGAAATTGGCATCACAGCCGTCACAGAAACACTGTGACAATGGAGAAAGAAGGACATTCACAACTTCACTAGTGAAACTAGCCGTTGGAGCAGCAATTGGTACCAATTACAATGCAAGGGTTGATGTGCGCTGCCTAAACTGCCGTTACTGGCACACATGAAGACGTTGTTGAGAGATGTCCTCCGATGAGTGTCGCATCAAAAAGGTGACTGAATATTTGCCTTCAGAGCCACAGATGTGATCGAATATCTGAGTGATCACAGTGGGTCGTCTTATAGTGACGATAAAGGTCACTTTAGGGAAAGTATTTGAAACTGTCATATTCCGGGCTGAGTGATTCAAAATTGATGGGACCTAGAAGGAGTTCCAGTGAACCTTCGAAGCTCTCTCGACTCCTTTGAAAGCTGATGTACAACACAAATGCGTGAACACCAATACAAACATTTTTTTTCCCAAAATGGTTATTTTGAAAAAACACTTTCGATAGTGGTTGTCTGACAAGAACTGCTTAACTTTTCTGAAGTTGGTGTATACACATCAGAAAACAACAATTTAAATGAAACACATTGGGTTGAGTGCTTTTTTAAACATAACTTCTAGCAATTGCCTAAACGGATTGGTGTAAGCGACGAATGAGAACCACTATGACACAGGCCAAGGCTTACACACGCTGCAGTCCACATTTCAATGCCTTTTCGACATACAATAAAGCCCTGTGACATTTTTGCGGTCTTTAGCACGCTCCACTAACTGATCGATGATAAAAGACAATTCAAAGCCACATGTTAAAAAGGAATCGCCGTGTTGAGCCCAATGATTTATTAAATTTCGAGTTTGAGAACCACAAGCGCAAGAGCCTTAGAGCCAGGAAGACGACGAAAGGAGGAAACGCAATAAGCACTGTCACTGGTGGGATCAGCGGTTGGTGCAGGCATTGGCATCAGTCCCAATTGAATTGGGACACACGTAGCGATCGAGGCGACATCTTGTGAGCCTCGAGCAAGCAGTAGTTGTTGTGATGGATATTTCGGGAGGAATGAATGAATGAATGGATGTGTGAATTAATGGATGAATGCAGGAGGATGGCATTGAGGACTATCAGCTGACTTGAGAAGCTGTCCCGACTCGAATACAAGCTGGAAAAGAAAGCGCATGTGAAGATTCAAATAAAATCTTAAGTTGCATATAGTAAATGTGCACTTTTAATTAACGTAGACAGCAGTACACTGAAGTTATAGTTAGTTAAACGAAGCAATGAAGTATGTGTATTTTTACCTTGAAAGGCAGTTTGTGATATTCAAATATGCCGTACTGCAGATCGAATCGAAACATCGGAGTCTTTTGAGCGAATTAGGGATGTTTAGATTTCAGCGACACAAAATCGGTATCCAGTGAACCAGCAAACAAAATTTAGTGCAATCCGAAGTTGGGAAGGCGCTTTAGCAAGCGTCGATCACCACCAAGATTTTAGATTAACTCGATGGTGACGACTAACCGGCCAGTCCCTGACAACTCGAATCTCCTCTCTGTCGATCTCTGGAGAAGTCCTGCCAAGAGAGGGAGAAGAGATGAGTTGTGATTAAGCGATGACAACTCCACCTATTTATACTCGTTTACTAATATCAAGTGACCTTGAATTTGGTGAAAGCCAACTAATGGGGAATACATATTGGCCTAATTTTCCAAAAGTGTTTAAGGTTGTAAGACATTTCTTAAAATATTACCCATTTTTGTAGAAGAACAGTTTACTTTAGTGGTGCTATCAAACTGAGCACATCTCGTATCCTCATAAATTTTTGCATTAAAAGGCCTAAATTTGAAGATTTGTATTTCTTTTTGGATAAAATAGATTTTTTGTTTCTTCTTGTATCATAATTCAAAATGGGTTATAGATGAGTTATCGAGGGTTGGGTTGTCTACTTTATTACTCTTACGCTGCAAAGATCTTTTAAAGTAACTATTTGTTTCCTTATAAAGTCTTGGCAGCAATAATTCTTGAAATAGAGAGAGAAACTTATTTCCGCGTGTCTAGGATTTTAAAATAATCACCACTACTGTGAGGGAATACTTAGTCGAAATTCTGATGCAATTTAGAAATTTTGAGAGCAGCTATAGAAGTGGCCGTAATTTTTTCGAACCCTCGCATGCACTAAGATTTTGCCTCGTATTTTTGTTCAAAATGAAGCAAATACACGTTGTTAAACTACGCGTACGAAAATATACCTACTAAAGATGGCTATGAGAGATAAAACTGAGCTCAAAAGACAGTGATCAGAAGTCGGCTCTCCTATGAACTTAGATTACACCACAAATATTCGCTTTATTTTGTTTATTGTATTATCTATCTTATAATCTCTAAATAACATTGCTTTTTGCATTCAAACTTGTCTTTAAATTGGATCTTTTTAATTGTTGAGGCATCAACTTTGTAAATCTATTTTACATTAATTTCGAAAGTAAAAATTGCTCTCATTTTGGCGATTAGTTGAGTGCATTTGCAAATTGTGAACTTCTCTTGAGTAGACCATTAAATTCGTATGATAAACCCACGCACATTCTGCATTTATAAATGGCTATTAACCTGGTCTATGCAGCCACATTTTCTCTAAACTTGTTTGCTATTTTGAAGAGGAGGTTGAAAATATTCAAGTAGGCGTC
Source organism: Anomotaenia brevis (assembly GCA_030710315.1). Lineage (NCBI taxonomy): Eukaryota > Metazoa > Platyhelminthes > Cestoda > Cyclophyllidea > Dilepididae > Anomotaenia > Anomotaenia brevis. The sequence continues at coordinate 4,130 of JAUOZQ010000027.1, forward strand.
AAATCAGCTCTTTATTAATGATTTTTTAGCAACAGTGAAGCCGAGACTAAACATCGCAATGCTAGAGATAGGTGCATACCACTCACATTTAGGACTACGGCCGAATAAACTGTTAAACACTTAGAAAATCCTACAAAATCGATAAGAACTTTAAGAATCGAAGGGATATACTCACAATTTGCAATTAAAATTTTTTTCAGTTTTGGAATTTTTGACAAATACAAATGAGTTGCGGAATCTGTTTATATCTGGTTGATATTACAAATTTAGGTGCATCATTAACGGGAACGAATTTTGACGGAATATTGGGGGTAGCTTTAATTCCTAAGTTTAGCTGCATTTAAGGCAAGGTCAGTCATTAGGAGTGCACGAGTATAAATACATGGAGTTGTCATCATCTGCTCACAACTCATCCCTTCCCTCCCATCTCGTCTGGAATTCCCCCAGATGGAATCGAAGGGATTTTGGGTTGTCAGGGCGTCGACGCATTAAGTAGTATGAAAAGAGATTTATTTCATTTGTTGTGCTAGGCGCAAGCTATACCGCCTATGCTATATCTCCATTTATTGAATTCCACTAAAGTCTCTTAATTACTTGAGATGTCATTTGACAAAGTTTTCCAATTATGAAGCGCATTTCAACGTTTTGGATTAGTCAAATGTGCGGTTAAATGTGAGTAAGTGCACTTGATATGCGCTTTCTAACTCCATGTCAATGTAGAGTATCCTTAATTGTGGTAATTACGATGCTATTTTTCATTAAGGCAACATGCATTTGGGAATCGTTTTGCATATTCAATTAAGTCAGAAACATATCGTTTGATTCTGTTCATTTCTTGTAGCTTGCTTCGAGTCGATGATGTTCACTGAAACTATTTCAATGGACATCATTTATGAATCACTCAACACAACACCATCGAATTTAGCCAGTGTTTCCTATATGAGACCGTTCATCGTTGCGAATTGCTTACTACATCAAAATACCGCGATCTCAATTGAAATCCTTGAAGTAGTCGTTTGCACTATGAAATGCGATTCTACATTCTCGTTTATCACATAGTTCCTCTTAAGGTAAGACATAACTCCTAATCCTCGAAAAATGAGCATTTTATTGAGGCTAATTTTGGCTTATTTTTATAAGTATAGGAAAAGATTTTAAAAGAGATTCTAATGAGTTCTTCTGCTTTTAAAACTAAAAAAGACTTACCTCTTCTTTAGGCGCATTGGTTTATCAAACGGAGAAATCTACCTATGTTCACTATGCTTAATGAAATCGAGATCATTCAGCCTGAAATACCCAGCTCTTCCGTAAAAATTTGGCCAGCGTTGCTACGGTGAAGCATCCGTCGTTGAGTTAAGGAGAGTCCTTTTAGTTAATTAAATACATGTCCATATCTTGGGCTGTGGGGACCACTTTTCAGTCTCATTGTGGATTTAACAAGTGTCTGCACTTATCTACTACGTGTTGTGGCCACCAAGTCATTGCATGTACTCTAGCTTCAACTGCTACTGATACCGTCGACTGTCCCAACCACTAGCTTCTCCAGTGGAGGTGTTGATTGTCTTTCTTTGTTTCATTTTTTGCCCAACTTTCTGGAAATAAAGCATCGAAAGCAACAGGACGATTCTTTTTGATGAAAGGCTTCACACTAGTAGTGATTAATTATCACATTTTTGCACATCTTCATAATGACATTATTTTTTACTATAAATTTCCTAATTAATTTTCCATAACTGCAAGTTGTTTCTTTTGCACTGAAAACCTTATCTAAGTAACATTCTGACAATAATAATGCTTTATCCAGCACATAAGTCTGATAGAAATCTAACGAGTTTATGCGTTTCTTCTTCGTCACATACCTGCATTTTCAAACCAACTTGCTGTAGTTGGTCTCAAAAGCTTTTCTGTGTAGGTTTAAAAAGTTTTTATTGATAATGCAAAGTTGGTAGTATTAAGAGACAGAAATTTATTGACACACAATGCATAAACTAGTTGAAATTCAGGGCCTCATCAAAATTCACTTTTGGAATGTACTGATCCTTAAATCGTTGGAAAGTGATTTAATAGGAAACACTTGACAGAGGCTTGACAAAATTGTGAATACAACTCAAAAATCAAAGAGATATATTTTAATATTGTGCAGATACGCCTTTTGCGGCAATACAGCCACATTTCTCAGGGGTATTTATTCATGCAATTCGAGAATTGTTGTTTCCAAATTGGAACTGGCTGTGGTGGAAATCGACTTCTTGCCTGCTCCTCAATAATGCGGTTCAGGTCAGGGACTGTGATGGCCAGGTGAGATTTGCAAATTCATTAAAATGTCATTCTCTCAAAATTCTACCTGTATGGATTGTTGCATGATCATCGTGAAAGATGGTCGCCAGAAAATCCTAGATAGTCTTGGTAGTAAGTTCTTCTCCCATGAAGGGAAAGTACTCAATGGTGCGGCGAATTTCCATGAAATTGCACCCAAGTTCATCCTAAGGGAAACTCCACCAAGTCTCAAGATTGAGAGAAGGCAGTGAGCTGAGCTGAATGCTTCTTTCGGTTGTCTCCAAACACACACTCGTGTAGAGGTCGGATATGTAATGGTAAACGGCAATTCATCAGAGAAAATCACCTTTTTTCCCACAGTTTTCTCTCGGAAAACTTCGGATTTCATCGATTATTAGTATTTTCCTAACAGCGTAAATTGCCAAAGAGTAGCGTGGAAAAGAAAGGTATTTGAATGCTTGTAAATTTTTGAAATTATAGGAAAAACCCGTGAAAATGGTCGTGATTGTTAGCGAAAGTATTGCAGTTGCTTAACGGAAACCTTTCAGAATATTTCCCTAGGTCTTTCCGTGAAGAAAAATTTGGGCTATTAATGTAAATCATTCTAAATCAGTAACTACGATCACATTTAGAGACGCTGTGAAGAGACAATAAAAGGCAATAAATGTAATGCAAATGCAAAACTTTGAGGTTTTGTAGGAATATACGAAGTGTTGTTCTAAATTTGCCTTAAAATTGGAAATTTTCATTAAAAAACGTATTATAATTGAGTGTTTTGGTAATTCAAATTAGTGATTTCACATTTCTAACTAACATGCCCAAAATAATCTAAGCTGTTGGGAAATTTAAAAGCCACAATTTTTGTGGCTAATCAAAAATTCGGTTTTATCCTCAAACACTATTAAGTTTTGGACAAAAAACTATAACGTTTTCTTAATCATTAGTCTAACTAAATTGGAAAACTATAAATTGGTAAATGAGTTCCACAAAAATTGTCTGAAACAATCTCAAATCTTGAGGTGACATCCTCTCTCGTCTCGTCCATTCTCACCATAATATTTCACTCTATTTGACAGACTTGTGATGGCTGGAAGAGAAAATTGGTCCTGCCAGAGCCCAAAAAGTATAGAGGTCCTCATTTCTGTCTGGTCGGACAACCAAGGAATAATCCCCACTGAATTGTTACACCTTATGCAAAAGCAATTATTTCTCAAATCTACTGTTACGGCGTTTGAACCAAGCTTGATGTGATCAAGCATGACCTACTCCACGACAGCATGAATCTCTTCATGAATGAACGAAGAAGAACTTTTCGTTCATCCGCTGCTTCCTCTCCACCTTGCTCCTCTCGTTTTTTAGCTTAAGTGACGAAGAACCTTTTGCAAAGCAGGAAGAGGTTGAAACCGAAATTTGTGAGTTACTCGAATTAAAACAAAAAGAATCATCCAATAATGAAGGTACTATTGAGCTTGTTAATAGATGTAACTAAATTAGATATAATCAGAAAAAGGAAATTGGTGGTTAACCTTGTCATTGATGCAACGTATTGCTACATGTTTTAAGTATAGAAAACGAGAATAATTTGAGAGAGTGAACTCTACAGAACGAAATAATTCCCGCACGCCAAATTAAAGCTTTAACATATTTTTTGGGCATTGTTGCTAGTAAGTTTTATTTACTTCGAGTTTGCCGTGAAATAGCCACTGGAACTCGGAATCTTTAATATTTAAATTTTATTTCCGAAGTTTTGGGACTAAACCAAACCCGAATCCGACTAGAGACGATGAAACAAAAATGAGTTCAACATTCGAAACACTTTATTTAACACTAAAAGAGCGAATTAAACAGAATGATGGCTATTGGGCAACGATTGCGCTGACAGGGCCTTTCGCTGAATCGCACAGACGTCAATGCTGTCATCCATGCAATCACGAGGCAGTGTATTCGTCAATCTCATCTCCTCTTCGTCCAACACACACGAGCCAACATTGTACTTGGCAATTTCAGTCACTTCCGCATACAGCTGGTATTCCGTCTTGCTTTCACACGTGTCATCTCCGTTCTCCTTCAGAATCTTTCTAATCATTTCCACGTCTCTGCGTGCAACTGCCAGCAAGAGCTCGAAGTTGGTTTCGGTGTAGCTCTTGTTGCTACTGGTGCCATTATTCGAGAGCGAGCTATGAAGCGACTCTATTGAAATCGGATTAGAATTTGCCGATTCCTCCAATACTTCGTCGAATCGCGATTTGAGAATTTTGAGGGCTTCGATGTTTCCCTGTAAAGAATACATTAAAAACATTTTTTCTCCAAATACTTACCCTGTAAGCTGCAATGTTGATGCTACTATCAATATCATCTATGGAGATCTCACTCTCGAATCTCTGCAACAGCATGGTTATAATTTTGCATTTGTCGAACAAAGCGGCATTCATGAGGGGAGTTCTACCGAACGCGTCGGTGGTGTAGTCGCAGATAGGACTATTAAGCAGTTCTCGGACACTATTAATATAGCCCAAGCAGACTGCGTAGTGAAGTGCAGAGCCCTTGCTATGTGGATTGCCCAGATCGCGTGCACCGACCTTGACCAGGGTCGCAATGACCTTCCACAGGTCTCTCTTGGCCGCTTCGACAAGAAGCACCCGTTGAGACACGGAGGGGTCCGCGGGTCCGACCCATTCGGTGTACATCCGCTCCATCTGTTTTAGGTCTTGGAAAAGCAGAATGGCCAAATGACCTCTGTGCACATCTCCAACAGCACTTCTCGCGAAATAAGGACCATACTTGTCGTAGTATTTCTACAAAGGAAAAACCAAAAAATTAGACCTCTGTGAAATTCATCAAGCTCTGTAAAACGAAGAATCCAACCCACTGGCATTTAAAGCAGAGCTCTAAGCAGATTTCATTTCAGTGGCAAAGTGGGCCTTTTTATACTCACCTTCCACCAAAAAATTCCCACTCACCTAAAATATGCATGGAAGTTTCATTTCGACTTTCAGGGTCTGGGCACTGATTTACCTTCAATTATACGACAGATGTTCAAACGTATGTTGGATTTTTTTCCAAAATATTTCCAGTGGAATGGAATTTTTTGGAAGTAGAAGCTAAAATATTTGGGACATCCGTGAGATAAAGGATGTCATCGATGATAAAAAAACTTTCATTTCGGAAAAAAAAAAATATTGAATATTTATAAAAATGAGTGGAGTAGTTTTGTGAAGTCAACTTTTTGTTTTTATAGATAAACAAATTATTTATTTTTTACAATTATCAAAAGATCTGCGAAACAGAGTGTGAGTTGAAGTTATTAACTATTAACTATAAAATAAAGTATAAAAATATGTTTTCAAGACATGAGGGATATCCAGTAAGAATTTTAAGCTAAGCACCATGAATATTCTTAAGAAAAATTGCTAATTAAAACCTTTTATTTAAAAAATTGAGCATTTTGTGCAGTAAAAACCCCAATGCAACATGGTTATTGTCAGCTTACCAAAAATTTCCCGGATGCATATGAGGTCATTTTATGCTACTACATGCTAACCTGTGAAAATACCAGAATATTTCGTGGAATTTTACTAAAATATGATATCACTTGAAAAAATTTATGAAATTTTTAGAAAGCGTAACTTATAATGTACCACTTTGTTAACTTGTCAAGCTAACAATTTCTAAAATTGACGCATTTGACAATGGAGGAAAAGTTAGTTACATAATCTTTCCATGACGAACGTGATCCTTGTAGTTGATACATGAATAATTATCGAGGTACCAGAGTTAATAGTAAAGAAGGTAACATTAAAATTTTTAGAAATTAATAGCATTAAATAGCACGAATGGGAATTTTCCTAAAGAGAAAACCAGCAGGGCATGAGTAATAAATTACTTTGCAAAGTACGCCAAGATGTATTTCAACCTGAATAAATCATTAAATAACGTTTAGATTAGAACAACGCGAAAGCAAAATCATAGTCTAGGTGTTGAAATGATCACTATATGGGGAAGCTGGATTAACTTGCGCAGGTAGGGATTCAGTTGAAGGCACAAGACTCAGTTGATTCAGAAGGGCGCTTATTGAGCTCCTGCATGTGTGTTGAATTGCCTCAAGGTCCATTGCTAAAGTTAATTTCGATATTTGCTTTTCTAACTGAGTTAAACATTGTGCAAAAGTGTAAGAAGACATCTTACTCTCGGGACTTTCCTCCAACTGGGCTTTGTAGCACTTGAAGTATTCCAGATTGAATTCCCACTCGCCTATTTGGCGTCTCAGTTCCCCTCTCCTTGCTTGATCGTAATCCAGGTTCTGGAGAAGGAATTCATAAAAGTCGATTGCATTTTCCAGGTAGTAGATAACATTCGTGATTGAAAGCATGGCCGCGTTCAGCTTGGCATCTATCTCCTCCATAATCCTGAAGTAAACATTAATGAAATTTATTATAGAACTTACGTGAAATAAGTTAATAGACTTTCGAGCAGAACCTACTTCACTGAATGGGCTATGCTTTGGTGCAGTTATCTAATTCACTTCAACAATAAATACTTATTCTAGTCCTTTCCACTTAAAAGTAAAGAAACTACACTATTCTTAAATTTAATATTTTTTGAAGGAAGATTGTATTATTATTTTCTATCATCCTATCGGATAACAAAAATATTCGCAGCCCGGAAGGAGTATCTTAAAAGAAAATCTTTATTTAATTTCCAAGCACACTCAAGTCAGTTTTGTGTGTTTTCTTACTAGAACACGACAATTAAAGAAACCACGGTGGAGTTACAAGCAATGGGAAAAGCCTATTTCAGCAAATTTTTGAGTTGATCGAAAAATCCTACTTCTTACTGATTCCTCATTTTTTCAGATAGATATGGGATAAATTGGTGGTAGATTTCACACAGCATTGCTCTACATCGATCTCTCGAAAGTATCTTCAGAAAGGCCCAAGAAGTTTATCTTAGCAGTAAGTAAACCAAAGATTGTTAGGTCATTGAGGATTCTTATAAAGCTCCTTTCCTCATCAATGATCCCTATAATTTTTTAGATGCTATTTATTACAGCATGTTAGCAAATGGCAATTGTAACAAACTCTCAAGTATTTGTTGAGTCGGGAATTTAAAGTGTGAGGGGGTTTTTGGTCAAGCATTCAACTCAGATTTCTTGATTAATTGATGAAAAGCTTTAACCGTCCATCGGTGCTAATCCCAACAGATTTCGGGGTTGATAGTTTCAGAGCATAAAACAGTTTCGATTTAATAAATTTCTTTAGAACCAGTCATTTCTTGGCTTCAAAACACAACTCACTCGATGGGGAGTTGAGATTTCTGGTCAGTTTATTAGCGGTTGGAAGTTTGATGATTTCTAACTGATATGGGAATCAGTCGTAATTCCAAGTGTTTCGCTCCTCTGTTCTTACTGAAAAATTGCCATCCCAAATCCACTTCTCGTTGTTCTCGATTTCTCTAAGCTGTAGTGATATAGAAATTTCAATATGAAGATCTTGGAATTTAAGAATTAGCGTCCTTCCAGCACTCTTCTGAAAAGGCGCAACTGCAACTCACAGTGACCATGATCCAGTCGTCTATTCACGAGGTTGACTTTGAAGGTACTAAATGAGTTTCCAACACAGTGCCCGATGTTTCGAGGTTTGGAGGCCTCCTTTCGATAATTCAAGGGGCCGTTTTTGATGTCATTGCCTTACTTCGTCGGTTACCTCGTGAAATAATTTTGGAGAACTTATCCGATTCAGCTAAATAGTGAGCAAGCACTTTCTACCAAAGAATAGTACCACGAAAATTCACTAGTGCATGCTGATCGAGCTGAAATAGGGCCTGACACACTGAGCTCTTTAACTTTCCGTCTCCAAATCAAGTCGCCTTCTAGCTGCCTTAAAATCTCAGCAAAATAAGCTCTTTCTTCTTTTCCTTGGCATCTGGGTTTGAGTATTTTGGTCCAACTGTCTGAATCTACTCAAATAATCTTAGTCTGACTCATTTCGTGTGTTCTTGAACTCAGATTCATCTCTTTTGCCAATTTTCGCTGCAAAATAGATTGTATTCTGCCTCCATTTTGATGAGTACTATTAAAGAAGCATTACTTCATAGATTCTCTTTATCAGGCAGCAACGTTTTCAGTACCTATCTTGCTTATCTCCAAACCAAGATCATTAAAATTGAAATTTCCGAACCATGTGAGGAAATATCATGGATGTAGTGGTTATTGACCGCCAAGTTCTACAACCAAACTTCGGGTAGCTTTTATATAAAAATCATTTTTGAAGGATCTGGTCTTCATCCAACTCTTCCTTGAATCAAAAGATCACTTTAGCTTCTTTGAAACAGGTGTTTCATAGATTTCTTGCAAGACATCTATAGAATCTGAGCATGCCATGCATTAACCACGGATTTGGTTATTTGCAATGGAACATTTAAATTACAAATAGCATGGTTAATTTTGCCATTCCACGTATCAGTTCACATGCTACCATTACTTGGAAATTTCAAAAAAATGTTGGAATTTGCACAGACGTCGTGAGGAGTAATGATCAAGCCGTAATGTTTTCGATGTTTCCTGTAATTTCGTTCGCGTTACTAATCAGCGGGGTTATCGAGGAACACAACATTAACACTACTGACAAGTTGTTGTCATTTAACTTTAGTGCTTGATTTTTTTTCCACTGCTGCTAAACCTAATACTCCAGTCAGACTGATGTCCATGAGAATTCATCTATGGTTTCACTTTGAGGAAAAATCGAAGAGGTCTCATAGGGGGAAATTTGCCCCTCATTGCAACTGTGTTTCAGTTTGAGGTTTCATGGTGCAAAAACCCCTCACAAGATGTCGTTGGTGTTGGTGTTGGCTAATTTATTCGACGTCAACATCACAGCAGAAGCTTCCAACAATTCGCTACCGTTTTGAACATATTTTTATTCGATTAACTTTCCTGAAACATTGTAGTATATCTACCAAGCTATGATCCTTTGTGAGGTTTGGGGTGATGTCATTTCGAAGAAGTGTAACCAAATCGTTTCAAAATCACTATAACGTGACGTTTCTCACAGACTTCTTCGCCAATTTAGGGATACGGAGGGTCCTGGACAACTATTTTATAAATTGTTGGCTTGTAAGTAATAGAGGCTCCCTCGTAGGCTTGATAGGAGCATAAAATTAAAAAATAAACCCACAGTACCTAGAGCAAGTTTAGGAACGTTTCGTGTTTGCTACTTGAGAGAAGAACAAACATCAAACTGGTAACTTTTTTGGCAAATAGTTGATATGTTTGAAACTGACAATGGCTTGAAGCAGCACGCGCTTCATTGAACTGAACTCCTCTAATCTTAGGGAATCTGAAGCAAGGCACATTTAAATGAGAATAAGATGGTAGAGAATTCCTTGCTGTGTTTTGGTGACCAGCTTGTCTGAAGTGCATACTTTTATTAGGATTCTAGTGAGTATTGCTCATGAGGTGAAATGAATCCACTGTGAAACTACTTCGGCTGAGAAGTAGTTAGGAGAAGATATTGCCCGATTAATTCGCTATTATTACTTTGAAACATTATGCTGCAATGTTTCGAACAGCTTTTAATGTATAATTTATTTACATGTTCTACGTAAATTAACGAAACTACAATCTATGCTCTCCTGAATATACTAGGTAAATCTATGAGATAACAACCAGCCATGTTACTACATCAGACGAGTGCAAATAGATAGATGCTTCTCTTTCCTTTATACAGGGACTAGAGTTGGTTTATCGGTGGATTTGAGAAACCATAAGATCCAAACAGCGAAGCCTCTTTAGACATTATAATTATAAAGTTGATTATCCCTTTCCTGAAAGCATGATAAGCTTTTCGATAACTCGTTTGGAAAGAATTCGCAAACATTTAATTATACCTATTCAAAATTCCATTCCAGTTGTAAAATCTATCTTGTCAGAATTTTGAAAACAGGTTATATAAATCTAATGGAAAGTGAGTTGTGATTAAATTCCATAGTAAGTTCCTAATCTGTGCTAATTTATGCCAGACGCAAATGTCCAAAGACGCAAAACATTGCAGTAATCTGCTGAACCTATATAAGTGATGATGTTTACAAAAGAAAAAATAAAGGGACTTTGAAATCAATAGAAAATTAATAGTTAACATATTTTAAGATTAATAAAATCCGCTGGTCACGAGTGATAAATTTCCGAGGCATATTCCATGGAACTGTTTTGTGTTTTGGGTCCGTTATGACTATCAAAATTGTTATTTACCGGGCATTTTGGTTACTACAACATTTTATAATCTGGTTGTGGAAAATTGCTAAAACGATTTTCAAATTTTCTAAGGAAAAACACACTAGAATGCAATTTATCGCATTGCTGTCCTAGGCACCACTTTCTCCAGTGATGAGTTTAGTTCAAACATTAAATACTTTGTATTTAAATGCTAATTCCAAAAATTATTATGGAAAGAGGTAGAAAATGACCACGATTGGATCTAACCAGGCTACACAGTACAACAATTGCTTTAGAGCACTTCGGCATCGTGCCTTCCATATCAGAAGCCTCCATATAACCTGAAGTCGAGCAGACAGTTCCACTTTTAACGCCAACTAACCTTTCACTTAGAGCACTAAGGTCGTGGTTAGTCAAAACTCCCTTGTTTGTCTCGCTATGTGGCAGCACATCCCACTAAATATCTTCGAACGAAAAATGTCCCTCTATTCAATTGATAGTAATAGATAACTGTTGCAGTAAACGAAAATGTGGAAATTGAAATTACGATTGAACGTTTTGCTTCGATTTAGAATAGAATGGAATATACCAAATGGATGATTTTCTCTTTATTAATTTGTAGGACGTTAAAAGGAAACGTGAGTTGATTCATTGGGGATTTCCCATAAGCGTTAATTTTCTTCTCAAGACGTGTTCGTGTTGAGACTATCAGCATAAGATATTGGAAGTAGCGGTTTCAAAATCGTAGAAATATTATGGTGTTTTAATAAAAACTTGTTAGGATTACTGTGTTTGATAATAATCCATGAAAATCGCTAAATCAAAAGTGCTCAGAAATCATTCTGGTGGAAACGTAGACGTTGAGCTTAAATAAATTCTAAATTTCACAGAAAGATCATTTCATTAATCCAAAGATCCACTGCCATTATTAATAGGGTGCAGTATAAAAAATTTTTGCCAATTTATTGGGACTGTGGTGTAGCTACGATGGATCATTGCTAAGCTCCTACTTTTTATTCCATAGTGGAACGATTATAAACCTTGTATTGCTTCTCATTAACATTTATTTATAGATATTAAGCAGTTAGATCCACCGAAGAGCTGCAATAGTTTACTATGCTGAGGATTTAAGATAGCTAAAAGGCGATTTGATTTGCTTATCAGTAGATACCAGTGTATTCTGTGAGGTTTGATCTATTGATGGAGAGCGCTTCCTCAGCTTCGTCCCTTTCAACAATTTAAATAAATCCCTGAAAAATATTTCATGAAATAGACGACGAAGTAAAGCAATGACATCAAAAACGGCCCCCTGAATTATCGAAAGGAAGCCTCCGAACCTCGAAACATCGGGCACTGTGTTGGAAACTCAGTTAGTACCTTCAAAGTCAACCTCGTGAATAGACGACTTGATCATGCTCACTGTGAGTTGCAGTAGAGCCTGAATACCAGAAAAAAAAATTTTTGCGCCTTTTCAGAAGAGTGCTTGAACGACACTAATTCTTAAATTCCTAGATATTCACATTGAAATTTCTATATCACTACAGCTTAGAGAAATCGAGAACAACGAGAAGTAGATATGGGATGGCAATTATTTAGTAAGAACAGAGGAGCGAAACACTTGGAATTACGACTGATTCCCATATCAGTTAGAAATCATCAAACTTCCAACCGCTAATAAACTGACCAGAAATCTCAACTCCCCATCGAGTGAGTTGTGTTTTGAAGCCAAGAAATGACTGGTTCTAAAGAAATTTACTAGCAAACAACAAACAATCCTAGACTTGTAAAGCGTTTCATCGATTTATCAAGAGTTTTGAGTTGTTTGCTAGACAAATTGAGAGGACCACGATCCCTCATAATTTCACTCCGCGAGTCTACAAATAATGGAGAGTAGGTTGCAAGTGCCATCTGCTAACAGAGTAAAGTAATTAGCAGTTTTCTCTTCGTTGGAATATTCGAATAAACCTGAATCGCTTTTTTCAAATTAACTTTATTCAGTTGATATTTACTCAATATCGTCATAAATATCGATTACAATACTTATTCCCTAATCTTAAACAAAAGTGAATTTGAGTAAAGTAAGTAAAGGTGCGACTAGATATATATATATATATATATACAGTGTTAGAAGATCACTACTGAAATCATGCACTCAGTAAAAGCTCGGGAAAAATGGACCTTTCGGCAGAATGGAGAAGAAAAAATCATCGCCAACTCTCGCACCCTGATAATTCCAGACTGTATGAATAACACTTGAAGAAAAATTTCACTCCTTCCTAGATATAAAGTCTTTGGATTGTACAACTTATTAAGGTAATGCCTTAGTAGAAGCTCCATTAATTATCAGGAAAAGCTTCCCTTTTATCCATAGTGACTGAATGCCACTATTTGATTTTTGTTACTAACTGTAAACTATGTATAATTGTTTATGGTGTTTCTAAGACCCCTGACACTTCTACGAATATATTTTAATTCGATACGCCTCTGTTTCAGGTTTCGATCGTTAGGGTTTCTAGAGTTGATTTTCGTAAAGTATCAGCTCTATACCCCACTGAATCAAGTAAAACACACGAAATTTTCAAGTAAAATAGGAAAAATTAACAGATTAACAGTTAAGAGAGTGAATATGATCTCCGGTAATGCCTACTGTCGTCGCAGACAATAGGTGAGAGTTTGTAATAGAGGTAATCGGAAAGTTTTAGAAGAGAGTTACGGCTTAAGGATTCTCCTCTTTCTCAGCCTTTCGTAGAAATCAGACGGTGAGGTTGAAATCCAACTTAGAAAAGGATTTACAGTAACTCCACACATAGTGTTTTGAAAAATTAAGTAAATAGATGTTAAACTGGGTACAGGACGATCTTCTAGCAGCAAAGAACTGAATTTCATGCTCAGCCGTGAAATGAAAAAACCAAACTTTTCTAGACACTCTCTGAACACTGGTTTGACAGTATACAGAGCGTAGAGCAAGGAACAGAACCCTGAAATGGAACTCTATATGGGCAAACGTAAGTCAGTGTAACCTAACCCGATCTGATTATATATTATAAATATAATATTTTCCCCGAACTAACTAATGAGTGGTGCCTAAAGAAGAACTTCATGCTTTAACTGAGATAAAATGGATGTTAATTCATAGGCATTCACTTGGGGATTGGTTTAGCTCGTATTTATGAAGGAAGGATTTAAATACATTTTTTGGATTCTGCTTTTCAGGAACTAAGATGTAGCGTAGATTTATGAATGCGGAGTCCTGACCAAATTTAATCAGCTTATTTAATTTGGCTTAAATTTCTCTATTAAACAATCAGTTAGTCTAGCTTGGAACTGATAGGAATAGGTTGAGTAGGACTCAGAACTTAACTAAAAATGGACATTATTTGTAATTCGTAGCAATGATACCGAATAATAGCATCACTTAGAGCACCTTTGTGTGCCTAAAGAGACCCTGCTTTGAGATTTTCATTCTTAGGTCAAACTAATGTGAAGTGAAAGTTTTGTTATTCCTTTGGAAACTAAGGTTTCTTCATAAGTTTGAATTGCACGTCTAAAATGGGCACTTGTGATTCCGCTGTTTGATACTTCTTCTTAGAGCTGGAAGCAATTCACGGATATTTTTTGATAAACAATTGTGAATGTTTATTGTCGATTTGATGTCACGATGGTATCAAGTGTGATTGGCCCCCTAAGCAATGAGCCATTTATGTCTGGGAGAGTCTTCTTATGCTTTTAAGCAACCGTAGCAATTTTGCTCCTTCAACTTGTTATCAGCGCTAAATATACCCAGTTAGGCCTTTAGGATGATGCAACATTTAATTCGTATTTCGTAAGTCATGGTTCCATTTAGCAAGTACCTACTCGAAATTTCTATGCTGGTGGTTTTTTCCACCTAAAGCTCTATTTGCACAATTAAATTTGTTTTCGATTACAAAGGAATGAGATTTATACACCTCATATTCTGTTTCATATTTCTTTAAACCAAAAAGTGAATATTAATCCAGATTATTGCATTTCCATTTTAAAAGTGCGAAAGTAAGGGAGAGGAATTTGTTAATTTAAGACTAATACTAATGCAAATAATAACATTGGCAGAAAATGTGCATGCTAATACATAGAAAAGGAGGAGTTGGTATATTAAACCGGAAAACGGTAATATAATTTGGATTACTACAATTATTACAAATTCCCGGTAGAGAAAAACCCTAAACGAGGGATATCTCCACGTTAGAGCATCTAATTTCTACTAAGCAGGAATCGCCCCGTAATTGGTTGATGGAGAGTTGTTCTCGGATGCGATTTGTTGTGCTTCGCGCTTCCTATTGGGTAAACGTACGCCACATCCTTATCGGATTTCATGTTTATCAGTTCCAATACTTGTGAATTTAGCTTTAAGTATATTTAATTGGTTTCAAAGTGTGATTGCTATAATATTAATTACGTAATACATGCTTTCATTGCAAACTATATGGCACAGACATGTTTTATTACAAGAAATCTTTTCCTGTTTAAATGGGGATATTATACAAATTTTCATATTACTAATAATTATGCAAACAAAATAGTTTAAGCATGTGTATCACTGTAGGCTTGGAATTTTCCACATTCATTTTAATCTCACCCTAATAACAAGCACTATTTTACGTAAAGTGCTGAGTACAATAGCACGATCTCGTGTTCAAGCTAGGAAAATTTGTTAGAAAATTGGGATTATTTACCTGGGTCAGACAGTTATTATGATGACAAAAATTGTAAACATCTCTTACATTATTCATTATTCATAATTCAATAACTTTAAGATATCTGGAGTTAAATTTAAATTATAAAGGAGCAAATTTCGCGCATTATTGCTTCAGTAAACCCAAAAGTAGGAGAAAATTTAGTTTTCCAGTTCGAAAAATTAAGAATAACTGTTTCTAAAATTCATTTTATCCTAATTTTACTATCTTTTTGTGTCTTTTAAAAAAGTTAACGTTGATGTCAAACTAGCACTCCAGCCGTTTAAAAAACTGTGTATTATATACTCAGTTTTACGCTTTTGCAGAACAAATTCTTTTATTTTCCAAAATGTAACTATTTCATGGCGTCATAGCTTTTTGGTGGAATTCCATATATGCCGCTAAAACCATGAAAAGGGAAATGCGAAAATCCATGTCAATTTCGATAAGATTCCGAAATTTTACAGAATATTTTTGGTTTGAGATAAGGCAATGCGAATAAAGCCAAATCCCAAATTGGGCGAATGAACTGCGGACGCAGCTGCCTAAAAACCACCAGTAAAACGTCGTTTCAAGTGTATTAAACGAAGACGATGTGAGTCTGCAAGGGCGAAACCATTGGCCTTTGTGAGATTCCGCAATCGGTGGCCACAAAATCGGCATTTCATTTTCTGCCAAATAGGAGGGATTTTTAAAATGATTAATCATTTTCAATTCAACGTAGAGGGGAAGGGCTTACTGAAGTTAGTCGGATTTCATCTTCCGTTAGGTCAGTTCAATCATACAAACCCTACCAATTTATTGGAATTCAGCCTTACAAGACCCTGCCAATTTCTTGGAATTAAAGGTGGATATTTTTGAATATCTTCTGGGCTTTTGATTTCCGGAGTTCCAAAAGTAATTATGTAGCTGCTATCTGGTTGTGGATATAGGTAAATAATGAGCTGAGTGCTTAAAAAGTTTCCTGCTCAACTTCTATTAATGCGTCTTAAGGTGAGGTGTTGCTTGCAGGCTGGCAGGCTGTACACTTATTCTGGTGACAGGACACAAATTATGACTAATTGATTTGTGATTGGTTCGTGCCGTTAGCATCCTGTCCTTGAAACAAGTATCCACATAGGCACACCACCCATTCCCCTTGAATCCGCAGTCATCTTCGGAGGGACTTTCCCCTAGAAAAGACGATAGTTGTGAAAATGTCTGGGGAAATGTATATGTCGTCCGCTACGGGTAGGCTTTGGTTTGGACGTGGAACATGAAGAGGTGAAGGTTAGGGTTTGGGGATTCTGTCATCTATGGGGTGTGTGGGGTTGGTTACCAAGGCTATGGAATCTGGTTTGACGGCTTCTTCGTGCTGGGAAAATTTGCTATCTGCACTTTGACAGGCCTTCATGAAAGCGACCTTGAGTCTCTATGCTTACCACCGTTTCCTTCCCATTGAGTAAAATAGTGAAGGTTTCCTCCGCACGTTTGACCATTTTGAAGGGCCCATCGTAAGGTACTTGCAATGGTTTTCTTATCGCAACGTAGAAATACGGGAATTTGCTGATGTTGAATATATTACTTGTTCTTGTAAGTAGCAATACAACGATCCCAATTATTTACTTTGATTGAAGTTGAAATAATTGGAAAAGTATGGCACCAAAATTTATGCAAAATTATCCATAGTGGAAGCTAAAACCTTCATCTACATAGTTGAATAATTTTATATTTATGCCATACATTTGATTAAAATACATGTATTTTTAGAGATACATTTCGTATGAATGCCAGAGCCTTTTTCGGCGTTGTGGCAACAAAATTCAGCAGGAAAGCACGGATTTCAAGAATAAATGCTATATAAAGCCCAAACTTACCTAGATGAGGACTTTTTTGCCTTGTTTCTATTAATATGTGTAATATGTATTATAAAATTTCTTGAATCCGATTAAAGGCAGTATATTCCTCTAATTTTTATACAAAGAAAACTTTTAAACAAAACAGCGTGCAAACTTAAGCTGTTTTGGTCCTATTGTACGTTTTACAGAGATTTCAATCACCCAAGAAATAAATGTTACTTTTGAAGGAGTGGAAAAAATTATCAAACTTACCCAAATCTGAATGCTTTGGTGCATGATGACTCCTGTCACAAGTAAGTCCTATACTTTAGTGGAAAGTAAATAAATGATCAGATGCGTTTTATTAACCAACAAATTTTAGTCATGCGTTTCAGAAATGTTATGCTTCCGATTAAAACAAATGTGCATTTATGTTCCGCCCGAAAGTTGCCTGTTTAAAAGAAACGAAATTCCAAGAGTATTTATTAATGAAAATCGAGCTTAACATAATTTTTGCTAAAAGACACTTAACAATGATCGAATTTTCTTTTATAGGATGACATTTGTCTCTTTGTTTAATTTTTTCAAAACTCAAAATTCTAATGTACCTTACTGACTATTTTTGGATGAATTTAAGAGCGTAATAACTTAAAAGGCGTTGTTTTCTGCACATTAATATTTTGCTGAAAACTCTTCCATTACTACTGAATTTCACTTGAAAGGTTGAGAGAAAAATTCAATCGCAGTCTTAATGAGTTTTATGATTCTAATATTACTTATCAGTTCTCCAACATTAATCGTAAAGGATCCATCGAAATAGTTCAGTTTTCTGCAGGTAATTTTCATTTCTAAATACCTCTTCTGCTGTTTATTAAATAAGTAGTTTGTGTCTCAGGTGCGCACCAGGACCATGGAATATAAAGGCACTTTTTATTAATAATAATTCGTTATTTAGTATAAATCTTTCATTTGATTTTTTTCCATTTTTTTCCAAGAAAAGTACATATATCACACACCGACCAAATGAAACCAATGGGCAAATTTAATGATAAAATTTTCTTCGGTTTCAAAATAAATATGGAAGTGAATCACATGTGTCACTTTCGCATAAGTCTGGTTAATTCTGGTGAAAGATTATTTTAGGATAAACTATTGCAGGTCGAAGAAGACGCTGGTATAACGGGCTCTCGTGAAACGGCAGTAACAGCCTTTCGGATTTTCAGGGCAATCAACCTTATGAATTATTCCACCAGTAGGGAATGCTAATGGTGAAAATGCCTCAGGTCGGTTGGTAAGAAATATATTCATCACAGCAAACTCCTTCAGCAGGTGGTGCTCCTTATCGTCTCTGTCAGGGAAGTATTCGATGATTCCTTTCGGTGTTACTTCGTAAACAGATGTGAGAGATGCTGAAATAGCCCGGATCAACTTTAAAATTGGCCTCAAGTACTCATCACCGAGTTTCATGGCTGCAATCATAATGAAATGCGGGTCTACTTCTGCAATATTGGCATCTTTTAGCTTCCTCGTTGTGTAATTCCTAATAAGGACCAGAAATTCGTGGAAGAGAAACTCAGCAAGACCCCGCAAAAAGAAGGTTTGATGTGTCCTCAAGTCTACAGACGTCTGGTAGGTTATGGCATTTGTCCAATGCGCCGATTCGATCATCCTGTCATGTGCAGCGAGTAGATTTAGTGGTTCCTTCCTTTCAGGGAAGTAAAATTCGGTGCTCTCTAAAAGCTGGACTATGTTGAAGTCTACAGCCCAGTCCAGCTGCTCCTTATTCAACCTCAGTGGCTTAGGATTCAGACGAACCCATAGTTCCCTGCACACTTCGAATAGAATTTGCGAAGGCAGTTCACACGCTTTCACTTTCCTATCAATGTCATTGATTTGCGGATCAAGGAAGAATTTGACAGCTTCGCAAACTGCACATTTGGGATTGTAAGGAGTCGGCAAGGCAATATATTCAGTTCCGATAGCATCAAGGTCAAAAACATCCGAGGCGAATATGCTGCTGCCTCTTCTGTACAAAGCCACCATGGGGTAATAAAGAAATGAGGGAATCGGGACTTGTCCCAACCCTTCTCTCTGGTAACTCATCACATTTGTGGTGGGTGGGAGATGACAGAGGTTAATTAGGAGATTCTTGTGGCATTTGGGATTAAATTTCTCATGTTCCAGGTTATTGCGATGATGATGTGGGGCATTGCTCTCATTTCCTGAAGCCATACTGTGTGGGGCAGGAGCTGATGTAAAGCAAAGTGCAACCACGTGTCCATAGCACGTGTGTGGTCAATAACTTGCCCACAACTGCCGACTGGAAAACGCAATGTCCTAACAGAACCCAGTCAGTCGTAATCCATTGATAATTTCATGCTTTACCAACCATTAGATCATTCCTTAAATTTTGTTAAATTTTACTCATGATTTAATCATTAATATACTCTCTTCGATAATCTGTAACTTCATTCCGTCCAGTAACAAGCTTACCAATACCTATTCCATCGTTGCAAAACCTGCTTCTTTCAAAAGATTTTGAAATAAAAGGCTGTGTGAAGGAGCATAGTGTGATAAGAGTCTAACTGTTTCATTTTATGCTGCGATGTCCCGATGGAATCTAGTGGGTATTTATTCTTTAAGGCTCGGTTATAACGTCGTAACGCTTGTCATTAATTGTTCGTTAATCTAGAATTCACTCTGCATAAACTGTGTGAATGTTTCTAACAACCTCGGCAGTTGAGTCTCCATTTTTGAACTTAAAATATCATATTTTAAGCAATTCTTGGGTACTACCCCTCTAGCAGGGTTTAAATCCAGAAAACTTCAATTTATCTTCTGGTTAGTAAAATTTGGTGGATTTTAATGCATTAAAACAAGAAAATAGTTGTCAGCCTCATTGGACGTCATTAAATTAAAAAATTGAATTCTGACAGGATGGACATTCAACTTACAGCACTAATTATGTGTTTGCTTCTTTCATCAGGTATAAAACAAAGATTACGGTAGATAATTGAACCGCCTCATGCTAAACGATTAGGAAAATTCCTAAAGTTTTGCACTAAGTTCGCCATCAGTGACTCTTGCTTAGTTTCTCTCTTGCAGAATTAATAAATCCATGGATAGGGCAGAATATTCAGAGTGGACCTCAGAGCGAATTTCGTTATATTTGGGTTTGTTCGTGTATAACTGCGCTCTATCTCCGTTCGCTTTGTGTGCTCAATGGGTAATCGTAGGATACAGAGAAGATTTATACATGTAGAAGGATATTAACGATCGGTAGGTAATACAGATCCGTTGGAAGACAGAGCAAAATTTGTGTTCTAGTGGTCTTTTCTTCGAGAAGCAAGAGAAGCAGCAATTTATCTGACTGACTAAAAAAATGAATCATAATTTACACTTAAGTTTGAGTGTTTCCATTCTCCAGAGGCTTCCTAATTGCAGCTCTTCCGTGGTGGAACCAGTTTCTGTTTTTGCTCCTTGTTGAAGCCGGATTATGTATGTGTTCATTGAGGAGCTCAAAGTACATGCTCTTTCCATAAACTGTCTCTTCTTTTTCGGTTGGGGCTTAGTATTATTGTGGTTGTACAAATATCACCCACATCAAGAATGGTACAAGTTCACGATGACTCTAATACGTTTTGATGATTGTCATCGCTGGATTTGTTCTTTTACCACAGTGACGGTTTTTCAGGAATTGTAAGGTCACAAATTGTTTATACTAGACAGCCTAAATATCGACCTATTTATAGACTTCTGCTCCATTGTAGCCCCACTTGGCTCTTGAATTTCACCGTTGGAAATCACATTTTCTACCCACTACGCTAGGCTTATTCATTTTATTAAAATCCAAAGTCAGACAATATTCTTGTATTCCTTGCTTAACAAAGGCGGCAAGTCCAATTACTCATCTTTTGGCTTCAAGGTGTCATCATTAGCAAACTAAGACCACTTGAAAGAGGAGTGAGTCACCTAAAATTTTATTAATTTTGAAGTTCAATAGCTTTCTTTTAATTGCGTTATAGGGGATAAGTGGTAAAAATTGAAAAAAAACTTTTTTAAATTGGAATCAAGTGGAACAAAGTAATCTTTTGGATAATTAAGTAATTCTTTTTACGTACTTATCATGTTTCGGGATGCTTTTCAAGAGATGAAATCAAAGTGTAAGGGATATTTTCATTGTATCTAGATATTTAAATAACTAATTTGCTTTCAAAGTGTTCAAATCTAGTAAAGAAATTGACCAATTAGTCCCGAACTTTGATCCACCAACTGCACGACTGCCTTTTAAACCTACATTTCAGCAGGGAACCCCACAACCGAACTGCATTTTTAGGCGTTTCTGTCTCACATCACTACAGTGATTTGAGACACGTTTGGGTCATAAAAGTCCCAAGTGGAGCCAAATATGTGCATTGTGGCATCCCACATTTAATCTAAATTGATTAATTTGAAAGCAGCCATTCGTAAACTGAAGCACAACTCTCGAAAAAGTGGCTGTTTAGATTAATTAACTTTAAGAAGTTAGAAATTCGTCTTGGGCGTGTTTTCGGGACATGTAGTCACTAATATGAGTTCCTTTCAGGATTTCATGCAGTATTTAACTATTAAATTACCCCTTAAGTTCTATTTGAATTTTGAATAACTGAAACAAGTGACCGAATGGCACACTTCATTAATAATTTAATAATCAAAGTAGCTTCACCTAACTGCTTATGACACCGTTATATATTTTAAAAGTTTATTTACACCCTCATTATTGTAAAATTTCTTGGGTTTATTACTATTCGAATGGTGATTGGAAGGTTCAAGGTCGGGAATACACTGAAGCAGGTATACTTAAACAATTCAGATGTCGCTGGTGTCTTTTCTCCACCTACGAAACCACTATCTACGACGAATGACAGATGATCTATTTTCCGTCACCTTAAAATGTCTTGCGTCAAAAAATTGAAACAATTTGTCATGGAGAAGTGAATATTAAGAGGAGATGCCAATGGGTGAATTTTGCCTACTCTCAGACACACCTTGATGAGGTCTGCGTTTTCCAGTGTTGGAGGCATTTACAGGTTTTGAAGATGACGTTGACAATTGCATGTTTTTAACTAAGCTTAGCCGATAGCTCCAACTCAACCAATAGTGTAGGATGAACGTCATCAAGGCCGCTTCACGAGGCTGCTCATCATCAAACTCAACTGGGGATTCGGTTCAAATTTCTGCTGAATTTTGGAAACCATCTTCTACAAGCTATTTCATTCACACATTCCTTTTCATAAACTGAGTGAATGTTTCTAACCGCTTCGTTGGCTGCTGTTGAGTTCCATTTCTTGATCGCATAAGACATTATGAAGATCTCCAATGAATCCAGAAAATGTTAGTTTATTGTTCCTAAAACACAAATATGGTCAATAAAAATGGATTTGGTCGGAAAATTAATGTAGACTTTTTCAAATTATCGTATTTTCTTTCAAGTAAAGGAAATTAGGGGGTGGTTAGGTAAATTTGGACTATGCTAGCGCGGTGGGCAAGGAAGCACTATGCATCAAGGTAGTCATGAGACATTTTGCACTATCGTCGAAGAATACGCTGGTACAGAAAACCCTGGCCATTACTTCTGCTCGTTTTCGGACTCATGACCAAACGGGCAAAATCAGTTTTCATAGCGAGAAATTGCTCTGCTTCAGTATTGTTCGATAGTGTTAAGGAGATCACTTCGATCCAAAACTGGATTCGCCGGTCCATACGAGGAAATAGCCACCCGATTTACAGTTATTTATCCCGATGTTGTCGTCATTTACTGGAAATTCCAGTCTTCTTTGAGTTTGGAATTCATCTTCAAAGTTGCCTCTTCCCGAACTGCTGAATTCTCATGTAGACGACAGTTTTCTGAAGCAAGAGTTATAGGTATTTGACTCAAATGGTGCTGTGGAAACATGGATCTCAAGTCTATGTCGTCGTATGCGTATGCAGGGGCTATGACCCTACTTGTGCACGTTCTTGGGTGAGCTTAAAGACACCGTCAATTGATCTTATAGGTATTAGCATAATTTTGAAGATATTAAAAATATCACGGACATTTTGATCCACTCTCACATAACAAACAACTGAAACTGATTTCGAGAAAAACATTTCTCAATCCAACGCAGCTGGACACCAAGCTCAACGACTCAAATTGTTTGCTTTGCATGTTAGGCAAGAACGATAACTTGACGGTCTTACCCCAATATTCACGTGTAAATAATTAGCAAAATTTTAGGTTTTCCACCTATCACGTCTTTTAATAGACTAGTTGATTTCGAACTACACAAAAGACTGAAATTCACCTCCCTTGTTCTGTTCGACCTTTCCTCCTTTGATGATATGTAAACGAAGCTTGCAGAAACTGTACTGAGTGAGAACACTTACTGGGCCGCAGTACCTCGGCAATTTTCCAAACCACATTTCGATGCACGAGTCGCCACAGTACTGATTTCATTCACGTGCCCCTTCCCCTTATAAAACTGCACTGCAATGGTTACTTATGCCATTCTAAGTTGGAAAGTTTTGGGACATTGAAAATCCAATGCACGTGCTCCATTCTCCATCATAAATCAGGCACCTCGGTGCCTGCCAACTCTCAGTATTGGATGCTTTAGATGCCGTCTATCTTAGGCAACTCCGAACTCAATTGTCATTGTTCGATTTGCCGAATTTGTGTGTTTCACGTAAAGAGGATATTGCAAAAATATGTGCAAACTCATGATTGTGTTTTTAGTCGCCATGGTGAGTCCGAATCACAGGACCACCGGTGATTTACTTCTGCGCCAATTTGTGGGCTTGAAATGCATCCAGCCCTTTTTCGGTCTTCTATCTGGGACTTGCATTCTGCAGGAAGTTATCGATTGTGGAAAGAAATGGTTCAGTTTGATTTCAATCAAGTAGAATACCATGGCTTTGACATGGCTCTCTACTGGTTGTTAAACGTATATTAATGTTTATTTGCAATTTTCAATACCAATTTTCTTCGTAATAAGAACTTTACCGATTTCCTGCTTGGCTAAGACCAAATATCAGGGCACCCTATAAATTATGTGAGAAATTAACCACTTTCAGTTGGAAAAACTCTGTATAGTGGAGCTAAATATTATTTCATTTCAAGAGGCATCTAAACTAATCGATATTTTTTATACCCTCGAATAAGAATAATATGCTTGATTAACACCCCGGGTAACATGGAAGTACCAGGAATCATATTAGAGAAAATATTTTATGAATTCACTTTGAATTGTTGCCATCAAATGAAATAATTAGTACTTTTACAATGCATTGAAATTGACACCTGTTAATTTTTTTCCATTAATTTTATTCAAAATTTTCGGACAGAAACTATGGAATGACCCGATTAGTGCTGAATATGTTGGTAATGCTTGTTATTTTAATCTCAATGTGACCTATAAATTAATTCGCGCATTATTTACTAACGGAGTTGCATTTTTATTAATAAATTTTAGTTGGCAATCACGATTAATTACAATGCGTGAACTTATTTTATACCACCAAAGCTTGCTTTCAAAATTCATATTTGTAAACACGAGTCGTATCTTGTCACCTTAGAATTCAAAAGCTAGATAGTTGATAAAAAATGCCTCAAACTATTCAAGAATGAGGATGAATTAACGCGATAATGTAACATTTCTGACCTTACGGTAATGTATTCAACAAGTTAATCAAATGTCAATGACGGCTATCTTTGTG
Organism: Anomotaenia brevis; assembly: GCA_030710315.1. Classification (NCBI taxonomy): domain Eukaryota; kingdom Metazoa; phylum Platyhelminthes; class Cestoda; order Cyclophyllidea; family Dilepididae; genus Anomotaenia; species Anomotaenia brevis. The sequence goes on from JAUOZQ010000027.1 coordinate 28,879, forward strand.
GAGGGAATTACGCTCATGAAGGGCCGTTCGTTCCATTCAATAAACTCTTATTATTTTGATCTCAATGTGAGTCAATAATTAAATTCTCAGTAATGGTCTATGGTATGGTCTTTTAACTTCTTTCAAAAGCTCATTTTGTAGTGTTAGCGCTTGATTCGGAAATTATGCCTAAAAAATATGCAAGTATTTTAGAAATATAATGTATTATAAACTAGTGATCAATGAGTGAATAAAACGATTTCTAACTAAGCGGCGGTGTGTCCAATTAAGCCTGAAATATCTCACCACGAGGCCAAACTTAATTGAGGTCACAAACGCAGACCTTTTACCACGCTTGCGCACAGTGGGTGATCTCAAATCCCACCACATCCCCAAAACCTCCTCCCCCTTGTTTGTGAGGGGTGAAATTCTCAGTCCTCCCCTTTCAAACCCTCTAATGCCACCACTGAGCCCCGTGTTTGCTTAGACCGTGGCCAGAGGGGAAAGGGGTACGTAGAACTGTGTGAGGTGCTACACTGAACCACTTCGGGGATATTTAAGATGTGCAGAAGGCGGACATCAGTTGAATCCCTCTTCCAAAAACATAGATGAAAAACACTGGTTCTTTCGCTTCCCTGTGGAGGTATTTCAGCCTAAAAATACTTTTTCTAAACTTAAAATATCAGAATTTCTAATGGTAATGAGGAAAGCATCACGCCACAAATCCTATATTATCTGACTCCGGGGGAAGATTTACTTTGTATTTTAGAGATTCATTTTTAGTGAATAAATTGGATCACATCTTTCTTGTAACGACTTTCAGGTGTCGAAAACTCCAAAAATATCATAAACGTAACATCCAACGTGACATCGTCGCACAAGCATGTTTTTACCAATCAGGTACAAGCAATCTTGAAGAGGTCGTCTTCTGATTGGTTCCCTGTTCCTATTTGCGGTTTGGCAATGAACAAAACTACCGCTGCTCTTCTCCTCTTCCTATCTTCTTCCTCAAACGAATGAATCCCTTCTCCTGGAACTATGATCCTCTGTAAGTTGACAAAAAATACTTGGAGTTTTTGTAGACATCAATATGATCACCAGACTACTTCGCATCAGTCTTTCGATTACGATCATCAAGAGCATTTGTCGTATTCCTTTCATGGACACGAGGCCTCAGTCAACACGGGACAGTACCGCTTTCATCCACATTCGACCTATGGGGACGCAGACTGTCGCAGTTTAAACACACTAGAGACCACTCCAACAGTCTTCGCAACCAGGAGCACAGTAGTCGAGTGCGACAGCGGTAGTTGCAGTATTTTGAGCGGCCGAAGCGACTCGAATTCAGCGGTAGCCGCGTCTGCGAACGATGCGACTTCGGCTTACGCTACCTCGCCTAGAGCAAAGGAGAAATCGAAGAATGCAGCTCGGACAAGGCGAGCTAATGAGAATATGGAATATGAACGACTTCTCCAGCACCTACCTCTTCCATTGGAGGAGAAGAAGATGCAAGATAAGGCTTCAATTGTTAGGCTCACCACCAATTTCCTGAAATTGAGGGAATTCTTCACTCTCAGTAAGTAATATTTGCTTTCAGAAAAGCCCTTTTTGCTGCATAAAAACGTTGAGGATGTATTTTCATTTATTTTAAATAGACAACGGACCGGAGAAATATGCTTTGCCTTTCAAGAGCTCTATAAGCGATGGCATACTTGAGGTAATCACTAAAATATTTCAGAGCTTATTTCATATATGTGTTTTTAATTATTTTCTTGGCTTTAAGACTATCGATGGTTATCCATTAATTTTATCCGGAAACGGGACAATTCTTTACATTGGAGAATCTGTTAAAACACTGCTAGGCTTGTGCAAGGTAGATTTATGAAAACGACTCAAATTTGCGTGCCTTAGTGGGAAATAACAGGAACGAACTTCATCGAATTAGTCAAAAAAGAGGATCAGAGTGACTTTCAGGGCGTCTTTCAGCTTCTACCTGAAGAAGAGGCTAGAATGGATTGCCTCACCAAAGGTAGCTGGCAATTTATCATTTGGAGTTCTTCTCAACACCTCAATTTCTTGCAGACTTTCGATTTGAAAGACGATTTACAGTCAGGGTGAAGTGCCTTCTTAATAAAAGAAGTAATGCACTTGGAAACAACGGCTTTAAGGTAAGCGCAATGTGATTTTAGCTGGTATTTTTGAGGGCTCAAGCATTATCCAGAGGAATGTATGAGTTTTGTGATCATTTTGAATAAATGAAAATGTGTGATTTTAACAAGGCTAAAAAGCAGGCTTCGTTAAGGAGCTACATATCATCAAACTCAGCTTATCTAAATTGACAGTTTTCGACTGAGGCAAACTTGATTCTGAGGAGGACGAAAATTTATGAGTCGTGCTCCTGGTTTTAGAATATCTTCAAACTAATTCTAGCTAATAAATTAGTTCTGGCATAGTCGCCGTACACTGTTGGCAGAAGAGTGACCATTTTTTGGCACCCTCAAGTGATTTCAAATCGATCCAACACTGAGGCCCCTCTTGTTGTAGTTTCAAAGAAAAAATGCCTTATTTTTTAAACGATGCTTTCTTGCAGGCAATTCATTTTTCCGGCTATTTGACTGCTAGAACGAGGCATTTAGCCGGAGGGTTTAAAAACGAAGTCCATAGTCTTATTGGGATCGCGAACGCCTTACCTATGGTCAAACGCAATTCTACGGAGGTTAAGCTCACCAAAGAAATGTTTTTCTTTCGCGCCAGTCTCGAGTTGAGACTAACCTACGTGGACGAGCAGTGAGTACCAATTTTAGATGAATTTCTTACGGCCCCTTTCTGACAGAGTGGAAGCACTAACGGGACACCAGCAAAAGGACATAGTTGAGGCTTCGCTTTACCACCTCGTTCATATAGAAGATATCAAAAGCCTTGCTAAATATCACAGGATACGTAAGGTCAGAGATAGGTGTAACCGAGGGTCGTTATTTAGTGCTTGAAAAAGGACAGGCCACCGGAGGCTATGTTCGACTTCTCTGTAGACGCGGAGGATGGATTTGGATTCAAATGCATGGAACGCTGAACAGAAGCATCCGCGGCTCCAAATCCGAGTGCATTGTCGGCTATGTCAACGTCCTAACGTAAGTTTCAAGACTTAAAAGCAGAGCCATGGCTCATTTAGTCTCGGAATGGTTTCAGGAGCTCTTCGTTGCTTGTCTATTCCTGTCCGTTATTTCACCCGCAACACCTGCGCGACCCAGTTTGGTGATAGTGAGAGCCACTGTTCACCTACTCAGCCCTACTCAAGCACCCACAAACTCACGCACAATCTACCACCATGCTGAGAAAAATACAAAACAGCTTATTGTAACAAGGCCTCATTTTCCCATAGGCTAATAGCCAGTGTCACGATTTTCCCTCGATTAAACGCTAGAACGTGTTGATCGCCTCTACACAGAACCACCTCAGAGCGCAATATTTCACAAGCAAATGCACATTCGGGTGGTCTCCGAAACTTGTCGACCTTCTAATCACTTCACTCTGCCTTCACGTTTACAGAAAAATTCAAGCGAGAGATCAAAAGTTTGACGAAAGACAAATCACCTGTGATTCGCTGAGTGATGCCGAAACCGATGTCGGGGTATTCCTAAATCCATCACGACGGAAACGCCGATGTCAAGTTATTGAATCCAACCTCAATGAGGAGCCTCAAGACCTTCAAGACTACATGGCTGAAGACGAAGCCTATAGGAGTGCTGCCTACTACCGTTCAGAGTCCGCTACGACTAGTAGATACCAACCTCCAGAGCAAAGCGACCTACTGGACTACTTTTACTATCCGAATGAAGAAGCCCACACCCCGTACAGCTCAAACTTGATGCAGAATCGGGGGTTTCTTGCAATGAACACCGCCCATTCGCAAGAATTCAAGACTGTTTCAACCGACGCGACAAACAGTTTTATGGGACAACTCGAAAGGCAACTGTAACTTTGTAAACAACGCTGATTCCTTACTGAATTTTACCCCCTCCCCGCCTACTTCGAGAATGTGCACACGTATATTCAAGAAAATGTTTTAACTTTGCATAAATTGATCTTTTTCTCGTGATTTAGAGTTTAAAATCGGGACATAAGATGACTTCGACTTATTTGAAAGGACTATAGGTACAAAAAACGACTCAAGCCTTTTATTTCCTTGTGTATTAACGTACTATTTGCTACGACATACTAAACCCCATGCTTGTACTGAGCATTTACAAGTTGGAAGCAAGGCGAATCCAAATTGTGTCAGTCTAGAGTGTCTAGTATTTTATGCGCTATGAGAACAAAGAACCCAAATCAGAAAGCTGATTCTACTGGCCAAGTGTTTTCCCAATAAGGTGACACAGACATGGACTCATCAGGTCTGGCAAAACATCTTAATAATCTGAGTGAATATTTCAGCCTCTTCAGGTGCTGTTGTGTTTCCTTTCTTGAACTAAAAAACACTTTTGTCTAAAATTAATGGGATAAATTTTATATTAAGTTGTTCTGTAAATCAAAATGCGATTATTTAAAGTGCTTCCTAAAGTAAAAATAACGTTCAGCTCCATTAGACATTATAAAAACGATTTTGTAAGTTCGTTCAGTAAATAAAGTTGAAATTCAGACATAACTTATGGGATGACTTGATAGAAAATGCTGGATGAAAGTCGACGGCAATTTCATTTTTGATAAATCACAAAAATCGCTTTTCTCCCGCCTTCGTTTCCACATCCTGTGTTTCGTTTCGCGAAGCCAGACAGTCTAGAACGGTTGACATCTGATTGGTGAACTTGGACAGGGGAGACAGCGCAAATCTACTCCCCCCTTCATTTCCCCCGTGTGGTCATCTCGCCCATCATACGCGAATTGCAGACTGGATGCGCTGGCAATCCTTAATTGGTCAGCTTTCTAAAGCGCTCGCTCAGAAAATGGAAAGAACTTCAAGCTCAGCCGCGTGCTTCCATTGGACAATAGCTAGCCTAGCTTTTCATACCTTGAAAAAATATGCAAAGTACGAATGAGACATATCAGCTCATCTCATTAATTTCTGGTTCAGTGTTAATTTTTTTAAAACTGAGCGAAATTTAAGGTGCTCTTTAACATTTTTTTTATTCTAAGATGAATTTAAGATAATAAAGTTTGTTTAATAGAACGATAATATAAAAAATTACCCAAGGATGATTTGATGCGCGAATAAATTAAACTCAGCAGCAGCCCAAGCGGCTTGAAACAGTCACTCAGTTTTAGACAAGAATTTTTTAATAAAAGAACTTGCAAAAGATGATTTGTAAAATTCGGAAGTGGAGATTTCACTCTTCACGAATATGAAGATCGAACGGGAAGTCTAGCCGGCAATTAAGATAAGTCCAGGCTTCACAATTGTTTATCCTCGAGTAGACATCTGCTCTTCTTCATTCAACAAAAATCTCTAATTTTTTTATTCAAAAAGCTGTATTGTTGCAACGGAATATGTTTAAAACGATCTTGTGATTTTCAAAGGAGTTTAATACAGAGGATTCATTTGAAAGAACTTTAAACCTCACCCATATTGTAGGCACAAACAGGTTGAGTGAAATCTTGACCTCTGTCTACCTTTAGAGATAATAAAGGCCTGCTCTGTTTTGTTTTTTTCAATCCCAACAGTTGGCGAAGCTCATTACTCACGTCTCAGACAGGTGGGCCAGATGGTTGTCTACCCAGTTGTAAAACGCGATCACGAACGACCCTGTGGAAGCACTTGACGTGTTAGAAAGGGAGGCAGGGCTAAAGTGGGACGATTTCACACCTCAAACACGGACAAGGGGAATTGGACGTTGGGTGTGGTCCTTTTACTACTGTGGGAAGGCCGAATAAGCATATATATATATGCATGCGGTTTGATCTATCAGGTGATCACTTAAGTCCACTGAAAATTGTGAATAAATAAAGCAAATGATTGATTGATAAATGTAATTAAAGATTCAATCATCAATGCATCCGTCCTTCTATCTTTTAACCAGAATATTAAAGCTCTGTTTATGAAATCCTTTTGGTTCTGATTCAAAGCACTCATTGTCCCTCATATGTTTCTTGTTAGCAGAGTTTCAAAAAGTTGAATTGTTTTTTATTTCGAACTTCAAAGATACTCCTTAAAATTGGTTCAATTTACTAAAGGTAAACTTTGAAGAGAATTTAATGGGTGACCTTTGGATTACGGATGAGTATGAATTAATCAAAACTGGGTCACAAACGGCCAGCTTGGCGGACACAGCGTACCACCATAAATCAGGTACAGTTAAAGCATTACGCAAAGTGAAAGCGATGTGGTCTGAATCTGGCACGTTCTCACACAGTTTTGAGACAACTTGAAAGATCCGCACATTCACCGCTACTGTCAGGTGCCCATAGGGGTCTTGCATACAGAGAATCCGCTTTTACAGTGTTATAGCCATTTTTAATGTCCGTATAAACAAATATTTTAAATTATCGTCAAGTATCAAAAATAAAAACATCATTAAAATATGTTAGCTATATATATATATGTTCTATTTCAATTATCATGTTGATTAATATAACCATATCAAATGAGTTGTAAGCCATTAGACCCCTTTTGGTAAATTATATCAGAGCCTCAAAGTCTTAGCTATAATATCCTTTCTTTTAATACAATTCAAATATTAGCTGTTTGCCACCAGGGCCTGATTAAATTCTTATATTTTTATCAACTGCCCCAAAAGCTAAATAGGAGAAGATTATTTTAGTAATTTAAATCAGAAGAAGCTTCATAATGTCAAATAAAATATTTAAAGTAGTTCAAATTCTTATTCTCTCCACAAACGTGTTTGAGAATACTAATTTTTTTAGATTTTTAAGTCTTACTCACTTCCGTTTTAACCATAATTAGATTAGTATTTTGAAGATTATGAAAAAACATCAAAATATTTATTATTCGTGAGTTAATTAAAACAAAATAAGCCTCGGGGAAGAAGGAAAGCAGTTTGGCTGCTGGCGAGCTAACTGGTGTAAATATACCTAGCCGTTAAAATGTCACGTCCGATTTTATGAATTAAACTACAAGGGTTTAACCTGAGAATGATTCGTTAAAAAATTAAGGCTGAAATAAGCGCTTGCTATGGAAAGCAGTAACGAAATTCAAAACGATGCCTAATATTGCTGCTTTATTGAATCGGTGTTAATTGTTAGAATTGAGGGACTTTTAGATGCGCAATAACTCTGAATCTCGTAGATGGTAGCTAAGAAAGCTGGTGAAATACCGTATAACGGCTACCACCATCAGCAAGGGTTTATAAACCGAGGATGCTACTGAAATAGACTTCAGTAGCAAAGAGACCGAAGCTCCATTTGACGTACGAATACAGCATTCCATCATTTTACTGATAACTAATGGACTTGCTCGACCCATGCTAATTTAAAAAGGAAATCGGAGCACTTTTCATTATTTGCCATGGCACAGGGTACGAGGTGGATGAATTTCGTGTTGTATCCGGTAAAAATGATTCTTAAAATACCAAGTTTTTGTGCTATAATCTTAAAACTTCTTCACTTCCTTTTAGCACAAAGCCTGGAATCAATATTTCTCAATGGCGTACCCTCGTCGCACTCGTTGTGAATGAACAAACTCTCCAACTGAATGAAACTTTTGGATTCGGGAGTCGATATTAATTACAGGATCACTGATACAGGAATTATTCATATTGCCGTTATGTAGTGCAAACACCGATCGCTGAAATGCTTACTCGAGCATAGTTCAACCAATGTGCAACGGCCCTGCATTTGTCGGTTGATAAAGGCTGTAGAACGGACTTTGAAATAAGCACAACAGACGGTAGTACAGCTCTTGAATTTGCCATCTATGAAGTGAGTTGCTTAAAGATTGAGAAAACTGACATCCTTGAGCTCACTTCTTACCACTAAGCTTGACTTAGGGTGATGCTAACATAGCCCTGAAGATGCTAGCGTCAATGAGGACGTGTGTTCCGGAGGCACTCCATCTCGCTGTGAGCTTGAACAAATCAGATATAGTGCAGCGTCTAGTCGGTTATGCTGCGGAAGTTAATCAGTTCAATGATGCTGGACTCACCCAGCTCATGACAGCATGCGCAGCTGGAAACCAGAGTATTGTGGAAATGCTGCTTGCTAGAGGTGGGTCAGTGGCAATTAATTTTTTTCTCAATCACTAGGTGCAAATCCATTACTTCGGGGCCCAGACGGAAAGGATTCCATTGATATTGCGGAGCAATTTGAACACAAACATTTCGCTCAAATTTTGAGGGAACGGCTCCACTACTTTTGTCTACCACTACCTGATATTTCTAGGTGGAAATAAAGTTTATTTTTATTTTAGCGTTAGTTTTAGAATGGATCAAAATCTTTTAAAGGGAATAAATTTTTGATCAGAATGAGGCTAAGAAATACAGTCATGTCTGACAAAAGCGAGTTTATTCCATGCTGACTTTCCTATCATGCGATTTTTGAATAAATTATACCATAATTACCAAATTCTTTTGGTTTTTATTTGAAGTTATGGGACAAATGCAGTCTGAAAGAGGGGCAAGGTTGTGAGAATAAGGTTGAAAAGGAGTTTTCGCCCATCGAGGTTCTTATTAGATCTCCTGTGGCGTGAGTCTTGTTATTGTCCTAGTGAAATATCCACCTGTGGCTTACGGCTACCCAATAGGAAGCGCCAAGCACAACAAATCGCATCCGAGTACAACTCTCCATCAACCAATTACGGAGCGATTCCAGATTAGTAGAAATCAGATGTGGCCTATTTATACCCTCATACTCACATCCTAAAACACACACAGACACATACTTGTTCTAACGCGCATCTCGGCCTTACCATCTTCTCGATGCGGATACCGAACGGATCGGGTTACTTACTCAGTGAGATACTTCGTTGATTTTAGCAATCCGCTACACTCCATTTTCGAGTAACTAGAGCTGATATTTTCTTCTCCTAATTACTGACAGTAGTAGTATTAGTGCTATTAGTGAAGTCTCCACCTCTGAATTTTGCAAGCTATTTTCTGCAAGTCCTTTCATTTACACATTCTTCTTCATTAACTAAGTAAATATTTCTAGCCTCTTCTTCGGCTGATGAATTTCCATTCTTGAACTCATAAAACGACATGATTTAACTGATTCTTGGGTGCTTCCATGTTAGAGCAAGTTTTCAACCAAACAACTTTTGACTTTTTAATTCTGTAAAACAAAATTTTAGCGATTTAAATGCACCTGCATTAAAGGTATTGCTCGACTACATTAGACATTATAAGTTGCCCTTTAATGTTCGTTCAAAATAAAGTGATAGAATTCGAACCAGACTTATTGGATGAGTTGTTAGGTTAGAAAACTCGTTTTGCAACTTTCGACCGAGTTGAAACTCTCAGCAAACCGCAGAAACGTTATGATAAACTGGATCACTGTTACAGCGAATCACCGGTAGTGGAAATGCGGGAATAAGCTGGACGAACTTAGTTGATATGCATGCATAAATTGAATGGGAATATAAACTTGAAATTCAGCGATCGTCCCACAAAATTCGCTGCGACAGAAATTAGATATATGAATGGTTAAGATAGGCATAGAGGATAGATTTGCTTCGGAAGTAAGAACGGATAACAGAGGATAAGATGTGATACCTGTTAACCAATTGCCCGCTAATGTATGAATTTTTTCTCAGGCTGTGACTGGATAATTTTGACAACTATTTTGATTTAGAAGGCAAGATATCAGTAGCTAACCAGGCTCCATGCTTGCGAATGCATAGTCGTCAAAATGAAAGCGATCCGGCCTGGTTGATTGGAAAAGGGTGTTACGTATTTGGTATATGGGAATACCTTGCTTTTAGCTATCTAAAATCAGTTGTATTCAAGCCTCTGTACTGTTTAAACCTTCTAAAAGCTACTCTTTCAGCAGTGGGAAGCAGACGTCAAATTTTTGTTAAAACGCGAGTGGAATCATTGAAGCTTTTGAAGATGCTAATGGAACTTGTTTCATAAAAGTGCTAGAGACTACCAGTGATTTCAGTGGCCGAAAAAGTGGAGACGATTAAGAAATCTGTACGATTCTCGATCGGGAAGACCAGGAACCTCAAATGAAATTAAAATAAGATCGGTGACCAGGAAATTATACTATGGGTCGGTAGCAAATAATTCAGTTTCTTTGTGAATTCAATTTGAGACTCTGCAAGCTTTCAGTCTGATTTCTCCCTAAAATTAACATTAGGCAAAGCGCAGTGTTTGGAGCCTTTTGTTACGAAACACCAGTGACAAGTTAGAACGTTTAAAATCGCTAAAAAGACGATTTCGACAAGGTTACTTTTCGTTACCGGATCAACGAATTTGTTGATTCAATAAAATCCTATTATTAAAAAAGCAATTTTGAATACCTTACTTCATTTTAGAGCAAAATTAAATTCTGATAATTTAACAAAACTTATTTTCCATAATTGTTATACAATTTGCAATAGGTAAGCGAAAGTGATGGATATTTCAATTTTTGTAGTAATTTAAAAAACAGTTATAGAAAAATTGCGTATTTCAACATTTTTACTATTATTTTAACCAGTGGCTGATGTGGTTAGAGGATTTTTCCTTTAATTATAAAATACAGAAATCATATACCTAATGTTCTAAATCGGAATGGAATTGAAAATTGCCAAAAGAAAATACTGTAAGAGAAAGATTCCTAAAACAAAAACGAAAAATGATAAAACGACTGGACAGAGGATCGAAGTGCATCGTTAGCTTTGTCTGATAACCATGGACGAAAAGGCAAGGAAAAGTACCTAGCAATTATTCACTTAATAAGATTTCCATTAATTGCATAAGATCTCTCTCAATATTACCTTCAATAAATTGAAAGATATTTAAATAGCATGTTATAATTTCTGATAGACCCAAACATTATTTCAACTAACCGAATTTTATCTTACAAAACAATTAACCACAATTTGTTTTATTAAAATTATGTTAAAGTAGAATACCCTAGAATGAAACGAGGCACACACTGTTTCACTAGTTCAAGAGCGGAAACTCAGTAGCAGCCGAAGTGGCTAGAAACGGTAACTCAGTTTATGAAAAGGAATGCGTGAATAATGAAGAGGGTTACAGCAGATGGTGTGCGAAATTCAGCGGAAGTGGAGATTTCACCCTCCACGCAGCTGAAGATCTAGCCGGATGACGTCCAGTCGAGTTTGACGATAAGCAGCTTCTTGGAGAAGCATCCCTTGAAGAAGCTCATCCAGCTTTATCAGTTGAGTTTGAATAAGCGATTTAACTTAGTTCGAACCGTATATATGTCCAACATTATCTTCAAAACCTCTAAAAGCTCCTACACGGGCATCATAAATTGGCTGAAACGGTCTCAAACCTCGAGTTGACACCTGATATTCTCTGAATTTTTGCCAAATTGTTTCGCTTTTCTGATGAATATACTTGTGATTGTTGACAAAAATGGATCTTATAATAAGGTACTAAGCTTCGTAGATGTTTTTTTCGTAAGAGAGGGGTTTGAAGACCCCACAACCGAGAAAGAAACTGTATGGAAAAGAGGTTCTTCTGAAATCACTCTGATGAGGTCGCCAAGGAATTATCCACTCTGGATTTTTACCATCTAATGCAATAACAATTAACTCTCAGTTCTAACGTCAGCGAATATGGCTTTTGAAGTGGGCTTTGTGAAAAATTGTGTCACAATAAACAAATAAATTTGGTTGTGAGGGGATTTTTTCATCAACATTATTCTCTCAACCTCACACCTTCCTCTCCCAACTAGTCTTTTCGTAACGCCCACGAAAACTGCTTGAAAGAAAGGCCTTTAATGTGGTTTTAAAAAGCTTCCTAATAAACGGAAGAAATCCATAAATATAGTGATGATTAAATTTGCCATTCAGTATATTATTTTGTTGCTTCATTTATTCAAAATTCCGAGAGAAACTATGACAGGATATAAAAAAACCGAGTCATTTAACCCCAACTACCCGCTAATGAATATTAGTTTTCAATATTATTAACGATAACTGGTCACAAGTAGGAATTTGGCTGACCAACTACCTCATATGCTCAAAACCTGAAAAGCAGAAATTTTGGTTTGAATCCAAAGCCACACTTATAAGTTTCTTAAAATTACGAGGGTTTTATTAGCTGAAAACACGTTAGTATTTTAAATTAAAAGCAAATCCAATATTGTATTGATCTCTATTTCAAAGTGCTTCAAACTGCTAGTAAAATCAGCTGACGCTGACGAGTGCAGCTTGGTTTTTTTATTTGAAGGGATACATTGGTTCTGACAATGGAACCAACATGTGATGTGATCGAAATCACCAAAAGAGGCTCTTGGGCCCAACTGGAAACTCTGCTTGAAATCAGTCCTAATCTGGTGTACCGAAAAGACCCTGAGGATAACACGCCTTTGCACTGGGCAGCGAAACTGGATCACTTTGAATGCGTGCGTATTCTCCTGAAGTTCTTGAGCCCTCTCGATGCGGTTAACAAAGCCGGTCATACAGCCTTAATGGAGGCAGCTGCAGGTGCAACACGAATCACTTTCGCAGAGTTGTACGGAGCCGAAGTTTCTGCAGGTATACACGGTGGCTTCACCGGTAACCTTCTAAAGAAATGCCTCACTGATGCTGCTAGAGCGGTAGGTGATGCTTTAACACATGCCTGATTCGTTGTCATAGGGGAACATGCATGTGTTGCAGTTTATACTTGAACATCGACAAGAAAGGGATGTATTCAGATGTCATGGTTTGAAAGAAGCCATGCTGGAAGCTATTAAATACGACAAGAGACAAATCGTGACAGAACTATTAAGAGAAGGTGCAGATTTCGAGAGGGGACCTGGTATTCCAGCCTCTCACCAAGCTGCAATCTACGATCGCGACGTAATCGCTATGGAACTCATTTATTCTGGCGTTAATATGCACAACCCAAATGAAAACGGTGAGACGCCATTGATACTGGCAGCAGCCAACAATAGTTGGAAGGTGGTTAGACTAGTCCTTCTTAACTGTAAGTGGCGGATTTTGTGTGAAAGAATGGTGGAATCTTAAGAATTCATTTATTTTCCTGTCGTAACCAAAGGGGCCTGTATAAAAGAGGCGTCAGCACTTATGTTTGTACAGGAGAAAAGCAAGGCATTGGAATATGCGGCTAGAAACGGAAATGTCCTGATTGCCGAATTACTGTTCCATTACTCTCCTGAACCGTTTGACGAGACGATATATTCGTCGATGCACGAAGCCGTTCGGAGGAATGATGCTGGCATGGTGACATTTCTGGCAAAGCATTTGCGAAGCCTGGATGTCAAGAATATCTTTGGAGAGACACCGCTGATGGCGGCCGCGAGAAAGGGCCTCAAGGTCATAGTAGCAATGCTATTACGAAAAGGTTAGTTATTTATTGCCATTTTGGAATCTGCTAAGTACATTCGTTAACCAGGAACACGATGCTAATCGCCTTTACATGACCATGTTTAAAAATTTTGGAAATTAAAGTGATTGGGTTCTAGTAAAGTGAGATGGCAGACAGGTGACTCCTTCGTTGGGGAAGGAAGGAAGGAATGAATTAGAAAGAGCCTTATCGCCTTCAGTGTAGTAATAATTTTCATTCATTTTATTCAAGGTGCAAACCCCAGAATTACAAACCACGATCGCCAGACGGCTGCAGATTTAGCACTTGCTAATGGTCACAAAAGCGTTGGAGAAATGATATGGCAAGCTATGGGCGATCGACATCCAGGTTAACATCCTACTTAGAAAAGCAAAATATTCCTTCCCTCTGAGTACACTACTCGGCAACAAGGAATATAAAAAAGTGTTTAATTTGAAACAACTGTCTTGTTTTCTTTTGATTTGTGGAAGTCAGTTGCATTTCAAGTGTTTTCGGACCTTCACTAGCTTCTAGATTCAGGGATTAGAAGATATTTAATAGCTGGCATAGCCCAGCAGGTCATCCAAATGTCCAACATTTGGTTTTATAGAAAAACAATGATTTAATTTTAAATTTAATTAAAAACTCAGTTATATATCCTTCACTGATTGGTTTCCTTCTCATTTTTTCATTTATTTATCACTATAATTTTGTTTTAATCAACCTTCCCTATTTGAAAACAAAATTAACTTCGTGTTTTGCAAGAAAGCATAATCAGGAAAAATTAGCATAAGATTTAACACTTGGATTTTCCGGAAATTGACTTTCAGCTTATAATTAGAAACTTACTTTAGGACGAATAACTAAGCTTATAGTGAAAGTACTGAAATATCGTTTGTCATAATTTTCAGGACCGAGCAAATGGGTTTATAAATGTGTTTATAATGGCTTATTAATCGGTCCTTGGCATAAGTTTTGTCCCATTTTTATGTTTTAAACTGAACGAAATCTAAAGAATATTTTGTGATCTCTAATGGAGCTAAATATTATTTTCATGCTACATGACTTTAAAATGAATATATGCTACTTAAATAACAACAGAATTAAAAAATGTCGTGGTTAAAATTGTGAAAAGGGGTGGTGCTTTAAGATGACAATGCAGCACGACTCCTCACAGCAAGAATCACTTTTTGCAAAGCCGCGAGGAGTCTGGAACTGACATTTGTGAGTTCTTCAAACCATTTTTGACTATTGTGAGCTGTTGCTGAGACTAATAGAGTTAATCCACTCTGTTACTACACATCAGCGCTCTTTCGAATAAGATCTCTGGCGATTAAGTCCTCATCGCACACTGCAACTCACTGTTTTAGAAGCTCTTGCACCACATCATCAATAGTTAACATGGCTGCTCAAATGGTGTGAATCATGAGTGCCCAAAAGAGAGTCACCTCGCTTTGGTAGCTCCAATGCAGTATTTGTGCAGAATTTCATCAGTAAATCATAATTATTGACACTGAGTAATGCCAGCTTGGTAGATCTCCAGAAATGTGCAGTGTGATGAGCCTCTGGCTGCTTTGTATTGAGTAGAATACTGGCGCACTCTAAGCGATTTAATCTCGCCGCCCGGTGCAAAAAGCGTGTTATCCTCAGCATCTACTCGATGCACTAGTTTAGGACCGTGTTCCAGCGTCTTTTGCAACTGTGCCCAGGCTCCTGCTTGGTTACGTCTATCAGGTCACCTGTTGATTCCAGTGTGCAGAAATTAATAAGATCCCTTCAAATGGAAAGCCAAATCTCAATATTGTTAGCTACAATGCTGAATTTACAAACGGTCTGATGTGCTTTGAAATAGAGATCAGTGAAATATCCTATTCCCCTTTGAGCAAAAATCTAGAGTTTATCAAAAGTCGTTGTAAGTTGAAGATTTACAGTAATTCCAATATATCAAAGGAAATTTTAAACCATGAGGCAAATGTAGCCAGGAACTCTAACTCGAACTTCAAACTGAAAACGATATTACTTTCTAGAATTTTAACCTTATAAAAAAATTATAAGCATGTATTTCGATTGGAAACTAAAATAACTATTTTGGGTTTTGGGTAGATATTTAGTTCAGATTAAAATGATTCCAAATGTTTGAAATTATATAAGTCGCCTGTCACGTAATGATTGGTTCTAGAGGCCTAGTACGTTTTTGAGTAGTTTGAAACATTTATTTGCTGGGAATAAATACAAAAATAGCATGATTATTGCTGAATCCACTGGGCTCCAGAGAAACGGATTTACGATTTTGGATTCAAAGTTTTTTAAGCATTTTCGGTATTGCTATTATGGGGGTCTAGCCGTGATCATGCACACCAACGTTTGTTGCAATTTATACCAACTCAATTCCAGTTCGACTGCATTAGGTCCAGTCGAACCAACTGCAGCCTTTTCTTACGTTTTTGAAAGCAGTCCAATGGTATTGTCCATTCACAGAAGAGTTATTAATGTCAAAGGACATCAAATCGACTCCTGAAATCCGTCTGATCGTTCTTTAAGATACCGTATGCTACTTCAAAGACTTCGTAACCTTGGAAATCCTGATTGAAGCTGACGATAGTTTCTGCAGCGTATTCCCTCGACATAATTATTCAAAGCAGTTGAAATGATAGTCGGACGACAATGGGGTGTGTCGATGAACACGGGGTGCTAAGTTGTGAAATTAGCAATCACAAACGAGGTACAAATTAGCAGGCAAGTGTGAAAATGTGCGTCGTAATTTGAATTAAATAATTAATTCAAATCCAATCCTAGTAGGGTCACGAAGAAACCATAAAATTGACCTCCCCTCAAGCCATATGAGTCATACCGTTTTATCGCCACTCACCAGAAAAATCCAAATACAGAAACACTCTATGGACCGGTAGCACTATAATTCGTAAATTATAACAATTGATAAATTACCGTGTTCCTCTATCTGACAATTAAGACTCATTTTAATACCGGCCTGTCCTGTCATTTCTCAAGTGACGCAGGTGCTCACAATCTAGATTACTTCAGTTTTAACTCCAATTCCTCTCGATTGTGGAATTGTTTCTCCCTGTTTACCGAAAACACCACATTTTGAGTCATGCTTGACCCCCAGATGACTCAGTGATTTCGGTGTGTGCGAGCTTACTAGTAGGCATGGATTATTACCACTTAAGCCTAATTACAATGCTTATATTTATTGCTTTGCAAAAGAAGGGATAGAAGATGGAAATTAGGACTGAAATCCTCAATACCTTTTCCTCGGGAATAAATTGTATTTCGATTTTGCGTGAGAAGAGAAAAGTCGGAATAAGAAATTCTATTTCCAAAAGTAGAAATAAAGCCATAGAAGCTTCGTCACTCCTTAGTGAGATCGAAGATTTGGGAAGGTGTTAATCGCCCCCTTGATAATGAGGCAAGGTAGGGCGGGGCTCCGATCCACTCCATGTGTTCAGGACCGATGAAAATCACGAAATCGGCCAGACGCCTAGGCAGACCAAGGGCGGCCACCTTCCTCTGGAAATCGATTCCTCCAAGACACTTGCGAATCCGATTACGAGCTAGAAGACCAAGACTGGGTGGCGATTTCAGCATGGTGGTGCATTCTTCCGCTAAGTAGTCCAAATATCGACGCGCTGTGTCAGGGATATCATCGAAAAATATTAGCTGGAACTCGTCTTTAACTGAATCGTAGCGCAATTTCCAGTAGTTTGGAGGAAGATGATATCTCCAGGCCAAGAAATTAACAAGTATACGAGCTGCCATTTGCAGTATCTGTGGAAGCGGGTCCTCTTTATTTTCCAGACAGAATTTGATGATTCCCGGGTGAGTAACAAATTGGGCAAGGACGCCGACCCAGTTAGTGAAGGAATCGACATCTTTTTGCCACTCAAAATCCGAAAATCCATGTCTAAATAGGCTTTCCATTGCGGTAAGCTCTAGTAAGTTTGGGGCGACGAAGCTGGGGAATTCGGGGAAGTGAGGCTCACTCAACGAGTAGATGGTATTTACGTTAGACAGCAACGAGGTTCCAAGCTGTCCAAAAACCCAGGCCTTGTCTATTCGGTGAACATTTAGTCCATGGGCAAGAATCCTGTCCACTTTTCCCAACAAACGATATTGCGGAAGTTTGTAACAGGGGTAGTATCGCACATCGGAATACCTGTATGCCACAACGTACCCGAATACATAAGCGAAAAAGTAGTCCAAGGCGGACTTATATACGTACTCGCCCTTATTGCAAATGCATTTAGAGAGCCTTGGTTTCACCAAATTCTTCTTTGGACGCTTCTCACTCCATCGAAAGGAGTGTTGGCATTGATTGAGGTTGTGGCCGTTGCGAGCAAGAATCGGCAGCAAATGCCAGTTGCCTGATTCGATTACGAACATCACGGGAGTCATCTCATGAAAAATTGGCCTGTCGAAATGTGTCGGAATGGTGAGTTGTGTTCTGATTCTCGACGGAATTCTGGTCGAATGTCGTGAAAACCTTATGTATTTCCCATTGCTTTTCAGTAAACAGGTTTCATACTCTCGGTGTTCCCTGTTGTATAGGGATAACCAAACTGGGATGTCTACGGTCAACATTATTCTTTAAAATAGCAGATCTTTCACTGTAATCCAGTCACGGCGTGTGTTTGAAAATTGCCCTGTGTTTTTAGATAAACAAGCCTTATAAATTCTTAATCAGTTATGGGTGGGCTTATCCATCCATCTGAGTAACCAATGAGCGCCATTATCGGATTTCAATAATCGAACGATTGGTCAATTCAAACCAGGTCCTACTTACCCTGCTTAACAGGAAACCATAAATGTAGGGTTAAATCAACTGACCACTACTAGTCAGTTAGAGTTGGTCGATTACTCATTGCGAAGCCAGTCAATAAATGGCACTTGGGTAAATGGACATTGTAAAAGTGTCATGTTGGTAATAATGCCTCATCTTGGTAATACCTCATCTCTTCTATCTTTCCTTTATTTTAGCAACAGTCATACCAACCTCATGGGTTTGGCGAATACATCAGAGCGACAGCGAGATAGGATAGTCCGTGAAGGGTGTCGAAAACTTGCCAGCTTATGCCACTCGAAACCAAAGACGTCGAAGAGAATCGCTCCGATAATCGTTGGTAGAGGCAGCAGCTCAAAATTTAGGCTTTCAGACCAAGATTAGCAGTCAGACTGATCCTACTCTCTGGTCATGTGCTGCATGTCAACACCGCTTCCTAAGGTGAGCGAATTTGATGCGGAACGAGAGAGCGTTGCCAACACGATTTTTGCTCCCTTCTACATACTGAATATTGGACGTGAACTATGAGATGTAGGCATACACCAGAGGTTTGTGGTCGGTGTACGCAGTGAATTCTTGCGATTCCAAAAGGTGCATGAAATGGCGGAGGGCAAGGTAAATCGTTAGGTGTTTTAGCACGTCTGAATGGAGAAGAACGATGATTTATCAACCCATTGATTGAGTGCAGCACCAAATGCATGGTTAGAAGCGTCGGTCATCAGAGCAAGTTTCGCGTCGCTCTCTGGAAAAGATAGCATCATTCATTCTTCTATTCTATTCTATTTTTCGGTAGTCAAAACAGTTGGATAAGTGGGTGGTGGATTTCACCGCAGTGTAGAATGAAACGCGAATGGAAGTTCACCATGCCTAGAAAACGTTGCAATTAAGTTCTGAAAACTGGTGTGGTAAAATGGCATATCGCAGCGACTTTTGCCTCAAGTGGGCAGATGCTGTTTTTGCCCACTTGATGGCCCAAGTTCTGCCATGTAAGTTTTTCATCAGGACTGGCTACCAAATTGTCGGTAGACTTGATCCGCCGCAAAGTTTGCGCTGCATTTCGGAGTCCTAATGGCATTCTAAGAAATTCCCCCACTGGTGATATGATTAAATTTTTTGGCACATGAGTTATAATACATGAACTCACAGTCTGAGTCCATTTTCGGTTCCTCTAACAATGATAAATTGCATTCAAGTTTGGTGATAGTCCCAGTAATTCAAGCAGACACACAGGGGTCACTGGGTCATGCGGGTGAGGCATGACTCATAATGGGGCATCGAGCTGACATGGTGAAATGGTGGTTGACCCAAAACTTTTCAAAGGATTGCATTAAAGTGACGAAGAACTTTGGTAGGAATTACCCAGGCTTTTATCTACATATTATTAGTTCTCCCTTCATTACACACCACTGGGTCACCCGGGGTTAAGCGTGATTCAGGGATTAGCAGTCTGGAGTGTGTGAACCTCTATTATTTGAGAAGTGATATTGTTGTAATGAAAACTACTTAATAAATGTGGACAGGCCGATATTAAAACGAGAACTGATGAGAAAGTCCGGGAAGATTTTTGGTTGTCGGCATTATTTCGATTTAAAGTTATGGACGTATTAAACTATAAGCTTGCATAATTTCTATAAGCATGAGATTACTTATTAATATGAGTAATATGCAATCTATCAATAGCAATTATTTATGAATTATAACAATGCCGTTCCATAAAATGTTTCCAAATGTTTCTTCTTAATATTTGAACAGGACTTTTTAATTTTAACATTTCCTAATTTAATCTAAATAAATTTCATTAAAAATGACTGCCACATTTCCTAGAACATTCAAAATGATTAGTGATAGTTATTCTAAGGCAAAAGGAAGCCGAAAGACTTCTTAATAATTTTATCTTTTGGGAAAAATGTAAAATGTCCGTCTAAAATGAATTAACCGTGAATTGACCTTGTGAATACGCTGCGGCTATTTTAATGTTCATAAGTTAAGGTAAAATGATTTGGAAGATTGGCACCCCCAGAGATTAATACCTTTTCCAAAACCTTGCAAATACCACTAGTTATTCAGGCACCAAAAGTCGAATCTACGAAATCTCGTTAGTGACGTCAAACGACCCAATACAGTGACCAAATCGTTCGCAAAGTCTATTTTCCTGACTGGTTACATTTCTGAAACAACATATCAGTTTCTGTATCGACGCTACAGAAAGTTTCGCATGACTGGTTCCTTTTCCAAATGGTTTTTCTTAGCATTCCATGCTCCTCACTGTGATTGTCAAGGTATTGTGCAACCCTACATCTCAGGTTGTGTACTTGCTAACATCCTAACCAAACATCAGTTTTCACCAACTGTTGCCGTTATTCAATGGTAGACACTCCAAACAGACTATGCTTCCTCATCTTCAAAATGCTTAATTACTCAAACCATCAAGGTTAAAACACTGGTACAATACTATTTAGACTGCCTTCCAACCACCAAATGTCATACCACAACCACTTTTCAGTCGAATCGGCACTGGCAAGACACTTAAACTTAACCACACACACACATCTCCGATGCTCACACCCAAGAGCATCTCAACAGGATCGCATAATTGTCCTATTGCGTGCATTATATTTCGGGAATATTTGTCAAATCAGATGCGCAATCGGATTACCTAACAGTATCTGATACTTTCCATTTTTGTTGATTTTGGAAAATATTTCAACTTTGTTCTTTCAGACATTTGATTCGTTACTCATTTGTTTCCGACGATTCTTTTGAAGATGAACTGACTGCAACTCTACTTGAGAAATTTTTAGTTGCTTTTAGCAATTCAATGCCATCCATTTAAACCTAATAGGAATGCAATTGATTAATTATCTGCAAATTGTGATATAAAGAAATAAATATGTGTAAATAAATAGGATTATGTCATTTCCAGAGTAATAGATTTAAAATCACAATTTACATATCACTGAAAATTAGAGATAAAAATATTGTCAAAATTAATTTCATAAAATAGCCCCCGTTTAACCAGTTTAGGGGTTCAAAGTTAATTTCTCAAATTTTCGAATCATCAAAAACTAGAGGATGGAGCCAATGAAATGAAAACCTATTTATGGATTAAATAAAACATTTCACAAACGAAACTTAAACTACAACAAAACCCTCACAAAGAGGATTTCAGGAGTGCAATCCTACTTTAACGTGCAAATATTGATTTTTACCACTAATTTGTGAAAAACTTTGTCATCGGTGAAACAGTATGACTGATATGGAGGTCAAGGTTGCGGTTTCTTCGTGACCTTATCAGGATTGGATTCAAATAATGAAATAGGTGAGTGAGATCAACTGACCAATCAATTATTGAATTCCGATTACGACGCCCATTGGCTACTGTGGTGCGTGCGTGTGTGCATTCCCGCACCTGCTTGCTCATTTGTACCTCGTTTGTGATTGTTATCTTCACAACTTAGCACCCCGTGTTCATCGACACACCCCATTGTCGTCCGACTATCATTTCAACTGGTTTGAAGAATTATGTCGAGGGAATACGCTGCAGAAACTCTCATCAGCGTCAGTGAGGATTTCCAAGGTTACGAAGTTTATGAAGTAGCAAGCGCTGTCATGAAGAACAATCAGACGGATTTGGAAGAGGCCCTGCAGCGTCTTAATGGTCGTCCATTCACAGTTAAGATACAAAAATATCAAACATATGTCCCAACTGAACACAGTTTTCATGAAATAACACCGGTAACGCTAATAATTGACTCGGGCAACTGGACATTGTTGCCGGTTCTTGCTCGCTTTGGATACGATCCAAATCGGCCCCAATGCTCCTGTCTTTGGGGCTCGAGGTACTCACTATGCAATGGGGACGTGTGTCTTAAGTGGGTAGGAAAAAAGTTCGAGTATGCGTCTGCTTTGGCCTACTTTTTCGATTACGTGTTTAAAAGTGTGTGGGAGCATGGCCCTTCCTACCTGTGGCATAGGAGGCCGTATTATCAAAATCAACAATACCTTTTGTTGGGTAAATTGGACAAGCTACTTACCCAAGGCCTAGACGTTAACACAATGGACTCGGTGAAGGTTTTCTCCCAACTGGGTTGTTCGTTGACGTACATTCTATTTTCCAGCTATAGGGAGGATGACCCCTACTTTCCCGAGTTTCCGAACGCTGTGGAACCTCATGTTCATGAGTTAAATGCAATAAACAGCCTGTTCAAGCATGGTTTTTCAAACACCGGATGTCTGCATGGAGTTGATCCTGAGACGAACTGGTTAGGTATCGCAATCCAGCTGCTTGCTCATCCTGGAATAAACAAATTCTCTCGGAGAAATTTGATGGAACCTCTTCCAGAATTACTTCGAACGGCAGCTCGACTTCTCCTGAATTTCCTTCTATCGAGGCACCAGCTCCACCCTGACGGTTCCAAATTTAGAAACTTTGCAAGCAAAGTGACGAATTTTTTGAAGTTCTCTCGACATAACCCTACAGTTGCGCATCGGCAGATGGACCGTTTGATGGATGAATGCATGTCTCTGCTGAAATCACCACCCGCTCTTACTGTCCTGGCTCGTAATCGGATTAGGGAGTGTCTTGGAGGGAAGGATTTCCAGAAGAAGGTGACTGCCCTAGAACTGCCTCGCCATTTGGGCGACTTCGTGATTTCCATCGGTCCTGAACACATCAAGTCCATTTGTGCGCAGCAGCCCTATCTCATCTCAATGGCAAGTGGGCATTTGAAACCCTCCCTCATCATCGATGTGTCCGATTTGGAGGATGAAGGCGAAATCGCAAATGCTCCTCGTCCACCCCTCACTTACGGTTTCCTGGAATCTTGCATTGCTTCTCTACAAGTGCGGTAGGCAGATAAGCCCATCCCTACAGATTTTGGCGATATCATCCCAGTTCTTAAAACTTTTTCTAACTTTTATGGAGTGATTTTGATGATATTTCTCTGGCTATGTGTTTTTGCATTTATATGAATAATATCCATTTGAAAAATTATTTTTGCAATTCTGATGTCTCTCCGAATATTTCACCTCTATAATAGGCTTAAGTGCCTGATTGTTTGAAGTGGTGTAAGCTGTTTTATAAACAGTAGAGTTCATCAAATTGCTCATGTGGCATGCAATAATGTGTATATTCGTATTCCCTGTTGAAAGCAGTTAAATCACAAGGCTTACATGAAGGTTTTATATGTTTGTTTCAGTCCCGTAATACCTTGTGATTGCAATACGTTTTGCTCGAGTTAATGCTGTTTAAATACTCTAGCACTAGTGCAATGAATTTATCGAAATCATCTTGAACTTGTTGAAAGTGAATTTATAAATGTGAAAATTTGCTATTATAGATAATGTCTCCGTTTTGGTTAGCTATTCACTTCATTTTGCATCTTGAGGTGATTTGTAGAGCAGAATTAAAAGTAGGCTTTGAATCGATGATCTGAAGCAATTTTAGTAGCAGGATTGAGTTAGCAAGCGTAGTGTAATTGAAGATCACTGATGGATTATTATCATTAGTCGCAGCTACCATTTTAATGAAGCTTCAAATGATAAGTAATAATATTAATTAATTAAAAAATACGTTTGAAGTTAATTAGAGCTTAGAAAATTGTCCGATTCGTTCATGTATGAAATTCTGCCATTACATTACAAATTACCACATTCACCTGCGAACAGCGTGCTATTACCACATAACAAATTGCCCACCCTTCCAACGCTAGACAGAAACCATAAAATTAAAGTTCACTGTTTACAATAAAATCGATGAACTTTAAGGTAACGGGTCAAACACAGAAGCCACCCCCCGCCTTTGAAGCTTCGAAGTCAATGACTCATCGACCTAACCAGACCAGCCACATCTGCTAAATTCTCACACATCGTTATAACTCGGACCTCTACGGCGTTTATCGTTGTTAATAAAATAGTCGCTACCATTTTTAGGCTATAAGTGAAGTGAATGAGATCTAACTAAATGGAGTTTATTACTCGAAATTACCTCAGAGATCAGATAATAATCATCACTTAGTGAATTACTTTTTGGATTATCTGGTTGCAAATTATGATGAATTAAATTGAAACCTTAAACCATGAGGTACTAGGAGAATTTTAATCATAAAACTCGAAAAACCTACTTAAGAAAAATAAACGGGGCAGTGAAATGAAAGCTTCCATTAGGTTAGATAGATTGTTTTAACTTTATAGGAGCTCCGTGAAACTTAGGTTCCTTTTAGAATGAATAATTTTTCATTCGGAAACGACGGTGCACAAAAGTGGGCTTGAGATATATTTGACGAATCAAAATAAAGGGAATCTAAAATTTACTTCCTTGGTTAGTACTGTCATAAGTTGTATAGGCAGAGCAAAACCCGATCTGCCTGTAAGAGTTACAATAGTTGATTTGATGTCGTTTGACATTAATAGCTCTTCTGTGAATGGACGATAGCATTGGATACTCCATTAAAGTGTGAGGAATTTGGTAATCAATTGTACTCTCGTAGTCTTCACGCAAGACTGCCTTCAAGAACGTAAGAGAAGGCTGCAGTTGGTTCGACTGGACCTAATGTAGTCGAATTGGAATTGAGTTGGTATAAATCGCGGCGAGCGTTGGTGTGCTCCATCACAACTAGGCCCTCATAATAGCAATGCCGAAAATGCGTGATCAACGTGGAATCCAAAATCGTAAATCCGTTTCTCTGAAGCCCAGTTGATTGAGCATTAATTATGCTATTTTTGTATTTATTCTCAACAAATAAATGAGAATCGTAGTTTTATACTACTCAAAAACGTACTAGGCCTCTAGAACCAATCAGTACTTGACAGGCGACTTATATAATTTCAAATATTTAGAATCAGTTTAAGCTGACCGAAATAACTGAACGCATAGACAATTTGAAATAAAATATCTAAGGAAAACAAACAGCTGGTCTTCTCTATGAAGAGATATTTTTCATCTCCACTATCATTACGTTACAAATTCCACATTCGGGTGTTTTCACCACGTAATTAATGCCCCCTCCCTCTCTTCCCCAGCGCTAGAGATAAACTATAAAATTGATGTTTACCATAAAATCGGATAAACTTTAAGGTAACGGGTCAGATACACAACCCCACCCCCATTTGATGAGGCTTCTGGGCCATTGACTTATTCATGTAATCAGACCAGCCACATCTATTAAGTTTCACTTGCAGTCGCCAATTAAATATTCGCTACCATTACCGGGATGGTAGTGAAAAGGATTCCATTGCTCAAAAAAACTCAGAGTTTCGTTTCTGGTAATCGAATTAAAGCGGTTTTAAGCAACAATCAAAATATTATAGCTATTTCCATAAATTGTTCGTCAATTGTTTAAAAAAGGAGACATAATGACAAAATTCCAATGTCGCCTTTGTTTTGAATCTTACACAACAAAAATTCTAACCATTGCTAAAGCAATCCAGTGATTAACTTGCTACAGTTTTATCAATTGCCCTAAACCTCAGATATTACAAAAATCCCAAAAGAAAAAAGGTGTGTTATCCCCCTGTTTGCTTAATGACTCCAAAAAAATCCTTAGAGCAGCTGCAATTTATCAAATATGCTTTCGCGATAAACAATTAATATTTGAATAGACATGCAGCCGCATTCATTTAAGAAGTGAAAAAAGGCTGACCTTTCCGAAAATACACAAAGAAATTTGCTAAATTACATCTCAGACAACAAATATATCCGATTATAAGCAAAAAATTCAATATAAGATTACAAATTTGATCAAAGGCCTAAAGAAAACATATGATAAATATCAGAATGAACAAAAACATGGCAGGAACAAACAAACAATGAATAAAAGGGAGAGGGAAATTTCAAGCAACCAAAAAAAATCCTGCACTCTCAGATGGCTATATGAACTAAAAAATGGCGAACGTCATGCACCGAAAACTCAAACTGAAGCAATAATTGGAAAGATATAAAAAAGAGGCAATTAAAGAGTTACAAAGTAAGTAAACTAGATAAACAGCAAGTGAGTAAATTACCAAGGAAATTAATCCAGACAAAGGGCTAACACTCAAGGAAGGTGACAGTCAGTGTCTTCACTCCCTCAATCTCCAACCCACCAACACAACCAACCAATCAGCCACCGACCCACTCACCCACCACCCACCCGTTTCCTCCAACACCAACCTACTCACTTACTCACTCTTAGTTAGTAGTTAGTTAGTTAGTTAGTTAGTAGTTAGTTAGTTACTAGCCTAGCCGGTTAATCCCGCCAAATGGCTAGTGCGCAAGGATGGTGATGCTGAGTGTCTCCTGAGTCGAGTTCTACGTGAGTTGGAGCGAGCTCCACACAGACAGACGGCAGACAGACATACGTGGACGCATGCCATGGGTGCAGGCGGTTACAGTTGCGGAGGCAGTAGCTTAGCACATAGCAATGACGTATGACTACAGTGCGAAATGCCAACGGTAACTGCCGTTGCCGTAGTAGTAATAATGACAGTGTCCTGGTTCGACCCGGGCTCGAACCGGGGACCTTCCGCGTGTGAGGCGGACGTGATAACCACTACACCACCGAACCGCATTTCTCCCCCTCCCCCCTCCTACTGGGGCTTCCGCCACACACACCTTTTTGGTGGTCGCGGCTCCTGCAACCATGCAAAAGGGTTACAAGGAGGAGGAGGAGGAGATGTGCAAGAACCACTACCCAGGTCACCACCACCGTTTCTCATCCGCGTCCGTCCCTCCGACCGAGCGCCCACCCGACTGGCCAAGAGACCTACCAACGTACTGATTGGTAAGTAAGTGGTGTTGGTGAGAAAAGCGGAGAGTGGGGTGGAGGAGGCCGGGAGGAGTGAAAAGGCAAAGGCGCTGGCATTGTTGTTGCTGCTGCAGTGGTGGAGGTGTTTGTGGAGCCGCGGACACGCCACCGACTCCGCGATAGTATAGTGGTGAGTATCTCCGCCTGTCACGTGGAAGACCCGGGTTCAATTCCCGGTCGCGGAGCTATCCCCCCTTTTGACGCCAGTCCCGCCCTAGCAACCACTCTACTCACGGTGGCGCCGTTGCCGCGCCGCCCCATCGGCGCTGCTGCTTCCTGTCTCCCCAACTGCAGGAGTAGTAGTAGTGGGACGGGTGGTGCAGGCATCGTATGAGGAAACGATGGAGGGTGAGGCAGAGGCGGAGGACGAAAACGCCCGATGTGGGGCTCGAACCCACGACCCCGAGATTAAGAGTCTCGTGCTCTACCGACTGAGCTAACCGGGCACGCCACACCGCGCGCAGCGTCGTCAGGCTCTCTCCACCGTCTTCGCCGCCGCCTCCGTGGTCACCACCAAACAGCAATAGTGGTGCTCTTCTAGGCTGTAGGTGGTGCTTGCGATGCTGTGCACGCCTAGGATCTTGCACATCCACCACCGGCGGCACAGGGCTCCTTCACAAGGAGTTGCATGATGATGTGTCGTTGGTGGCGGGGTTGGAGTGCAGAGGGAGTGGGGGCGGGCGGGTTCCGTGGTGTAGTGGTCATCACGTCTGCCTAACACGCAGAAGGTCCCCGGTTCGAAACCGGGCGGAGCCAGTGTCGCAGTCCTTTTCATCCACCACCACCACGGACTGCTTCTCCAATGCTTGTGCCTTTCCACAGTCAATTTCGACGGCTACTCTCATCACCACCTCTAAGTCGTCCTGTTGACACATGAAGGACACAGGAGGAGGACGTAGACTGGCTGAGTCCCTCTCGTTAAGAAGGCGATTTCGAGGAGCGCAGGGCTAACTCGGAAGGGAAGAAGGAAAAGGGGGAGGCTCCGCGACCGGGAATTGAACCCGGGTCTTCCACGTGACAGGCGGAGATACTCACCACTATACTATCGCGGAGACAACCTCCTTCTTCCCTCACTCCCTCCCTCCCTCCCTCCCAACCAACCAACCAACCAACCAACCAATCAGCCACCGACCCACTCACCCACCACCCACCCGTTTCCTCCAACACCAACCTACTCACTTACTCACTCTTAGTTAGTAGTTAGTTAGTTAGTTAGTTAGTTAGTTAGTTAGTCACTAGCATAGCCGGTTAATCCCGCCAAATGGCTAGTGCGCAAGGATGGTGATGCTGAGTGTCTCCTGAGTCGCGTTCTACGTGAGTTGGAGCGAGCTCCACACAGACAGACGGCAGACAGACATACGTGGACGCATGCCATGGGTGCAGGCGGTTACAGTTGCGGAGGCAGTAGCTTAGCACATAGCAATGACGTATGACTACAGTGCGAAATGCCAACGGTAACTGCCGTTGCCGTAGTAGTAATAATGACAGTGTCCTGGTTCGACCCGGGCTCGAACCGGGGACCTTCCGCGTGTGAGGCGGACGTGATAACCACTACACCACCGAACCGCATTTCTCCCCCTCCCCCCTCCTACTGGGGCTTCCGCCACACACACCTTTTTGGTGGTCGCGGCTCCTGCAACCATGCAAAAGGGTTACAAGGAGGCGGAGGAGGAGATGTGCAAGAACCACTACCCAGGTCACCACCACCGTTTCTCATCCGCGTCCGTCCCTCCGACCGAGCGCCCACCCGACTGGCCAAGAGACCTACCAACGTACTGATTGGTAAGTAAGTGGTGTTGGTGAGAAAAGCGGAGAGTGGGGTGGAGGAGGCCGGGAGGAGTGAAAAGGCAAAGGCGCTGGCATTGTTGTTGCTGCTGCAGTGGTGGAGGTGTTTGTGGAGCCGCGGACACGCCACCGACTCCGCGATAGTATAGTGGTGAGTATCTCCGCCTGTCACGTGGAAGACCCGGGTTCAATTCCCGGTCGCGGAGCTATCCCCCCTTTTGACGCCAGTCCCGCCCTAGCAACCACTCTACTCACGGTGGCGCCGTTGCCGCGCCGCCCCATCGGCGCTGCTGCTTCCTGTCTCCCCAACTGCAGGAGTAGTAGTAGTGGGACGGGTGGTGCAGGCATCGTATGAGGAAACGATGGAGGGTGAGGCAGAGGCGGAGGACGAAAACGCCCGATGTGGGGCTCGAACCCACGACCCCGAGATTAAGAGTCTCGTGCTCTACCGACTGAGCTAACCGGGCACGCCACACCGTGCGCAGCGTCGTCAGGCTCTCTCCACCGTCTTCGCCGCCGCCTCCGTGGTCACCACCAAACAGCAATAATGGTGCTCTTCTAGGCTGTAGGTGGTGCTTGCGATGCTGTGCACGCCTAGGATCTTGCACATCCACCACCGGCGGCACAGGGCTCCTTCACAAGGAGTTGCATGATGATGTGTCGTTGGTGGCGGGGTTGGAGTGCAGAGGGAGTGGGGGCGGGCGGGTTCCGTGGTGTAGTGGTCATCACGTCTGCCTAACACGCAGAAGGTCCCCGGTTCGAAACCGGGCGGAGCCAGTGTCGCAGTCCTTTTCATCCACCACCACCACGGACTGCTTCTCCAATGCTTGTGCCTTTCCACAGTCAATTTCGACGGCTACTCTCATCACCACCTCTAAGTCGTCCTGTTGACACATGAAGGACACAGGAGGAGGACGTAGACTGGCTGACTCCCTCTCGTTAAGAAGGCGATTTCGAGGAGCGCAGGGCTAACTCGGAAGGGAAGAAGAAAAAGGGGGAGGCTCCGCGACCGGGAATTGAACCCGGGTCTTCCACGTGACAGGCGGAGATACTCACCACTATACTATCGCGGAGACAACCTCCTTCTTCCCTCACTCCCTCCCTCCCTCCCTCCCAACCAACCAACCAATCAGCCACCGTCCCAGTTACCTAACTCTCTAGCTGCTGTGCGGTGTATTGGTATGCTATACTTATCAGAGTAGACAGTAAGATTCATAGGTAGGAAACGTAATTTATCTTACGAATGGCTTATACTTATTATCAAATTGAATTTTATTCCCGTCTTAAATTATTTCTTTTTGTGAAGTATGAAAAATTTCTTAACCCTCTCTGGTTGTCCTAGTATATGTGTTGGAAGGAGAATGTAAAGACTGCTGATGCTAAAATAATTTTAATGATTGAAATTTTGTACAAAAGCGCAGACGAGAATTAATTACACGTCTAGCCGCGTCTGGGGCCGTTGAATCCACGGTTTCCACGGAATTGGCCGCGATTATTGAAATTACCGCCACCGCGGTTGGAACCGCCGCGATTGAAGCTACCACGGCCGCCACGGCCTCCATTACCGCTGCGGTTAAAACTGTTTCTTCCAAAGTTTCCGCGGCCTGTTGCATATAAGTGTTGGCGCAAAGCGATACCAGTATATTTAAGAAATATGTCAAGATACATACCTCGTCCCCTATCACCAGCCGGCTTGCCTCTGCCTGCAGCGTTAGCAGCTCCCCTCCCTGAGAGAAATGAGAAGGCCCATCAAATACATTTATGCCACGCAGGAGATTTAGTTAATAGATATTAAATAATCACCTCGGGGCGTACAGTTGTTCATAATTCTCTCGATGCTTAGCAGTTTCATGTCGCTAATGTACAGCTAAAAAGTAATATTAGCGAAGATGCACTACCTTAAGTGACTTTTTGAATGACTGTGGTTTCAGGTTTTCCTTCAAATGGACGGAGAAATACTAACAGTTTCAATGATTGCAGAGGAATCTTACGCTATCATCTTTTGGTCCAAATACCTCATCCACTTTGCCTATTTCTTCCTTGTTCTCCAGGTACACTGGGGCGTTGAAATAGGGCACTTTTTGGTTGACGTTTTTACAAACAAGATCGTTCTGGCAGTAGTGCATTACTTCACCAAGGACTTCGATTCTTTCCGGCGGCCCTTCTTCATAGCTCTTGTTAAATCCACCTCTGTACCCGCCTCTACCACCTCTTCCACCAAGATAGCCGCGGCCCATTCCACAATGTGCACGAATTAATGTCAACTAGGGCGCTGTTTCATCAAGTAAATATAAACTTCATTAACACTTCCAACTTCTTAAGTTAAATTGCTTGTTAAATCTAATTTTATAAACATTTTTTTAAATTGATACTTTAAGTCAATTTATGTAGGCCTTGAAAGCATCCTTCAAGTGCCATGCGCATTGGTTACATTTAGGTTTTACTGTCGTGCTGCATATCTGTATGGCTTTGTTTTCTTTGCGTGGGAATATTGCTGAATTTTAACTTTTTAGGTCAAAGACTAAATGACTAGCATAACTTTGGGCTTTGTTGAACCGGAACCTCCATGGCGTCTCGTGTCCCATCTATTTCCCGATAAAGTGGGTGGTCGGCCGGCGTGGTTAACGCTAAACCACCTTCCTGACAATCTGCTATGCCCCCATTGTCGTCAACATATGGTTTTCCTCCTTCAACTCTATTCACCAATCGACGAACGTGACGATTGCTTCCATCGATTTCTCTATGTTTTTATGTGCAAAAATGGCAATTGCTTTCTTCCAAAAGATGGAGTGAAGTCACGACCGTTTCGTGTGTTTCGATCACAACTCCCCAAAGAGAATCCATACTACAGGTAGCATAAATTTTTTAATTCGTAGTTACATTTTTTTGGATTCCGTCCTTATTGGTCTTTTTAACTCCAGCTCAGAGCCACCAACCGAATTGGAAAATTTAACAGAAAAGGAAACACTAGACCTCTTCAGGGAGGGCAAAGCACCCACCGCCGGTCTGATTGTTAATCTTTGTCCTGTTTGTGGTTGTCCTGGATCCAGCGTTTGTTCTCATTGCAGAAAGGCCTTCTATTGCTCCAAGCAACACCAGGTATGTTGCATCTCGAAAATCGTTACAAGATTTTACAGACTATTCATTGGAAGCAGAATCACAAGACAAAGTGCAACAATTATGACTATCTGGATGAGATGTTCCAGCCCAACACGTTTCTCCTTCCCGAGTTCTACCTAAACTCGGTGACTTTTGATAGAGGTGGAGAAGACAACACAAACTTCGACGACTCTGATGACGAATCCGATTACGAAGCGGTTGACGATCCCTCTGTTTCAAAGTAGGTGGCGGTTTGCTTAACTTTTTTTCTGTCTCTTGCGAATGATCTCCATATTTTCGCGATCGCTTTTCCTCATCGTGACTGGAATCATTGATTGTTTATGCTCCGCCGTAGTTTACCTGGATCTACGTATTGTGTGCAGGCCATTTTTCATAGCAAAATCCAAAAGAAGTTGTTTATATTTGGTATACTGTCAATGTCGCCATTTCTGTAGCCGCTTAGTCCCATGTAATAGTTAGGTCGTCATTGAGAGGTAGCACTAAACGCTATCCATCTTCATGAAGATTTATGCTTATCTCTTCTCCCCTAGGGCTGAAAAAGAGGAATTCGAGGCGTTGGAGTCTGTGTCGAAGAAGGAGACCAAAGAAGATCGCTATTTCAACCGCTTCAAGGAGATTTTACGAAAGCAACCCGATCAGGTACGTCAACTTTTGTAGTCCTAAACAAACGATCTCGTTCCCGTGTCTTGGGTAGTAATTTCGAGAGGTTTTAGTCGAAAAATTGGTACTCTTAGCGGGAGGGGTAGCCTCCTCTCACTCTCTAGCATCCATCGACTTACAGGATGCCATGTGATCCAGGCATCAATCTCTTTAGATGTCTTCTTTAGAACTCTTCAAACCATCTTGTTGTTTGTTGTGCAATCCAATCTACACCGGTCTAGTGTATTGTTGTCTTTCACTGTCTCACGTGACAACTCTTACAGTCGAGAGTCATTGTAGAATTCCCTCAATACCGTACCCCTAGCAACTGCGTGCAGCTGCCACTGATGTCCTCTGTAAATCACATTTGCTTAATTGGTATTTGGGTGCCCTCTAGATGCCTCTCCCTTCGTCAACTATAAAAGATGAATCACACTCATATAAATTCCTGTAGAGACAATGGTGTACATCTACAGTTAGGCATTCAGATTCTTGTTGTTTCTTAATGCTGTTTCCATAACTTAACCTAAGAGTTTCATCGGCTTGTTCACCTGGGCCAGCTCTGACTTTTTATTTGAACTGCAAAATTAAGCGGACGCAAAATTTATGATGCGTCTGACTCTTCTAGAAATTACTATCGCACCACAAAACGATTTGAGATTCACCTAAACTTGCTTACTACACCACTCAGTAATGGGATTATGTAGCAAGCTCGATCAGAAGATATAGCCCTCCTGTTTAATCCGTTACAGAACTAGGAGTTGCCTAGGTAGACTTCGTCATAAAGGCGAAACGCAACTAGGTGACTACTTCCTAATACATGAGCAGCGTAAATTTAACCGCCTCTTTTCAATAACGTGACATGCGTTTCAACCAAGATGCAGAGATGGTGCGGGGTTACATTCACAGTCACTGACATTTTCGCAAAATTGAGATAATTTCTCCATAGTTTCCCAAATTTAACTACAGTCCGGAAAGGGTTTATTCCTTCCGGTTTGGTAATGATTATTTTGTCTTGTTGACTGCACCACTCAGTTCGCATTGATGGTGTGAGGAAATATTGCAAGCTTCCTTTTCCCGAAAGGCTTGTTCGATGTAGGTTTCAAACTGCTCTACCTATTCTTTACGGCGAGAAGGTCTCTTAGTGCTCTAACTATAGTAATAATTTGAACCGCACCCTTATCGATCTAGGAGAACCTTTGTTACAAGCTTACATTTAATGTAACGTTCCACGTATTTCCTCGTACTTAACGTTAAATTGGCGAAAACTTCCCATATTTCCTCGAACATAACTCTAGGTTCAGGTTAAATTTGTGGGCGTTCCTGGAAAGTTTTATTTCATGACTTCCGACTTGTGTGCCTAAAGTCAGTCTCTGGCTTTTTTATCCACTTATCATCAAAAAAGTTTACGCTCATTCTGATTCCTCCTCCAGCCCTTTTTGCGAGTCAAATCCTTGGAATTTCAACTTCACTTTGCTCAGCGTCTATTTAAACTTGTGGACTTTACTATTCAGGTCAAATTGAGGGGGTAACGTAACACAACAAGCTCGATGTAAGTACCAAACTGCTCTGCGACGTTGGATAGCTTGGAAAATTGCGGGTCGTTAGCCACAATTAAACCTCATAAGCCGGATATAAATTTAGCATCTTCATTTCATTAATAGGTGGTGCGTTTCAACCGCGGTGGAGAGCCACTATGGGCCACTCCTAACCCCATTTCTCCGCCACCCTGTCCCAAATGCAACGGACGACGCATCTTCGAGTTCCAGGTTCGTTCAACTCCCTCTCCTCTTCGCCTGCTCCTTTCCAAACCACCGCCTTCTCTAATCGCCGCACTTGTCTTCAGATAACACCGCAAATGCTGCTGCACCTGAAACTGGACACGGTTGGCAAGCCTTCGCCCGATTTCGCCAGCGTCTACGTCTTTACCTGCGAGAACTCTTGTCCCCTGTCCTTCTCCGGTAGTCGCGATCAGTCCGCCACCCACGCCTACATCGAGGAATTCGTCGATTTTGATGCCGTTCCCTAAACCGCCCCCCCCCCCCAAACCATCAGCTTCAATTTGAAACCAATAAATTTATATATGCTTCTTTCTGACACGCTACGGTTATAGGAAATTAATAAAAGGGGCCAGAGCAGAGCTATAAATAGGCATTCATAAAATGCAACATTAAAACAATTAGAGAGAGAAATCACTCATCGTCAGAGTCGTCAGTATCACCATCAGTTCCACCGCGAATGGTCTTGGTGGTGCGCTTGAAGGGCAGGTCCTTCTTCTTGTTCTTGGCGAAGTCCGGTGGTGAATTGAGGTCGCCGTTGTAATCGATGATTCCAGCCACACCGAGACGCCACTCGAGCATTTCGGTGGAGAAGTCGTCATGTCCACCCAGATCGTCGAACCCGATGACGCGATCGATAACCTTCTCGTCCTTGATGAAGACCATAGTGGGCAACACACGAACGCCCAGACGAGAGACTAGAAACGGCGACTTTTCGACATCAATCTTGATGAAACGACACTCGATATGACGGGGA
Organism: Anomotaenia brevis; assembly: GCA_030710315.1. Lineage (NCBI taxonomy): Eukaryota > Metazoa > Platyhelminthes > Cestoda > Cyclophyllidea > Dilepididae > Anomotaenia > Anomotaenia brevis. The sequence continues at coordinate 63,909 of JAUOZQ010000027.1, forward strand.
GCAAGAAGAGTGAGATGTTTATCGACGATAGAGCATCGGAATGTACTAGAACGGTAGAAGTGCATGCAGATGTTGGCAGACTGTTTGCAAACGTTAAAAAAATCCTTCTCAGATGGAAGCTCCGAATAGATCCCGTGGCCATTGGCCAACCACTCCTCTTTCTTGGTGGCTTTCTCTTTTAGTTCGGCCAAACGTTTACGGCGAATACGCTCCAGGTCATCTTCATCCATATTATCGATTCTGGCAATCTCTTGATCAACCACATCTTCAATGACCTGGGCTGCTGCACAGAGCTGGGCCTCGAGTACTTTCTTTGTTTGAGATTCACTTAGATTCATATCGATAATCCAGATTCTATATTCGAAATACCAAATTCAGTGCAAAAAATGGGGTTAGCAACCAAATTTAAAGGTTTTGATAATTAATGACCTTATTTGTATAAATAAAAGTAAAACAACACTATTCTACCAAACAGGAACATTTGAACACCATTTTTACAAGCCAAATCAGTAACAAACCACACCATACATACATCACTTACATCTAGCGCTTGTTGTCCTGAAACGTGATTGGCTAGTGGTAGTATCTAATGGATGCATGGGATCCCTAGAAGGCCCTTTTATGATCTCAATTAAATCCATCGAATTCAATAGTACTAGAAAAAGTATTCTTGATGCATTTTTATTAATTTTGCATTTTCTCTTATTTTTGACTACAAGTATACTAGGTAATATTCCAAAGGAATCCCCTTTCTTCTTCATCAGGCTTCTCTTTTTCACAAAGCTAGTCTAGAAGTATTTATATGGGATTTAATATATCCCCTTATTCCATTGCATATATTAATGTCTGTTGAAGACTTACAGAAATCACTGTGTAAATTGTTGAAAATAACATTTTAAGCCGAATTTTATAGGCCTTTTATCGGTTAGTAGCCCGTAGAGCAGCACACTTTACTAGATGATCCATAATCAATCGGCTGAACTTACTAGTGAGAATTAATTTTTAAGACTATCGACGAAATTTGAGATCGGAACAGGATAGGCTTTGACTTTATTGAGCGCACTTAGGTTTGCAACTCAACTTAAATTATCTTCTTGGTTTACTTCTATGAATCGTGTATTAACTACGGTTCCACATGATCCCATATAATTATGTATTGAGTGTATGTATCAAGTGTCCTGAAAATATCATCTACTTCGTCCCTCGGAAAGCCTAGATTCTTTTAAAAAAAATATATTCCTACTCTTGGTCTGTCCATTAAACACACTGGACTGCAAAACACCAAGAGTAATATTCTCAACGGTATTCTAGTTGTTAAAAGAGTTTCGAAAGACCCTTTAGCCCAGATACATATTTAACAGACTGCTGAAAGCTAAAATCGCTGGTCTAACTCAACTGAGAAGCAATACTGCTGATATCCCATTAATCTTATTTTACAGATCATTCCACAGACACAACCATAAATATGGGCTTCTCATTGACTGGAAATGAAACCCCACCACTTTCAAATGCTCTAACGATGGCAGACAAAGCGAGGACACCTTTGGAGTACCACAACTTACACACTAGTAGGTAGACTTTATAAATTTCTTTGCTGTTATCGGATCGGCGGACAGTTAGTTGTAGGTGATCAATGGCACATACGCCCCAATGACCAAGTTTGGCCACCAGAGCAAGGAACATTTGAAGAGGTGATTAGTAAGAATAATATGCACTAATAGCATATAATGTTCAAAATAATAATTAATGTATAACTTATATTAGTCAATAATTTATTGACTTTTGCAAAGCATTCTGTGCAATCGAAGATCAACTAAACTAGTGGAAATTCTGGATAGTATCATGCTTGATTGAAAACTGGTAACATCAGTTTTTACTTTATAAGTATGCATCTTACTTTATAAGTCTTTCTAACAACAATACTGTATCTAGAGCTTTCATAGGCTTCAAACACAATCCATATTCCAATGATTGTAGACCGATCTACTGAAATAGCCTAATTTAGAATTAAATGATCCCGGTAATGTCATTTTCATGTTAATTCCAAATAAACTTGCATATTCATTTCCTGCATTTTGACTACTTTTTAATAACAATGTCAATCTACACATCGTTTCTCCAATAAACTATCCTAAAGTTTCTCTAGCATTTGGCTTGAAAAAATGCATTTAAATCTCATGTTTAAAGCTTTTAAAAGTATATTTTACCTTAATCCGATTCTTAAATTTTGATAGCATCCGAATCATGCAATAAAAAATTTGTTTAGATTTTGTATAACCCTTTTAGGATTTGTGTCCTTTTAGGTGACCGCATGTTCAATCAACTGTATAGCTACGAATATTACTTTAACGTCGATCACGGCTCTACTATTAATAATTAAGTAACATAAGTAGGCAGGTTCTATCGACGAATTGGCCAGTTACGCAAACTAAAGCAGTGCTAGGGAGACTTGCACCATTTTTATAAACATTTGTGCATTTTTCAGACGTTGTATAACTTCAGTTTTTAAAGCATACTACTTAAAATATTGGTATCACGGTAATCTTAGTATACCTTTTGTTTGTCAAAGCTATTTCACATAATTGTGTGAGTGACTTCTCTGTGCCATTCAGCGCTTTCATTTACTAGGTGCGTTTGGAACACACTGTTGCCATAGATTTCTCCAATAACAAGAGCTCATAGCATTGTTTTCTGTCAATTGTTTTCAATATTCTTCCTTTTTTGCTGTATCTATATTATTCACAGTTCATGTTTCACTTTATTTATCAAGCAATTTTTTCTTAATATCTCAGCATTTTAAAAATATGACACCTTGGAAATTATAAAACCATTGAATTGTATTAGTATTGTAGAGAATTGGTACTTCATATATTAAGCAATTATGTTTACTGCGAATAGATAGTGACATTTAGTAAAAGTATTTTATTACAAATTACGCAACACGTATGCAAATATATAGTTTCTCAAGTTTTTGCATGATACTCTTCCCTTTTGAATTGATTTAAAGTCACTTTTTCAGCATATTTTACCTGTATGGTAATCTTGTTTTAAACATTGTTGAAAGCAGGTGACGATGGACACTTGGTCCAAATTAGTACCTAACAATTGATTTTTAAGAACCATTTGGATGCTAACAAATCAGTTAAGACGCTCCCACTTGAGTTCAAGATAGAAATTCGAGCAATTGCATCTCCATCCTGCTCTGAAATGGGAACTATCATGTCATCCCATAACTTCGATCCGAAATTTGAATAAATAATACAAGTGGAAAAGTATTACAACTAATTATAGAGTTATTTATCAATACAACTCACCTGATTACCTGCGACTTCCTTCCATTTTTAAACAAGCTTTTCGATATCTCCATTGTTGTCAAGTCTTTTTTCGTTTTTAGTATTCAGATGTCGACAGAATGTGTAGTAGATCACCCCATAGGTTTGTAGCGCAATGCTACAGACAACCAACTCACTCTCTGACAGTAAGTAACTACCCAATTCCGTCTAGTGTATGCACCAATCGTGTAGAGGGCATTTTTTTCCAGCCTGTAAGTTGCGTATGCGTTATACAGGCTACGTTTAGTTTCGACTGTGCAGAAATAGACCCTAGACTGGTTGCTGTTTGTCTGTGATTGGTGGAGAGACAAGGTGATCGCGAATGGGCGGCCATTTTGCTGAGTTGGACATGTTCCTATTGGACAGCTTGTTTCATGTAAACACGCCACAAGTTCTACCCTAATTTATCCTTTTATAAATTGCTCGAAATTTAAAGGACATTTTATAACTTCAAATGGGACTGAACATTATTTTTAAGCCTCGGCTTCGTAAGTGGGACGAAAGGACTCAACCACAATCTCCAGGAAGGAAAATTCATAGGAAGAAGGTTCTTCTCTTCTAAGCAGGTGGGATCGCCAAGGATTATTCCACTTTAAATTGTTTCCACCTTTTTAATCAACCAATCATACTCAAATATACTGTCAGCAAGTTTTGAGAATCGCACTATTCCCTTTTGTTTACCTTAATGGGCTTCACCCTGTGACAACCTGACGCTATCAACAGAGTAAACACTACACGTCAGAAAATTGCAATAGCCAATCACTTAACGACTCCACTTATCCGAATGTCAATCACAAGCAAGTCTTAGCCAATCAACGATCTAGTTCCTTCACAACCAGGCAACATAACTTGCACACACTTAATTATAATAGACTCATGTTAATCCATAATTTTCATAGCCCCCTCTTCCTTAAGATTCTTCAATTCAAAATTCGGTGCCAGTTAAGCAGGAATTCAGATGACATACATAAAGTTTTTGGTGTGGTGTGATTGGTAGGGTGGTAAATGGCCCAAACAAAGACAGGCTCAGTTTCATAGCAGGTACGCGGGAAGCAGGATTTCACTCAATAAGTCATAAAGCTGTAAATGTTATCTAACGCCAATATAGGGAGATTAGAAGTTTTCTAAAACTAGGGGTTCATTTGTAAAATGCGATAAAATCCTCCTCCACCATGTTGCATTGCATGAATAAAAGTAATTTTAGCCTTTAAAATAACGTAGCCAATGGAATCCTGAAGATTTTCTATTATCACAGGTATTAGTGAAGTAAATTTTAATGTGCTATGCCGCAAGAGACTGGACGCGTGGTAACTCCAAAGTTTATTCGACGAAGTTCAAGGAGTCATTGAAACGACTTAAACAGCTGTACCTATTATATGAATAATAATCGCTGATGTTAAATAAATTATAATTCAAGATAAACAGAAAATTATTAACATAAGATATGCAAAATTAGGTTGGATCCCTTAAGGATAAAATGCGAGGGGCGCGGTGTCGATACATAAAAGAAGCAGAGAATAACTGCTTCAGACTCGAAGGCACTCACTGTGGCTCAGTACCGGGACCCTCCTCTGGATCCCATTCGAACGTAGTTAACGTTTCAGCACTGGTTTAGTTCATATGCCCTTACACTACATAAGTCAACCAATGTTTTACGTGGAACTCTCAATAAGGTTGAACCAATTCTGTTCCACATTTTTTTAGTAGATTCTAAAAAGACGTTTTTTTCTTCTGCAGAGCCAACCTAGTTTATAAACGTGGAAATTTTAAGCAATCATCCTGGAAACGCTGCTGTTCCACCACTTCCGTTGAAATAAGCCCCATACTTTAAGAATAGCCTCTAAAACCTATGTATTGAGCTTGGTTTTACGAAGAAATTGTGCTACACCCAAAATAATCGATAGCGGAGTGTCAAGGGTAGAGTACCAATTGGTGCTGTTTCCTGATTGGCCACCGGTCGGACTGCATGCTTCGTAGGCTGACCGATTGATAGGGATTACCGATGCGCCTAATGTGCACCTGAGCCATAAATTATCGCCGTGCCTTTGTTTACTAATGTGCGGTCGAGTCATCTTTAGTAACACCCGCGCATGACTCACTAGTGTGTTAGTAACGAAACTACATGAGCCTCATTTGGATAAACCGAAACCATATCCCCTTTCATTGATTAACCTGAAAGTAGCACCCAAAGCGCTACTTCAACAGCCAAACGAGCCTTAAGCCAACTCTAGGTCTAACCAACTGCTAAATTTATCAGGCTGACACAACTGAACTAAATCTCCTCCACTTTCCAAGAAGCAGCCCTAAGCCGGAACACGCTATTCATAGACACATCTGGCTTATATGCATCACTCAGGTGTAGGTACGCGGCAGCAGGTGTCCGGTGTCAAAACACCTAAGCACAACTAGTACGCTTTCGCGGACAGATTCCAAAACACTGCTGCTTCACATTCATCTAGTACTATAGAATACAACCTTAGATGTAGACTCTCTTCAACGCAAAACGGGCCTTTAGAGAAGCGGAACCCCACCTCCTTTATCAATAAAAAATAGTTTAACTCATAAAAACCTGTATTTACAAGCCATGAAGGACCAGAAACTCTAACGATGGGCAAAAAAGCGAAGCTACACTCGAAGCGCTCCAACCTACCTATGGGTAAGCGGGCTTTAAAACGGTCTTGGCTGTAATCGAATCAGGGAACAGTTGGTTGTAAGTGATCAACGGCACATAAGCCGCGGTGACCAAACGTCCAGAAAAGTAACGACCGTGGAGATTATTGACACACTGAGTCGCGATGGCGATGCTAGGGCACTTCACATAGACATTCCCCTGTGCGCTAGTCTGGTCCACAAAGATGTGCAACACACCACCGAAGTTGGTGCACTCACTGATAACGTCGTCCTTGATCTCCTCGAAAGTTGTATGCGAGGCCACGTGCGGATCAAACATGTTCGAGAGCATGAAACATTGCGTGCAAACCGGAGGAGCTACTGCCGACGTAGAGCTAACCTTGCCAGCAATACCGAGCGTTGGGTTACCTTGAAGTTGGGCCAAAGCAGCCTTAGGCATCTCCAAACCAGTACCCTCTGCCAGCTTGGCCATTAGAGCCAGTCTCCCCGTAGTTCCGAGATCTACACCAGCCCTATCAGCCTCGTCGTTATCCAAGGCGCTGAGATTGGCGTAATCGCTACGCTCTGTGACATAGTTGACCTTCATAGCCCTGCCGGCCAATTGAAAACCATTGAGTTGGTCCAAGGCCTTTCTAGCGTCGTCGCCGTTAGCGTAGGTGACAAAGCCGTATCCTTGTGACCGATTGGTCAGTGGATCTTTAATAAGTTTGATATCATCAAGTTTACCGAACGGTTCGAATATTCCACGAAGCATATCCTCAGTGATATTGAAGTGCAGAGAGCCCACATAGAGCTTCATAGGACCTCGGGCGTTTAAGGTGCGATTGTACCCACCAGCCATAGCTCCAGCGCCAGTGGCACTAGAGGCGTGATTTTTCTCAGCGTGACTCTGCTGGATCTGAATGGGAACACCTAGTAGTTTAGTACCAGTCAAGCCCAGAGCGAGTTGGGCTGATTCAACTTCCCGAAATTCCACGTAGGCAATGCCTTTTGAACGCTTAGTCTTCCCGTCGATGATCAGACGGACGTCTCTTATTTTCCCTACAGATGAGAAGAAATCCTCGAGATCACGTTGACGAATGCGAGCGGACAACTGCCAGACAAATACGGTTCTCGCATCCCTTTCTTCAGGAGTCAACTCGGGGCTAAAGAGTAAAGAATTAGAAAGTGCGGCAATCCTACCTTCTCGGTCGCGGTTCGCCGTTACGATAGAACTTCCTCGGCCCCTTGTCATCTGAGTCCTCGCGATCGATGGGAGGTTCATCCCGACGTGGTCTATCATATCTAGAACGGTCGTAATCTCTATCTCTACGCCTATGTTCACGATCCCTGTCTCGGTCGTATCTGTCACGGTCACTGCGTCTACGATCGGAACGATGTTCATCTCGATCGCGCCTTCGATCTCTGCTTCTGCTGCGATGTCTAGAAAAAATGAATGTTAGAGAAATGACGAGGACATACCGGCGACTTCTGTCCCTGGAGTGAGACCTCGAGCGATCCCGGTGACGAGACCCATTCCCCTCGCCCGCGGAACTCTGTGAGACGACATCGGAAAAGACAGGGCACGCACGCACGCAAGAACGTACGGACGAACAAAGGCGACGAAGAGCGGGAGAATCGAATAAAAGGTTAAATTTCTGAACTAAATACACTCGGGTGAGCAAAAACCAACTTAAACTACATGAAGAAATGGAATTAGCCAGACGCCCGCAACGACGTCACCGCTGAGGGATATTGCCGAAAGTAATCTAATAAAACAAAAAGCGGATTTCAGATCGGTTAACCCGGAAAATGGCCTAGAAACAAAGGGAGAGCCGAAACTACAGAACCACGCGATACTACCTGGTACATATACCGGATTTTCACGAGAAAGTGCTACCTCAAGCAAACAATAAGTACCCACATTGTTAATAGTCACGAGCCCGAATACCAGTTGCAGAAACTTGACAGAGTAGAAGTTACGGAAATATCGAGCGGAACAGAGCGGTTTTAAAGCATTTGACGCATCGAATAGACTGAAACGAAGAATATCTTACCCCTTTTTCAAAGGGAGCCTCGAGCATCGCCTCAACATCGATATCGTCGGCCATCCTTCGGAATTCAGAAGCGCAAAGCGGAAAGTGAAACGGTAGTAGTTTCAAACAAAAGAGATCTTAATGGGGAACTGTGTTAAATTAACCTAGTGCTATGTAATAATATTATACAATATATCAATAGAAATAAATTAATATATTTTTGAAATTCTGTTGACAATTGTACTACATAGGTAAGGTACTTTTGTAATCCAAGATAAAAATGCTGAGAATTCCATATAATAGTATGCTTACATTCCGTTCTTCTATGTAAAATTTCAATTAACAAATTTAGCTTTTTTAGTTTTTCTTGATGTTATCCACCTCTTCTGGTAATAAGATACTGTTAGTTCTAGGTCCCCATGTAATAAAATATCTCAACGCATTCAGTAATGGTTATTAGCTATCTGATAAGCCTTTATTTCATATAATAACTATAACGGACGTACAAGTCTTCAAGTGTTAGTTATGGATATTATTTGCCCTCCTCAGTTCACTGATATCGTAACCTCAAAGTTAGGAAATAGATTTTTTAATCGAAGTGAGTCAACTCGTGACTATTAAATAAACTCCATCAGTTCAATTAAAATAGGCAATTGACTTTCATAATGCCGAATGTTTTGGTTGATCAGTGACGTGAAATGCAGTTTATGCTAATGAATTTCTACAGTGAAATAATTTCGTTGCAAAACAGGGATATTGGTTCTGGTACCTTATAGATTTTAGGGTAGTCAGATTGGTCGTAAAAGTCAGTTACACACAAAAAAGCTAACCAAACCACTAAATAGAATAATTCATATCTACTCTCTCTTGGCTACTTCGCTGCGATTGCAAACTCATGAGACATAAAATAGTGGCTGAAGGTAAGGAAGCTGTCTAAGCAAGAATAAATTTGTTTGGAGATAGATTCAAAATGATGCATCAATGTACAATAGGCTTAATACCAAATATCACCAGCTTATGGCGGCCTGACCAGCCAGGCTGTCTAAACATCGTAATTAATATCACATTCTCAGGCCCACACAAAGCTTACCCTAACCTACTTACTGGACTTTGAGACATGCCACTTGGGCCCTTGACCACACAGTCGCATGAGTTCATTACTCGTTATCACACGCTTCCAATAAACATTCTAGCTCGCACGTCTTCTATCCCAGGTATCGGATGTAAATCGACATAGAAGAGAATCTAAGTGTAGCAATTCTCTACAAGCTTTGGGATCCGAGAAATCGTTGAATTTTCTACAAAGTAAGAAATTGCTTTGAAGTCACTACCATTTTGAAATCGAGATAATTAGCCTGTCAGGAACTTCCTCTTGAGCGAAACAGATTAAAAAGTATTTATCCGACGTTCGGGATTCTGAAAAATCAATAAACACTTAAAATTGTTTTCGGGGTTTTAACCACTTCTAGAATAATCCCGGATAAGCTAATGGCTACCTCAAAAGCCTTTTTCTGCTACTGAAATTCTATAACTAGTGAGGTGATGTTATCATCCGAGATAGATTAAATAGAGATGAAGCAATAATTTCAACTTTACAACCTACTGCGCAGATGTTCTGGAGGTTATGAGAGGGCTGGCATTCAAATGCATATTGCGCAATTATGGTGGACATAAAAGACAAATCAATAATGTGCCGAACGATTTCTACCGTAAGGACAACATTACAATACTGTCAACATCATTATTTTTAGCCAATACCTTAGTCCTCGCCTATAACAGATGGAGAGTATGGTCATATACGGAAACACATTTTAGAAAACAAATGATGATGGCAAAGCTCATTTTATAAATCAAACTTCAATCCACAAAAGGGCTCCTTTCTAATCCTTAGGCTGAATTAATTACTAGGCACATTCAACCATCGCGAAAACACATAGTTATAAAAAAAGTGTTGCTTGAGGACGTTAGCAGTGTACTTGAAACAGAATTGATGGATTTAAAGATAAATGGTAGGCCAAATTACTGCAAGAAAGTAGTATTTTTAGGGATTACTAAAGTAATCGGCATTATATTGAGATTTTCATTAGCCGGTGGAATTAGATTGATTTATTCCAATGTCCTTTGCGTTATATTTATTTACTCTCGACCCTTGGCTTTTCAAGACGTACTGTCTCAAATGCAACGATTGTCGAATCTGAAAAAGAGGGAAAAACGCCATCAGCAAAGCATAAATCTGGCCAAAAGTCGAAGTTGTTAATTGAGAGAGACCGTCAGACACCCTGAGACCAAATTGTTAGAGAAGATCGCAGTACCATGGCTCCTAAAACCACTGAAAAGCTCAATGAACACCAACAGATCCTCTGCCCTCAAAGACAGCAGATGTTTCACAGCGTTGACATTAGTGAAGTAGAAAATTCCTCCTACATTGGCCTCTCGAGCAGTGGAAAAATACGATTTTCCGACGAAACATCGTCGTTTACCACCATATTTTCGACTTCCGACAGAGTGCACTACTTTTGGCGACAGTCAAAAGAAGCATTTTAACCGGACGACTGCCTTCCCCCAACCGTAAAACATTGTGGCGGTGGTTCTGTCAAGATGATCTCGTTCTGGTGCTATTTTTTGGAAATCCGTCCGTCGGGTAAATGATTTCCCATCTCAGAAAGGGTATGATTAACAGCTGAGTCTATTTAGGAATTTTAGCGGTTGTTCTGGAACTGTGGTTTCCGAAGAGGGAATGCCGCCATCTTTCAAGATGACAATGCTTCACCAATCCACAAAACAACTAGAAATGTTGAGAACGGAACATTCAAATGAATTTGACCGTCTCATCTGACCACCACAAACCCTAGATCTTATTCTCATTTTGGAGGAGCATTTGTGGTGGATTCAAGTTAGAAGTCGATTTCCGGCCCATGTGTTTTGTCTAAGAGGTCTGAAAGGAGGTCTGACGATATGTTGTAACTCTGTTGCCTTTTGATGCCTTATACAAATCTCCTTCCCCATTATTCCACTCTCCTTTTTACTTTCAACTTTAATTTGCTTTTAAAACGGCGATTTCGGATTGACGGGCTTTGGATAGGAAAGGCCACTTAATGACACAAAGAAGAAGAATCCCCGTTCACAGGTCCTTTGATTGAATCTACTTTCAATTCGCAGGGGGTTAACTAAATAAGAGCTTAAGGAAATTCAGCGACCAACCCGTTAAAGCTCTTGCTAGTTTGGAGACGGAAAATGCTCTTTAAAACTGCCATGCATCTATATTATAAGCTACCGATTCTCCTTTCATGTCAGCCTATGTCAATATTTACATTTTCTGTGGTGTTTACATCAATTTGTGTATAAACAAATGTGCGACCTTAGGCCATCGTAAATCGTGAGGTGCTAGATAAACCTAGCTCGATGGCGCCAGAGATTTATGCCATCTGATGAAATCTTGACATTATATTCCCCATAATTTTTTCTTTCTAACTGTAAGGGCAGTTAGATTTAGGTTTATCTCCACGTGGTTTTATGATGAATTACACCTTATTGGGCTCATTTGGGAATCCCCTTAGTAGTCAATGAACACTAGAGCCGTCGTTTTGATACTCTTATCATTGATTCTAATGCGATATTGACCCTCAAGGTATTGACGACCTTGAAGGAGTAGCTTATAACCTTTGATGTCCAATAAAAGTAGCTAATATTCTCTCGCGACTAAACTATAAGAAGGCAGATTTTTCTCTAACTGTAACTAGGAAGGAACCGCACGCCATTTAAATATTCAATCCTAACTGTAATCTTATTAAATATATTGAAATTAAGCACTACATATTATCCTTTGAGTAATTACAGCTGATTTTCGATAAATTCAGCACTTCCATATGGTTAACTTGTGGATCTTCTATTGGAAGTCATCAAATAGTTCCGCTGTCTAAGACTTTATGTTTTTAATTGAGTGAATTGATCCCTGTTAACATGGAAGTACCCAAGAATCATTTGATGCATATAATGTGTCAGAAATTCAAGAAAGGAAGGAAACCCAACAGCCGACGAAGCGGCTGGAGGGGAATGCATGAAGGAAGGAATTTGCACAAGATGATTTTCGAAATTCCGTAATGAGGGTTTTACCCTCGAAGGTCGATAAAGATCGAACCAGGACAGGACCCTAACAACCACGAATCAAACACATATCGCTTAGTCATGATTTGTGTCCGTAGTCATGTTTGATGAGGGCTGGGCTGATATCTAGAATAGATGGTAGTTGGGAGGTGTACATGTCATGGGACAAGGAGGGGTCAAGGTTATGGGGGTGAGGAGTTGGTTTTCAGGGCTGGGGAATCTGGTTTGACGGGTTCTTCGTGCTGGGAAAGATTCTGCACTGCAGTCCTCCATGAAAGCGGCCTTGAGTCTGTCGATGCTTACCACGATTTCTTTGTCATTGAGTAAAATATCGAAAGGCTTTCTCCGAAAGCTTGATCACTTATCTCCACGTAGGCGCAAGTCAAGCGTATGCAATTAAGGAGTAATCTCCAGGCCTAGGCGTGCTCGCCAACTAAAGTGGTTTACACTTAAAGTTTGACTTTGAAGTATAAACTCGTATTAGGAGAAAGAACCAGCTCGTAATGCTTGCGCGCTGCCATACGGAGTTGTGAATGTTTATTCTGGCAATGGAACACAAATCATGACTAACCGATTTGCGCTTGATCCGTGGTCAGCGAGGCACATAAGTGCTACATATATACTCTAATGATGACTAGGATGGAATCTCAAAGACCAGAATGATTAAACTTAAACGCGAATTCTAATACAAAAAATGGATAAATGAATTCAGCCCAAAAGTATGCAAAAACAAGAATATCTGGTCTCTAAGTTGTATAAATATTCCATTGTTATTGGATAACTGGGATCAACACTCCATACAACACAGGCATTCCCATAAACTGTTAACGGAAACTCCCCTTTTTGTAAATCTTTTAATTCCTCTAACCCTCTCAATTTCTTAAGATTATCTTTTCGCTTTCAAGAGCGGGAATTCTTAAAGCTCTGCCCGAAACAACCTAGAAACGCTCTCTTGTGTCCACAAGTTCTTCATTAAAACAAATGACTTGTATAATCATTGAATTATTGATTATTGATATCGGCGTATTCGTCAATATCAAGCAGTTCCACAAAGTTTTGGAGTTGCCACGACGTCTTAAGCAGGTGCGGGGTGTTTCAGACCTCTTAGACAAAATAATGGAAACACCTTGAAAATTCTATAAATGTATTTTAATATGGCAAAAGTCTACATTTTCAGCCTCGTTTCTCTAAGGCACTGATGCATAAAAAATTGTGAATTGTTAATTCCAAAGGAAATTTAGTCCATTTCACAGTTGAAACGCCTTTACCCAAATCTTACTTGAGTCTCTAAAATCCACCATAATTAGATTAAGGTCCAGGGTTAGTGGTGGTCAGATGAGACGGTCAAATTCATTTGAATGTTCCGTTCTTAACAATTCTAGTTGTTTTATGGATTGGTGAAGCATTGTCATCTTGAAAGATGGCGGCATTCCCTCTTCGGAAACCACAGTTCCAGAACAACCGCTAAAATTCCTAAATAGACTCAGCTGTTAATCATACCCTTTCTGAGATGGGAAATCATTTACCCGACGGACGGATTTCCAAGAAATAGCACCAGAACCAGATCATCTTGACAGAACCCCCGCCAGCAATGTTTTACGGTTGGGGAAGGCAGTCGTCCGGTTAAAATGCTTCTTTTGACTGTCGCCAAAAGTAGTGCACTCTGTCGGAAGTCGAAAATATGGTGGTACACGACGATGATTCGTCGGAAAATCGTATTTTTCCACTGCTCGAGAGGCCAATGTAGGAGGAATTTTCTACTCCACTAATGTCAAGCGCTGTGAAACATCTGCTGTCTTTGAGGGCAGAGGATCTGTTGGTGTTCATTGAGCTCTTCAGTGGTTTTAGGAGCCATGGTACTGCGATCTTCTCTAACAATTTGGTCTCAGGGTGTCTGACGGTCTCTCTCAATTAACAACTTCAACTTTTGGCCAGACTTATGCTTTGCTGATGGCGTTTTTCCCTCTTTTTCAAAGGCGGCAGTACGTCTTGAAATGCCAGGCATTAGAGAGGCAGTTTCTATTACAGTAGCGCTTACCATTCGAGCAACAACAATTCGGTCTCTTTGAAAGTTCGGTAGGTCTGCCATTTTGTCGAACCCCTGACTCTGGATAATGCGATTTTCGTCCAAGTTTATGGGCTTTCAAAATCATTCGTGGCTAAACACATTAACCGACAGCAAAAACGGCTTCCCCTGCTTTCGCTTTTCTGACTTCAAAAAATCTACCCTCCTTCCTGAATGCGGCAACTAATTAATTAGTCAATCGCCACTTCCCTGCCACCATATCTCTCACTCCTCGGGCATAAAGTGCACACCAGCCGCAAATGTGGAATGGTCGATTGGTCAGTCTGTTTCATTACGAATCATAAAAAATCAGCAATAAACGCCCTCTGCTATCATTTTCCCAACAGGAGGTAAAAAGAAAGAATGCAAAAGAACGCAGATTTAATCAACAGAGCCCAGCTGTAGCCTCTCAGTGTGTAGGAGTTTGCTCTGAGCATGTAACAAATCATGGCCTCTCACAGGTTCTGTGACAGAATGTTACTTTTAATTAAAAATTCACTCACCGGTTTGCTTGTCGGGATTTTCTGTGACCTTCTTCTATCTATTAGGAAGCTTAATATAACCTGCAACTTTATCTCGGTTTTGATCACTTGGATAAAAGATCCATTTTTTACCAGTAGCCAAAAGGTTGAGACAAGACTCAAGATCTGAGATTGCTTTCATAACTTTTCCAAGTTTTGAAGATGACAATGAACAGTTATAAGATTTAAACTAAGCATAATCGCAAATTTAAACTCAACTAACTTCTTCTAGACGTCGTTCGGTTCTTCCGAATTTCGCAAATCCTCTTACTCAAGCTTTTTTTTAATTCACATATTCCTCTCCATAATCTCAGAGTGCTAGGTTTCTAGCAACTTTGTTAGCTACTGAGTTTATGAAACACTAAGTGCCTTATATTACACTTTGGTACTCCCATATTAGGAGGGTTTCAATCAAGTATATCTTATTTAAATTGTCTTGAAAAACAAAATTAAATGCATTTGCATACATCCAGACACATTACTAATAGTCAGCTTAATCAGCCATCAGAAACACCCTTTATATAATTTAAGAAAGATAAAATTTTACAGAACTTATATGATGATATAATGAGATGGAAATTTTATTACCATGAGGACTCGATACAAGCTCTGATTGCGCTTTTAACGGGTTCCAACAGGAATATTTAATTTCTTAAGCCATTTGAGTACCAATGAAAGAGAGTATTCATCAGTAGGTAATCTATTTCCTTTTAATCTCAAACGATTTTTATGGGCTTTATTTAAATTATATAAATGAACTTTAGTTAACATGATGAAGAAGGTAACAGGAAATGAATGAATATAAACGTAGTTCCCATGCAACTTCATAAATACGCCAATTTTTTGCAATGTGAAAGCAATAAAATTGAGTGCATAGTTATAAAACCATTTGCATTGGCCACTGGACATCGGGAATTCTGAAAAAACGTGCCTGAAATTTTTAATTCCAATTACTGAACTTGATGCCTAGATGTCTAGAGTGAAATTCTGCTTTTAAGCGGACATTCACCTGAGCCCTGTATAATTTATTCCCCTTCAATCACTTTGTCACTGCTTCATACCTACATCGATTTATACTTTTAAAATTGAAGGAAAGAGTATTTCATAGTGTTTAACGTGTTTGAACAGTATTTTACGTTCGAGTTCATTAAAGCATATCAAAATTTGTTTCAAGATCAATGAAATTAAAACTGGCTTGATTGAGATCTAGCTAAGACGGGAGTGCCCACGAAAGGAAACTCAGGCTAGAGACTTTTATTCAATTTGTGGCGAGGGATGCGTCCATGAGAGAAGATGGTTTGCTAAATTCAGTGGAATTGGCGTTTTATCCCTCCAAGAAGACTGAGATCGAAGCAGATGTATTCCAGTTGAGTTTAATGAGAAGCTGTTTCTTGAAGTGAACTCTATGGGAAATATGCCTACTTTCAATACGGTGGGATAATCAAGGAATAATCCACTTTGAATTGCTGCCACCCAATGCAGAAACAACTAAGGCTCAAATGTACTCTCAGGAAGCTTTGAGGGAGGAAAACAGGCCTACTTAGTGAATCGAATAAGGGTGATGTTTCATTAGGACAATGCAGAAAGACCCTAGACAGCAAAAATCACTTCACAAAGGACAGAAGAACTTCGTTGGTGGAAAATTCCTTACTAACTACTTTATTCAGACTGCTACCACGTGTTTCGTACCACATCCTTTTGTCAAGCTGCGAGATGTTAAAAGTGACAGATGTGGATTCTTTGAATCAAAAGCAAATGAATGTTTTAATAAAAAAGTTATTTATAAGCCTGTCAATAGATGGAAGGACATCATAAATAAGCGGGAAAAGTACATTTATGATTGAATGTCAAGTTCGGTCTTTTGTTTAAATTTATTTATTTAAAATCGGAGGGTTTAGATTGCTTTTATACCACTAACACCAACTCCCAAAGTGTAAAGCTTAAGAATTTTAGCAAAATTACAGGAGAAACCACCGCCATTTATTTGTTCAAACCGTTTACTTGGTAAACATTTTCACACGTCCTCTTGGATGGAGAGTGACATGCCTAAAAACTCATTTGCGTACTACAGATACTTTTTAAAAAAAATGTTCCACAACCTCCATTTCGTGTTTGAAAGTGTGGAAAAGGACGCATAGGCAAAGAATTCATTGCGAATGAATTCTTCCGCATAAATGTTTGAGCTAACGACAAAGCATCGCCCGTTTCCTGCTTAGTATCCTCTTAGTCTATAGTGGAGCAGAAATACACAATCTGTTGACCAATTTAGAAGAACTAGGTAAGAGGATAGAAATCACTAGATGGAGCGTTTGCAAGGCTCCGACACGAGTAGGAGGGTGGGAGAGCTTGAATCTCAGCTTGTTTTGGAGTCACAATTTGCTTACAACTATGAGCATGGAAAGATATACAAGGCTTGGACAAAGAAGTGGAAACACCTGCGATTGTTATAAACAATCAACACTTGACATATTTTAGTGTTTTTTTGCATTCGGTATTTAACATGTTCATCGAAAGAACTGTTTTTTTCCAGACCCTTAAAAAGCTTATAACTACAGCTAAAATTGCCGCGTCCATAACAAACATTGTGGCACGAACGCATTTTATTCTTCCTCTGGAATGAAGGGCAGCTGATCCCGCTTTGGAGGAGCCGAGATTCGATACCAAGTGCGTGAGCATCTTCAGTTTTAGCACAGAGTTGCATCTCAGTTTAAGATAATCTTTCAGTCAAAGGCTCAAATGAGAGCTGACTAAAATAGAAGCAATCTGATAGTCCCCATAACGCAATGGTCGCAGCTCGGAAACCGTACGAGTCTTCGGCAGAGTCTATGTACCTAGCGAACAAAGGCCGCAACTGAGTCGATGAGTTTGGTTTGCTGCGTAACTTATCACGGTGACTTCGCAGCAGGGAGCCTAGCTTATAGCTGCTAGGTACTGGGATCTAATGATAGTAATATTGCTCAATAAACAAGAGATAACTCGACTTCGCTAGCTAATAATCGTCTAAACTCTTACATAGCCCACGCGATAGGTAACTCTTCTGGTTCAGTTATTGATAAATAACTTGGCCTAGAGATGTAAATCATAGGCATGAAAATGTCACTTTGGTTTGATTTATCCGAAAAGTAGTTTCACTGAGCTAGTGATAAATACTACTCTGAGATCGGTCTTCGGAGTTAACCAAATATTTAATTGCATGGAAAATATTTTTGAATGTGAATGTGAATTTTAAATGACTCCTTTTAAACCCAGAACGTCCAGCTTGGAAGAAAAGTGTGCCGGAATTTCAAACAGATCCACAGCGTCTCTGTAGAACTATCGATGATACAAGAGTAGTAGGTCTCTAACTGACACCGAAGCTGCTGGAAATTGAATTGAAAAAGATAGGCTAAGTGCCTAGGTATCTCTGATGCCTCGTTAGCGAATTCAGCTCTCCTTTATGATCGTAAGCTTTCATCTTTCAAAGGCTTCTCTGCGGACCAGTCTCCTCAGCATTACAAAGCAATATTTAAGCTCCTAAGAAAAGCATTTTCTGACTACTAAAATTTGAGAGCGTGGTCCTGAAGGAAGGGCACTGACGATAATTCCTCAACGCATTCTTTTTGAGGGTTAATCCATCGATTCGGTTTCATCATATTTCTGAGGGTTTTTGGAAAATTCAGCACAGTCTTTAGAGGAACTAATTTTTTGTCTTACAGAACAGGAAGTTGAAATAATTCCCATTAAAACACTGTTGAGATGAAGGTGCCTAAAATATTTGAGTCAAAGAATGCTGTATGAGGTAAGAAAGGAAACTCACCACCCCCACCACCACCACCACCACCACCACCACCACCACCACCACCACCACCACCACCACCACCACCACCACCACCACCACCACCACCACCACCACCACCACCACCACCACCACCACCACCACCACCACCACCACCACCACCACCACCACCACCACCACCACCACCACCACCACCACCACCACCACCACCACCACCACCACCACCACCACCACCACCACCACCACCACCACCACCACCAGCTAGCAGTAGCAGCAGCCGCAGCGTTCGAAACACTCGCTCAGTTTTTGAAAGGGAGTGTGTAAATTGAAGAAGATGGTTTGAGAAAGTCAAAGGTGTAGGTTTCACCCTCCTCGAAGATGAAGGTGCAACAGGACGACATCCAGTTAAGTTCGATGACAAGCAGCTTCTAGAAGCAACCCTTAGAGAAACTTATCATTCTGTATCACGTGGGTTGGAATTAGCAGTTAAGCCTGGTTCGAACGAGGCAATAACTGTTAGTCATTATCTAGAATTATTTGGAAGAAGAAACAGGAGGAGACTGAAACTGACATTCATTCATTGACTAAACACTACCATACCCTAAAAGGGTTTGGTCACCTCTCACTTCCCTGACTGTAAATCGAATCGGCCAGACTTGAATTCATTTAATAAATCTAAAAACAATCATTTTTTTTTCAAATTTACAATTCAGTTAGCCACTTATGACAGCAGATTTGAATCTTTTTCATACACTTTAAAGTAAACACAACTAAAAAAATTGATTTAAATATAAGGAAATAAACGTTTTTGTCAAAAACAATTATGAGTAAATCAAATCTGTCATAAGAGCCTCGTGGATTTATAAAATAAGAATCCATTTTTAAGGCACAATTTACAAATATTTCAGCAGGTTAATGAATATACCTTTCTGATGTTTTAATGTCATTTTTAATCAAAGATTAACATAAGTCGCTTTTTTACCCGGTTATGAGTAGATTTAGTGGTCATACATATTAGAGCTGAACGTGAAACATTTGCATGGATGGATAAGAGGGATCTAGGCATTTTTTGATAGTGGTAAAATTAAAGAGTCCGAACAAGCTAAAAGTAGCGTAAACTTTTCGGTGGGCGTTTACTCAACTTTTAGTTACCTCGAAACACTGTAAAAGTAAAGCTACTTTTTAACAGCAGAAAACAAATACAATTTCTAGATAAGGAAGCAAAAAATCGGTAAAACTCGATTGAAAAGAACTCCCACCGGTATTTGATGCTTATCTTGTAATGTGTAATAGAAGTAAATATTATTATATGATAGCACTCAATTAATTTGCGGAGAGGAATGCGTGATTGAAAGAAGATGGTGTGCAAAATTTAGTGGAAGTGGATTCAATGATAAGCAAATTTTGAAGTCCTTTAAACACCTTTCAAACCATCCAACTTTTCAAGGGCTTCTTCAAAACCTGAATGATTTCCTAAACTTGGATTTTCATGGGGTGTCCAATGAATTTCCTGAAAAGAGTCTTAAATCTCGAGTCGACATCCGCACTTCTGTCCATTTCCTCTCAACTTGTTACTTGGCACCTGTGACTGGTGAAAAATGGATTTTTTGTAAGCAGGGAAAAGACCCCAGCTACAATCGAGAAAGGAACGTCAGCAGATTTTTTCCATTTTCCATGACCCGAAGAAATGCTCAAAGGAATGACACAACAGATTCACCATAACACTATTTCGCGGCCTCCGTCAATGGCTACTCATACATGTAGGCTGTTTTTGAAAAATAGGAAAATTTTCAGAAAAATTCCGCACATCCACGACTTCTTGCTACATCTAAACGGCAAGACACTATTCTCAAAACTGGATCTGGTGCGTGCTTATCATCAGATTCCTATGGCCCCTGAAGACATTGCAAAAGCTGCCGTAATCACACCCTTTGGGCTTTTCGAATTCCTGCGCATGCCCTTTGGCTTGCGTAACGCGGCACAGTCCTTTCAAAGATTTATCGACCAAGTTTTCAGAGGTTTAGATTTTGCCTATGCCTATATTGACGATGTCCTCATCGCAAGCTCCAGTACTGAAGAGCACAAGCATAAGCTAAGACAAGACTTTGAACGTCTGGATAAATACGGAATCAAAATCAATCCACAAAAATGCCTTTTCGATCAAACAGCTATTGACTTCCTTGGTCATCACATCGACTCAAGAGGTGTTCGCCCACTGTCTGAGAAAACCCAATCTATCATGGGTTACCCTATCCCTCAGTCAGTCAGAAACCTGCAACGTTTCCTTGGCCTAGTGAACTACTAAGGTAGATTCGTTCCAAATTGTGCTCAGGTCCTTCAACCTCTTACAAACCTGCTTAAAGGAAACCCTAAGGATTTTACAATGACACCCGAAGCAGAAATTGCTTTCAACTAGGTCAAGAAACACCTATCGAATGCAGCATCACTATGTCATCTGGATACTTCCCCAGACACCCAGTTAGTCCTGAAAACCGATGCATCACCCGTGGCTGTCGGAGCTGTTCTACAACAGATCGTCAAATGCCAAAACCAACCACTGTCCTTCTTTTCGAAGAAGCTGAACCCGGCCCAAACAAGATACAGCACTTTTGGTCGAGAGCTACTTGCAATCTACTCGGCCGTGAAACATTTCCGACACATTCTCGAAGGACGCCCGTTCACAGTCCTGACAGACCATAAGCCACTAATCTATGCTTGCAGTGCTCCAGCCGATCACCACTCCCCACGTGAAATCCGACAATTAGATTATATCTTAAAATTCACAAGCGACATCCGTTACATCGATGGCAGTAGCAATGTTGTTGCCGATGCTATGTCACGAATGGAATTGAATCAAATCGGCGAAACAAACCTCGACCTTCAGGAAATTGCTGCCACTCAAGAGAGTGACCCAGACTTCGCGGAAATTACCAACAATCCATCCCTAAGAATCGAATGCCTACCTATCCTCACCAGTGACGCCAAGATCCATTGTGATGTTTCAAATGGCAAGCCGAGACCTTTCGTCCCGCAATCATATCGCCGGAAGATCTTCAATCACTTCCATGGATTGTCACACCCAAGCATTCGTTCAACGATCAAATTGATCACGGACCGTTACGTCTGGAATAATATGCGCCATGACATTCGTCAATGGGCCAAGCATTGTCTTACCTGTCAGTCCAGCAAGATCCACAAGCACACTCGAAGCCCACTTTCTCAGTTTGAATTGGCCCGAACGACTCCCAATCATCCTATTGGCGTTCCGAGCGACGGTTAAGGAAGATCTCGGTTGCTCCCCGGGCAGAAATGGTCTTTGGCACCACTCTCAGACTTCCCGGTGAAATGTTCCTTAACTCTCCGGAAAAAAGCAGTTTGGACCCTCCCTCATATGGTACGCGTTTAAAAGAGCATTTCAAATCAGTCCGACCCATCCCTACCAGAATAAACGAACGGCCTTCCCAAGTAAGCAAAGAACTATCAAGAACTACCTCTTGAGGGTTGTACAATTATAAACCAGGGCTTTACCGTTGGTTTTACAATACGCCAAATGTTGACAAAGCTTGCTCTTGCAACAAATTTTAACATTCACTTCGTTATTAACTCCATTTGCTTTCCTCTAGCTATGCCAAGTATCCCGAACAGAAAGCCTCTGACTATGGGATACATATTTCAAAGGGCGATAGGTAAAGTTTGCGGTGCAATATTCACAGGCTGGTCTTTTTAAGAAGCGAGAGAGGGAACGGAGGAGAAAGAAACGGTGGAAAAAGCATCGCCTCCTTGCGTGTAGCCGAAAGGTCTCCGCCAATCGAGAATCCAAAATTCACTTCATTTTCACCAAATGGAATTTCACCTGCTATGATGGCATTCACACATTTCTGTAGCTTGAATAGTCTTGAGTCGGATTACTTCAGTCAGGTTTGAGATTAAGTTACAGCAAAGCAGTATAATTGGATTTTACTTATATAAAAACCGCGTTGCCATAATCTAATGTTGACTGATTCTCAGTTTCAAAGAACCTGATATACGTTTCCATTTTTATTTATAAAATGCATTTATCGAGGTTTTAGTTGCTAAAATTAAACGTGTTTCCACATTCTAGTTGAGAACGACACAGTTGCAGAGGCTTCTAATGTGTCATTTTAACCGGACCAGTAAGAAAGTGGCTGTTACTCTTTTAAACAATGTTAATTTTGTCTATTAAAGAAATTGCATCAAAAGAGAAAACAATGAGCCTATTGGTAATGATAATAGAATTGCTTCTGTTCGTATTTTGAATAAGTAAAACAAGTGACAATCACTGTCTAAATGGAAGAATTTAATGGTGATGAATAAACCAGATTTGTTGAGTTTCTTAAAGAACTGAAAAAATTATTAACACAGAGAAACCAAGCCTTCGATTAACTCAATTGTTCGTCTCATTCGTGACCTAACTTCAAAGCCTTTGCCTAGAAATGAGATCAAGTCATAAACACGGTCTTAACTGACGAATGGCAATGGTGACATTTCTTTTGCACTTAGCAGATGTCAGAAACTGAAGTAACTATCACCTCAACCCATCTCTATCCGTGACATCTGACACTTGGAAGGCACTTCATTTGAGACGCCAAAAGTAGTCTCTCTAATTTTCATTTTTAAGGAAAATCGCAAGTGCACTTCATAAAGAATGGGCCAAAGTTGCCTAGAGTTTGTAACAGCAAAAGTTTTGCAGCCTTTTAGGTCAAAGTATTTTAGAGAATTGAAAAGAAGATTTTCTAAAAATTTTGTATTAACCTTTGCTAGGTTGCAAAACTCAGATATTTGGAATAGTTTTGCGAAGAATGTTTATGCTCTAATTTTGTCCCAATATCTATTTAAACGAGACATTTAAGAGAGAAATTACTAACAAACTAAGCCCTTTTCAATAGAACAATTGTTAGGGACTAGCTGGTTTGGAATTTTAGGAATTCTCTGGAAACTTTGTGATTTTTTGAGCAAATTTATGAAAAGTGGGAATTAATTAGAAAGTGATCCCGATTGTCCTTTTTAGGATATCATTGCTATTAATATTTATGAATCGGAGATTCTGAAGAATTAGGAATACGGATTATTAGCTTTTGGAAGCACTGTTATTCGCTGTAATCGCCTTATAGAAATCTAATTTCTAACATATTTGGTAAAACAAATATTTAATTCAACTCCTTCAATTCAAGTATGTAAAATTAGTGGATATTTTTGATCTTGCATATAAGTAATAACTCTTGTTATTTTCAATTAACAACGACATTGAAAATGATACTGACTACATGTGAAATCCAGTTTATCTAAAGTAGAATCTTTGAAAATTTTATACTTTTAAGTAAATAAACTGCAGAGAATGAAAAGGAAATATTTAATATCCCCTCTTTCATAAAAAATTATTAGATTTTTAAGTGGGGGCACCAAAACCATTGAATTCCCTCCAATCTCGTCACTGGCAGACCTTGAAAATATTTAAATTTCCCTTGGAAGTCATTGAAAAACTTTAACTCACGGGACTGATTTCCTTCTTGGATTGATCTCTTCAGCAATCTCTTTTAGACATTTTAGTCCTTGCTACACAAATCTTACAAAAAATATTTTAATTTTACCATGAAAATTGTGGCCTGAAGCTTGATGTATGTCGATACTCCTGAGGTTAAGATGAAAGTGATGTGATGCCTTAACCAGATGAGTCCCTAATTCCGAGCTCATACTCCAGAACTTAGTAAAAATGAAGATGTTATCATGCCTTTCTGGTTAGTGATAGCATCTTTCCCAAGCCAGGGTTTCTCTTCGAAGAAAAGACTTGGTTAAGTGGTCTGTATGTGCGCTGTGCTCTGTCAAACCTGGTCTGTTACAGTTCGTCTGCTACTTCTGATTCAGACCTAGAAACTTGGACTCATTGAAGTTAGAGAATTGTTGCACACGAGAGGATATTTAATGATACTCAAGTCTCACGTCTTCTCATGTTGGAAAATGGGTGCATCAGACAATCGCTAGCTGACATCTGCTCCCTTCTCCATTCTAGCCAAATTCTCTCATCTTTTTAGGTGAACAAACTTTCAACTGGCAAAAATGGTACCATCTAATGCAGTAGCATTTAATGCTAATGAACGGGATTTGAACCAGGCTTTGAGGAGGCAAAAAGACTGACTCCAGTGAGGCAAAAAGGGAGTGTTGTTTCCTCAAAACAACAGGAAGATCGAAGAAGAACTTAACTGGGAAATAATTCCTCCTACCTTCAGTTTTCTCAAGTCTGCCATTTGCTTCGCAGCTAACCAATTCATTTGAGGAAAGAGATTTTACCACGCCACAGTAAGTTTTTTAAAAATCAAAGCCTAAAATTAATATTTATAGCATTAATAAGCTTATTACTAAATAGTGGAAAGTCAGAGATAATGACGGAAATACATTGGTGATTAAATCATTGATTGACCGCACGATTTGGTTACTCCTTTGGGATGACCTGACAGTCATGGGAGACTCTCTGACAGGACATCTGTTACCACCCAAGAACCACAGAGAGAAAATTGAGGTAGTCGCCTTGGAAAAGATTTACCCAATAAAAGCTTGCATTGCAAAGAAAATCTGAGCTTAATCCCAAGTGGAATCACGGGTTCAAATTAGGGAAGAATAAGTTAATCCCTCCTGAGGAGTGCATTCGATCAGTGCAAGCTAGAGCATGTTTTTAAGCCCCAAACTAGTTAAAATATGATACAAACAGCACAAATATTAACTCTGACATCCCAGGATTAATTTGAATTACAGATTTAAATTTTCTGAGTATTTTTACCTCACCGCTTGTAAAGTAATTGACCACTTTTTGCAAAGGCGTGGATATGTACTGAGGCAATGTTATAATGTAGAAATTTTCCCAGAATAAAGTCAAAAATAAAAGCAAGAATTAAGACTAAAGAATAACAATAAAATATAACCCCATGTTTGTTTTAGAAAGGTCGTTTAAAATTTTCATCATTAACGTTATTCGAAAAGCTGGTAATTTTCGATTGACTGACTATTTAATTTTGTCTGAAAACTGAAAGAAAGTTATAGAAAAAAAGTATTTCTAGCGACTGTTCTTGAGACTAAGGCACGAAACTCTTTTTGGTAGATAAAATCAGTCCTATTCCATCTAATGACTACTCGTATTCTGTGAAAGGACTCAGAGAAAGATCTTGATGATAAGAGCACGTTAGGATTCTGCTCTTGAATGTGAATATCTCAAATCAGTTGAATAAAGAGAGAGAGAGAGAGAGAGAGAGAGGACAATTACTTTAAGCATTTATAGTTCATTTAAACATGGAATTAAAATGTTTTCAATCCTTAATGAATTAGTAACACTTTAAAGTGTAAAAATGGTTACAGAGAACGCTTTCATGGTATTTCAGTTAATAAAAATAAATTAATTAAAAATGTGTTTTTCGCAACCGGTTTTATAAGCTGAGGAATTGGTAAATTAAGCTTAGCTTAATCCTACAGGTTTACGTAGTTTTTTCTTCATAACTTGAAACTGGGTGCCTCCCCTTTATTTGAAAAAAAACCTCAAACAATCCAAAGTTCACGACAACCGGTTTAACTTTTTTGCTGGATAGACATGTGACTATCGAAAATAGGTGATTTATCAAAAAGAATAGGCGTCGTAGACAGTTGAAAATATATTATTCTATTATTAAAAGACAACCTTATGACAGCGAGGTAATCAGATATTTACGAATTCAACTAAAAAGCATTCTACTTTTGCATGTATCATAAATAGATGCATGCGAGTGGGTATTTTTAGCTTCAACGTGGCTGAGAAGGCAAGCAGAATGGCCCATTCTATCAGTAGTGTAACATCTAATTCACAAAACCGAGTCTAAATTCGCTGACGCATCACATGAACTGATTAAAGCAGAAAGTCATAAATTCCTATGGCTTAAATCTAACCCTCGAGGTATTGGTTTACTTATATAGGCTAAAATTTCACTTAAAAATGGTAAAATCTTGGGCAGAAGGTAGTTTACCAATGACAGCCATTCCTATAGATTGGAAAGATTATCACCCTTCTAAAAATATTCATTGAAATATAATCTTACTTTCCCATAATGCATAAATCACTGACGCAATCGTCGATGCCACTTAATTTAAAAGCATAAGTGGCCACTTTCATAATTGCCTCAAGACAATTTCTTGGCCTTCATAACTCCTTGTGATTGGGACCTTTGATGGCTTGTTGATAGGCAGATTGTCATTATCATGAACCGTACGTTGATTACTTCTATCTAGGCAACTTCAAGAAGCAGTAAATGATCATCCTTCTGACGAAAAATCACTCCGTATTTTAGGGTTACAAAAAATTCAAAGTCCTGATTATTTATATTTTCGATGCTATCAAAGTCCGCGATTTTTCAGTACCTTTAATCAATAAAAGTTTACTGATTTTATCAAATAAATTTAAGATGTGGTAAAAATTCATCATGGTTATGAGGAGGTATTAAACTCTCTCCAATACTCTACCCATTTTCTCAAAGCTATAGGAGTAAAATAATGAGAGACATATTACAGCCTGAATATGCAGCTGAAACGCTACACTAACTAGCAAGATTTCCCAGATTCCCCAATACCAGAGGGAGGAGACGTCGATATCAGAGCATTTATGAGGAGCGTTTGGTCAACCGCTGGTCCAATAAGGCATGGGATCAATGCACGCAGTCCATATTTGGTGATTTAGGAGGCTTAGTGAGGTATACGCACAAAGTTGAGTCACTTAGTTTGGCCAGGTTTTGTGTGAGTGTGAGAAATTGTCCAGTTTACCTCAAGTCCTCCCACCCTTTATGTCTGAATTTGTAAGAAACAAAACCAGTAATGCTTTATTCAAATTGTTAATTTATTTATCAGCGTTCTTTGTTGACAAATCTTTTGGTTTTGACTATTGAGCTTACAAATGATGCAAAAGGCGTTTCTTCCAAATGACTTTGTACACTAGGAAACAGTTGGTTGTCCTTAAATAATAAATTGGGGGTGCTTCCATGTCCGTAGGGCTTTAATTAAGCAAATATTAATTTTATTAATTGGTGAAACTAAATTTGATGTAATTATAAACATGTAGTTAAGCTTCTTCAGGTGTAATTAAATGACCTTTGAAATTCCATTCAGTTCTAAGAAGTTAAAATTTAGGTACAACCTATGAAAAGAACTGGTTCTTTTTCCTTTCAGCATAACTACGCCAAGGTCATCACGTAGAGCCTCCCCAGCGGTTTCTATGGCATTCGCACAGCATCTATAAGCTATGGTAACGATGAACCTCACTGCTGACACTGACTGGTTTCGAGAAATCCCAAAAATATCGAATTGACTCATCGATTGGGCTGCTGTTTCGGATGTAGATGAAGAGAAATTATGCGGAGAGTTTCACACTCTGTAAAGCGGCCACTGTAAATCGATGTTTCCCGGTCCGAAGAGGAGTAGTACAGTGCTTTGCTTCATATGTGCCATTTTTGGGTCTAAGAAAAGTGAAGAAGCGTATCTGAGTTAAGTTTGGACAATCAATTGAAGGCTTGTTTAAACTGATAGCTTTACTGCTACTATCAACCATTCAGGAGCAACTTAGAAACTGAGATATTAACAGATAATGAAGAAGAGTATTTACAGAACTTAAGTGCTTCGAAAGAAAGGAATGCAGGATGTGATGGGTTAAATTATCTTGCCCCTAAAATTTGAAGTGTCAAAGACGTGTAGGTATGTATTCGGTTTCCAAGGCAAGCCCATGCATTGATTGGAGGGGAATCACCTGGACCAATATTTGACCTTATGAAGCTTTTCGATTTTCAGTCGAATCTGTGGTTCCCCTGATTGAGGAAACACCAAATATCAACATGCAATTTTATTCAAATTCTTTCTAATGAAACGCTTTTAGGAATCTCTAATTAACAAATTTATGTATCAGACACTTGCATTAAATGTTTTTTTTCTCAATAGTCAACCCTAATCCAGTTTTATTACGTCTGGTCTCAAACTGTGGGGGGGGGGTTTGGCTTTAACCAGACTAGATTCCAGCATTCAAGTGAAATTTGGCTTTTTTAAAGCATCAAAACACGTTTGTACTTCTTGAAATTCCAATCAGAAATGTTGGTGCATAAATCAGCTGATGCACTTGGTTCGCTTACCTCCCAAAGTGCTGACACTTCTCCGCAGAGGTATCAAAAGGAAATCATAGCTCGGAGAGGATTTTATCCCACTTGGCCAAGGCAAAGCACTGCCAAGTAATCTCCACCCAAAAAAAGTTATTAAGATTTCAAATATCCCTTCCCTCAGTGCCAAATTTAAATCTTTAGAGTCTCTCATTTTAAGTTGCAGCCAATCATAGGCCTTAATTTTGGCTCTTACTTGTCAAACCTTTTCAAATATCGGAGATTTAATCATAAGTTACATAGAGATTTCTCTTATAGTGTTGGTAGAATGTGAGTTCCCTAACTTAGCCATCAGGGTTTGAAAATAAATGTAGGGAAATGACATCAAAGCTGGTTTTAATGTAACGAATATTTTAACCAATAACCGCTTCTCTCAAATGACAAAGAAATCAAAATTTTCTTGTTGAAAAAGGACACTCTGAAAAGCCTTCAAACCGCTTTACGAATTTGTAACAAAATTTTATGAATCAACAGTGATTTTTCTACATAATAATGACCATACAACCCCACTGTCTCGAAGAAATGGGCAAATACTGTTGATTTATCCTGTTTTAAAATATACATACAGCAGTCAGACAAAATAGTGGAAACACTCAACGTTTTAGCATCATAAACTTTAAACAAGTCATTAAAAGTCATAATCTCGGACTTTCGAAGTGTTTAATATGAAATAGAAACCTCAAGAATTGGTCACTCACTTGAACAGTTGAAAAGGTTTATTAATGAGTAGCATTTATAGTGGATTTTAGATATACAAGTAAGAGGACGATTTTCGCTGACACGATAGTCTCTAAGAGAACTGTTAAAGGGTTTTTCAATCAATGAATGGACTGAAATTTTGTTTGAAACCACAATAACTCGAAGAATCGAGCCTGTAATTGCTGCAAAAGTTAAATCTACACCTCATTAAAGTATATTTTGTTGATTTCTGATTACGATGTCATACGATCGAACATGCTTCTTGGAGGAATTCAACAAGAATAGTGAGGTCACGACTAATTTTATAAGTATTTTAGACCAAATATTTCACAATCGATCCTTGTATTCTTATTAGCTCCTTCAAAAGTTTTAAACACTACAAATACACGATCCAGGCTCTCGCCCATAGAATTTTTGCTTAAATAAAACTTCCTTTCGGTCTCAATCATATCAGTAGAAGGCAACAATACGCAAAGATTTATCTTCGCCGCAGACACAAAATTTTAGCAATAGGCTATTTATATAAAAAAACAAATAGAAACTCCATATAAAATGGCGAAATTCATGTTAATGTAAGGAACTTTGATGATAAAGAAGCTAAATTTTGTTAATGGAGAATTTCATTCAAACTGTCAGATCTAACAATGTGGCATTCATGAATATTTGAATAGGTCCATTGACAAAATATTGTTACCACATAGCTTTAAATCAAATAACGAGACTTGGGACTTAAAGTTTTGAATTCCTATCAAAATATGCAGTTCAGAGTTGACAAACTATGATTCCAGATTCAAAAAAATTAAACATTAGATGTACGGATGGAATAATAATGTAAGCCTTTTCGTGTTTTTTTCCCATTTACTAAAAACTTAATAGTGAAAATAAATCACATTAACACTAGAGCTTTACTTTTAAGTTAATTTTACCCCATCTACAAAAATATATCATTCTCAGTTGCGTGATCCGTTCTCACCAAGCAAATTGCTAACTAATAATATTTTTAAGAAATTAACCAAATTTTTCGCCACCAATAGAGTGCTAGGGAACCTTTGTATTTTTGAAGCGTTATTTTCAGCAAAATCGGTGCCTGAAACATGCTGGCGTTTTAATGCAGCCATAGAATAAACACAACTTGCTTGCATTATTAAATGTAATACGAAAGTTGGATACACTGTGCTTAATTTGGAAGAATCTTACAGTAAGTTGAGATTTTATTTAAAAGAACCAACGTCTCAATGACTAAAAGGGTCCACCATTTGAATACTTCCGAGATATTCACGAAAGGGTAAACGGGCATTGTCAAACGGTAGGACATGCTAAAACGACAGCTCCAATGCCACTGAGGTGGAATATGTTTATCTCAAACATTCTGTTTATCTTGTCCATTGTTTACAGTGACAAGGTACCGAAAATGCAGCCAGCATGGCAGGAACTGTCAAAGAGACTGTTTTTGCAGACTGGTTACTTATCGACATTTGCATCATCTGCGTAAATACTCTCAAAAACTCAATAAACCAGTCCTGAGCGGGGATTGCTTTAAACAAATGAGAGCTTTTGAGTTTGAGCGCCTCGATTTGTGTTCGGTCAAGCGAACCATCCACTTCACTGGTTAATGGAGTGAGGCACGAACTTCCCAAACGCGGTCTTGTGACTCAAGACAAAATTTCGATCCTCGTGATGCATTTACTCATACGTCCGTTTTGCAAAAAAACAACTCACTTTAAAGCAATAATTAACAAAGTTTAACCATACAGGATACCAAAGGACCGTAACAAGACCTTAAAACAACTTCTTATACTGTTGTTGCGCCTAATTCCAAAGAGATTAGTTGAGAATTTTGAAAAAACCCAAGCTCCAACACCTTGTGATTTCTACACGGTCATCCATAAGGTCTCTCTGTAATTAACCTTTTCAAATTGAACGAAATTAAAAGAGCTTTTTCTAATGTCCAATGAAGCTGAAGATTATTGCTACCTTTTAGTGCATTAAAAAGGATCATATTTTATCTTACAAAGCAAATAAATGATTAATGGCTTGATTACAACCAGCCAACATAGCAGAGGCACATAATTCTTTATTAGTTCAAGGAAGGAGACAACAGGGACGGAAACCACTAGAAAAATTCACTTGGAAGGTGTGAATGAAAGATGACGGTTTGTGGAATTCAAGATAACGGTTTCCTTCTCCACGAACCGAAGGACGTCCATTTGAGTTTTTGGTGAGCAGCGTCTTGAAACAGCACTTAACGAAGCTTATCCTGGTTAATTCAAACCATTCAGCTGTTCATTGTCATCTTCAAGGACTAGTCCAGAGGTAAACTTCATAGGAAGTACGTTCTTCTTCGGCTTTGAGATTGGTGGGATCACAAAGACATAGTCCACTTTGAATTGCTGCCATCTAAGGTAGCACCAATTTATGCTCTCACAAAGTGAAACAAGGTGATATTTCATCAAGACAATGCAAGAATCAAGATTAACTTGATTTGGATAGAAATCACCATCTCTCTACCTTGTTCCTTCTTCATGAAACTACCATCTGTTTCATAGTGCTTACATTACTAATCTGAACGAAACAGCATTTGCAATGCCGCAGGAAGAGCTTGAAACTGGCATTTTTACGTTAAAAAGATTTGCTAAAATAATAAAGGTATTAATTGATGATTTGTTCTTCAAGAAAATGTAGACATATGGTCACTTGTTTGACTTGTTTGAGATAGAACAGATGGGATAGTCTGACATCCATTCGACAAGGTGATGTATCGCCTCGGTTGATCAGAGTTCAGCTTGCCAAATTTAAGAATTTTCACCAAGGTAACTTTACATCAACACACTAAAATAGCCGTCTCAATTTCGATGACCGAAACAGCCATTCCCTCCAGCATCATTAAGGTTGTTATGGCTACCGTGCACTTGGTTCCTGCTTACACCCTGTTTTTGGAGACATAGGCATTAAACGCTCGCCTTTCAGATGTCTAAAAACAACTTGATTTCGTGAATCCGCCGGATTCACACTTTCAAGAGCACGGTTCTAACACCTTTAGATGTTGTGCCTTGATTAATGGGTCCTATTTTCCTAGCTTACACAACCCAGCAAATACTGGCTTTGGGTGCGTTCTTAGCTTGAGCCGATTGCTGTCCTGCCGCTTCCGAAGTAGGGACTCCGATTGGTGACCTGACTCCGCTGCAAGTCGTAGATGGTCTGCTGTAATCGACTCAACATCCTATTGGTTAACCCGATCTCTAAGCACTCTTTCCTGGTATACTCTCCATCGCTACAACATGTTTGAAGAACGAATGAATACACCTTATTGCTTATTGCTGCTGGGTAATAGTTTTTGTGGATAACTGAGTTCTGTAAAAGTCCATTGAGAAGTTCTGCAGTGGTTTTAGGCGCCATGGTCTTGCGATCCTCTCTAACAAATCGATTTGAGAGTCTGACGATCTCTTTGACTCTCGGCTTGACCTGTGCTTTGTTAAGGACGACGTTCTTCCTCCTCTCTCAAAGGCGTTAGTCATTATGTTGAGACAGTGACTACTAAACCGCTAGTCATTCTGGCAGTTCCTATTACACTGACATCTGACATCATACGAGGGGAGTATGAGGACACCGAAGTGGAACATCCCTGGGAACTAGGATAGTTGGGTGTTGTTTAACGATTTATTTGTGATTAATATAGAGCCATAGTGCTAAGTTTAGTACTATAGACCGATCTTGCCGCTAAACATATTTACTTAGTTAGTTGTGGGGATCGAAGAGCATTTTAGCACTCGTTTCATCAAATGCCTTCCTCATACGTAACTCTATTGATGTTTTCAGTATTGATGGTTCACCAAACCCTTCCGAGTTGGTACATACCTAGAACCAAATGAGCAATCATAGTGCTTGCAGATAATTAGTGAAAATAACAGAGCATCTGCTTGACGCCCTTTCATTTTTACTTCGTTTTTGGCTACCGCGGTCAGACAAGCTTCCATCAACACGAATTCTGAATGGCAGTGCTCAATATGTCGAGCTAGCACTTATGGCATGGCTTCTTGGTCTCCTATGAACATAGCGCAGTCAAAATCAAAGGGACCGTATCAATTGCCAAATTAAGTGCGTTTTAATCAATCAAATTTTAATAACTTGGTCTTAATAACAAAGTCGACCTGCTTAGAATAATTCGAATTCTTAAAGATAAAGTTTTGGTACATTGGATATTATTAATGCCTCATATATTTTGTTTAATTTAAAGTGCGGTAAAATTTGTGGTTACCTGACAGCCGAAGTTACGAATTTTTAAACTCTTGACGAATTTACTAAATCAGGAATTATTTGAATTTAAACAAAGGAATGGATGGCTCTGAGGCTCTCACGAAAAAGTGAAGCTCAATATGCTTACGGAAGATCCTTCAAAGCAAAATAACACGCAAACAACCTTTTAGTTTCCGTTCATTACTTCTGTGACTTAAAGGAAGTTATTTTATAATCAAGAACGCGGTGTAAACAGGCGGTTACATACTTCGCTGCTTCTTTGAAAAGACGGTCTTTGTGGCCTTAGAAATGGCGAGATATTTTGGTCTTGTCTGGAACACGACCGGTAACGAAGGACGTAAATCCGTCATTCGATGCGCAGTTGCAGAGCTATGGCGGTCGTGAAGCACTAATGATGATTAAGCACTCGCCTTACCAACCGCAATTTGGTAGCGAAAAGCTACTGAATCCTCACTTTGCTGGGAATGAATTAATGACTCTCAAAAGTACACAATAGTCCTCAGTTTTGTTTTCACTATTTACGGACTGATAAAAATTTAAGGGTATGGATAACCAGTTGGTGCTACCAACTTTTAATGTCTATTTTTAAAGCCATAGATTTTGCAGATTTTGTTCGCAAAGTTAACACAATCTGACAGCTATGAAGTGATTCCGCAGCTTGCATTTTCGCCTGGAAATTGTTTGAAAAAATTACCCTTTATAAGTTTCCCTCGATGTTTGAACAGGCAGCATTTTTCGTAGATAATTCCATTTAAACAAGGAAGTTAACATCTCTCACTTGACTACAATTATTGCAGACTTAACCTCAGCACCTTGGTATGCCTATGTCGCCATAATAGCATGGTGCAGTATGAAAATCACACAGGTCATAAGGACTTTATTTCTATCATAACTTGGGACTGCAGAGGAGACGCTAACACGTTGCAACTTATGCACACCTACCCACTTCTACGCACTTTATGGTCCCGATCTGGTCTAGTACACCTGTGCTCTCGCATATCTCTCTCTAATTGAACTGTTTCAGTTATAAACATGAGGAAATCGACGACCATTCCATTATTTGATTCTCCGCCCTAGCACTATGCAATTCCCTATGACGGCAAATATTGCAGGACAGAAGCTGTAATTATAGCATTAAGGCACAAACCCAAAGTTGATGAGAGAGAGACAACAACAAAAAGTACCACTAAACTGTGAAATTGGAAGAAAATAGTTTAGGAGAAGCACTTCACCTTCAGTTTACCTTGATTGGAGTCAACTCTGGATTGTTTAAAATCCTCAAAAGAGGAGCAACTTATTGAAGCCTGGCTAACAGATGATTTTAGAAGACAAAAGAGAAAAAACTTTGGTACAACTGGACTGGAACAAAGAAAAGATTATTCAGGCTTTAAAAAAGAGTTTATAGAATTCGTGCTACGGTCCACAAATGGATTCATTGATTAAAATAATTGAGAACTTCCCTCGCGTGGAATACTATTAACCTTCATGATCGTTAATTGGAACGTTTTGAGTGAAGTCCCGAATAAAATTCAGCAGTTTTTCCTTTTCTCAGGTCTCAAAAAAATGCTCAAATAGAACCGTTTGAAAGACAAGAATGAAGTGGCAAAGCAGTGTGCTACTAACTGGCTCTGAAAACGTTACCAAAGTTCTTTGGAGATAGTTTTTGGGTTCTAAAAATATGTGTACAAATAAGTTAATTTTTAGAAGCTCTTCAAACCTTCGGATTCACCCTCATATGCGATATTTCATTCTATGAGAGTCAATGACATCCAGTCACGAAACCTATTGAATGTGATCCTAACCATGACAACCCACATACCCGTTGTAGTATTGAACTTTTGGGCACTAGAGTTCTGAATGTTGCTAAATTAAGAATTCTGGGACTAGAATTTCCTGAACCTAAGAACGACATTCAGAATTCGGTACTAATGCAAGGCGCTTTCTAGAACCACAAAAAAAGGGAGAAGCGGAAAGCTGAGAGTTTGGTAAGAAAGCCAAGCGATGGCTGAATCCCCACGGATTTCCCATTTCGACACTGGAATTGCTTTCATAACTTTTGCATAACTCGATTTGCCTCATTTCACGGGATGCTGTTATTGATATTTAGTGAAATTATTTTATTTGCGTTTTCTTTGGCACTTAAAATGCATCCGTAATCATCAAGCGTTAAAAGTAACTTTAATCTGACAGATTAAAGCTTTCTTCAGATCCAAAATAGGGCCAAAACTTCATAGCTGGTTATTTGCGCTAATCCGTGTTCTAGCCCATCTCTCCATTGTTCAAATGGCCCTTTTGAGCTCTAGAGAAGATAAGCTTTACAAAAAACATGAGATTATTGCATCCTCGAACCCTCTTTGCCACAATTCTGTTTCTAGAACTCTCTAAAGCCCCTCTTTGCAAATTTTATGCTAGTTCCCAGAAAGTGACCACTTTCCTTTCCTAAGCATAGGTACGAACTTCCACAATGCCAGCAAATGAGAAATACTTTTAAAAGCACCTGGAAATGAAGCTGATTTCCTTGGAGGTTTTAAATGAACTAAGTCACGAAAAGACTTGGACAGAGGCCGAGCCGATCTAACTTTGATGCAATTCTTTGCAAACTGTTTCAAAATGTGATTTAAACGCTAGGTGGCTATGAATCAAAGGCTCAACAGTGAATTTCTTCCAAAACTGCAGTATTTGAGTCGATAAATGAATAGTGCAGTTTAGCGGCACTGAAAGCCAGTACCATTTCCCCAACAGTGAAATGGCGAATTTTTAAAATAACTCAAAAGCGGGCATACGTTGGAGTATTTATTACTAATTATTTCAGCTACAATCTGTCCTCCTATGACGCTACTTCATGGCTTCTCTCGAATTTAACTTTTGTTAAACTGAACTAACCTTAAGGCGAATTTTAGAATGCCTATTGGCGCTAAATCTGATTTTTACGTTTCGATGCATTTAAACGAAACAGCAACATTAAAATTTGCCCCATTAAAATCTTGCCAAATTGGAAGTCCCCAAGAATCCTCTAAGAGACAGCAGCTGAAAGGTGAACTTAATATGAAAAACGTTCTTCTACTTTCATCTGGAGGGACCGTTAAAGTGTTTTCTCTTAAAAAAAACACAAATTTATGCTCAACTCTATTGCCATCAATGAGGGCTTTCGAAGCAAGCTTTGGGGAGGAAAATAGACCTGTTCTAATGAATCGAAAATGCAGGCCATCTCCCAAACAGCAAGAATCGAGCCTTAAAATGTGGAGGGACTTTGTCTCATCCATACCTTTATTCAGACGACCGTTTGTTTCGCAGCGTCCCTTCTAAATCGTTTGGAAGAAGGAGCTTTGGAATGCCACAAAAAATACTGAGACTGACATTTGTAAGTTCTTTAATGGTATATCTAATAAACGTGCCCTATTTATTCCATTTTCGCACAGATGATAACTACCAATTTATTTATTTTCATCTTGTCATAGATTTCCTAAGTTTAGGCAGTATTGAGTTTTTGGCTTCCCTCTATGGTAGAACGTCAAACTCACAGACATATTGTGTTGTAATCGCACTGCTCAATCCTAAAGTCCCAAGCGGCCGCCAAGTGCGTCCTAGCAGGTCGCACCTCGCCGAATGGCTTGCCCGTACATTCCCTAAATTACCCACAGGACCCAAATCTCATTTTCCCAGTTGCTGGGCAATAAATTCGGTCAGTTCACACACATCCCTTATAAACAAACTGGTACGGACTTCTAGGCCGTTAATTCCTTCTCTGCGAAGGTACATCAGTGACCCGGCAGCAGATTTCCAGGGAATAGCACCCCAGATCATCAGCACAGAATCCCCAACAGGTTTTATGGTTGAAGACAGTAGTCTGGATTAAAAGCTCCCTTCGGCTGTCCCCTAAAGGCAATTCCTCGGTTAGGAACAATGCCCCCATTTGAAATATTTCATGATAAGAATTAAAATACCTGATTTTCTCTCTTTAGTCTAATCAGCAACCGCAGTTGTGCAACTTCAAGGGTCCCTTCAAGCCTGTCTTAGATTCTAAGTTTTTTTATTATTGCTGGTTAAATTATCAACGGTTCAATTTGGCGTTTGGGAAAATTTTAAATGCCAATGCTTCTGGGTTTTTAAACTGCCTGCACTTTCAGAAATATGATCTTTTATTGAAATTAAAATATCATAGTGATTAGAGTGTCCTTTTAGGATTTAAATGAGCTACGTTATAAAAAATTATTATTTTTCACTATTTTTTCTCCATAAGTTGGATGTGCAAATTTCAATGGCCAGTAAAATTACCATAAATTTTAATGCCCTCAGTATGAAATTTACCTTTTGTCGATTATTTACAAATTAATTTTAGTTGTCTGATCTTAAATGCATCATTTTCATTTTTTAAATTATCTGAATGTTAGGCCTTCAGATGCTTGACCAGAAATATTTCACGCGTGATTCAATTTAAAACCACACCTTGATGCTAGGTGAGGTCTTAATTAAATTTAGACAAAATTTCCGTCCAATCTTTGCAAAACTGAAAAGCATTTTCCTTTTTTTTTCACTTATAACACAGGCTACATTTGACACTGAAAACACAAAAACTGCAGCTGTAATTGAGTAAAATGCCATTGAAATAAAATCTGGAATGTAGAATTTTGTTTGCATTCAAAAGGTGGTAATTAGTTGTTTCGATAACAGGAATTCGAGAAACTTTGTCTCATGTTATTGACAACGTGTAAAAATACACCAAGCCATGAATTCCAACTGTTGATAAACATCAAATTTAAGCCAGTCAAAACCTGGGTTAACAAACATTTAGTTTTAAATCAAATCCCTGGTGACTAAAAAATACAAGTTTATTAAAAGAAAATATATTCCTTCGCAAAATAAATGAGTTTACTTCAAATAATCAAGATTGACGGAATATACGTTTTACAACATTCTCTAGGATTGTATGAATTAACAACGCACCTCCTACTTTTCATTAATATTTGCATAAAAAATTTGTTAGAAATTATGCTTTTCTAGAGAAAATAATATAACTTGAATGAACTATCGGGAATTCTAAGAACTTCGAGTTTATGCTTCGGATTTTCTAGATTCTTGTAAAAACTTGAACAGGAACAAGCAACAACTAGTTGAAAAATCAACGTTGTTTCAATTCTCATACTTAAAATCGAAAAAAGCACCACGATTGCTTCCACAAATGTGAATTTCATCAATTACATCAGCACGGTACATTTGTGGCGATATGAAATTTTGTTTTCGGTTTCCAGCAATGCTGGGCTATAATTAAACACAAACAATCTGGCGTATTTTTAATTTTCTAAGCTTTATGCAAAGGAAAAGGGCTACAACAGGTGGAAAAATGCCTAAATTTAGGTTTTCACTCCAACCTCTAAAATATCAACCATGAAAAATATTTAATGTATATTATATATATACATATGATATAACATCTAAACCAAAAAGCCATATATTTTAAGGATTTCATAGACACTGAAGCGTTTCCTGACTGAATGAATTTGTAATGGCTGCTGGTTGCTGAACCGTTTTCTGGATTCGACCACCTATCACTCAAACTCAACTCTTCTCCAACTCTCGTGAGATGAATCGTTTTAAAATATGTCAGCTTATTTCAAAAAAATATAAAAGGGAAATATATTTGTAAATTCTCTCTGTCTTTCATGATAATTGTAAGAAACACTGGTTTGTTATTTTCAATAAGAGAAATAAGTTTAAAAGTATATAAATATATTTGAATGGGCTTTTTTAATTCACAGTTTAAATGATTCTTTTCATAACGATTATGAGAAAGTATAAACGTCGGGGGAAATTTCTAAATTGGTTGTCTAGTTAATGTCATTAGGGATTTTGCGGGGTTAGCTAAATGTACACATAATCGTGACCACCAAACCACTTGCTTAGATTAAAAAACTCCAAAATACAAAAATTTTAGTCTATTAATGATAGTAAAAATAGTGATTCAATGAACGACATGACAATTGCACAGATGATAGGTATTAAAACAGAAACTACCCTCTACTCCCTGAATGCTTGGCGTTTTAGGGGGTGCTGTCTCAAGAGCAGTGACTGCCGCTTTTGAAATAGAAGGAAAAACGTCCTAAGAAAATCACAGGTCTCCCAAAAAGTCGAATTTGTTAGAGAAGATCACGGGATCAGAGCTCCTAAAACCACTTCGAGCTCGTCAGTGGATACTTACAGAAAACCTTTGTTCGTAAAGAAAGAGAAATGTTTCAAACCGCTCAGAGTGCTATGGGATACCTCAGAACTGGTCTGTCTCACTAGCAGTGATAAAATACGATTTTCTCTGAAGAATCATCATCGTTTACCCTAGTTCTGACCTCAGAACGAGTGTAAGGGATTTGGAGACAGGCGAAAGAAGCCTTATTCCCATTGCATTTGGGAATCGTGAATGACCAAGTTCTTCATCCTAGGGAACGCCTAATGCACCCTCTTACCGGTCCAATTAGTGGTAGAATGAGACATCTATTAGAAAACCGAACTCTTTATCATTTTGGAGTTTTGAGTTAACATAAAACTCAGTCATTGACAGAGTAAACACTTGTACTGTCATAACACATGATACGTATCATTCTACCCATGTATCTAGCGATGCCACATGCTTTGTCAAAACTTGCTTAATGTTTGAGGACAGAGTAGTCATTCCATCAAGACGGCGTCAAGCAGTGCTTCAACAGTTCCACTCTGGACTCCCTGGTATATCGCGGATGAAATCCCTCTCGCGCGGATATGTTTATTGGACAGGTCTGGATAAAGATATGGAGAAAATGGTAAGGGAATGTGGCAGATGCCAACAGGCAGCGAAATTCCCCAAACGTGAAACCCCGGAGCCGTGGCCTTCAACCAAATCACCATGGACACAG
The DNA here is from genome assembly GCA_030710315.1 of Anomotaenia brevis. NCBI lineage: Eukaryota > Metazoa > Platyhelminthes > Cestoda > Cyclophyllidea > Dilepididae > Anomotaenia > Anomotaenia brevis. The sequence goes on from JAUOZQ010000027.1 coordinate 104,355, forward strand.
GACCAGTAAATGGAATCTGGTATTTAGCCGCTGTTGATGCCCACTCAAATGGCCAGAGATCGTTCCATTAAAACAGTCAACTACTAGGTCTACCGTGACTTCGCTAGATGGATTTCCAGAAACAATAGTGCCCGACTATGGCACACAATTCACGTCAGCGCATTTCGAACAATACTGTAAAGATAAATGTATTGAGCACTTACATATACCACTTTACCACCCTCAATCAAATGGACAAGCAGAACGCTTCGTCAACACCCTAAAATGAGCTCTTTTCAAAGCAAAGGGGGAAGGGACGACTGACGAGATTCTACAACGTTTCCTGTTAGCTTACCGAACAACCCCGCTTCCAGTACTTAGGGGTAAATCTCCGACGGAAATGCTCATGGGCCGAAGCCTTCGAACTACTCATTCGGCTTTGTTACCTGGACAAAAGAGCCTTATGGTGTGGATTTAACATTAGTTAGGCCATAGCTGGACACCGGTTGTAATCAAAGTTCGAAAAGGAAAGGCAATTTACGAGGTGGGTGCTGATGGCGAAACGTGGACAAGACACAAGAATCATCTACGACCCCGCCAACAGATTCCCAGGGACTCCATTTCCCCTCCACCCTTGTTCCTATTGTTGGATACCTTTAATTTACCCAACCCGGTTCCGTGTCGCACTCAATCAGAACAGACACCAACCCTCCGAAGATCGGGAAGGATCCGACACGCACCACAACGACTTCAAGTCGATCCAAAGGAAAAGACGTACACGAAATCTTAACAGGGGAGGAGTGTTGTAACTCCAGAAGATTATATTTACAATTTCAGACTATCATTTATTTTACATTTGCTCTTGACTGTAAAATATGTATAGTTGTTATGTTGTTACTTGGACGCGTTGTACTTCTACGATAATATGTTTTGAGTCGTTACGCATCCGTTTTCTGGTGGCCTGCTATCCTATTGACAGAGCGTAATATTACTAATCGCATTATTTTAGATAGCATCAATACTTCGTAAATACACACATTCTGGTTTAAAGAGTGATTTATCAATGTACTTTCCATTAAAGTGCCTATTAAAACCTTCATTTTTGCAAAATGTCAGTTTCAAACTCCTTCTGTGGCGGTATTTGTAGCGGCATTATTACTTCTGCATAAGGTTTCACTTCACGCACTCACCTTTGTTGGAAAATTTGTTATCTTTTCCCTTACAAATTTTCTTATGCTTCATTCTTAAACTTTTCGAAGCAGGCCTAGATGAGTTATTTATTATCCACCATGAAAACCCCGAAGCTGAATGAACATTTGGACCTCATAATGAGAACATGAGCACCTGTTGCTCTACCTCCAAGCTTTTCAAACACAACTTATCTATGTTTGAAATAAAAGATAAAACATTTGGCACACTGTTTGAAAATTGGAAATTTATGTAGGTTTCCACAAACAGGGAGTCAAAGCCAACTGAGTACAGAAATTATTTTATTCCGTTTCAGGAAAGTGTGGCTTCCATTGTTGCTTTATGACATTTGGAAATTCACCTCCATTGTACGCAGTTGGCAATAGCCTGCAAGAATTGGCAAAATGCCTTGGGCCTTAGTGTCTTTGTTGCTATAAGTAGAAACAATTTGCAGAGAGAACATTTCCTGGTCAAACTTTGAGAGATGGAAGGTTCCACACCAGAAACATTTCTTAAAAAAATACATAACACGCTGAACTTGGCCGCCCGAAACTCTTAAGTTCTCGGTCGTTAGTTTTTCTTCATTGACGCGGTAGCGAATTTCCAAGGAATAGCATTCAGGATCATCTTGAGAAACTCATCATGTTTTATAGTTGGAAGAAGGCAGCAGTCAAGATTACATGCTTCCAGACAGACTATTATAAACGCTTTGAAACAGAGCAGAGGTTTCTGATTGCAGCTCTTCCGTTGTGCAGCTCCCAAGTAGAAAAAGTTTTTTGTGGGTGCATTAAGGAGCTCTGTAGTGGTCTTGTGATCCTTTCTGACAATTCCAGATCCGTGCGTTGCTGAGGACATGTGAGCACCAACAATATGGCCTCTTTGAAAGGTTTAGAGGTTTGCTCGTTCGCTTTTACTAAACTCTTCATTTGCATTCAAGGACACAACAATTTATTGTCAAATCCCATTTTAAATCCTTAATATACAGAAATTTTACTACACTCTGTCCTATCCAGGCACATTTAAAGTTTTCGGTTTCCCGTTAATCTTTCATTGACAATTTAAAAGAATATATCGTTCCTACGGGAGTCAAAAGTTCAATTTTAGAATAAATATCACAAAATTGTAATAGACTAATTTCTATCCGTTGTTAAGAGGGGTTTTTAATATCAAGAGGAGAATAATTCTTGTATAATTAATTCCGTTTAACGTGATCATAAATCCTGAATTTGCATTCATACGTTCGTTGGACTGTTTTTTCCCGAGTTCTGTGTAGCATATTCGCTACTAATATTAACTGGGCGATGATATTTCATTTTGGCTTGAATAAGAATTAAGAGGCACGGCTCAAATCGATTTATTAATTCCGCTTCGGAATAATTATAACTCTCTAGCCTTAATAAATAATTCTAAGCGACATTCCGACGATGCGCTCTTAGTGTCATCCCAAATTTAGAATAAAAGGTAGAAACCTACTTTAGTTCTGCTAATTTCGGCGGAAACAACCATAGTGTACTAATTTTTCTATGCAACGCGGCCATAATTTTGTTTAAGTGCTTTTCCTAAATCTCCAATAATTCAAAATGGTCCTTAAAAGGTACATTCGACTTTTAGAGAGTCTGAAAAATACAAAGACGTGTATGAAACTGATGGCAAATAGATAAAACAAGGAAAAATCTCTGAAGGGTTCTAGAATGTTTAAATTTGTTTAAAATTTATAAATTTGTCGCTATTATCCTCGTGATCTCGTCTGCATCACTCAACATATCGCATATCGCTAGTCCTCAAAAATACATTCACCAGATTAAAGCGTATACTTTTACGATTATCTGTCTATAAAAAACAGTTCTGATCTTTACTAAGGAATGCAGGACTTCGAAAAACAATCGTTTCTATCGGTTATGTTTTGAGAAACCAAAAGCAGGTATGAATACCCCGACTTGTTTGTGCATGAAAACACTTAGTATCTATGTTACCTGGAACCTATTTACTTAGACAAACACTAAATATTCTCTTTCGTGCTTCTGATTCAAATGTCAAAGGAAGCATTTGCTAGGCAAAAACCTCAGGTATGTGTGTGTGTATACAAGTGCCGCGCTGTCAGAGCATTCGACAACAGTCACAACATAAATGGGAAACAAAATCGAGCTCTCTTGTGCGTTGGGATAAATTTTACGGGCTCATACGAAAAAAGGGAGAAGGTGAGTGGAAATCAAATTAAATAATCTCCTCAAAATATTCTCCATCAAAACTCAATAAAGCCTCAAGCAGCTTCACCCCTTGGAATCTGACTCAGGATGATTGTACACCTCCCCTAGGAATAAAAATTTTCTAAAGATAACTTTAAATCTGTTCTCCTTGACGACAGCACCCAAACAAACATTTTAATTTATCCATGGGTTAAGATATGGGAGCTCACTTTGCTGAGGAAGAACGTTTAGGCCGCTAGATTAAAGTTCTACTACCTCTTACAGCAAAAGGAGTCGTTAGGAGCGTGGGTGTGATTGTTGTTCTGAATTATCGGTAAGCACTTGGCAGTGTGTCTGAAAAGCTCGTAAATCTGGCAAATGCACGCATAAAATTAAAAGTCCTTTTACAGATTTTGACGTGCATTTTATAACCACTAACAGAGCTGAACATTTTTTTATTGTTCAGATGCCTTTAAATTGGAAAAAAATTATGTTTTGCAGGACAATAAAATGCAAATTTCCTTGGCTAATAAACTTGATAACATGGAATTAACCAAGAAAGGAAACTCGGCAGCTACCAACACTCAAACAATGTATGAGGAAAAAAGTTTAAATTAAAAAATTAAAATTAAAAATTAATGGTTTGATAATAAGCTTCTTGATTCAGCAGCCCCTGGAAAATGATTGGTAGACTCTGAAATGGTTGACTGAATACAATCCCAAATCTCTAGTTCGCAAATGCTCATCTCTCTTGTTTCGGAGCTTCGATACTTTGAAGGAGAAACTAATTCTGGTTTTCAAAATTTCATGGTCTGCAAACTCATCAGAGGCACGTATTTAAATAGAAACAATGCTGAAAAAGGTTTCAATTATAACCTTCAAGAATATTTTAGAAGCTCTGAACTTAGTGCGGACTTTTGCGACGACATAATTGCTAAGTAAAGCAGTGAAAATTATCCTTTTTTTCATTTTAAAAATCAAATAAGTATTTTTTTAAATTTTCAGAGTAGTTAAGAGATGATTTCAGGTGAGCTGTAGTAAAGTTGTTAAATAACTTCGGCCGTTTATTCCACAGAAGCCAATTCTCTTTTTGACTGTCTATGATATTGGAGATAACTTTTTGAAGATAAATAAATCGGATTAAATCAACAGTTGGCGTTCTTGAAAAGAGCTCCACACTCTAAAGCTTCAAAGCAAGATTGTTGATAAAAAGTGAAATCAAATTTTGCAAACTTTTGCCTTTTTCGTTCAAATGACCAGTGATTTTTCAACTCCAAGGCCTTTTTGGGACCAAGAATTGCGCTTTATTTCAAAATATTTGTTCTAAATAAACGCGTTTCTAAATTAGACCTTTCAAGGGGTTCAATATATAAGCTAACAGAAAATCTTGAGACACTTTTTACAAAAAAGTGTAAAAAATTTTAACTTTTTTCCATTTAATAATTAAAATCTGTACCTAAGTAATATCGAGAAAAGCAATAATTGGTTCAACAAAAAACTTTGTCCTAAGAATCCCTCACTTTTCTAGATCTGTCAACTCCATTAAATTACGCTAGGGATTCCAAAAATTTCCATGGGAAAAACAACTTTCAAGTGAAAATTTATATGAACAAACAAACTGTAGCATTAAATTAACTTCAAAGACTTTGAACCCATTCAAATCAGATAAATGCTAAATTACTCACAACGGAAAAAAACGCTTGTCGGCCAGGTAGGAGGAGCAGTGCGCTTGTTTAGATAAATTTCTAGCGAGATAAGCTTTGAATATTTGCTTGTTTGTTGAGGAATATCTGATGAGACGGGGAAAACGTATCTTTTTTCTATAATCTCCAAATGCATGACGGTACGCCTTCAAATTGCAATTTTGTGAATTTCATAACCGGAATCTAATGAAAGATATAATAAATTTAAACTCAATATGGATTTTTTGCATTAAAGGTAAACAAAACGTTATAAAAAGTGTTCAGAATGAAATTTTATTAACTGAATTTGCACTTTTTCATCAGATTCTTGAAAAATGTCGCCTCGTTCCATAACTATTTGTAAAAAATAAATGTATCAAAATACGAATACTTTGTGCATCAAAAAATGCAAAAATAACTCTTAACAATTTTTTAAAAAAATGATGAATCGATCAAAAATGCTTTAAGTTAAACCATAAAATCCTTCAAGAGAAATTAGTATGCTTTGGATTTCAACCAGTTTCTTAAAAAATCAGGCTAAGTTTGATTTTAAAACCTATTGTTTACTAAGGACCATGGAAGATTCGGCTTACTCCTTGCTTTTACCAAATTAATAGGATTCCCACTTTTGTGAATGTCATTACCTAACCACAACAACTGATTTTTTCGTAAGAATCTACTTTCTAGCAAAGGAAACGATTCAGCTAATTAAATTATCTCTTTATTCAGTGCACCCTTTCAATAATGCACTTTTAGGAGGTAAAAGTGTTCTTCCCAAGCATAAAAAATCCATTTATTTGACTACATTCCTTTAGAATTTGTTAAAGTATTTAGGGTCAGAGTTTGAAGGTCATCTTTGCATATACGTATGTACAAATAGGAAATGTATCTCTTTCGAACAGCCTCTCTCTATTAGAGGTAGTCATTTGAGCGGCTCTTTATACGTCCATCTGACTCGTGTTTGTTGCGTCTCTTCATACAACAGCAGCATAAAACGCGCGCGAACCCGGTTCGGTAGGTCTGGTTCATCCACGCGTAGATGAAGGGATTGTAGGAGGAGGCGGAACTGCTGAGAAGCACCACGAGTGTCCATGCTATTGCCAGGTCTCTAGATTCCCAGTTCACCACGGTTCCGTAGAGATAAATCACATGCCGAGGCAGCTGGGATATTGCATAGAGTGCGGAGACCGCTATCATCATTTTGACCATCTGAAACAGACCAAATAAAATCCAAATTAATCGTACTTTCATTGCGATTGTAGCCTTTATTGCGAGAGAGTAGCGTATGCCAGGTTAAATGGTATGCTTGTTAAAAGTGTTCTAAATCCCTAATGTGAATAAAAAGAGCTTCATTAGTATTTTAAAATTATATGCACAAAAATTTGATTACTTTATCATTTTCCGATAAAAGTATCTCGCCAGTTATTGAAAGTTGAGTGCATATTTTAGGAACTGTTTCAAAGTTGTGCCAACCAGCATTATCGTGGCTTTAGGGAATGCACGTAAGCAGCGTTATGACCACCTTTCATAAAAAATAGTACACGGAAATAACTGTTGATTTTTTTAAAAAAAACTTGCGCAGAACTTTGTAGGACTAGAGTAAGTTTCTACATCTTATTCTGAATTCGAGGTCGAATTAGAAATGTATCATCGGGACGTCGCATAGAATTATTTATAAGGGATAGACGGTTATGATTAATCCAAAATGGAACTAACAAATCGATATGATAGCGAATGAGCTACATAGAACTTAGATAACACAGTCAAACGAACTTGCTAACGTAAATTCAGTACTGAAAAAAAGCAAATTTTGATCACGACAACAGCGGAAATAATTATACAATAATTATTCTCCTCTAGGTACTAAAAAACCCTTTTAACAACGGATAAAAATTTATCTATTATAATTTTGTGGTACATATTCCTAAAATGAACTTTTGACTCTCGTAAGAACGATATATTCGTTTAAACTGTCAGTGAAAGATTATGGAAGTTTTTAAATCTTCTTCGGGGAACCGAAGACTATAAAGGACAGAGCGTAGTCGAAGCGAATCCAACATCTGATATTTATTCGTAATAAAATTTCTGTATATTAAGGATTTAAAATGGGATTTAACAATAAATCGTTGTGTCCTTGAATGCCAATGAAAAGTTATGTAGAATTGAGTGCATAAATCGGTTTTTTAGGATCATTTTCGCGTTATTAGCGTCATTATCATAATTTATATTAATAAGAAACTATTTCCATAGCTTAAATCATGTGTTTCGTTCAATTTTTAATTAAAAATATGTGAATTAAAAAATAGAAAATATGTGTCGCAGCCATTAAATAAATTCGTTGAAAATAACCCACGTTTTCGAGATATCTTATTTTTAAATAAATTCATTCAGCAAAAAGTTGCTCGTCAAGAAGATGCAGTTGTCAAATATGGAATATAGATAATTTCAACTGTGCATGTTTTCACCTCGAAAACATTTTCGTAAAATAAGTATTTAATCTATTTATTTAATTAAAATAAGAGGATTTTTACTGTATTGACGAAAGTTTAATTAAATGTGTCAAAAACTTTTTTCAACTGCGTCATTTGTCATTGTCAAAAGCATGAAAGCCAGTTGTTCTGCGTTTCACACTGAGCACATGCTATGATTGTATCAAACAGAAATGTGTACTGGTGTAAATTTCCTCAAAATTCACTTTTTTGTTTTTTTTTATGAACAATCAAACATTTGGCACTCATAAAGGAAATTCCAATTCAACCTAAACAGGAGAAGTTTTCAAATTTAAAACTGAAGATGTTGCTTCAAATTTAACATTACTTCAGGCTTTTATTAAAAATATCAGTCGCATATCTTATTTTAATTCTTGGGAAAATTTAATGGTAACAGGAGATTATCCTTAAAAAACACGTGGGTGAACAAGGAAGATTTTCTTATTTTACAGTAAAGATAGATTAAAGTAATAATTTAGGAAACATTTGCAGAAGATATGAAAAATTAGAGAAACTTTTTTTAGTATTTTTGATTTCTAATAACTCTGTGATTCGTACTGTGTAGTAGGATAAAAATAGATGTTTTTTTGCTTCACGAAGCAACCGAAAGAGCTGTTTTGTTTGTACTATAGTATCTTTTTGCATTCTAAACCCTTCGAGACTAAAGTAACCACTTTGGCTCTTCTGCATAACTGATCAGCCCAAAACGTCATCTTGCCTGTTACGAGAAAACGCTAGCTTTTCAAAAACTGTGAATATTTTAGGCAACTTGTCGCTTCCTGAAGGAGTACTAAGCACTTAAACTTTTTACGGCAAAGAATTTATCGTCAACTCTTGCTGCTAAAATTTTGCATTTTTCGATTATCATATTCTCTGATTGATACATTTTAAACTATATTTTACTAAGAATATCTGTTCAAGAGGATTAAATTCCAAGAATTTGATTGATATTTTAGCTATACCTGAACGTAACAGATAGTAAATCTTAAAAAAATGAATTTTTTCATCACCCAGAAAGAAAAACGTAAGCTGCACCTCGTTGAATGAAATGTTAGTATTTAAATTAAAGACAGATTTATAACTTCGGTATTTAAAAAATCCTTTGTTTATTTCATTTGCTGAAATGCTGATGTCAGTAACTTAATAAATCCTAGTTAAATATGAAAGCAAAAAGTTTGAATAAGCTAGTTTTGCGATTTTTCTGAATAATGTAAAATTACATCAATTAAATTTTTTACAAAAAATTATTAAAAATGAGAATAAAGGATACCTTCCGTTTCGATCTGACAACCATTCGTGTCCTTGATGCCGATACAGCTCCGCCAACGTGAGTAGAGTTGAGTTTCCAGCAAATCACCGAGTAGGAACAAATGAGTAGAATAAGAGGGATGAAATATTGCATGACCATCAGAGTTGTCGTGTACATCTGACTTCGTTCTGCATCCCAAGACTCCACACACCTTGCATTCTCCTCGTCTGGCAAGTATCCGACCACAGCAAGTGGAGAAGCCTGAATACAGGCTGACAACCACAGCACGACAAGAATAATCTTTGCCCGTTTGGGTGTTAATAGCCTACGCCTTTGTAGAGGTCGAAAGACAATGAGGAACCTGTCACAGGATATGAGAACATGCGTAAAAGCTGTTAGGGTCACTGTGAGACATTGGATGAATGGCACGAGTTTACACATTGCACCACCAAAGGGCCACTTCGTCAACCAGATATCTGCTATAGCTGTCATGGGAATAACTGCGAGGGTGGTTAGGATATCCGTGACACTGAGATTGAAGAGGAAGATGTTTGTCACAGAGTTTTGGAGGTAGCGATGGATGACGTAGCAGACGAGGGAATTGCCAATTAGGGAGATGATCATGAGAGGAATGTAAGGAAGACTCATGCCTAGTTTCATGCCCAAATCGAAGACCTCCACAACCTCTGGATGGGTACTGTTGGGATGGACGAATTCTGTGGGCTTCTCAGTGGAATTAGACATGACGCACCGTCAGATCTGACAAGAAATGAAAGAGCAGAGGCACCGTTTATGGCGCGGTCGCGACTGCGGCGATGTGTATACCGCAAGGAGCAGGGTGTTTGCGCCCCAGCCAATCAAATGCGTCCAATGTTAGCCTGGTTGCAGGCAGCCTGATTCACAAAAATAAACAGACAGTGTGATTTTCAAATTTAACAGTCGCATAATGGGTGCAATGAACTTTGCAATTGTAATCTATTAGATCCACATGAAAAATGTGTTAAACCAAATTACTACTTTAAAAAACCATCACTTTAAATTGCCTGAATCGAAATTTGCAAACTTAAAGCTAATATCATGCTTGACAGAACGGATTATCCAACAGATATGAGCGATTTTTATAGAAATGGATTAAACTACTAATCTTCAATTTTTGATGTTTTATTGGAATAAGTTATGTAAATATAATTTTATTTGATTGGGGAAAACATACCATAAACACAAGCGATTAACATTCTCCAAATTAATAGATTTGATTTAATTAAAGCAGATTTGTGCGAGGTTGGCTTAAATTATTTCGCATGAATGCAATAAATTTCTAAGGAGGAATTTATGAATCGGAAAAGCAGTAAAATTACCTTGCTTAAATTACTTTAAATTACTTTAAAGCAATTTAGGAGGTAATAACGCAACTTTTTCCTATATTTACTATCAGTTTATTTGGAGTCACAAATTAATAAGTCATTAACACGCTTGTCAATAAAACAAATATAATCAATTGTAAAATATAGCAGGAATGTTTCCGTAATAGAGTTCAGTGTCTTTGAGTAGCTATGGTTGCATTTTCCTTATTTTGAATGGTTTGAGTTTATCATATGGTGAGGAAATATGACGCATCGGGAACTAATGGCCAATTATTATTCAGTACATTTTTGATCACTCTGCACTGTACCAATATCTTTAGTCAAATGAATTTTGTTAGGACTTTCTTTACAGAAAGTTTTTGTGAGATTTTACTAATTACCTTTCTACCTAATTGTGCAAAGTTTTTTCTAAAATATCAAGAATATTATTGCCGAATCCCACCCAAACGGTAAAAGCAGTATTGTTTATAGGTCCCAGTAATCTGGAGATATTAACCGAGTTCTGAAAAACCTTCATTTTATCTTCAAAACAAAAACATTAAACTGTCGATCTGATATATTTCACCTAAAACATTTTGAGTAGCTATTGTTAGTTAATATCTTTCTTTCTAGTGAGTCAAAAATTTCGATGAGCACTCGTTTTTGACTTGGGTTCTTATTAAAATATGCAGTGAATAAAATTAAAACGTGAAAAAAAACATTTATTTCTGCCATATTCGATACATTCTTGTTTTAAAATGTGAATTTCTGCAGTCAAAATCTAGGTCTCCTGCTCTAGCTACTTTGCGATCCGTTTCTATGGGATTTTCAAGTCTGGAAAAACTTTATTTCCACCTTAATTTTAGTTCCTTAATGAAAAACATAATCGCTTTGTTACTTGGGGAATTTTTTCTACCCTACAATGGAAAATATGATAAAAATGGAAGTTTTAGGTTTTTTGAAGTTCTGTAGTATTTATTGTATCTTTTGAGGGCTAAATAGCATCTTTTAATGGAATAAAGAAATTTTCAACCGTCGTGAATATCACGGGATTAACGCACTTAACTAAATGTAAGTTTTTGTTCATTTACACAAAATATACTTCGATCCATTACTTTTTTCAATATTTTTTTGGTTTTGCAAATTTAGACGTTATGGACTACTCATGAAAAAGATGCTGATTTTAATCTTAATATTAAAATTGAGGAGTTGCGTTTCAAGCAACAGCTTGTAATAATTTGCAATAATTTCAAAAATTTCAAGCAATTTTTCCACATCGAAATAAAACAATCGCATTGCTTCTCACAATCAAGGCCTTTCACTTGGCATCAAAATTAAAAGGAACTCAGTATGAGAAGAGACATGACAAAGGTCAAGATTTGACAGCACTCATTTCAAGTTCAAGACTTCAGCTGAATTCATGAACATTAAATGTATACGGCATCATTCATGACTTGAAAAAACGTCAAAAATGTTATATAATTACCCACACTTTTGTTTTAACTTTTTATTTAAATGCTAAATTTTGTCAAATGTTCGATGTTTGTACTAAACCAGTTAAGGCTTAGAAACGCTTTAAAGCAAAAAAACCAATTATTATTTTTGAATAAATATTTTTTTGAAATGTCGCATGGTAGAAATAGCGCAAAATTAAAAAAAATATATTTTTGGATTCGAAACAGGAGCCTTATTTAACTTACATCCATTGTTATCCAAAAGAGCTAAAACAGAACAAATCTACTTAAAAAAAACATTTGAAACATTTAACAATTTGCCTTAGAGACTCTAAATTTAGCCTAATTAAATAAAGTTTATCATTAATAACTAATTACTAATAAATCTCAGTATGTTTCGACTAAAAAGTCTTCAAACCAAAAGCTATTAATTATTAATTGACTAACAAAAGGCAATTTATTATCTCAAATTATAAATAAATTGCTTTGAAGGCCTGTTTATTAATTAGAAGTGTATTTTACTTTAAATGAATTCAATCACGAAAGCAGAGCACTTCCTTGTTAACAATCACGGATATTATGATAGCTTTGAGTTTTAGAGTATCCATTAAATAAACATGTTGGTCTTCTCTAGAACTAGTAACAATTTATAAACAAAAAATACTGCTATATTTTACGATTGATTATTTTATTTTATTGACAAGCGTGTTAACCGCTTATTAATTTGTGACACTCCAAGTAAACCGATAGGTAAATATAGGAAAAGGTTGCGTTATTACTCCCCTAAATTGCAGTAAACCGTGGAACAGTAATTTAAGCAGGGTAACTTAATCAATTATCCTATTCATGAATTCAACCTTGGAAATTTATTGCATTTGTGTGAAATAAATTATGGCAACCCCGCACAAATCTGCTTTAATTAAATCAAATCTATTAATTTGGAGAATGTTAATCGCTTGTGTTTAAAGTATATTTCCCCCATTCAAATAAATTTATATTTACATAACTTAATCAAATAAAACATCAAAAATCGGAGATTAGAAGTTTAATCCATTTTTATAAAATCAAGGACACTTTGGGATTTAAATAAGCATTATTAATGATCATGGTTGAATTCTTACATTTTAATTAATAGGAACCTAAAAATCGCTCATATCTGCTGGATAACTCGTTCTGTCAAGCATGATATTAGCTTTAAGTTCACAAATTTCGATTCAGGCAAATTCAAAATGGTGGTTTTTTAAAGTAGTAATTTAGTTTAACACGTTTTTCATGTGGATCTAATAGATTCTAATTGCAAAGTTCATTGCACCCATTATGCGACTGTTAAATTTGAAAATCACACTGTCTGTTTATTTTTGTGAATCAGGCAACCTAGAGTTTTATTTTTTGTCTTGAAGATAAAATGAAGGTTTTTCAGAACTCGGTTAATGTCTCCAAATTACTGGGACCTATAACCAATACTGCTTTTACCGTTTTGGTGGGATTTGGCAATTATATTCTTGATATCTTAGAAAAAACTTTGAAAAATTAGGTAGAAAGGCAATTGTTAAAATCTCACAAAACTTTTGTAAAGAAATTCCGAACACAAGATTTACTAGAAACAAAATTCATTAGCCTAAAGGCATTGGTACAGTACAGAGTGATCAAAAAATGTACTGAATAATAATTGGCCATTAGTTCCCATATTCGAAGTCTTAAAATCTCTATCATTCACGAACTTGATGAAAAACAGAAATATGGTTAACTTGAACCGTTCAAAATAGGAAAAATGCAACCGTAGCTTCTCAGTGACACTGAACTCTATTACGGAAACACTCCTTCCAAGGCAGATTTTGCAAAAAGCATTCAGCATTATAACATCAGTCTTTTTGAGTTCGTCTGATCAACCACTGAATGACCGAACCGTAAATCCAAAAAAAGGTTTCAAAAGCCCAACTTCTTGACAAAACCAGTTCCATAGTGTTTGGCTACCTTTTAATTCACGAGATTCAAACCCACCGATGGACTACCATGCATGGTTGCGCTCTGTTGTCAAAAAACACTAATCACCATATCGGCACTACAAAAGCCTAGTTAATGGGTAGAATCAGTGCATCTTGTGGAAAGACCATTTCTCTCAGTGGAAGTGTAAAATCGGGTGAGGCTTAGTACAGGTCGGCCCGAAAATCGTCAAAGTTGTCAGGAAAAGACCGCTATTAGGATGGACCACACGGCCACGACTCCCAAAGAACACCTTCAGAACACAGCTTCCACAAAAGCTGCAAAAATCTTGATTCCACCATGGAACAGCTGTAATTAGATTAACTGCTCAACGTGTTTCCATTAATTTGTCCCACCCCTGTTGGTTTCTATACAATTGGCTTTAGGCTTGTGACTGAATACGGGCGATCTTTTAGCTAATGTCATTCTGTGTATTCAATCTCGAAAGAGGAGTTTTAATTCTCGATAAAAAATTATTTTCCCGTTAAACCTTGCTGGTTTCTAGCCGAAAGGAAGTTCGAACCAAGGGCATTAATTTCTAGGGCTGAAATGTTTTTTGCTTGTACATAATTGCACTTTAAATGGACAAGAGAAATTCTACGACAACCATGGGTGGTCTAACCGAAGCTTGTAACGCGGCAGTACCGAAAATACATTCGCTATTAATCAAACGGAGTATTTTATTTTGCCTAAGACACTTCATTTTGGAAAATTTTGCTAGACTTTTTTCTGCTGTTCGTCTAAACGATAGTTTCTGAGGAAAGAGCCACCAACCGAAATTGCCTCAAGCGCGGTCGGAAATTGCTCTCTTTCATTGAAATTTATGTTGGTGGCGGGTTTTAAAAAGCATCCTATCCACTGAAAAAAGGCTTTAAAATGCAATTTATTTTGGATAAATTACTCCAGCCTTCAGCTTTTTTTGAATTAACTAAATTTTGAAGTACCACCTCTTGCGGCAGTTGCATCCTCAGTCAAAACAACCATAAACAATTCTTTTGGAGACGATGGCAGCAGCACAAATGCTCCTCAGTGATGAGATTGAGGTCTGCTGGGGTTATTTGTTCCAAGAACGAGAATTGTGGTTTTCTAATTACAGCTTTTTAATTGTGGAATCCAGTTTTTTGTGGAACTGGGTTCTGTAGCTCTGTTGTGATTCTATGAGCCTTAGTCATGCGATCCTCTCCAACAGTTCGATGGGAGTGTCCGACGATTTCTTCCAGCCAAAAGCTGTAGCTTACGGCCGGATCTGTGTTTTGCTGGTGACGTTGTTCCTTCTCTTTCAATGGCAGCAGTCACCTTAAAAGGTTATGACCAATTTCCTAATATCCGCAAAAACGGATATCTCAAATAAACATTTTAAATTACAAGTTAATAAACAAAAAACATCAAAACACTTCATGTCTTGATTGTTTACATGTTCAGAGGTGTTTCCATTAATTTGTCCGGCCACTGTATTTTAATTGAAATGAATTCGATGTATTAAGATTTATCAAGATATACTGATATCCGAAAGTTGAAGATTAAATTTTGCCCGTCATTTTTTCGGCTCTACCTACCACCTAGATAACTCTCGCAATATTAAAATATTTGACTGCGAATCTAAATATAAAATTTTTCTTCGTAATAAATCCAAGTCTCCAGTGGCTTTTCCGGGTTATTTTGAACAGAAACTGCCATATTTTGCATTTTTTGAACATGTAGGAGGCGGCACATTCTTCTGCCTGAGTATTTCAAAAACGCCTGGAAACTTGTTTAAAAAACAGAGCTGTTGGCACTTTTAGAATTCAAATTTTTGTCTAAATTGCGCTTTCCAAGGAGACACACTTACCATTCAATTATTAACAAGCCTTGTCACAATGTCTGGAAATTTTCAATGTGTCAACTTGAAATATTAATCAGTGTGTGGTTTTCAATCCTCATGGGTTAATCTGCTAGGTTTTATCGCTGTCGAATTGCGTCAGTATGTTTAAAAAATAAGGAGAATTTTTTTATTTTTTGCTTCGTTTGTTTGAAGCAGAATGAAAATCTGTTTCATCTTTGATATAGAGAAACAGTTAAAATCAGATTTAAATTGATTAGAGGTTTATTCTACGGTCTCAATATATTTAATTAAACATATTTTGAGGTTTTTTTAAATATTTTTAAATGGGCTTTGATTAAATGAGCATTATAATATTATTATTTAGTCCAACTATTAAATTTGCTTGTTAGAGTGAATTAAACTTTAACGGCTTTTCTTAATTAAATATGGATGTGAGTATTTATTTCGTAAATATCAGCGAGCTTCTAAATCACTGCAAATGAAGCCAGTGCTTTCCTCTCTAAAATCTGAAAAATGTTGAAGAATTCTGAATATTAACTTAAAAGAATCTTTAATTTATCATTCTGTTATTAAAAATATTTTGTGCCATAGAAACATGCTGATTTCTTCATTTTCTTCTGATTAAGTCATTGCATAAATGTTTTTACTAAATTGTCACCAAACCGTTTCTTATTAGCACTCAAAACATTTATTCCTCGACGTATTGATGCATTTATCTGTCAAAACACGCAATTATGAGATCTTTTTTATTTTATTTTTATTTTTATTGTTTCTTACAGCTACCAGTGAATCAATTATTCGGAAGATTACGCGGTCTTGATTTACTGCATAAAAGGAACCCATTTTGTTTTGTTATTGTTTTTAGCTCTCGCAAGATGTTTTTCTGCATTTTCTTCTAGCTTAAAAGTCTTTCAGGAAATAGTGTATAAGAATAAAGCATGCGTGCTCACTACTAACGCATTATCACAAGCTTACTAAAATTCCCTGTTTAATCAAACCCATTTTAATTAATGCATTTTCCAACTTCGCTTATAAAAAGTGGCACATCCGATCCGTCTGTATTTAATAATGCGATTTTAAAACCATTTAAGTTACTTTGAAAGCATTGATACTGCAAAAATTACAGTATCTATTAGTCTCATACGTTTTTTATAACTAAAGAGATTAGTTTCATTTCAAGTTCAGAAATTAATGGAAATTGAAACGTTGCACAATACAATCGACAAATGAGATATTTTTGGAATGTATATTTAAGACATTAACAAATATGATTGTTTTATCTCCAGGATGTTACATTAATAATTTTCTAATTACCTTGAATTATAATTTATTTACCTTTGGTTGTTATCTGTATAATATGTAGAGTTATTTGGGTCGTTACTATGACGCCCGGCACTTTGATGAATAAACTTTGGAGTTACGACGCGCCCGTCTCTTCTGGCCGTTATCGAACGTAACGCATATTAATCAGACCACTTTAGGTAGCATAACACCTCCGTACTATAAATTGATGATATAATATCATGTACAACGAATAATATTATTATAAATGGTAATTCATTTTGTATAAATATATCAGCAGAATTCCATCTTATTTAAAATTTAACCCATGACTAAATAAGCTACAGCTATTTTAGTAATTAGAAAAGTTACAAAAATTAATGTTCAAAAGCTTTTCATTCAAAATGTGTTTTTATAAATTAAATCAAATTAAATTAGGAATGGAAATTAGTCTAAATAAATCGAGACACTGCAAATAGAGTTGACGCTATTTACGAGAGATTTGCTGGGCACTTCTGTTTTGCATTCATAATCTCAGGAACATGGCATATTAAAGTTAGATTTAGGCTGAAACACCATCAAACACTTCGTTTACATAAGTCAATCTTAACCACATGAACAGAAGCAACATCAGGATCTATTTCGACTATTGCGTTCGCCATGAAAAAAAACACCCAAATTTTCCATGGGTCCAAGGATTTTTTTCAAATCTAATCGCATAATCAAAAACCTCTGAGGTGATATTTACATGATTTTGTCAGATGAAGAGTTGGGGTTTTTAAAAATTCATTTGCAAAACTTTATTTAGGAATTAAGATTTACTTTCTGACTAGCAAATTGCCGGCATTTTTCGTGCTTTAGACTAATAATATTCTTAGTTGTGCTAATATTTCATCATTAAAACAACCGTAATATTAAAAACATTTTTAATTCTAAACAATTTTTAAATATTATATGATGTTCAGAGAATGATGGAGGTTGACAGGTAAGCAAAACCAAAATTGTCAACAAATTTGTAAATTTTTTGTTGTAAATAAAAGTTTTTACTTATTGATTTGAAAATTATTTGATTCGTGAAAATTGCCACTTTTAATTGCCATAAATGCGAATATTAATTTTGTAATTGTTCACTCTCAAATTCATCTGCAAAAACATTTCGGAAAATTTTCTATAATGAATAAAAGTTAACATCTATTGTTTTTTTGCTTCAAAAATCTTTTTAAATTTCTCTAGCATTTATTTCAGGTTCTGCTCTCAAACAGTTGTCTCTACTAATTTGTGCGAATTTTAATCTATTTAAAGTGTCTGGGCGATAAATTAATTTTTAGTTTCGTGTCCGTGAACCATTTATTTAAATTTAGAAGAAGTAATCAATCTTTAGGGATTTTTACTTTAATTACAAGATTATTTATGTTAGTACCCTGGAAGTAATTTTTGTATCACTGGAGATTGATTAATAGGACGTTGCAGTATATTGACTATATCATATATATATATTATATATATGTGATATATATATGATATATATATTGACTATCATCAGGAAATGGCTTCTCTTATGCCCAATTCTGTGCCGACGGAATCAAGGGCCTGTTAGCAAACAGAACTCTATTAGATGATTTCTTGTCAGCACATGTTAAGCTAAGTTTAGTCAAAACAACCCGAAAAATATGTGGTTGTGTCGTTTGATGTGCTGATAACATTGTTACTGGAGCCTTGTCTAGACAAAAGAATGGGGATTTACTGAAGTAAATGGAGAGCATTTCTGGGCGCTTAGTGCCAGCGCTCCATTTATACACTTTTTAATGACAAAGACTACTAGCTACAAGTATTTTAAAATTATTTTATTCTAAAAACCCTAGAGTAGAAAATTTGATGGATTATTTAGGCTTTAGAAGTTTAATTTTAAGTTAATTATCATATGTTTTTAACAAGAACCCCCTGCAAGCTAATATTCTCTGATAAATCTGTAAATATTTCGAGATATTTTGAGTCATTTTTTCTAATTTTATTAAATAATTGATACTGTTTCCAACAAACCGATTAAAATGTTGGTGTTTCAAATACAGTTGTGTTACAAATTACTCTTCAAAATTTGGACTGCTATCAAATTTCAATAAACAGGAATCTAAGTTAATGGAAAACCTCTTACAGTGAATTCAGCAAAGTATTCTAGACTTTGCTAAAGTGAAATTGAAGACCTTATAAGTTAGTAGTTTAAAATCTACAATCTCAACACGTTTTAACATTTCTTGCCTTATTTGAAGTTGTAATATATATATAACTGTAAAACAGCACAAAGCAATTTATTTCTAATGTTTCATCAGAGAGATTTAAGTCATTTTTGTGTTCTCTTCTTTAGTATATAAATTTTCATATGTAAAACAGTCAAAATATCTTATTATGATTTGGTAATCATTGACTATTAGGAACTAAATGGAAAACTTGTCTAATTATTTAAACATGGCATGATAACTTCCCTAAATATTGTTACTGATAACTATTCAATAAATATCGACAAGTATTTCATATTTTTTATTCGGAATTACCAGGAAAACTACTTTATTTTCGCGATGTTTACACAGCCGTTTGATTTTTCATCATCGATGCGTGGGTGGAGGTTCTTAGACCCGGGGTGGACTTTTCTTAAAGTCCATTTTCGAAAGGCAAAAATCGCAGCAGAAAACCGGTAGTTTCTGCAGTGATGAGGCAGATTCAAAGTGCTAATCACCCGAGGGCACATTCAATGTGCTGACTTTTGACAAATTTATCTTGCTGGAAATATGTGGGAATTTTCATGGTAGAAACGGATTGAAAGAAACGCCTCTTTCTATAGTTGTGAATTCCCCTTTTCCAAACTGCATGATTTCTAGATTCCACAAAAGGGATCTTTTAATTCTGTAAACTGAAATTCTGAGGTGATTAATCGTTTGAACTACGAACCGTGGCGCTTGTATTTGAAGTATTGTTAGGCGTTGAATCACATATTTGCACCATGAAATTACGCAGATTGTATCTAGAACTCATAAAAATAAATATTTTAGCTGAAATGTTTTATTTTGCCCAGTTAACGATAAATAAATAAGTGGGGATTTTATTTTTATATTCCTGATTCGTAAAAGAGAATTGGCCAAAATTTGAATCATTAAAAACGGTAAATATGACTAAATTTCTTCCAACATGACTGCAATAATTAAAATGTTACTTAGATTGATAATTTTTGATGAATTTTCGCAATTTACACTTGAAGAGGCTCAACAACCTATCATTAATTTTAAAAACTTACTAATGAATTGGGGCGTCTTTGATGTCGAGGGCGTTTAAGTAAATAATCATCTATTAGGCACAGAAAATTTTTTAAACTTAGAGAAATCATTTAAAAACTCTAGATTTTTTAGATATTTTCAAAACTTAAGTGTTTATTAATTCCTAAACTTGAAGTTTCTGCAGAATTTGCAACATTCAGTTTTCCTACTAACACATTGGATCGGAAATAAACACTGCGATATTATTTCGAAAGGTAGCTCGAAATGGTTTTCTTTTCAAAACAGAAAATTCTTTGCCATCGGAAAAGTGACGCTAAACAAAAACGCGGGTTTTACAAACTGCTGTCACTCTACCACTATTTGTAATATTGCAAAAATCAGTATTTTTCATTCAATCGTGTCAGGATAAAATTAATGAAACTTAACCAAATTAAAATTTAATTATTGTGTAGTTTTAAAAAATTTTGTTTTATTTCCTATTGAAAGTAAGTTAAAATGAAAACGAGAAAAATTTAAACAAGTTCTTGCTCATCATATTACTTATGATTTTCAGAGTTTATTAATTTTGACACATTGTGACGCTCAACTAGTTTCAACTCGTTCAGCTGAAGTACGCTTGCCTTAAATAGGTGTGATCTAGCGAACGAAATATTTCTGTAGCTGGTTATATTCACCTAAGAGTCAAGCCTACTATTTAAGAGCTGTATCAGTTTCAGATTTATCGGTTAACATCTAGACCAGGATGATTTTGGGGTCGAATCAAGCAGTCTATATATTTAGCTTGCAGTGGAGTTGGTGAATGTTGGAAATGGACGTACCCACGCAAGTAGGTACAGGGACGCGACCTGTTCTCACGCCACTACCTAGGGGTGCTCCATACTCAGTTATTCTGGACTTGAGTGGGTTGAAAACCTCGGTAGAGATCAAAGGGCTTCTTCAACCGGGTGATACCCCCAATCTGCCGTTATAAACAGTAAAACGGAGCTTCTGGGCTGGCAGAAGCTAAGGCCTCGCTGTTCGAAGCTCCTGCGATCATTTTTCAATATTCGGCTTTTTCTGTCGTTATTAAGCCACCTAACAGCTTCGGTTACATGGCTAGGTGTAAAGCAAAGTGTGTTTAACTGAATTAACTCACCCCCCAATAAAACCACATAATTCAATTTGCGGTGCCACCCTTTGAGAAATGCTGATTTATTTATAACTTGATTAACAATGTAGAATTTGCCTGAACCAAAAACTTTCGTATCTTCTCGATTTTATAGATACTTTAAATTTATTCTCGGTGACTGTTATTGTATTCAGGGTAATTTTGCTGAATGTTTGCAAAAATTTTGGGTTTTGCAGAGTGAACCAATTTAAACAAAAGTTTTAATAGTTTATAGCCATATGCATAAGTTAACATCCACTTTATTTCCATCTGTAACGTTGGCGTTAGATGCGGGAACTGGGAATCTATAAATAATGCATTCAAGAAAAAAAATAAAAATTTTAATGCTAAAAATGTCCCCACTATGCTCTAAAGTATTTCGTATTTTATATATTCAGAAAAATTTCACTTTCAATTAAATGTTGAAAAGAGCGCTACATTAGATAAAACCCTAAAATATTTGAGAAAAAAATGTAATATTAGTACCCAAAATTTACTGGAATATTAGAAAAATAATATCTCTCAATTTTATTTAGTCTTATATTTTCCTTAAATTGATGTTTAGGCACTGTTTTGTTGATGCTTCAGAACATACATTGTTATCTCTAAAAAAGGAAACAATCTTGAATTTTTTGGAAGTAATGCTATTATAAAGTAAAAATTGCTGAAATTTATTTTATTTTTGTTGTGGTTCAAAAACCTTAGAAGAAGAAATAAAATCGCTATTTAATGTTTTAGATATTTTTTTTAAAAATACTAAAAGTTGTGAAACTTTGGTATTCACTACAAGAGAACATGCTAAAATCATTGTATCTCTATGGGCATTTTTTATCTTCAAAAAACGTTTTGTAATTCTACCACTTGCACGAAATACGATAAGATATCCCCAGAGGCTCGAGATTAAATGAAATATGAGACTATAATAGCCTCATTGGTTCATTCTAACTTAATATTCATTCTTTTATTTTTCAGAAAAGCATTAACCTAATTTTTATATAATTTGCTTTTTTAAGTGTCAACAATAAGGGGCTTCCGTAAAAGATAGATCTACATCATATTTAATCGCATTTTGATTATTTTTGGGCGTTTCCATTATTTTGTTAAAGCCCTGTGTACGTTTGAAGGCTTGGTGTGAGTACATTTAACGAGTCTGCAGAAAAGAGCCAATCATCATTCTCCAAAATTTATTGCAAGCTCCTACCTATAAAAGATACAATCAACTCTCCCTTCAATGTGCTTTTGATCATGCAAAATGATTTCCATTGTGTTTCGTTACAACTACCTTTTAAAAGCTCCACTAAGCATTTATATAAGGTTATTTTTATGGCCTCATATTTGCGTAGGAGCATGAAAATGCTCGTGGAAGAGTGCGCTATTATTTCCCAAGCTTAAAATAAGTCGGGCTTATCTCGCCCACTGGGTATGTATAAATATTCACTCAAATCCAGAGTTTGAACAATTGCCTACATGGTCGGCAGATGGTCAGACGTGGATTCTCAACCCCATGACAACCAGCAACAACGGCAGTGACTTTCTTTGTTCTGACAGGAAATTCGGTACTTTCGGCTCTGTCCACGGGCTAAATTAGCTTCTGGATTTGCAAACAGAAGTTATTTTTCGTCATTTCAAACATGCTCCCTTGACAAACCCCATGAGAATCCGGTATTTTAAGCAGTTTATTCACTCCCTGGGATGTTTTATGGAAAGACGCAGGTACTTAATGCTTCTTGGAATGCTTAGATTCTAATGTGGTAGTTTGGGAAACTGTTGCATCGATATTATTGACAATCTTTGAAATTATATCCATATTTTACCCTTGCTACACTTAAACAAAATAAAATTAGTTTATGTTATCTAATGAACCCGAAAGGAGATTTATTGTTTAATTTATATAAACTGATCTAATTTTGTTATTCAGTGCATAAAAATTGTTTGGGAAAGAAAGAAGGGAAGGAGGAGACTGGAAACGTCTACTGGATTAAAATCACAGTTTTAGGAATTTAGAAGTGGAGATTTTACGCTTCACGAGGATGAAGTTGGAACTCGGCATTCAGTAGAGTTTGAGTTGAAAAATAGGCAGATAAACCCAGCTCAAACCACGCAACTGTTCATCATCTTCAGCTGAGTGCCTGTCCATGAAAACAATTCCAAATCTCGAGATGACGTCTTCTTTTCTCTCCTCAATTCTCGACGGATGGATTTGTGACTGACGACCAAAAAAATTTAGATTTATCTACCTGGTAAGCTTCGTGTAGGAAAAGGCCCAACCACATTGGTAATCTAATGATGTGATGATATTTATGATAGGAAATACGACAATCGGTCAAGTATTATTTATGCATATATATATGAAACAGATCTTCCCGATCATAAATTTGAAACTCAAAAAGAGAACATCTAAAATAGATAGGATAAAATTTTGCAGTTATTTAAAGAGCCTAAATGGTTTCCATAATACGTAAGTAAATTCTAAATTCAATTATAATTGTTCTTAAATATTTAGAAACTTACAAAATCATTTGGTGGATGAAAGAGCTTCTACAACGCCGCAAAAGGAGTCAACTTGAAATTATCATGCAGTAATTAAGGAATTAATAGGCTTTGCCGTTTGTATTAGATATTCGAAAATTGGACAGAACTTATGAGATGGTTTGATAGAAGTCATCGATGTGTTATTTTGAATGCAATCAGTTTTACTTTGGACAAGTTATTTTTCCAATAATGCACATTTTTTTCATAAATCACAAAGTCAGACAGAAGATGTAAATATTTTCTTCAAAAACGAGCAAAATGGTATTATAATCAGCTAGGTATTATACAGTCCGTGCTTTTAGAAACTTGGCAATAGATTCGAGTTTGATCGGTGGCTAGGGTTTTGGGAACTAGGCCTGCGTCTAAGTACTTTTCTTTTAATACCGTCATTTGTCTTCAGAATCCAGCTACCTGCTTTATTTCCCAGCTCCTTAAATCTTAATTTTATCAAAGTATCAACCTTATCTCTCACAAATGCTTTAAATCCTAGCATTCAAAAAGGCCATTTTCGTTTTTCAAGCATTCCTAGCGAATGCGAAAATGTGAAAATGCTGTGCTTACACTGGGGATAACTTAATATACAATTTGATACTAACTGTTACTGTATTTAATGGAGAAAAGCTAAGCTCCACTGCGTCAGACTGGTTTATATCGGGGTTAATGCAACCACAGTATAAGTTCCACTATGCCTAGTAAATATTAAAGCTTCAAACCTTTGAGATAAACTATTTTCTGCTTACGTTTTTACCTTTTCTAGATACAGGGAATAGACAAAATGGGGTTAGCCCATTTTTCAGCTTAAACATCCTTCGTACGTGAGTCTCTTAAATCGAAACTCATAAATAAATAAATAAATACTCCTTAATAATGAGTTTGAGATCTTAGGATTGCGATGGCCAATTTCACCAGAATGTGGTTCCTTGTGCCGTCATTCTTAAACATATCTAGCTGTTCTCCTCACTTCCTGAACAACCATTGAAGGAAATAATAATCCCTGTTGTTAATTCTACCATGAAGGGAAATCATTTGCCTGATGAAGGATTTCCATGTTTTAGGGTTGGGAGAGAGCAGCAGTATGGATTAAATGCTTCTTTCGCCTCTCCTAAATAGCAGTACACTTGGTCGGAGGTCGGAAATGAAGTGGTGAGGGCCGATTCGGCAGAGGAAATCACATTTTTCGCACTGCTCGAGAGACAAATGCACGAGGAGAAGGTCTATACCCCAATCTAAGCGCTTTGGAACATTTGTCTTTTAAAACAAAGGTTTTCCATTTGCAGTTCGGCCCCTTTAAAAGTCCCAGATGTCTGACATTTTTATAAGATTAAAGTGATATATCTTAAATAGCTGTAAAAATATATTTATTTTACATAAAATATAAAATATCAAAAACAGTAGGCGAAAAGCATTATAGTAATTCGGGGTTTGATTGTTTATAACATGCTCCAGGATTAGGGTGCCAACATGTTGCATATCCAATCCTTGTGGATTTAGGCATTTATTTAGAAGTAAGATTGGAGATTTTTGGTGAAAACTACATTCATGGTATATTTTGCCATATCTTAACTATCCCCCACTCTAATAGAATAGTTTTGCAAAAAATTCAGTAGCATTCCACCTGAAAAATGTTAAGTTATATTATATTAGGCTCTTTTTCTTCTGATTATTTATCTCATTATTAACTCAAATAGAGGTATTTTAAGTTTTAATTGCATTTTGGTTACATTCTTAAACATTAGGGTCCATGTTAGCGTGAACATTAATGAGCACGTGAGCTTGTCGAAAATAACAAATTAGCAAACTTAACAAATCATAACAAATAATTCTATTTTATGCAGTCGCCTACAAATAAATTGTATTTATGAATATTTAAACCTGATTTTGCCTACTTAGAAGTTAAATGTTCCATTTAGTTGGATTAATAACCTGCATTATTAATATGGTAATTGCGATTCGGAAAAAATTCTGATTTCCGGTTGCATTAATCCGCCCTTACAGAGCTGTTTTTATCTGGAAAATAAGTGGAAATATTAATTAATATATGAGGAAACTTTTATGAAGTCCGGATAGGCACTACGTCTTTAATTAAATTTAATTTATTAAATAAATTAAATAAATCTACTGCTTCTATTTGGTTTTAGTTAGTGCAAAGTATTCTCGATTGGGCTTTGTTTCATTCATCGAAGCATAAAAGGGTGGCATAATTCATTTTTTTAAGTTATATATAAATATATATATATCCCGATCACCCACCTTAAATAGCAGCGGTACGTCTGTTAATATCCTGCTAATACATTTCAAAGTTAATTCAAACTAAAAATGAGTTTATTTGATATATTATTGTTTTCATATTATATTTAAAATTATTCCTATTTCATTGCACCTAAAGCACCGATCTGATGAAGAGTTTGACAGATACTGAGGTCAGACAAAGTGGTGAAGACTTTGAAAAATTAATAAATATAGTTAAGTACGGTGTAGATTCACCTTTTGCGACAATCACGGCCTCAGTTTTCAAAAAATATTAATTAATTCAAGCTGTGATTTGTTTCGTGCTTGAATTTCTAAAATCGATGACCATAAATGCTCGTCAGTAATATGAAAGTCTGAGGATTATTATGGCCAGATGAGATGACCAACTTCATTTGAATATTCCTCCTCGTGCTGCCGTTCTTAAACAATTTTAGCTGTATGATTTGGTGCGTCATCGACGACGGTGTTCCCCTCTAGAAACCACAATTCCTGAACAACCATAGGATGACGGCTGTTAACTCTTCCATGGAGGGAAATCGTACACTCGAACAGAGATCGCATATATGACAAGCTCTGTGGTGAAATCTAGAGTTGTATGGCTCTCGACGAACGGTTCTGTGAAAACTGGGTTCTGCAGATGTTCACTAAGGAACTTTGAAATGGTTTTAGGGGCAGTGGTCTTGAGATCGTCTCTGACAACTCCATTTAAAGTTCTACGATCTCTATGTGCCGTGAGCAACGTTTTTTCCTTCTCTTTCGAAGGCGGCAGTTTCTGTTACACCGGCGCCTGCGATAACGAGTGCCAACACTTTGGTCTCTTTGAAAGTCTGGGAGGTCTGTCATTTATTATGCTATAACTGTTTCTAAAATATCTGCAAACAGGGTTATTTTAAATACATTTATCAAATAACGTAAATA
The DNA here is from genome assembly GCA_030710315.1 of Anomotaenia brevis. Lineage (NCBI taxonomy): Eukaryota > Metazoa > Platyhelminthes > Cestoda > Cyclophyllidea > Dilepididae > Anomotaenia > Anomotaenia brevis. Next base: position 131,124 of record JAUOZQ010000027.1, read on the forward strand.
ATAGACAAAAACATGAAAATTTGTAATTTTTTGATTGTATATAACATGTTCATATATTATAATGCCAAATTGGTACCTGTTACAGGATTGAATTCTTGATGAGACAAGGTCTTAGAGAGTCCAGCAATATTGAGGAATGACGATCGCAATCGATGCTTGTTGTTGCAGTGTAACGTTAGTCAAACCACTATAATGCCCTCATCAAGACTGAAGGCCGCTGGAAGAGCTGATTCGTCGTAGCCTCCACATCTTAAAGGGGATCCAGATTTGCGTAGGAGGCTGTGAGCAGTAGAAACCTTTAATAAAGGGTCAAGAAAGGCCATGACAAGAAGGATGTATGGCCGATTGTAGGATTGGTTAGACTGAAGGACCAGCTGAAAATTGGGAGAGAAGTTTGTGAGCAAGGAAGCTTGTGGTCATAGATACAGGAGAGAAGCTGCCGAGTTTGATATAAGATGGTTTACGTGGAGTCTTCCGTTGACAAAGCTGGGAAAGAAACAGCTCCCAGTGTCATTGCTGCGAAACCAATCACTGTAAATAAGGATTGACCGAGAGTGATGAGGCTTTCGAGCGTTTGAGGTGTAATATTGATTGACAGTGAGATAGGAGAGGTGTAGTCTTTTTTAACTAGTCATGAATGGTGAGAAAAACCATCGGTAGGTTTTGAGTAATGATGCTGTGGGCTCCACTGTTAGATGGAAGCTTTCTGCAATTTTCAGTGGGCTGGTAGACTGAGCATATTTAGGCGTTCGCAGAAACCCATTACTGGTCTTACTGGATCTGGTGAAGTTAATCTGCTCTCCATTCCTTTAATTAGTTCTCTCTCGTGGCTTTACGCCGATTCGTTAAATATCAAACAGTCCACGAATCCATTTCATTTCATTGCATTGATTGTAATAAAATTTTCTGCGTCAGTAAGGTTGAAAGATTGGGCTAGGTGAGTAATGGCATCAGTGGCTACAGTTTTGCCGATACCGCTGGTTGAAGGTCATTTTGTTGGTATTGAGCCAAGAAGGTTAATTTGCATATTAAAAAGCCGGTGGTCAGGTTATCAGGCGTTTATTAGAATTGCGCGAATGCCAAAGTGCACAATCAGACTGTAGGTGGCCTTTTGGTGGATAAATTCGCATTTTTAATGCATCACGTAGCCTATTTAAACGCACTTTCCGCTGTCTAGAAGGTGTGAACAGCTGACTTCTAAAAAATTAATCACCTATATTAACATTTTTGCTTAATTTGGGAGTTTTCTAAACTTTTTTGGGTTAGCAGGAAGGTATTTGTCATTTGCCATCAAAAAATTTTGAAATATACAACATATATTTCTCCTATAATGTAATCATACCCGATACCTAGGAATGCTTCGCTTATTAGGCTGTATACCGGTTTTAGGCAAAAACTAATCAATTTCAAAGTCCTCCAGGTTTTCAGGTAAGTAATTTGGACTGGCTTGGCTGTTGATAGCTAAAAGTGCTTTTTCCTACTTCTGTTGTCGACGCTTCATTACTGATACCCCGAATGATCAGATTTGTTTAAAAGCATGTTTGCATTCAACATACGAAACGTAGTTGGTGCCTGCGTAAAACTTCCCGAGAAATAAAAAGTAGATGTTACTATCTATAAGCAACTTAAATATATGCATTGAATGTGATTTTATCTATTAATAAATCATTAAGTGCTTGGTAAAAATGCGTTATCAACAAAATTTATAGTAACAGAATAAAAAATTGATGATCACTCTTCTGATTTCTTGGATTTTTCGGAGGTGTCATCAGGCACATCGACTGTATGCTTTTGTCTATTCAAATTTACCTGAAGTTCCTCAATAGTGAGGTTTAATTCTTCGATTTTTCTTCTGAGCTCTGCGTTTTCATTCCGCAAATAGGCATTCTCATCTTCTTCGCATACATTAAAGCATTTTCGAATGAAACTAAAAGACATTAAATCCTATGCAGTCTGATATAATTATCGATATGGTATAAAATTAATATTGACATTTTAAACGGCAGCTTAGGTGTAACGAAATCCTCTGATTGGGTGTTCAATTTAAGTTACCTCATCGGATCAGCAGGCTTCTCTGGAAGCTCATACAGCTTTATCAATGCTAGAAAAGTTTCGACCAGTAAAAAACTTAAATACCATCCGTCAACGCATCTACAACACCTGATTTATCTAAGTAGTTTCTGAATTCGCGCCGTTTCGGAGATACATCCTTAAGTATGTTATTTTGCAAATTGAATTAATTACCATCCGCTTCTTAAATGTGTGTCAAATATTAGAGTTCATCAAATAGGTAACTTAAAGTACAGTAAGGTCAACATTACGATTAGTTTTATTTATGTTGATATGTTTTTAACTTTTAAATTAAATATTCATTTATTAAGTTCATTTCCTCGCTATTAGTTTTTGCATAATATCTACTCAAACATTTGTTAGTTCATTCGCAATATTTAAGATGTCGTGGAAAGTGCTCATATACTCATGATTATCAAAATTCTATACTGTCGTTATGAAATTATTACTAACTAATATGATCACAGTCGTGCTCCTTGAATCAATTAACACGCACACATCACATTATCATTAAAATCGTATCATGCTACCTGCAAAATATGCACTAAGCTTCACCACCTTTTCAAACTTCCCCCTTAGTTTTATGTGATAGTGCAGTAAGAGGCACCCCCAGGTCATTTGACTTCCCCATATCACCCAAAACGGCTAGAAGAACCAATACTTGCAACCGCATCTAGTGACCGACAGCATCCATAATCTTCTTTAGAAACGTCCATTTAAGACAAGTTACCACTAATCAACAACCCCACCTACCCAGCGCATCCAAATAAAATAGACACACAACGAAAATAGTTTCTATTTTCCTAAACCGAATAGAAGTAAAAAACATCTACAAAGACATATAATACACAGAAAAGGGAGCGAGGAGATCGGAATTAGGCCGAATCGCTCCCAGTCTCTTCCTCCCCTTCTTCTTCCATCTTCCTGTAATGCTCTAAAATATGAACAAAGGAGCACTTGGTTAGTCAAATGTAGCATTAATGATTGCGCTAAGGGAGGAGAGAAATAACTCGCCTTGGAAGCGTTCGACGAGTTCCAGATGCTTCTCGTTGTTGATACCTTCCAGGATATGTGGGTGGGTGACCAGGGGGTAGAAGCAGGTCATGAATTCCTTATCGAACGGAGGCTCCGCGACTGACAAGAGCTACAAACAAAAACCCCGATAAGCCATTAATTAGCCACCTTGGTGCCCTCATACAATCCCAAAATATTAAGTCGTGGATGAGTTTTTTTCTCAACCGAGTTCTTATTCGGTCTTTTGTGACGGGATTATTACTAACGGGTGGGGTTATACAATGTCCCGCTGAAAATCCACTCCTTTTCGATTCAATAGAGTAGGTCCTTTCTCCACAAAGCTTGCTTCGAACGCCCTAATTACCGACAACAGTGATGTTGTGAGCAATAATTACTGCCGCATTAGGCAGTAACAACCCAAAGTTGATTGTGCCTCAAATGACTATTGGGTGTTTCCACCTTAGCAAGCAAATTTCACTTTTCTGTAAAGCAACATTTATCCGGTTTAAATATATCTAAATTTAAAAACAATATTTGGCACCAACAAACACTAATAAAATGCCCCTTAATGTTCGTTCAATTTAAAAATTCACATTTCGGACAGAACTTATGCGGTGGCTTGATGTACTAAAGATGCGCTTAGCCCCGCAGCGTGAACTTTATATGGTGGCTGTTTTGCACCTACCACAGTGACAAAGTGCCTAGCAATGGAGACGTCGACGCGATTGCGTTCAAAGAGCGACTGCATGGTGCGAGTGGTTGCTATTCCGTAGCCAAGGGCGCAGAGGTGCACTAGCGACGTTACCAGCATCTTCTTGTAGTCCAACTAAAACACAAGCAAGCACATTACGCCTGTCCGCTTTAGCAGCAGCGATTAGCGAAACAAGCATAGTCCAAAAGCCGATAGAGCAGGCAGCATCCAACCCGCAGTTGTGCAATCTCCACTCCTGGGTACTAGGCGCAAGAAAGAGGGAGGAAAGCTAGCAGGACCACTAAGGCACAGAAAGCCCCCCCCCCTCCCATAAAAATGGGAGTTACCTGGCTGAGATCCTCTCCACCTTCCACGTTTGATCCGAGGAGTTCGGCGAGAAGCGTGAGAACGCCAGGTCGGAGGTAGGGGTTCTCCTTGATGAGATCGTCGACAACCACGCAATAGGGCTGCAGGATGTTCATGTTGAGCTCAAACTGGACCCGTTTGTCGCGGAAGATGTAGGAGATGAAGCGGAAGACACCGTAGGAGACCGGGCGGCACGCGGCAATGTATTCCAGCAGCTCCTTCAGACGCCAGAAGGTCTGCACTGTCACTGTGCTGCACGTCACCTCGTTCCACTGCAAACAGCCAGAGGACTATTAGGATGTATGGCAAGACTCCGTGTCAAAAATCCATCTACTTTTGGTCATAGACTCTTGATGCCTTAGAGTCAAAGGTACCTACTGATACATAAGTGCATACAGATACGCTGGCTGTCGTTAACCACCAAGACATAAAAGTCCCTGACACACATACGTGCTTGCAGATACGGCTGGCCTTGAGGACCATAGAATGGGTCTCGGCAATTTCGGATCGATCGAGACTCAGACGTCGCTCCGTCTCGTAGTCGAATTTCTCTTTGGCAACGCTGGCGTGCGCGTAGAGGTAGGAATAGGTCTCCTGTCGTTCAGCTAATAGGCGGTCAGGACTGGCGAACAGGGCATCGGCCAAGAGGACTGCAGAAATGCAAATAAACGGGTTACTCTGGCTCAGCCTCCCTTATACGTATCATGAAACGACGCCTTCAATACGTCCTTCAGCCGCATTTCGGTCGCGGTTGGGGTATCGTAGTCACCTGAGTGCAACATTCACGCCACTAAGCCAGAACATCTGAGTCACTCATATGACTGTCCGCTTGACCCTAATGTAGTTGGCCAAGTTTGTTTACCCTTGCATACCCCACACACCTTGAGACTCACTCTGAGACGCACGCCTTGTCTCTGCTCTCTGGTTTTGGGGAATCTAACCCCGATGTGATCTTCCTGCCGATAAAGGTGACTCTAACTCCTCACAAAGATCCTTTTTCAACCTCCCCCAACCCGTTTTTCTACATGGAAATGTCGACACTTGGTCAGCTCGTATAGGTAAATGGTTCGAAAGACAACAGGGTACCTACGTGCTCCTGAAAATTTTCAGCAATTCCAGAATTACCCTCGTGATGCAGAATTCAGTAACTCCTAACAGAAACTCAGAAATGGAGATCATTCAACGAAGTGGTCTGCCAAAAGGCAACGTTTTTAGTAGTTTTTCGGCCAAGAGGTCTTGATCAACGGGTTTAACATCAATCCCAGCTTAATAAGAGAAGCCTTTTTTGGAGAAATTGTCCTCATTCGTCCAAGCTATCCTGGTGTATGATCTGAAATTCCTGGAGCTGCCCGCTACACCGGTGTGGCATGAAATTAAGGCTAAATACCATCTGCTTGGTTCAGTTAGGTCGTGCTCATCGATGACCAATGAATCCGGACAACCCAAGCATCACCACGTACTGACAAATGTTCCCCAACAGGCATTCGGGAGCCCTAACCTTGTACGGGGTGGTTGATCCGTCTAGGAGGCAAATCTAACAGTAGCTACCCGCTACAACCTTCTAAGGAAACGATTGACTCAACGGCCTTGAAACAAAGAGTACGTTTTTTGTGGTACAGATGTCTTCTCTACTTATGGTAAAGGGACTCCTCATTTTATTTTAGCTGAAGATTTGATGACGTTACAGTAACTTGTGTAAAGCTACCGTTAACAGCGTTAACAAGTACGTTTTGGACACGATGGAATTTCATGAAACTGAGTTTGTTGGGCATACTTGGACTCATTGATGTGGCCACACTTTTTTCTCACCACCAAAGCCATTTCCATTTCTGGAATTCATCTCAAAGACTGCCGTCTGCCCACTAAAGAAACCTTTTCAAAGCTGTTAGAGATTCCAAAATGCCATTTAATGTCAAAATAGCATTGAGTGAAAGCTTTTCAAATCGACCAAGAGGTTGGAAGTGAATTCGTCTAGAAGTAAGTCGAAACTCCAACTCAAAACTGCGTTGGGACCAACTGACGCAAAAGACGACTTTATCCTGAAACTTGCTCAATATGAACCTTCAGCTACTAGTTTCTGTTTTGGGGGAGCCCTAGAGGGTTAAAAACACCCCAAAACTCCATCAATTCCGTGAAATCTGCTGCCAAGGTGATGACCAATGAATTTGGTCAACCCAACCCCGACACGTTTGCCTTCTGCACTCGGTCAGTTGGGACTCATCACCTTACACGGGTAGATGATCCGTCTAGTATGGCTATCCCCTTTCTGACACTATCCAATATGTCAATAGACACCCCGCTTAGATGTTTGGTAACTTCTTCAAGGCTCCAAGTGTGCGGATTCATTTCCCTGACGGTTGCACGACAGTTGCCACGCAGGTGATGGAGTGGAAACCCCAAATGCTTTAGCTCCGGTACCCAACCGAGTATTTAATCCAGTAGATTTCACCACTTTCGCAACCTGTAGCTGTTGTCAACTGAAAAAAACCTGGTAACCCCAGACTTTAGGCTTCTAAATTGCGTCACTGCACTAATAGATTCAAGAGTGTGTGTGTGCAGCCTTCGACTTTACCCCTATCGAAGGTTAACTGAAACCGTTTTAGTGAACCAAGGAGAGGTAAACGCGGGTGTAATGCCGGTAGGTCCTTTTAAGGAGACGAGGCGGACTCACCCAGGAAGACAGGATGACGAATGAGTTTCGCGGGGGGTGGAGCCTCTGATTTGTACGCCGAGTAGAGCTGCAAGGCCAATAGAGGGCGTCAACACTCACAAACTGAAGCTAAGGATCCCATTAACAGTATAGACGAAAGAAATGGCACTCCACGTCGGATCGTTGGACTATTTCCCACTAGCAACTTTAGGAACGTGTACAAATGCCTGGTAATGCTGAAGTCAACCGAAGGTAAGAATAGAGAATCCAAGTTCTGAATTCCCGCGTTTACGAGAGTGGTGTGTTAGCATAAGGTTGACCTGCCTTATCGTCTAGTTAAATCAGGCCAATGCACTCAGTTAAAGGGAGACTACCACATCCAGGTCACCGTAAGGTCACTACAAGATAACGGTGCGATTTCCTGACACGTTTAGCCATCTCTTGGCTGCCTGACCTCCAACAATTATCCCAGAGCGCCCCTTTTGAAACGCTTCTAATGGCATTTCACGACAATTTCCTTGTATTAGGCCATTTCTTGGCTCCCTGAGCTACAGAACTCAGCCCTATTCACCCACAAACCTATTTCATGGCCTCTTAACTCGACATTCGACCACCAAAAACACCTAGAACCCTCTTAAAGCGCCTTCAACGACAACTCAAGCCAATAACAAGATAATAATAGGACCATTAAAAATACCTAAAGCCGTGTTGGAGCCGCTTTCATGACATTTATTGGCCCCCTGGTCTCCAGAACTGAATCTTCTTCTCTCACAACTACCTCAGATACCCTAGACTCGATTTTCGACCACCGAAAAGCCCGCAACTCACAATGTTGACGTTGTCCTGGTCCAGCTCCTCCGCGTGGAGGATGGCACGCATGGCAGCCATGGCCTCGGGGTAGTTGCGCGAGAAGCAGAAGTAGACGCTGTAGCGCGAGACGTCCCTGCCACGGGCTCGCGCCTCACACTCGAGGAGCCAGGAGAGGAGTTCGGGCGTCGTCGAGCTCTCCTCCTCGTCGTCGTCGTCGTCCGCATCGTTCTCATCGTCACCGTCCGTCTCCTCTTCATCCTCATCGTCGTGGTTGGAGTTGTCCGAGTTCGGCGACTTGCGGATGAGGCACTGTAGTACCGACTGCAGCATCAGGTACGTCTGCTCGCTGTGGCAACCCATCTCCTATTCGAGACAAGCGAGGAATTTAGACACTGTCTTGACTGCCGGGGTAGACTTCAAGTAGACTAGCTTGTGACCTAACCAAAGCCTAAGACCCAATACTACCTCAACACACTTACTACTAACAACTCATAAACAAACGGTTGACTTGCAGGAGTTGGACTGAATAGTAGAAACGCCTCGAAAAATCAACAAAACATTTTAATGTGGTGTAGGCCCGCCTTTTTTTGGGTAATTAAAGAATCACTTCTCCGAGGTACTGAATATACAAATTGTGAATTGCCCATTCTTCTTGTCAGATTACACTCGGAGGTCACGGGATTGGGATGTAGTAAGACATTTAGGTCAAACGGGGGTGAAAAATGGTTTATACCTCTCCTCACATAAAATGGTAATTAAATGTTATCACATTTTCCAAATCCGAAACAAGATCTATGTCGGTCAATTCCGTCGAAAAAGGCTTTTTCGGGTAGTAGGGCTCAAAAATTGAGAGCACAGTGAAGATTACTCAGACGAAAATATAGACAGCCCATTCCCTTACCCCTTCTGCGTGAAGTCGTTACCTCCCCCTCACGTAAAATGTTATAATTTTATCACAATTTCCAAACCTGGAAGATGACCTTAGTTTGATGACTACATGGAAGAAAAAACGTTTACTTGGTGAACAAAAGTCCGCTGTACAAACCCCGAGGACAACCAGTGTTCAAACTCAAGTAAGGGTCACTCCAAAACCACAAAACATGGGTGGTAGGGCTCAAAAAAGAAGCGTAAAATGAAGGATGAAATAGTGGCTCAATTTCTCACCAGGAAGCCCATAAAAAGGGCAATAAAGTGGCGCACTAACCAGGAATTTGACCAAGAACTCGTAGGTGGTCTTGGCCAGCGGAGTCATGGACTCAAAGTGGAGGAGGTAGGGGTTGAAGACGTAGTCCTGACGTCTTTCCTTCGCCTCAGCAGCAGCGGTGGCGGCGGCGGAGGCGGTGCTGCCCGACGCCAACGCCGTCGACCCGCCAGACACGATAGCCGACACCGCGGCCCCCTCCTTCTCCTCCCCCTCCCCCGCCATGAGGGGGGCCAGGGTGTCTGCGAGCGTGGGGACCCGCGCAAATCGGCCCATAAGGCCCTTAGCGCCTCCCGGTTGCAGCAGCGAGGTGGTGCGAATCACCAGGTCGTCGCTGAGGATCTCGTCAAAGTGCGCCAGCAGTGGTTTGAGCACAAAGGAGGCGCACTTGAGGAAGATCTGCAGGGTGTTCCAGGCCATCGGCACAGAGACCAGTTCGCCCACGAGGTGCTCGTTTACACTGATGCAGGCCATGGCCAGTGAGAGCAGCGGACAGTCCTCGTTCTCCGACTCCGCGGCCAGTTTGTACATGGTCTGGCGCCAGCGTGGCGACTCGAGCAGCGCGCCAAGCCACTGCATCGTGTTCTGCGCAGAGGAAACATCATTCCTTATGATAACACAGCACATTTCCGCTGGAACTAAGTCACTATGAGAGGCTTCAAAGTTTTGCCTACACTGGGAACACGATAGCCTCCATGGACACTGTATTTACCAAGCCAAAGCACGTTACGACGTAGCAACAGCAGCTCTGTTAGTTACTTCAAAATAGCTCGATAAAGAGTCAATGCCTCACTAGGAGACACAGGAAAGGCGATGCTTCGATGGATAACTGGTTAAGATACTTTGACCTGACCAAAAAAATACAATCCAGGAACGGAAGGCCTGCCTTACTCCCCAAGATATCACTAGGAATTTGCGTCGGCACTAAGAGATTCCTCAAAAAATGCTACAAGTTTTGTCCAGAGAGGAAACACGGTGCTACAGTTGACACTAGCCACAGAATGACTAAAAAACTGAAGCCCTGTTAGTTATCATTTAATAATACTGAAGATCTTTGCGCGGATGAGTCCTACGGATACTTGCTGATAAGGAGATACTTCAAGAAATGCTAAATTAGTTTTTTTTCCAAACAAAGCGGTTTGGACCTGGCAAAAGCACGTAACGAAGTAGCGAAAACCCTATTACTTACCGTCTCGGTACCATCACGGGTATTTATAAATTTGCGTAGAGTAGGAGAAAACTAGAGAGGAAACACAATGGCTCTGATGGACACTTGGTTAAACCAGTAGTGATGTGGCCAACGAAAGTAAACAAAGAACGGAAGCCCTGTTAGTTCACACTCATGACCATTTCACTAAGAGATGGCTCAATTAATCACAAATATGGTTTACACAGGAAAGGTTGCAATGTTCCGAAAGTTGCAAATATAGAGCAAAAATAGTCATTCTGTAAATAATGCACCACTCCGATGCCATAGTGCCTGCGGCTGAGTAACAAACACTACGGTGAATAAGAGAGAGAGCAGTGTTGAAAATTGACTGATCCCTGATCAGAGGAATCAGAAAAAATAAAAAATATTTAGGCTGTACTGAGAATTGGAAGCAATTGACGAACCCAATAGGCATTCCCAAAGAACCCATGAAACAAAAGGTCTCATCTATAGGAGCCGAATGTATACACTGACTTACAGCAATAAACAAAAAACGTAAACGCTTTTTAAATGAAAACAGCCTTAAAACGACTTAAATATCGTGAAAATAAATGCAGCACTAACACAATCTGAATCAACATCACGAAATCGTCTGCAAACTTTTAGAACAATTCTCGAAGACATATTAAACTTACGCCAACTGCATTTTTCTTGACGAATTCAACCGATTTAGCCTTATCGTAATTTTGAAAAATTGTCTCCATTACAACAGACTCAATGATGTCACGGGTTGACGTAGCATTGTTATCCATTAAGGTGAGCCATGTACCAATTTCGAAAAGGAATTCGATGGCACCTTTGTAGCTATTCACCATTAGACCACAAGGGTCCTCAGATTTTTCACCTTCTTCGGAGGATGTGTTACTGGGTCCCGGAGCAGTAGCATTGATACTATACGTGAGTTTTAGTGAAAGGCAGCTTACACCTGAATGGCTTCGAGAATCTTATCCGGATTTTCAACGACGGAATCAGGACCTCGCAAGAACTCCAACGCCTCGTCCCTATTCATTTCGCACGATGTGCCAACTTATTTGATGATGCAAACAAATTGGTAGTGACATTGTAACGATGAATACAATAGATCATTTGTCAATAATTTTTGAATTTAAATTAACTTTTATTATGTTAATTATTATTAATGCTTTTGGCATTTAGCTAAATAAAATGTTTTTTGGTAATGTGGGAAAGCTGTACTTTTGTGCGTGATTATTTCCCTTTGTGATTGGGAATGTTATCAGTGAAGCATTTGAAAATTTATAAGTGACTTAATTTTTTTGGGAAATATAATGGTTTGTATGTTCTTTCTGAACGCACGTGAACGTTTCACAGATTATGGATATATGTAAATGAATTTCTGTAATAACGCCATTCCAACAGGCATCCGGCCGAGAATGTTGTGGCGCATATTTATTCTTCTTAAAGGAAAATTTGTAAATTAGTTGGTGCTGAACTTTTTCTTGGGAGCTACAATTAAATATATGTTACTGGCCAAATAATTATTGATATATTGTTTAGTTGACTCCTTAAGATTATTTTGGTGATATGCGGTTTCATAATCATTCATTACTGATCTTTTTACGGAGATGACTAGATGCCAGCTACTTTGGTTCTAATAAGAACAACCCGTTTGATGGGCTGAAATTGCTAATTATGACGATTCACTAAAACTAGCCAATTTTCTTAAGGATGCAGAAATAACTTGTCATAGTGTCCAATATAGCGGTGATTGTCTACTAGTAACGCATTCGTTAAAGGGCATTCGCATAGGTATCATTAACGGGAGAATTCCATTCGTGGTATATTACTGTAGATTTAAATCTGTGTGTTGTAGTCACTAAGGTAAAACAAATAGGGTAATAGACTTATGTCGATGGTTTCCTTGAAGTTTACTGCTTGTGAGCCACCAAGGAGGCCATACCTACTCCCCTTTCCTTGTCCTCGAAAGTTCCGTCACTTGTAACTTAACAGATTCTGATAATTGCTCTTCAACCTCCCTGTTAAGCTTCCAAACTTTTTATGCCCTATTTTCGCTTAGTTAAATCCTCCCTTAAAGTAATTATTAATAATGCTATCAATCACCCTACCGTCACGGCCACTGTGGGTAATTTAAATTTTTCCTAATTAGCCTTGCTTCAATAACATGAGTCTTAATAACGAGATTAGAAATTCTAAAAAGGCTTCACATAAATTTATTGATCGTGATTCATTTTACAATTTAAAAACAGTTGAAGGTTATTCCCTAAAAAGGAGAACCACATCTGTTCTGTGGCGGTGAGGAGACACATTGCATCCAGGCTCGAAACACGGAAATGATCAGTACTGGGAACGGTGATGTTGTTTTCGGGCATACATATGTACAGTGCTGTGAGATCGCGTTTAGTCTTACTTTGGGTCCTGTTTGATACGAGAACTGTCGTCGGGATGTGTCATAAGATTCGCTGCCATGAATGAGGACTCTCCCTGGGATTCGCTGTGAAATGGGGCCTCCTTCGATGACTCATCCTTTGACCTTGACGAGAAATTGAAAATAAAACCAGTTAGTCAGTATGATCTATTGTTCGGAAACAGAGATGGCTTTTCATCGAACTCAGCAATCTTCTAACACATTAATTAGTCCCTACAGTTGGTTCTTTATCTTCTTGTTTGGCTCATAAGTCTTCATGAAAATGTGTAGATAAAATTGGGATTAGAGAAGTCTTTTTCGTAATAAAGGCCCAGATTTACATGCTTCGTCCCCGAAAGATGAGACAGTTCGATTTTGAAATCAGTTTATTCAATTGATATCTTTATTTCGATGAAAATTAAAAACTTTGCTATTTTAATGAGCTAGTGGCATTTATTTATTTGAGGATTTGTTATTCAAGCATAGATAAATAATATTTTAAGGGCCTTAGACACGGTTTGTTAAAAATGTGTCTTGCCTATAAAAACTCTATCTTGACCTTGTAAAATTTCAAAGTACTAGTTACCCACTCAACTAATTAATTAACATCTCTCTAGTTCATCAAATCTTCCATTCAAATTCGGTCTCAGTTGCTAATTTTGGGCTTCGAGTAGAATTGTGCAACTACGTATTTGACACTCACTACATAGTCACATAACCAAATTTCCTTCGGTACGTAACGCCTCTGAAATCTGCATTTTTGACCTTTTTACGAAATCAAATCGGTAACGCGTTCCTTCACTAAGCAGCACACAGTTCATATAAAAAATTCCTAAAATTTCGACAAAATAGGTCGCTTTTATCGTCAAAAACTATCGATGAGCTCCTAATGAATGTTAAAGTTTAGCTGAGTGCTTCATGTATCATTCAGAAAAGTTCGAAATAATTATCTTTAATAGATAAATAATTTCTCAAAAAAGTAGTAAGACATTTCAATAGCGGCTCTATGAACCACTACTCTTGAGACAGCATATATTTCTTTGGAGGCTATGCCGCTTGCATGAACTCTTGATTAATTAGTTTTAGATCTTTGCTATCACGCACTATTGCGTCAAAAACACTCGAATTTAAGCTAAGAAAACGGCAGTACTCCTTTGCTCATGCTCTTAGTTGGATTCTATGGGATGAATGACATAACATAGAAATTTTCCCCCATAAACTTACATTGATTCCGGAGGTAGCCACTGAGGTCTATTTTCACCTGCCCTCATTGCGTCAAAGCGAAGGCAGTAGAGTTGAGCTTGAGCCTGGGCCTGTTGCTGACTGCGAATGGCCAGGATTTGCTGTTGACGTCTCACACCAAGGAGATGAGCCCTGGGACATCCACTCAGGCTTCGATGGCTAGTGTAGTTGCGAGTCACATGGCCGGAACCATCGCAACCCGGTGTTGGGCACCTGAAAAGGGAGTGGATGGTCCTAATAATGTTCTCCGTTTTCTATTGGCTAATGCCCTTCCGTTCAGCTAGCATTTCATTGGCCGAGATTTAAGTCCCGCAAATTGTTAATTTACAAAATAAGATCAATGGATTACACCAGGAAATGTTTAGTATTTGTATATTCCTATTATTAATAGGCCGCACCTTACTGGTTTTGCTAATTTTATCAGTTGTAGTTGTTCGATATTTCAAAACTGTGCTCTCTGCTTTCATTGGTCGACAGGGACCTAGCGAAGACCTTCTAGTGTCCAGTTGTATCACGTCAAATTATCTCAATGCCATTTTTTAATTTGTAAATTAAACTGATATTTTCTTAAGGCATGGATGAAGTTTGGAAGAGAGGAGCACAAGAAGAGCTAAAAAAAGAAATAGCACTGCTTCAAACGAGACTTTTTATGTCAATGCATATTGCCATGAACCTCACCTGTCGATACAAAATAGCCAGTTTTGATTGACAGCACTAAAGTTCTTTGAGTCTTTTTCAACGAACTGCCTGATTTTAGCTCAAGTCCGCTTTGCATCGAGTCGCGTTAGTTTCTTACTCAAATCACCCTCTTAAATAAATAAACAATTAAATCACTTAGAAGTCATTTGAAGTCAATTAAATGTTTCCTCCCGTAAATAACTGAATCCTCATTTGCCTACGCATTTACCATCACATGCCCCAAGTCAAGTGGAGAAGCAAAATCGAGTAACCCAATGAAAAACGCACTTTTGCTCAATGTGGAAGGCCTGAACCATGGCTTTGTCGGCCTTGGGACATCCACTGATGCTCCTGTGTGAAGCATAGTTGCCTGAGGCATGGCTACTGCCATCACAGCCTGGAAGTGGACATTGAAGAAGCTTTCTGTTCGGCCTCTTCGACGTTGAAGGCTTCGCAGTCTTCGCCGAGGTTCCATGCTGTGAAGACGAACCCGTTGTCGATGATCCTGGTGATCCAACCGACGCATGAAGACTCAGGTCTTCTGGATACGTCTCTTCCGGACAAGGGCTGTTAAAGAATTAGTTGCAATAGTAAAGTATTGTCAGGTTGAGTAGCAATTCAAAGGTCTCTTCTCTTACCCAGTCTTCTTCTTGGAGAGTGAGAGATCTATCGGCATGTCTTGGAGATCGTTGAGTGACCCAACGGTGTGTAAACCACCACAGTAGCTGGGGAGAGCATTCACCATAGCATATGGATCCTTTGGATGGTTGGTTATAGAGCTGCTGGGTTGTTGCTGCTGTGTGGGTGAGGATTTGCTGGGTACCCTGAAGGCTGATCTGTGGTATGGGTCGCAGAACACCCTGCCAGTCGTGAGGGAGTCCTTACCTTGATTCACGTATTCTCGCGACCCGTAACTGACGTCATTGTCACTCGCGGATAAGAGGAAGTAGCTTCCAGAACCCAAATACTCCATGTCTCCACTCCTTTGGTCTTCCACTTCACCTGAATCAGACTCTGTGAGGTGTCTTGGATGCTTCTCACTCATACAAGCTGAGCCAATAGCCTGGAATCAAAGCACCTGTCAGTATGGGGGCAGTATTTATATATTCCTTCCGACCAATCAGCTAGCAGGAGTTTGTGGTCAACCCAGCGTGGGTGATCCAACAGCCAATCAGGGCGGCGTATCCATGCGCAGCTCTGAATGGGTGCGAAGCTTGGATTGGTTGAAATCGCTTTCTACCGTGTCGTTGTGAGTTAGGGATGTTTCACCAAAAACTCGAGTTTCATTGATATTTTTTATCAGTTGGAAATTTAAACTATTAAAATAAATGAAATACTTAACGGAATGGGGAAAAACAGACTGCAAGTCTATTTCTACTTCTTCACGCTTTATTAAACACTTTTTCCTAAAATATATGCTTGTACCTGGATATAATCTAGTATTTAAACTAATTAATTACCTTTAATATTGTCGTTTTAAAATTTAAATAAGCTTTAAATCCGTGCCACGAGTTGTGAGCTCAAACGAGTTTAGTTGCAATAGATTGTGTTTATTTCATCTTTTTTGAATAGAATATAAACAATGGAAAAAACTTTCCTGGATTTACTGAAAATTGTGGATCTGAAAAAAATCATACCACAATCACACAAGATTGACGAAACCTCAATCGATTTCCCATCAATCAACACCCCCCAAATCTCAAATGGTGCATAAGTTTGACATTTTGCAATAGTTTCCTTTATAAAGAAACAAAGATATTATCATCCATATAAAAAATGGAATAGAATGCAATTATGTATACGGAAGGTCCACCCTGGATATGATTGGTCCTTGAGCTGACAGATTTTGTCAGCAACTCAAAAGCGAAATAAGAATCCATTGGTTAGCGTTGAACGTTTATGAAAAAATGGTGAAATCTAAGCAGTGGTTGATTTGGCGAATCAACGTCAATCAAATAATTTCAACCTGAGATTAGCCCTGCGATTCCAGTGCTCAGTTTGGTAGTGACTAACGGAGTGGGCTCATCTCAGTCAGATTAAATTTGAAAAAAAGGTAATATTTTGGCTGTTTTTTGAATCCAAATGGAGCGCTGCTATTCCTTCCCTCAATTTCTAATTCGGATTCAGTGAAGACCGGAAAAATCAGATTGTTCCCAATCAACAGATTTCCTCCAAAATACGCGGAAACTTGTTGGCCAAAGAGGAATTCAATTGTACCTAAGACCTAAGACCTCAGAAAAGGAGTCGGAAATGGCTATCAGCTGCCAAATTACAATGCTTTCCATCTTAACCAATCGATGGACTACTGAGAGTTGTCAACGTGCTCTAATGCTTCAAAAGCCCAGTTTTCCTCTAGGAAAAGCTTAAAACCAGTTGTCCCATGTCTGCATGCAATGGACGCCGTTATTTTCGAGAACATTGTAAGTCTCTCGTCTGCTGAAACTCTTTTCATTCTTCCAAACTACAAAATTCTTCACCAACACCCTGTATCTGCACTTATTCCTATTTGAATCATGATGTCTAAAAACCCCTTAACTTATTCTTTTTGCACAAATTATTCTTTTGAAGATAGGAATGAGGTTTTCGTTTTACCATTCGCTTGTTTTTAAACTGATTTCTCTGATAAGGATTCATTTATACCCCGGATCGATATTTAGCAACTCCTTTACTGAACGGAATTCAGTTTAGTCCTGTAGCTACAAGATATCACTTCTGAATGATTTCTGCACATGACCGCAATCTAAAGAAATTCGATAGATTTGACTGCAATCAAAGGGGGGCAAGTGGTGTAGTCAGTAGTCTGGTTTTGCATTTGCTCCACTCTGTCCCATAAAGGAGCCACGGTCGAGCTTATCATCTCCCCAAACCAGGGTGGCAACCGCCCAGAATCGCAGGTGTGAAACGCCACACCCGCCCCAGAAGAAAGCTCATCCTACACCCCCCAAACGCTGGGCATGTGAACTTGAGGCCACTGGGGCAATTAAATTTTGTCCAGGGGTTAACGCCATTCTCCAGTCAGTTGGGGCGATTAACCCAGATTTTCGCTATCGGTCATTTGTGGAAAGTAGTGGATAACTTGGATAACTTTATCCCCTTATGATTCATTTAAGCTTGATTTGAAAGCTCTAACTACTGACAGTAGACGTGAGCATTACATTTTGCCGTAATATTTGGCAACAACTTGATTTTAAGCCAATCGTTGACTCACTAATGAATTCATGCATCGGCATTCCTTTGAACGAAGCCCATTACGGAGATCTAAGAGGCCGGTGCATGTGAAAGTCGCCTCTTTAGGAGATAACTTCTCCGCAAACTGTGGGAGAAAGTTTCCCTTAGAAGAGACGGTAAAGGGGATTAATTGCCTAACCGTTGTCCTCAAAACCAACCACACGTGTTGGAGCCCGTTGAAGAGATTTCCCAGATGGTGGTGGTGGCGGTGGCGGTGGCAGTGGCTTCTTTGTTGATTTAATGCCTGCACCGGCTTCACCGGTGGCTGCAAACATTTCGCCTTCTGTTTACGATGCCTCAGTAACGGCTCAGTAAAACTAGGCTCCATTGATATCTCCAGAATAGACTAATGAATTATTCAGCTGAGTGATATCCGATTGAGCGAATGCTCAAAAGCGGCTAAAAGAACTGGTGATTTTCCACTATGATTAGCTTGCAACGTTTCTTTATCAGCTGTTTTGGGGGAGAGGAAAAAACTCCACTACCCCGTGACCCAAGTCCGCATTCAAGCCAAAATAACACCGAAAGAGAGTACTCAGAAAATCTTCGAGGTGTTGGCATTTCCACCCAAAAAACCGAAAATCACACAGAAAAGCCTGCACATGATATTTCAGCTACTAATGTCAACGACTCTACGCCTTTTCATATGGATTCAAATAATGTTAGTATTGGTAATTTCTTGAATGAGTCCAAAACTAAGTAACGAAACCCTTCGAAATTTGTTCAACGATTTTCACATACTTAAAGAAACTGAATCAAACCCCAAAAATTATCAATCAGGCGAAATCTGGAATTGTAAAAAAAGTATTTGTTTTAGTTTTATGAATGCATCAATATCGCTCCCATCCCCAACCCTCACCTGAAGGTTATGTCTTATTATTTTCTCTAGAAAATTCAAGAAAAAAATTCACGGATTGTGTAAAACAAACATTCGTTTGTAATAAATAACCAGCTCCCTCGAGATCGAAATCTGAATCGGTTTCGGTTTCCTTGAGTCAGATGGCCGAAATGGTGTTTTGAAGTACTTTATTTAATTTTACCACCTCCAGATGCTTGCCTTTCGCGGAGTTTCCATTAAAAATTAAGTGAATAAAACAACTTTCTCTTTGATTTTGCTCCTGGACTAAAATGTATGGAAATCCTTTTAAAATAGCGTGGCTTTAATTCTTTCAATATAGGTTATTTTATTAATATCCTAAAAAATCACTTTAAAAATTTTAATGAGCTCGTGTTTTCGGTTGTCGTTTAATCCAGATTACCTTCAAAAATACTTATATAGATTGTCAACTATGCATTCGAATCAATGGACCTTTCCCAGTAGGTTTAGTTTAATTTCTAATAGATCACCTACAAATGAATGAAATAATGCGTAATAAATTTTAAATTCCACTAGTGATTTCCTTGATTATTGCTTCACCATGAGCAAAAATCTCAAAATAGGGAAGGCTCACTCGGCGTTTTTCAAACAAAGAACCCATTTATTGCACACGGTGCATTTATGAATTAGAAATTGTTGTCTTGCGCTTTACCGATTACTTAAATCTGGTGAATGGTTTGAACTAAGCTTAATTGTCAATTGCATCTCAACTGACAAAGCAAGATAAGCTTCCCCAAGAGGCTGCTGATCATCACGGATATCTCCACTGATGAATTTCGTGAATTCTGTGAATCAAAACCACGAAACCAATTCTCGTCGATTGAGCCTTGTTTCCAACGGATCCAACAAAAAATAACCAACTGCTTTTTCTCGAATACATTTTCCCACGGTGCAAACACGAGGAATAGGGAAAGCTCACTTGATAGGATCTTAGCATTTCCTGAACAATGTGTCATTATGAAGCTGGTATCCTTACATACATCATCCACTAGGCTTTAACAAGTGCAGCTCTCTTCTTATGGCCGGCAGAATGATATTCTTTCTGAGGATATCGACAATACGGTATTTATATAAACCGTTTTTGAGCCTACAACCGTATTAGAGATCACTGTGGATGATCAAATTTGATGACCTATTGATTTTTGAAAGAACATTATAAGGGAAGCAGGTTAAATGTGGAAAATTTGATCAAAATTTAATCGGAAGCCTGAGGATATAAATTGGGGAGGGTTGCGTCAATTTCAGTGGCAACTTGATCCCTTGATGAGGTCAGGTCAACATGCAACATGCGAGATAACTCGGCGAATTTATCTTCAGGATGTGGCGTCACCACGCAATAAAATGTTTCCTTGATGACTTGAACAGTTCGTCCAAACTGGGCGGGATTTATCCTCTGAAAGGTCAGATTCGAAATATAAATCAACTTTTATCAGCTATAAATTGATGAATAATATGGATGAAATTCTTGGAAATGTCAGTGACTTTTTAGAAAAAAAATCCACTTTTGACAGGCATAATCATAGGTTAGTTTTATTGGAGAAATTTTACTACCCATGATAACTGAAAAATAAGTTCTTATTAAAACAAATGCAGATAAATCGATTTAGACGTAAACGAAAATAATAAATATTTCTGTTAAACTGTTACAATTTTATTGTGCAAAATTTATTGGGACTAGTGACTTGAATTTTGCTTGATTTAAATGCCGAAATAGATTTTCAATAATAGCATTGTATAAAATGAAGGAAACCCCATTTTTTTCACCTTTAAAAGCAAGGAACTTGTTGAGAATACGAGAAGCTCCTCCTACTGCGCCCAGGGGAAATCTCGGAGTTAGAAACACTTCTCAAAGAGGTCACTATTCAGCTCCCCTCTCCACCCCAAATCTCCGAGTGAGTATTTAATAAACTCCCAAAAATTAATTGAAACTTGAGGTCAGTGCTGAGTTTTTATGAGTCTATTGAGACCGGTCCCTAGGAAGTTAATTTATTTACTCTTGGTGAACACAAAATCGCCGGTCATAAATCAAGCTATAGACCCATTGATAAGGGAAAGTATATGGATGGATTGTTCTTAGTTGCTACTAGAAGAATTTGAATAGAACTCATTTTGGCATTCAAGTAAGTTATCAACTTTACCAAATCATGAAACTTCAAGCAGGCTGTCAAAATTCACCGGAGGATTAAAGAGTCTTTAAAACCAGTATTTAATCAAATTTAACATTTTTTATTTAACAAATGGAGCCTAATATCACATTAATATTTTAAGTGCATTTAATATAATTTCTAACTATATTGTACAAAACAACACATTCAACAGAGGAATGAAACTTTTACTTAGCTTATGAAGAGGAATATGTGAATGAAGGCACTCGCGGAAGAGGGTATACGAACGACGTCTAGTTGAAGTTGAGTTAGAATTGGCGTAGAATCGTACCATCGACATCTTCAAAAACTTGGATAAGTTTCTAAGCTTGGGTAGAATTACGGGATCTTAATATTGAAATGCCAAACGTCCTAGAGAATGGCACCAGGCATAGACGTCAAGAAGGAAACTTCTTGGAACGATGTCCTTCTAAAACTGCTTTGGGCTGATTTTTCAGCGTGTGCTAACTAAGATGCACTAAGAAACTTAACAATGATTGATATGACATCCGGTTCTCGCATGATTATGAAACCGCCACTTGACAAACACTTTTTCTTTGGAGATAACTTCTAATCAAGAAATCAAATTACGAATTATATTACATAAATTAACAGCAATTTTTTAATTTATTTATTTTGAATTAACGATTTTTGTTTTAAGATGTTGTTTTAATAAACTTCCCCGTGTGGTCACCTAGTGGGTCAATGTGATATTAAAAATGCTGCAAAATCGTGTTTCTATGGGAGAGAGACCACTAGCTGAGACACACACACACACACACACACGAACACAGCGCGTCCGAAATCTGTTTCGAAAGCCCAAAAGCCCCACCCTCCCTAGCGTTTCTTTCATTCTCCATGCAACTCGGGGGAATCCACGCTTGTCAAAATTATTGTGTGTGGTGATGTTACGTCTACAAGCCTCGCGATATTAATCAACCGCGTCTGACCGCTATTTCGGCCGCAGAACTACGGTCGAAAGCGATGTAAATCACCGCAAAATTGCACAGCTTGCAACCGGTAGGTAGGTAGGTGACTTAGTCCTGGTGGAATTCCCAAGCTAATCTTATTACGCAGTTGTGTGAAGCTAGTACTTCGAGCTTTTCCAAGGTGATACTAGACCTTAATTTGCTATATTTTTATAATGTTTCGTCATTTTACAGGATGTTTTAAAAGTGTTCAAACACTGCACTCATAAGCTTATTTTCAAGAGTTTAAAAAGTTCCCAGATTTTGAAATTGAGTGCCTCATGAACCGTTGGAGGTCATTCTCAAATCTCTAGTTATAATGTACCAACTTTCCTCTCTAATATCACCAAGCTGCTTCACCTCATTTAGATAGGCTGCTTGTGTCTGGATTTTTCGAAATTCTGAGCACCGTTGTAGACAGAGGCTTCGTAAGCGGAGGAAAGGACCTCAGCCAGTTACGAATAACTACTTCTTCTCGATTAGACTGGCGGATCTCTTCCAATGCATGTTGAAAATCCCCAAATCGTTGAGTAGATCAAGTGATTTATTGCTATTCTCACAACATCGTGAGGCTACACAGTTGCAACCTTATCCATCTGACGACATAAGAGCAGTAAATTCCTGGCGTCGGATTTTACAAGCTCCATGTGCCAGACATCAAAAAGACAAGTTACTGGCAGTCAAATTACAATCACGTCACATCGAATCCTGGCATACAGCGTGGTTCAGTCAGTCGCAGCAACAGCAGCTGTAGGCGTTCCAGTCTCAAGCGGTCTGTTCCCCTTACCCTTTCCAGTTTCGCTTTCGAATTTTTGGATTATGGAACAGGAAGATGCTCTCTTGAGAAACCGTGCTTATCAATATTGGACTATCAACCCAATTAAAGACCGAATCTGCCATCGAAACAGCCTCATAATTTGGCATTTAGTCTCTAATTCAGATTACAAATGCACTACTCGGAATGTTTTGTGGTAATTACCAGCTTCGTTGAATCACACCTTGTATACCATGTTTCTAAGTTCGTTGCGACGTGTTTTAATGCAAAATTTTCAATGAGATATTTCTATAGCGTCAAACCAATCTCAGAGACTGCATATGCAATTATCAGGACATCTTAAAGAGCATTTTACATTGCCTAATGGAGTTGAACATACTGTTTTGTTTAAATGCACTCGAAAATACTACTCAAGAATATTGTGCTTGTTCAAGAAATGAAACCCAACAGCAGCCGAAGAGGATGCGTGAATGAAAAGGATGATTGCAGATGGTTAGCGAAATCCAGAAGTGAAGACTTCATCCTCCACGAATATGAAGATCGAGCCAGTCAACGTCCAGATGAGTTGGATGATCAACAGCTCCTTGAAGAAGCTTACCCTGTTTTATCAGTTGGGTTGGAATTGGCAATTAAGCCTAGTTCAAGGCACACAACTGTTCACCGACAATTATATTTTTCAACCAAATCACAAAGACTACCAACAGGGTTTAAAACCATTGGTAGATTCTAAAAATCAATATTTGACTGACCTATCGATCATTCTTGTTTAGGGAAATCGGCAGTTAACTTTGAAGAAATAATCTTTTGAAACTGTTGTTTTTTAAGGGAGTGCATTATATTTAGTAGTAGCTTTAATTTCCTCTTAACTTTTGTTTAAACCAAAACGACCGAAGACTTCTCCCAACGATCATATTACAGACATTGTTTCCTTTTCTGTGCAAGAGCAATGCGGGGCTATTACTTTGCAGGTTTTTGAACAGAAACTGTGAAAATGGCGTGGAGAAACTTGACACTGGCTCCAGAAGACTCGAACCACAGAAGTCGCGTTGCTGCCGCTGCAGATGAGCAGCTCATTAGGGGTGGAATTTCAAACTTGGCGCAGAAAATTCTTCACACGACCCAGTTTGACGACAACTCTGCTAGGTGCGCACTTAAAAATTTAATCTCTCGCTTCAGATAATCGATATTCCTACTATTGGTTGAGGAACAATAAACTTTTTATTAACTTTTTCGAGTATTTGTCGAGTTATGAAGTTGAAATTCGAGCACTCGAACCATTCATCAAAATCTCCTGAGTAGTCTAAAGTTAGTAAATCAAATGTCGCGCTACTGACATTGGTGTTTTTAATACATCATTTATTTCCGGAAATGCTGGATAAATATTAAAATATTTTTTCAAATAAAATCAGTATTTAAATGTGATAAAATAGTAAATATATATTTAATAAGGCTTCAAATGTGCATTTATTCAGACCTTAAGTGATAAATTAACAGAAAAGTCTTTGTTTGAAGCAAATTTGTGAATTCTCTATTTGAGCCACGACTTTGAACTAGTACATTAAGGCCGCAAATGCACCGACCCACACATTACCCACTATAATTGTCGAGTGGAATTGTCTGAGACAACCTTGATGAAGACTTCATTACCCACTTCAACGACTGGGTGAATGCCAACGAAGAAATGACTTCTGGCTCATGAAAAATGCGAATTTTATGCTGTGACGAGTGGTACCAACGCAACAATGAGCCACCAGTCCGCTACCTGAACAATAAGAAACTTTAACTCTGTAGCATTGGGGAAAAATTAGCAATTACACTATTTTTTAGATACTTACTAAAACATTTAAGACGAACTTTGTTGTAAAGAACGAAAAGATATTATAGTAACATTTAAATTAAATGACAATATTACAAACCTTTACCAATAGTCGAATTTATTCCAATCCCATTACGGCTTTCGATCTTCAGTCTACAACAAAGGTAAAAGTTAATTTTTAGATATTTTTCGTCAAAAAATGAAGTTAATATGCAACATCTAGTCATATTTTAATTCCCAAATCCATTCTATATTAAACAAATACCAATAAAGCATATAAACATTCAAACTATCACTTAAGATCAAACTTTAATTGAAGTTAGTACTATTTACAATCAAAATTTTAAATAGAATGTTTTCGAAACTAAAAAAATATTTTTGGTTTATGAGTTTGATTATTAGAATCAAAAGCACAGGTAAGCCTATGATGGAATATTGGACTTGTTATATAAATTATCTTTCGAAATATTTGCCTTTAAAGCAAAATTTTAGATTTACCCAACCAACTAGTTTGCAAACTCACTGGTGTCACATGGCCTCTCAAAAGTTGCTTTTTCTTCAGGCGTAAACCAATATTATAATAAATCAACATTGCGTTCAAAGTCAGTCCTTGCGGAGGTGTTGAGAGGTGTTGATGGTCCTCGCGACAGCGTCGAAGAATTCGCCAAAGGACTCGCCAGTAAACTAGACTCCATTTGACTTGATTTAACGTTCAAACCACTTGAGATTATAATTTAAGGATTTGACCGTCAAATTCAAACTTCTTATGATCCATTCTACGAGGATTTAAGAGCGGAAAAGTTTAAACAGAGAACAATTATGTGAAGATCATTAATAAAATGACAAACTTGCATCAGCCTTAGCGTTGTCTTTCCGTTTTCAAAAGTGATATCGGTTGATTGCAGTTCAGTCTGGCGTTGCCTCCTATGCAAGAAAATCGATGCAGTTTTGTCGACAAAGAGCAGTGCTGTGCAGTCTTTGTGCCTCCCACCTCAAACTGTCAACTCAACTTGCGCAATCCCAATTTCTTGCCACTCAAACGCTCACAATTCACGCAACGCTACTGCTAATGAGTGTGATTTCATATTTTCATTATGACAATTGAGTTTCGTGTGTTTTACAGTATACAGTCAAAGTTGTATCAACTTTAAATATCATCAAATTTTAGAATTTTGCGTTAATTTCTAACGCTTTTAATGAAAAACTTTGATATATATATATATTGCAATTAGTCTATTGAAAGAGAAAAGCGAAGGATTCGATCAAAATGTTACTCAAGTGTACTAATTTTCGAAAATTTAAAGTGTCTTTTCTATGATTACTGAAAGGTTTTTCCAAAAGAAAATTGCCGAAAAAAGGCAGAAAGAGGATTAATTTGAATTACTCTGATTACTCTTAATTCCTCATTTCGTACTTAAGCCCGACACGCGCTGTTTAGTCTCATCTTTGGAAATTCTTTGGAAATTAGGAGATTAGAGGACTGTGGAAAATTTAATGAGAAAAAAAATAAATTGATGAACTAAATTCGCAATTTATCAACTATTTGAGTTCAAATGTAAAAAGCTGATCTCAGTAATGCGAAAATAAACTTTATTTTTGATAATATATAGTAATAGATTTCAGCACCAGGGAGAAAAAATAGGAAAGATAAAATAAGGATTGTTGTTTATGATTTGTCAACTATTTATCGAGTAAAAATTCAGTGCTACATTAGACTGAAGTCATTTTTCAGCGTAAGAAACCGTATGTTACAGACAGGAATAAAAGACATGATACCATGACTTTATTAAATATTGCAAGGCTAAGTGGGCGTTAATTTGAACCTCGGTTTCTTGAAAATATGATATGAATGCAATGAACTCAGTAACTAAAAAACTGCATGGGGTTCTAATACGCGCTGAGAATATATTGTGGATATAATAAAATTACTTTAAACTAAATGCTGCTATTTTCTCAGACTATTTTCAATACCAAAAAATCTACGACTTTTTTACTAAGTTTGTGACCGTTGAAACTATAACTACGACTAAAGCTGTTACTGCAACAGAGCCTAAAATATATGCAGGAAATTTATTCAGGTAGGTCTTAACCTAGCCCTCTATTTCCCTAAAAATTAATAATTTAAAATAACAAAGTTTGTAGATTTTATGTATATATTATTATCATTAACATGATTTAACGTAATGAATACGAAAATTTCAGTTACAAATGAATGCTATAATTACAATTAGTACTTAAAATCCAATACACTTGGTTTTCAGTATTTGTTGATTTTAGTTATTAAAAACCATTAATGTACCAACAGCCCAAAAAGGTTCCCATTCAAATTTCGCGGTTATTAATTACTCTAAAGCACACCAATTGTGGTTTGAAGCTTTTTAGTTTCATACTTTATTAGAAAACCGTGAAAGAATTAGATGATGAAAAGTTGCTCAATTTATCATGCATAAGTGGAGTTAAGGTCACACCGTCACACTACTTTACCTACGTCAAGTGTAATTTGCCTTTAAAAAACCCTTAGCTGATTGATGTATTCATCGTTAGTCACTAATGATGCCATCTTTTGGACTTTTACCATTTTATATTCTGTATAGGCTAAAAACCGTCATTTTACCTAACATTTTGACACCATAATATTGCAACATGTTATAAAAAATCAGCACGTAACATATACAATCTTTTTGTTTATTATTTAATGTAAAGTACGGAGTTGCTATGCTACCTAAAATGGTCTGATTAGTACGTGTTACGTTCGATAACGGCCACAAGAGACGGGACGCGTCGTAACTCCAAAGTTTATTCAACAAAGTGCAATGCGTCATAGTAACGACTTAAACAATAGTACATATTATACAGATAATAACGAAAGATAATTAAATTACAGTTCAAGATAATCATAAAATTATAAATTTAATTTTCTAAAGATACATCATTATTATTGTCATTTATAATGTTTATTTAAAATAATTGCTCTTTAAAAGTATTTTAAAATTGGTTATAACTGTCTAAATGGCAGACCTCTAGGACTTTCAAAGAGGCCAATTCATTAGTGCTCGTATGGCGGCAGGCGGCGATAATGCAACAGAAACTTCTCCCCGGAATGCTTGGAGGTGTTCCAAGAGGAAGGTCTCCAAGGTAATGACTGGCGTCTTTGAAATAGAAGGAAAAACATCGTTCTCAGCAAAGCACGTTTCTGGCCCCGAAAGTTGTCGAAGTTGATGACTGAGATACCGTGAGAAACCTCTAAAATCGGTCCCTCTGACGAATTCTCGATTGCCTTATTTCCTACCTCCGGTCGAGTGTACGATGAACTGGAATGCTGTATCTTGGAAATCCGCCACTGGGTCAATGATTTCATTTCATGGAAGAAAAATTAAAGGCCTAGGAAATTCGGGTGACCAAGTTCATCCTCAGCCATCTTCTAAGATGCTAATGTAGCACCAATCTCCATACAGGAGGTGGAATTGTTGAAGATTCTAATGAGGAAAACGAACGAGAAAACGAAGTAAGTCGGTAGTTCGGTAGTTCAGTACGAAAACTCTGGGAGCATAAAACTAATCTCCTTGTCCGCTTTATCCCGAAAGTGTTTCAGGCAGCAGCAGCAGCTGAAGACAGCTGGGGAAGAGAGCCGAACAAGTGGGAAGAGGGCATCGAATTTCAAAGACTTGCACTTGTTAGTGGCTGCAGAGACCCCCGTATCCCAGTGCAGCTGGGACCGTGTAAACCCCCAAACCCCTCTCGTTTTGGGATAAGCTACGTTAGCAGCAGCAGCGGCAGCAGCAGCAACAACAACAACAATTTCCTTTGAAATAGTCGTAGTATGGGTAATGGAGGTCATTTTGGACGAGAAAGGCGCATTCGCTTCTGCTTTTTAGAAGTCGATAATCTGAGGGACCTAACATTTTGTTACCATAATCTTTGAGCATAATAAATTATCAAAACATGACATATTTTGGGGTTTTTAAATATTATTTTTACTGCTAGATTTGATTATTTAAATAATTTTTTTAGGGATATTGAAATGACGGACCTCTTGGACGTTCTTTAAAGAAACCTGGTGAATAAGAAGGGAAAAACGTCGCTCTCAGCTAAGGTCGAAGTTTTTAGGAATCTAAATCTAAGCATTGTTAGAGAGATCGCAAGACCAAGGCTCCTAAAAATTACTGCGGAGCTCAAGAAACACCCAGAAGAGAACCTATTTTTCACCAAAACTGTTCCTCATTGGAAGCTGCACAATTCTGGATTTCATCAAGGAAGAACTGCTCTCAAAATGTTTCCACTATTTTGTCCGATCCCAGGGTTCAATTAATCAAAACCCTTCATTAAAAGAATTAAAATAATCTTCATTTTTATTGGTCGTGAAAATGACATGAATCCTCAAACTACTTCATCATGGAATGGAACGACTTGGTGCATCAACGTGATTTGCTCCGTGCATCAACCTTATCGTAGTCACAGCTCAAGGATCACTCAAATCGGACGCAATGAACCAGAAGAGTTTCTCCGTAGACAACTGATTTCAAAATGATCGTTAACCATTTTTTCAACTGCTGTAATGCCTCGTTTATAGCGGTAGTTGGTAGGTTCCGGTACCGCGAAAGAGGGAACCCGTTTTGGGTTATCCATAGGGGTTTGACAAAATAGCAAAAAAACTTTGAAAAATCAGCAAAATATATTTCAATATGGTGTCGATCCACCCTGAGAGGAAATAACAGCCTTTACTCTCCGGGGTGTTAATAATGCGAATTATGAACTGTTGGTTCTAAAAGAATTTTAGAAATCGACTTCTTACTTGAATCTCTGAAGTCGATGACCATAAATACTCCTTAATAATGAGGCTGACGTCTTCTTCTTCCTCCAAAAATTTAAATCGATGCAAGAGGTTGATGGGGTCATTCTAACTAGCAAAGTAGCCACATCAAAAGCAATGCTATCGATATCATAGCTATCAGGAATATCGGATGTGTGAAAACGTGGTTTTTGCTCGAATCACTGATATTTTTAATGGATATATCAAGGGAATATTGAATCCTTCACAGCTTGAAGTCTTTTAGAATTATCATCTTGAAAGGTGACGGCTCTCCCATCTGGAAAGAGTTCTTGGGCATCCATAGGATGAACTTGGTCGCTAGAAATCCCTGAATATTAGGACAAAGGTAAACGTCGATAATTTGTCAGAGAAAATCATAGTGGCCTACTGTTAGAGGGACCAAAGCACGAGGAGGTTTCCGCTGCACACTCTAAAAGCTTTGAGATATTTTTCGTCTTTGAGAACAGAGGTTTTCTAATTGCTGCCCTGTGCAGCTCCCGACGAGGAACGGTTTTTGTTGAAAGGGGCTGAGCACTGCAAACACATTAATAAACTAGGGAATCTTCTGTAGACTGTAATGGTTAGATGATAGCCATATAGAAGACTACTTGGTTGTGCCAGCAAATTTCAGCAGAACCCTCCTGAAAAAATCATTGGCAGGCTTGGATTTACTTTAGACTCCTACGTAGAATGACCGACGACTGAAGTAGTCAAAGCACGGGTGATAAAAATCAATATGTATGGCAGCACCGTTCGACTTCCTAGGAGAAGTCAAATTTCATTTTCGACCTATTTTTTTAACTGCAGTGATGCCTCGTTTATTACAGCGGGTGGGTTTCAAGACTGCGAAGTGGGGACACTGTTGTTCTATGCTATCTATTTAGTGTGTATTCCTTGTTGTATAATTACTAACCCATCCTCAATATCAAGGGTAATTGGTAAGAAATTACATCCGAGATAGCCGGAATGCTAACCATTGCGGGATTACTGCATGTCTATTATGATTTCTATTATAATCATGGAATAATAAGTGGATTAAATAATATCACAGTGGCTAATTAGACCCCAGCACCTATTGAAGCGGAACGCGCCGTAACTCCATACGTTTATTAAACTCATGCAAGTTATATCAATGACTTAAACAATGATGCAAGTTTGGTAGACTTTAAAAAAAGAAAAAAACAATTTTTAACACTTAGAAAATTATAAACATATTTCTTCTATTCACAACACTACTTATCCCAACACTTGGACTCTACCGAATTCTACAACAAGACACCAAATGCCGTACCATTAATAAAGCTTAGATCATTCAATTGATAGAGTTAAGGAAGTTTTGAGACCCTATTTCCGAAGAAAAGGCTCTAAACTCTTACCAATTAAAATATTTGACAACGATTGTACAATTCCCTTCCTACTGAGTTTGCTTTTTCAAATCTATAAAATGAAGCCCTTACCAATCACTTAGTGATGGAAGAAAGTATTGGGCAATATTGGCTTTTATCATTGTAATTGAATTTTTGAGATACAACAAACTTACTCAACTCTTTTCGCATTAATAACGCATGATAGATAACAGCCCCGACTTTCTTTCCTAGTTTCGTGAGAGCTTTGCTTGACCCATGTTAATTATCTGATTTATTATCGCAAAAGAAGGCCATAGGTGATTACGATAGAGCAATAAATGATAGCATTGAGGATTTTGTGACCGACTGATTAACCTGTCTCCATATTATATCTAAGTATAGTTATATAATTTAGGCAGGATTAATACAACTCAAGAGATATACACCAATTTATTCGACAATACTCAGTTGCAGTGTAGGTGAGTGTATTACAGAAATTGTCGACTATTCACAACGTCATGTGACAGAAAGCCTAATTAGGACTTTTGATTAGATAGAAGCGTTCTATGAACTTCTAAGAAAATCTATTTTTAATTATCTTTGTGATGATTCGGAAAAGGAAAAATTGACCTTGATGATATATCAATCAGAGTTTATTCTTAGATTCTTAACTTTGAACACACAGCTCCGGTTTTTAAACAGATTTCAACTTTGTCATGTAACAGCGAAAAGACCACGTTTTGCAATTTCGGAAGGGCCCACGAAATTGTTTTTTTTTTAGATTCAGTTGGCTCTTTCAGACCAAGCAAACTACAATCTTCATAGTATATGCAACTATTCCCTTCTTCGTTCCTCAAATCGATAAGCCTCTTTAATCAAAGAACCGTCTTTAAGTGAAATTAAATCATCGAGCTCTGCAGTGGGTTTAGGAGTTGTAATCTTGCGATCCTCTCTCACGATTCGCAGATTCAGAGTCCGACGGTCTCTTTCAGCCAACAACTTCGACAACTTTCGGCCAGACCTGTGCAGATTTGCTGAAAACGACGTTTTTCCTCTCCTTTTTCAAAGGTGGCAGTCATTACTTTCGGAGACAGTACCTCTTGGGAGGCCTATTTGAAAGTCCGAGAGATCCGTCAATTTTTATAGGGTTATAGCTATTTTTAAATGTCTGTAGAACTGTTTTCTAGGGTACATATCAAGGGCCCAGAAATAATGAACAAATAACAGTAAAATGTGTCAAGTTTTGATTGTTTATTATATGTTCAAAGATTATGATGCCAAAATGTCAGATGTTTCCACTACTTTGGTTATGAAGCTAGATAACTAGACTTACTTCCAATAAATCGATGTTTTGGAACTCACCCTGCCAATCACACATTAGTTTACTGGTGGATACAAGTCTTTGTATTGATCTGGATGTGTCACCCTCGGCTTGACCAGCATCCGTGCCCAAAAAATGCTCTTCGGAAAATAACCAGCTAGATCCACCATATAACATTTCTATCGCCATATTATTCTCTCTGGTTTTATTCAAGGCAGCTTCTATAAGCAACTTTTCATTCTTAGAATTTTTTATCTCGTCATTTCAAAGCTTTATTTCTGCCTCCTTGAATATTTTTTTACTCCTACTTCTACCTTTTTCATTCATGTCCAATTAAAACCAATTCAAATAGCATAAAGTAATTGCCACTTTAGATAATAACAACAATATCTTACAGGTAATAGAAAACCAAAGGTGGGTGTATGAGTTTGTATTAGGAGAAAGAACTAGCACGTTACGGAGGAGATCTTGCTTGCATTACGTGTGACTGGATATATTACTGAATATTTTCATCTTCTGTTGAAAAGTTACGTGCAAAATCCGATTTGGAACAACGGTTTTAAAACTATTAGGCTACAAAAAATACCCCATGCCTGACACCCAGAAACTCGGAGTTTATAAGAGAAGCTTGCTGACTAGTGACGCACACGAGGAAGTTAGAGGCTCCTAAACAATAGATTAATTTTTTGCGTATCTTTATGTCTTATATGGCCAAATCTCTTATACACAATTTGGTGCACGATAGACTGTAGCTATTAGCAAGCATTAATATAGCTGTTAATGATCATGCTACTTAATTAATTATAGTGAACAGATAATATTACAATTTATAGTATCTGTCAAAACTCTAATTTTTTATTCAGGAATTTTCGTAAGAAATAATTCATTGGGAAATTTAAAAAGAGTTTCATCTCCTTCCGGTCAAGTCTCAGCAGTTAGTTTTAGGAAAAGTTTGATAAGTTCAGGTTTTCAATAAAGTTTAGAAAGCAGCATTTTTATTCGAAAACTCAGCTCAAAAGCGCCTTTTTCTTCCATTTATGTGGAATTGACTCGAATTTCACAAAATTTAGAGAAAGGAATACTAAATCAGCCCCTACATCGCTTAGGGGTATGATTGAGCGGTTCTGTTTTCTCGTACAATTAAAACGCAACGTTTTTATAAATTACTAAGACTTTTGCCAGATTTTCTGGTTGGAAAATCAGCAAGTTTAATCATTCAATCGATTTGTCATAGGTTAGTAGAAGAGACCCCATTACCGTATTCAAAACCCAATCTACATCTGGCCACGTTACGAACTGCTTTTCGCTAAATTCATTTTTTGTAGAATTTGCTGGTCTTTGGTGTAAATCTAATGAGATTTCAACATCATCAGACTGAGTAGAATCGATTTGAGCATTCCCGTAGGAAAAACCACGTAATCTCGTTGTAACTCTCAGGGAAGGCGGCAAATAATGCAGGGAATTTGCTTGAACCTGACGAAAAACTAAAGCACGAGGCCGTTAACCTGTTTGTCATTCACGGCGGAAGCCCAACTTCATAATAAAATATTGAAATCGATAAAAGCGCAATTCTAGATCCCACGAAAGCCAAACTTTAAATTAGGTCCAAAAAGCACTGGTTTATGTCTAGTTGCCGGCAGTCTTGCCAACTCATCACTAGTTTTATGTTGTATGGTTACTAGCAATGAATTTGTCGTAAAATTTTAAAAATAGAATACCAATAGCTCAAACGTATTAGTGCTGCAAGCCAATGACCTGCAAACAGAAAGTTTATTGCAAGCCCTAGAAAAATTTCACGAATGCATACTACAAACAAAAAATATTCAAACGGAAGGTTTGTATAAAGTGCCATTTTAAAAATCGAGATTTGCCTTCGGAATATCTATTGACTAATCCACGGGTTAGGCTACAAAACAAGCGAACACACGAGACCGGAGAGAATTAACGACCACTAGTGACCAGCTTGTCACCGAGAAAGATTTTCCTCTCACTGAATCCCTCATCAAAGAACTTGCGCTCCAATCTTGGCGAATGAGGAAAGTCGGGTTCACCCTAGAAAATGACATATCCTGGTCGAGTAAACAGCCGTACCGGAAAGGTTTGAGGACGCCTAAGGATGTCTGCGCGGATGCCCTTGTAACCAGACGCCCAAGTCTTAAATAGGACACATTGACAACTTTATAAGTGAGCATACCCTAGGATTGTACTTCAATTGGTACCAGATTGTGCAGACTGCTAGATATGGGAACAGCACAATCGGCAATGCTTTACGCAGAGTGGCGGTACGTTTAGGACCCTACAGACATAAATAGAAGAGCCAAACTTACCAACACCGGTTTAAATACCCCAGCAATACCATCAAAGAAACAATGGTAAGCACGGCGAAAAATGTTTTTGCGGTTAAACTCAGGCACATAAACTGGCTCGCGAGGTGACAATTTTTGATCAGCGAGCCACTGCTTTCTTAGGGCCCTGTCTTCATCAGTCATCGGAGTGTACAGACGTTCACGCTCAGTTGGGTGAGGTTCAATACTGAAAGGGTAAAATTTTCCACCTCTTTTAATGCGCAATTCGTCCATAAACTCCTTCCGATACAATTTCTTTTGCATTTCAATAATTTCTCTATCCAACTTAGGGACCGACATTTTGCGGACACACCAACGTGCACTTGAAATGTGCGTAAGCAATCGGCATTACTGAAAGCATTTTAAATTAAGTGTGGAAATTGCACATATATAATTACAATACCAATTTTATTTCTTATTGCTATTATCTTTATTATTACATACTTAATTAAGGTAATGCATGTGATAAATATATAGCTTTATAGTGGTGCGTAAATAGCGATACATAGTGAGAATCCTGACAAAACCCTCAAATATTTATAATACTTATATAACTATTTCTATTTTTAAGAGCTCTTTAATGCATTTAATTGAAATACTTTAAAGCCCTGGTCAATATTGAATTGTCAATTTAGATCCCACTTATGATCCTATCTTAAAGGAATTTATGTCCCTTATTCACTTTGCAGAAAATTATGCTACGAAGACATACTTAATAAAAACATATTAATGCTTTGAATAAGGAAAAGTGTGTGATATATTGCATAACTCTTAGACTTAAATGTTCAAGCGACTCTAGCATTTTATTTAAAGGCTTAAAACCATAATATCACATTAAATGTATTTTGCTTATTCAACCCAGGTCTGGGGTGATTATTTTTGCCTTATAATGACTTTATCTAGCAAAATGGAGCACCTAGGTCGTAACTAATTAAACTCTTCGTGCCATCGTGTGTAACGTTTAAATCTTGTTAAATTAGATCACTCCAAAGCAGCAATACTTTCGACAATAAGCCAAACGAACACGCTAGTTCTCGGTATCCTTAGATTCACTCGGATTTATGCAATTTAAACCATTTGTAAAGTATATTACCAATTGGAACCAATTTCTAAAAAGCATCTTAAATTTCCGATCCTCAAAATGTGTTTACACCTGCGAAATGTACTAGAGCATGTTCCCTCACACTACCCGTTACTTCCACCATTTCAGTAGAGGTTCTTGAAGTCTCGTTTTTTCACTTTTGAGCGCTTTTCATAACCTTTTTGCAAGATTTATTCGAAAAACGATCTTGAATATCCGCAAGCCCCTGAGACATTAGCAAACCATTGACAGGAAACATTTCCACCATCACCCAATTACAAAACACTCACGCATCGGAACAAGAGCAGTTCTACAGCCTTCCTTTCGTCTATTTTTGTTTCAATGAATAGACACACGCACGCAAGGAGCAGAGATAGGGCGAGAGGCAGCACAAACGTACATACACACGCAAGAGGCGGAGAGACAGGGGGCGAAAGAGGAGGGATTGGGTGGATAGAGCGACAAGCGGAGAGACAGAGTAAGAGAAGGGTAGAGGTCTCGAGAAATCCCGACGAGAAACGAACCAACGCACGCACACCTAATCCGCATTCCTGCACGCACGTCTATTCAGCGGGCGACATAGAGGAGGGGACCAGATAAAAAGAGGGCGGGGGAGAGGTGAAAATCGATGAGGGCGACTGGCGGACAGACAGACGGAAGGGGAGAGGAAGGGTGGGGGAGCGGCCGGAGCGATAGGTGAGAGACAGACGGAGAGAGGTGGGATCAATCATCGCGCAGACATGGGCAGTGACTCGTAAGCCTCCTTGGCGTAGAAAATCACGTCGGCGTCGCTGTCCGAGCCCAGTTTCTCCAGCGTCGGCTTCACGTAGTTCTGCATTGCCTCGTTGTCCAAGTACGGCGCCAACTTGCCCAGCACTTGGGCCACCTACACACACACGAACCAGACACCACAGTTAGTGGTCCACCAAAAGAGATGAGGCATCGCGCACGACCACAGCGCGTGATGCTATGACGACGGCGGAAGTGGGAGCATGACTAACCCACGCGTCCGCTGGACTAGTTATTTTGGCACGGGCTGCGCTGACCAGACAGTGCGGCCTAAGCAGTTTACACAGCAGATAAATTGCGCAAAAAGGAATGTAGAGGCACTGAACTAACACCGAGAAAAAGGGTAATTTAATAGCTCCGAAAGTACGCCACTGAAAGTGCAAATACGCACGGAACCACTTACAAAGTGCACTGTGTGCCAAAAACACTTAGCGGCACCAATCAGTATGTAAATTTTTCACCATAAAGCCTGACAGCACTTTCCTGCGAGCTGGCAGCACGAAAACGTTTGCCTTAGTTAGTAATTGACTAGAGCTAGTCATTTCTCTTTGACTTACAAAGGTATCGAGTTCTCCAGTGAGTCAATTCCAGGTCGGTTTAAAACACCAGACCACAGAGAAGATAGGGGAAGGTGTTAGAGCAACTCTAAAACTTGTTATGGTAGCACATCAATTAAACCACCGAGAAAACTTCCGTCTATCCAGTTCAGACACCAATTAGGGGGTTTGTAATAGGAGGGCGAACGAATTTTAGCATCGAGTCTTGCCAGTAACCCCAACTCGTGGATATCGGAGCGACACTTCTAACTCATGGACCTTCTAAGCGGAGAAAACGAGTTAAAAACATCTCAAGGAAATTACAATACTTCTTACT
Source organism: Anomotaenia brevis (assembly GCA_030710315.1). Classification (NCBI taxonomy): domain Eukaryota; kingdom Metazoa; phylum Platyhelminthes; class Cestoda; order Cyclophyllidea; family Dilepididae; genus Anomotaenia; species Anomotaenia brevis. The sequence goes on from JAUOZQ010000027.1 coordinate 167,812, forward strand.
ACCCGCCAAGAAAACCGTCAAGGCTAAATTGAAACACTAGGATTTATTCGGTCCGGAAGAACAGAAAGACAAATGGTATAAGGGCGTTGAAACACTCGAAACAATGGTTCAAGTACAATAGCATATCAATTGAGAGCTAGTGCATACACCTACGCGGATCATCACTGATTCCCTAGCAGTTACAATGATGCAAAAAACGCCTCCAGTCTTCAAATTCGCCCCCAATGAATAATTTTTCAGATGTTAGCAACCCAATCTATGACGTGGAAATTTAAAAAATCCTACTTGTGACCAAGATCTAACGAGAGCCAGCGACAATGATTTGCAAACGCCTCCAGCCATCAATCCTGTCTCGCCACTTCTTTATCAGCCCAGGAAGCTATCAAAACCCGATCGTATTATTTAAATCAGTCTCAGTCCCTAGGAGGTCTTGGATTTTTTGGAACTTTTAAACAACCCTTAATTAAGCCGAAACAGCACCGATGAATACCACTACGGAGAATATCCCGTTTGTGAGTTAGAGTAGCAATTTAAGCCCGTACTGGAACACTCACACATCAACCCCATAGCCCAAAACGCGGTCTAGACAACCCTTACTGAAGCCTAAACGGTACTTAACCTTTGTGTAGTAGAGTAGCGGTACCCTATCGCCTAAAAGTGGCTTGTTGAATTGTTCGCAACTTCTAGTACAAACGGAACCACCGCGGGAAGAAGAGGAGAAGCTAGTCAAATGAACCTTGAAGCGGACGTTGGGGACGGCGTCAGTGCTGAGCTGGGTGATGGTGGGCAGGAGGCTCTTGGGAAGCATCTCCTCGCGACAGATGTCCGCCTCGCCCAATTCGCGCAGCGCCGCCAGGCAGATCATTCGGTGCAGGTAGTTTTGGTCGTGCGCCAGTGCCACCAACTACAAACACACAAAAAACAAAACAAAACAACGCACGTAAGACGTCTTCAGGTACCATATTAGTGAGTTGAAACCGCGCTAAGCAGCGTCCCGTACACACTGAAGACGAGCCGGGTGACTCAGCCCTCTCGTCGACCAATCAGAACACAGATCAAGCGTGTCCGCTGCTCGCCAGGCGAGACAAGTATAAAAATTGCAGGCGGCTCTCTCTCTCTCTCCGTATATGTAGTAATCCCTCGCTAAATCTTGGTTAGACTTTCAGTTTCTACCACGAGGCGATTGCTTTGACCCTCACCACTACTTTGTCTGACCCTTGTACAGAACAGAGAGTGGGGGGTGTACCTTGGGGACGACCTGGGCGTTGGCCCACTCGATGCCGAACTTGTCGAGGAGGGAGCGGAGGTTGGCGACGGCGGCTTCGCGGACGGCGTAGACGTGGTCCACCAGCCAGTTGAGCGAGAGCGCCGTGAGCTGTTCGTCGAAGCAGGCGAGGCCCAACTGGCCGGCGAGCAGCGGCATGTACTCGATGATGGCGAGGCGCACGCGCCACTTCGTGTCCTCCGCCAGCTCCACGATGGCCGGCAACAGCGACTGCCGCAAGTGCCCGATCCCCATCACCTCGTTTACGCACTCCAGGTTCGAGATTATATTCAGCCGCACCTACGCCACACAAACAACACGGGGCTTATTCAGCTAGGCCTTAACACGGTTTTTGTCCTTCGAATTACTTCGAGGCTATTAAAGCAGTGATTGGACGATCTAAAGGTAAAGTTTGTCAGTTCGATACGACAATCGCCTGATAGCGCACAACGCAGACGTTATCAAGCTAAGGGCACTGGATATGAGATTCACAGACAGGCGACCATAGCCTAGGTTCATGTGTAGTTTGACAATTTTCCCGTGTACCCATTATTCAACGCCAAGTCTAACCTACCGACGAGAGTAAAAATGACCATTTATTAAGGAAATCATAAGCACTTCAGCCATTTCTGAACTATTATGAGAACATAAGTGCGAAACGCCTTCTACTTTAACGGAACGGAGCAATGGCAAGTACCTAGAACTCGAGGAAGACTGTTCATAGTGACATTTAACGACAAGGTCTACTAATACCACGTAGCAGATTATAAAAATTTGAATTATTCTTGGCAGTTTCCGGGATTCAAATCGAAATCGGAGCGAATAATACCCCCGAACCATCTGCGGTTGAGAGAAGAATGTGCCCAAACAATCGTGGCCGTTAGTGTGCTAACGACAAAGTGAAGCCACCCACTTGGCAACCAAAGAGAAAACGAAAAAGCCTTGGAATATTTTGGTAAGCACTTCAAGTGGAGTCAGCGTCCAGGTTTGTGCAGGGCTATTACCTAGCCGTTTAGTCAGTCAGTCTACGTGGTTCATAAAGTTGCTATGAAAGCAACACACGACACCTCATCAAGCTGAAGGCACTGGAACCGTGATTCACATAGACAGACGACCACAGCTTAGATCCAGGTGCAGTTCAAATATTTTTTTCCTCCATGAAATATTCATTGAGCTGTGAACTACCGTTCGTGCATGTTCAGTTTCTTTCAACCTCAGCAAGAGAATGCATCAAAGAGTAAAGACATTTTTTATTGTAAGGTAAACGAACAGCAAGTACTTTTGTACTGTACAAATACCATTTTATGGAACTCAAAAATGACAAATATCCAAAGCTGTGACGGAAGACCCGACGATGAGGTTCGTCGGCTCGACACATCAACACACTTCGTCAAGTCTAAAGGCACTGGAATTGCGACTCAAAGACAGGAGACTGCAGCTTCACTTCGGGTGTGGTAAGACGTCGGATTTTTCCGACTATGAATTATTCATCGACTAGTGTAACTACCGCAATTGTGCTACGTCGTTTTTCGACTAACCACAGATTAAAGACACCGGCTTAAACAAATAAAACACAAGCCAGCTGTGCATTGCTAATAAACACGTCAACCAGAGAGGGTTCAGTGCTGCATAAACGCCACCACTTCTGGGCTATTAAGTAACTTTTTAGCCGGTCGAATGCAAGCACTAGGGAAAGCAAGGTTTCTGTTTCCATTATGGACCTCAAAAACGAATAGTTTTGTCCTGTTATAATAAAAACTAGAGACAGCGCTCGGGACCAATAAAAACCACTTTTTCTGCACTATTAAGTGACCTTTCAGCCAGTCGAGATGGTCGACAAAGACTTGAAGAATATGAACGATAGCATTAATGCAAAAAGCATCTACTTTACTGGAACTCAACAAATATCATTTGCCTAGAACTCGATGAAGCTTTTTCTCGTAGAATCCTCGATCTTAGGCCACTAATTCACAGTTGTGAAGGCACATTTGACAATTTGAAACGGTGAAATCGGAACTAGAACACCAAATCCTTTCAAATCAAGTCGGCTTGAGGGAAGAATGTACCCGTATAGTCGACCCGACACGTCTACCACCTTGACAGCACAACACACGACAAGTTAAGCAGCTAGAAGTGGGATTCACACAGTCAGACAACCAGAGCTCGGGTTTAGGTGTAGTTGGATCGTTTTTTTACTCCCATGAATTATTCATCGACCTGTGTGCTTCGACCGTTACTGCGTTCACAACAACGCAATTGCTTTTCGCCTCACCACAGAGTAGACATCCACTTAAACAAACAAAAAATCAACTTCCAGAAAATCAAAAAAAGCTTTGTAATGTTATGATAAACACTTCAAGTGGAGACAGCGTTCAGGTCTCGCAAAAACGCCAACATTCCAGGGCTTTTAAGTAAGCCTTTAGTCAGTCTACAGGGTCAATAAAAGTTTCGTGAAGACATAGACAGACGATCACAGCTTAGGTTCAGATGTGGTTGAACATTTTTTCATCGAAGAACCCGATGAGAGGCTTCAAATCGTCACTTAAAGGGCTACTAACGCCAGAAATAACATTTTACAATTTCAGACCGTAAAATCGCGAGCAAAACGCAAAATACCCTCAAATCAACCATGGCTGATTGAAGAATGAATCTGAATAGTCGTGACGGACGACTTTTATGATGTTTGCCGGCTCCGTGCTTAAATCAACAGACAACACAACACACAGGGGACCTTATCAAGATGAAGACACTAGAAACGCGAATCCCATAGACAGGCGACAACAGCTTTGGTTTAGGTGTGATTAGGCAGCTATTACTCTCCCCATGAATTATTCATCGACCTGTGTGCTTCGAGCCGTCGTGTTTTCGCTTCATCGCATGGTACGGAAATGCAATTAACCAACCAGAAAATCAGCTGAGAATAAACCAACAAGTTTTTGCACATCAACTGGAGACAGCGTCCAGGTTTAGCATAAACGCAACAGCCTCTGGGCTTTGGCTAGTTTACGTTGTTAAAGTTTTTATGAATGCAACACACGACGCCTCATCACGTTGAAGGCAATATAATTGCGATCCACACAGACAAGTATAGTGCAGATTCAGTTGTGAAACAATCAGCTTTGTACCGTTACGATAAATATGACCATTTCTGCACAAGTTGACGAAGGGAACACAATTCAATGAAAGCGATGCCAAAAAGGCTTCTAGTTTTTTATGGGACTAGCGACACAACCTCCATGAGCATTATTAATGCAATGGATCATTTTGACAACATCGAACCCATCTTTGCCGATTTCATACACTTAAATCGGAGTCAAAACACCAAAGCCCTCCGAACCAAACCTGGTTTGGGGAAAAGTGTACTTGAATATAGATGACGGACGATCTTATGCGTAATTTAGTCGGCTCGATACGTCAGCAAACGACACATTACAGAGATGAAGACACTAGAAGTGCGACCACAGCATGGCTTCAGCTGTTAATGGGTCTGTGTGCTTCGACGGTTAGTGTGTTCGCGAAAGCCAAGGTTCCTTCCTCATTACCAATAAAATTTACCACAGTAAGCTCTTTGTCCAGAGACTGCGCTTACATACTGCATTTGGGGTCATAAACGCCGTCAGTTTTGGGCCATTAAGCAACCTTTTAGGCACTCGATATGGTCAGTAAAGTTTATGAAAGGCGAATGCTACCATCAGTGCAAAAAGCCCTCCATTTAACCGAACTCAAAAGGTGATAATTACCCAGGCCTTAGTACCAGTCACTGGGGGAAAGACTACCAACACCATACATAGCTGTTGTATCTCCAGAAAATTACACTAATAATTTTCTGATTATCTTGAACTATAATATATGTACACTTGTTTAAGTCGTTACTAGTACGCCTTGCACTTTGTTGAATAAACTTTGGAGTTACGAAGCGTCCCGTCTCTTGTGGCCATTATCGAACGTAACGCATAGCACCTCCGTACTTTACATTATGGCGACGCAGCAAATTGAAGAGCTTCTCGCGGCACTAACTAACGCGTTAAATAAGCAAACGAGAACTACAGATGAAATCGTTGATCAGATCCCCATTTTTGATCCATCTTTGGACAATTTCCAGATATGGATACAGCGGCTCTCAGATATTATAGACTTAATGTCTTCGGACATGTCGGAATCGACGAAGAATCGTTTACTCCTACGGCGTCTTCATAACAGAGCATACAAAGTCTTTATTAATTACATTCTTCCCAGAAAACTCGAGGAGCTATCATTCGATTAGACTATTGCAATTCTACGTATCTTATATTGAGGCGAAAAGTCTCTTTTTAATTCCCGTTTCCAGTGCTTCAAAGTCGCGATGGAGTCTGAAGAAAATACTGGATGCCTACACAACAGGAGTCAACAAACTCTGCCCCGAGTTACCTTCCGTCCGAGCCCAACTCATGGCTCTCCTGGACAAGAATCCCGACACGGCTGTCCAAGAGCTAGCGAATGCCTTTGTTCGATATCAGAATATCGTGGAAGACGCTAAGTTGGTGCTCAATACAGAACCCACATCATTTCTGGCAAGGGCTCAGAACGGTCCAACAAAAAGTGGAAGCCAGCCAAGGAAGTTACCTTGGAAAATTCCACTTCTATCGAGATTGCCCATTCATCAATCACTTGTGCAGCAAGTATAATAAGAAAGGCCACAAAGATGGGTTTTGCGATGAAACCAATCGAAAGAGCACCACTTCGAGCTATCGTATGGGACGTAACGAAGTGCAATCGAATGGCCTACGTGCCAGCCTACAAGTGACAAAGAACAGGCGGAGATTTGTCCCTGTAATCATTAATGGGGTCAAGATGCACCCGTAAATGGATACGGGCTCAGATGTCACGATATCAACAAATGCCTGGATTAAACTCGGAAGACGGAAACAGTGCTTCAGGTAATCCAATACCACTTTTAGGGTGCATACGTTGTCGGGTAAGAGTTAATAATAAGTCGTGCAATACGACAAGCTACGTCTCCACCCAAAGGACAAATCTGCTCGGTCTGGACTTGATCGACAAATTCAATATATGGTGGTCGGACACCGGGCTGCAGAAGGACCCTCGAATGACTCAGCCAGCCACCTCAGAGGTACGCGTTATGACCGTGTTTAAGGACACGGTTGACAAACGTCACGCTCCTCCCCCTCCACCGTGGAGACATGGAAAAAGGCTCAATCGAAAAAAGTGGTACGTAAAAAACCGATTGATTGTGCATTACGGTCCGTGGGAGACGTCTGAACAACCCCAGTTGACATTGTCAAAATCGATTAAGCCGCATTTTTCCTACGATGAAGAAAACCGATCTTTCGATTATTAAAAGAGAGACGAAATAATGAATAGAAACACTCAAAATACGAAACTCTAGTAGAAAAAATAAAGCTACGCTACCTAATCGGAGCATCTATGGAAAGAACTCAAACTCGAAAAAATAATTTTCACCAAAGAAATCGAGTGTTTTCCAGCAGTTGTCAGCTATCGAACGTAACGCATATTAATCAGACCACCTCAGTACTTTACATTAACAATCTTTACAACCTTAAAGCCATTTCTCAAACAATATCAGACTACAAAATCGAAATCAGATCATAAAATCATCTCAAATCAAGCCATCACAAGCTCAAAATGCACTACGACACCGTCTAAGAGTACAGATCACACTGCCAACGCCGACTTTCGTTTATTCACGTGTGTTAAGAGCACATAAAATGTACCAATCCATGCTAGATTTTGGAACTTTAATCACAATCAACCCGCATACCCAAATAGGGCATTTTAGAATACACACAGAGAAGTCAGCTAAAACTCCCTGATGGCTTTGTTTTCATGAGGATAAGCAAAAATACAGGCACTAGATAGTAATAAGCCAAACACGAATCGTGGGATTGGCATGTGACAACTCTTGCGTCCAACTTTCAAATGTCAGGTACTAATTTGGGGACTGAGGAATTGGCCAGCCTGCAAAACGTGACCTTAGGACAGGAAATAAAATCACGACGCGCATATGGCCGATCTAACGCCCACTCTAGTGGGATTAAGTGGATATTTATAGCCGTACTAGGGGAGAGAGGGAGGGAGGGAGGGAGGGAAAACTCATTTCCATCAAAAGCACAGGAGAGATGTGGCAAACTAGATCGGACTAATTACGAAACGTTGATTCAAGGTCGGAGTACTTATGAACCACTCAATTTAATTGCTAGTGACATAGGGTTCCACCATTAGACCTTATTAACCCGCGGCGCGTTGATTAAATAATAAAAGGCGAAACGTGTGGATGAATGACGTCACTTGATGAAATCATTTCGTCACCAACCGAAATTAAACAGATGAAGACGCCTCTCTAGTTCCAGTTGCACTTTATTGCACAAATTAAAAGAAAAACCCAATTATCGTATCGGCACTCAATCACCATAAGGGCAACGGGTGATGCTATGGTGAGGTTTGTCAACTCGATAAGTCAATGCCTCATGAAGATGAGGGCATTAGAAGTGCGATTCACATAGACAGGCGACCACAGACTTGGTTGGGATGTGGTCTAAGTACGCTTTATTCCTATTACAATTATTCATCGACTGGGGTGCCCATCACAATGAATTTTGGAGGTGTGTTAATATATTTGCGCATTAAACTGCTCAAACTATTCATCGTCATTCATACAATTGCTCACAATAAGATCAGATGAATAGAAACAACTAGAATCGTAGAGGAGAATATTTAAACCCCATTAAGGAGGTTACGGTCTCCGCTCTCAGCACCATGGAAACGTGAACTGGCAAAGGTCAGCAGAAATAGCTCTTGACGACCGTCATCAGATCCTTGAGAACTGTCCAATAAAGGCGAAGAAGCCTCAGAGCGAAATTCTACTGGCCCTACTTCACTTTGAGAGAGTGCCGATTGAATTATAGACGATTGGCACCATTAAACACATCCAGAAGGGTGTGAATTAAAGACGTCAAGTATTAAAATCGCTTCAGGTAAGGGGTGACTCACATCAGGGTTCTCGTCCTTGAGCTGGACAAGGAACATGGGCTGGAGGTGCTGGATGGTGGCCTCCTTGCCGAGGAGGGGCGCGAGGGCCATGATGACGCCGGCGAGGGCCGTTTTCACCTGCATGTTCGTCTCCGCCACCATTTCGCGCACGATGGGCAGCAGAGCGTTCATGATCACCTCCTCGCGCTTCTCGGGCGGAGCGAGCGCCGTCGCGAATGCCTTCAGCTTCCCCGCCGCTGCCGCACGCACCTCGCCCTCCGCGTCCTTCAACAGCGTCTGCAACTCAGGCGAAGAAACAAAAAACCACTGCCATTCATCCATCCAGTCAAGTATGCGCGGCCTACGACTTTGGAAGTCAAATATTGACACCACTGAGCAGGGTAGAACTGCACCACCCGAGTAGGCTCTCAACAAACGGAGTAAACATAGCACCTCCCTAGGTACGAGGGATGAGGCCTACTGACAGATTGATACGCAAACAAAGCAGGGAAAAGTTGCATCAATCCAAAGGCGCTCACTTAGGCCCGGAACATATACAGAGGTTGGAAGATTTTAATGTTTTCTGGTTTATAATTTCTGTTACTTAAAAAATGTTTTTACAGATATTCAAAAGTGGTTATAACATTGGAAAAAAAATGCTAGATATCTCGGACTTTCAAAGAGGTGCTCGTATGGCGGCAGGCGCTAATGTGACAGAAACTGTCCTCAGCAAAGCACAGGTTTGGCCGAAAGTCGAAGTTAGTGACCGAGAAAGAGAGACCGTCGGACTCGAAATAAAACTGGTAGGAGAGAAGATCACAAGAACACGGATCCCTAAATCAGTGCAGTTTGGAATGTACAATCGAAAGAAGCAATTAATGCAGACTGTTAGCTTCTCCAAAACGTGAAACAGTGATGGGAGAAGGTTGATACGCGAGGTACTCTACAACACGGACAAAAGAACCGGCGTCATCGATCCAATACCCATATGGCCCACGACTGAGAACTCAGTTATCGACAGTCAAGCAAGCAGTGAATTTCTAAATACGAATTTTATTATTGGTAGTCCTATGAGGCCTACGGAGGGGTCGATCAGATGATTAGTCATAATACGCACCGCTTGCCACTGAGTGCTTGTACTTTACGCAACAGTGACCTTCCGAGTAGGCTCTTAACTGACAGTCAATAGAGCACCCTATCGTTGTCTCTAGGAGCAGGAATGGTTTGCCACAGATAGAGATCCTAGGGGTGAAGCCTAGAGTTGTGAGGCCTATTGAGGCCCCCTTCTACAATTGGCTGAAACGCAGTTGACGACAGTTAAATGGCTACATAGTCTACAGCTATAGAACCTACTGTCAAATGCAGTTGAAGTCCCAGCGGTGATTTTATTCATGTACGCACTGCTTACCAGAGTACCTGTACTTTACGGAAACGCCCTTTACAATAGGGCGTCAACTAGTAAAGTGTAAAAAGAGCGCCCGATCGACTTACGAGTGAATCGGAGATAACTAGAATACTCCCTCAAGAAATCTTCCATTTAAAAATCATGAATGAATGCAAATAAGACAGGGATACAGAAGAAAGCATATATATATATATATATGCGTGGTAGGAAATAAGAAACATCGATTGCGTTCCTAACAGCTACCAACTGGACGAAGCACTTTGATTTCACAGACTACCCGAAAAGACGAAACTGCAGAGCTTAGTGCATAGGTGAGTACCCTGTAGTTCTAGTAGGATCTTGTCTCCAAGAAACTGCATCAGCCTAAAGGCGCCCACTTAAGCCCTCCGTCAGAAACCCGATTCAAACGCAGTTAACGTCAAGTACGCATATGCCTCAACTTAGTCACCTAATTCCTCCATGGTCCAAGTTGAAACCTACTGAAGAAATCTTACCATCTATCGAACGCCGTTAACGTCCCAGTGGAAACTTCACATGCCCTCTGCTTATCATAAAGTACTCTTGCACTTTAGGCAGCAATGAATCACAAAGCCCTTCTGAGTTGGCGGTAAGCACAGCACCTCAGCATTAGCTTAAAGGTACTCAGTTTGAATCAGAACGTCAAGTGAACATACCTAAATTCAGCTATCCAATATCCCTATGGTGCACGAGCATAGCCCTTACTGAGTTAACCATGCTCCCTGTATACCACAACTATGTCAATGTCTTTGGGCACAATGAACAAGTGTAACATATGCAGCTACCTAGTGGACTAACGGAGCACCTACTCGATGCTCGTACATCTTTCACCTCAACTTTGGTCAACTGCGCTTTAAACCGCGTGGTCGGACTAGCTTTCACCAAATCGGAATCTGCTGAATGCCATCGCTCCATATGGCGGGCTAGCCAGCCGTGTTGAAGGTATGACATATGGCACGACTCCGCAGGGCTGAAAAATTAACTGAAAGCAACCGTGTTCAGATCCACGTCTTCGCAGCTTCGTCCGAACCGAAGACTAATCCTCGACTTCAACTGGTCATTGCCAAGGCTCAGACGCCGAGAGAGCGGCTGTGACACCACACTAGACGTGACCAAGGCCGCGTCCCCAGGACCAACTGCAAAGTACCATCCGCTTAGCTGCATTGACCGGGGAAGTCAACTATCAACGGCTCGGAAAGGAAAAAAGAATCCGTCCTCCACAAAGACAATAAATCTTATTTCAGTGACATAGGGCCCTCCCAATCATCGGTACATTGTGACGACTTCACTGGCGATTCAAGAGCTCCTTTAACACCCCGCCTCCTCCTCCACCCCCGACTTTTGCGCATCCGCGTAAGCTCTTGCCAAACCCCGCACACGCACCTCCAACAGACTTTGAAATTTGTGCGCGTGTGTGCGCCTATGTGGTGAGTGTCGTGCGACTCCGCGTGCTGATGCAACTCGCTTTGGGTGTGGTGAGCAAGAAAGAGCACACACACACACACACAAACACATTCAAGTCACACCAGCTGCGTGGCTCAGCAGAGAACTGGGATTACAGCCAATACCGAAGGTGATGAGTTAGCAATATCAATGAGAAGTGTTGCAAGGTCACCAGGTGCCCTTCAGTGACTATAAATCACATCCGTGGCCATGAAAAACACACTTTTAGTTAAATCAAACTCAAACAATGTGGGAATGATTGCTTGTATTTCAACGACCGACTACGCATACACAAAAAGCGTGGGTGATGATTTAGCCTTGAAAAATGCCACGACCACCTAGTTCAAAGTACGCTCCGAGAAAATATGCCTACGGCTTCTGTATTGATTAAGACACACACGACAAAGGGTATCCCCGCTGGTCCATTGGGGTAAAAAGGGAATTGCCTACGAGGACTGGGGTGTGAATGGCAGTGCACTTGGGACAAAAATAACCCCCCAAGCACGTAGAGTGAAATTTGCAGATTTTCACACAGAAGAATTATAAAGTAGAAATAAATACCCCAAGGCGGTGCTGCTTCTACCAACAGACGCTTTCGTTTGATTACTGTACACGTGAGTCATAGGAAGCTTCTCGCATGACTAATAACTCCGCCACATGACCACTTCTGAACGGTTTATGGAATTCGACAAAACCAAACATGGCGAGAAATTTGTTAGAAATTCTAGCAGAGTGATTTGGCACCACTGTTGCAACAGACAGCCCAATAAATGGAAGCGAGAAGGTTCCTATCAGTCGATTCCTGCGTCATGGAAACTATATTGCGTATTTTGACCAGAATAGAACCCATAGAATGGCCTAAGTGAGGCCATAACGTCTTTTTTTCAAGGGCTAATGCTGCGAATGGACAATTTTTCTGCAGTAAATCACATTTAACGTGCAAATTTCCGGTTGACAAAGCAAACACAATCCGAATTGGGCGCCATTCTTGGGATGGAATGGCGTTAAGTAAACAGATTGCGTTGGCCCGCTAACCGACCTGGAGGGTTGTGGAGATGCTCATCGATTGGATGGTCTCCGTTCTGCCTAAGAAATACCTACTCTAAACCACGAGGGTTAACTTTACCCAAGAACTAATTCCAGTGTTTTATTTTAGATCAAGAGGTTTAAACAAGAAGGTTACTTGCACAGGAAACACTAGAAACGTGCGCTTTAGCCTACATCCGAATTGTATACCCCGCTGGTGTGCTGATTAAGAGACGGAAACGAAGAGTCTCCAGATTCCTACAACCGCTTAGCGCGCATAATCGCTTACTTGTAAGCAAGTCAATGCAGCCCAAACATTTTTTTACATCTAAGAGCCGATTTTAATTTAAAACGAGACTTTTGGTCTCAGGTGCACAAACAAAGCCAGAACTGCAGTTCTAAGAGACGCCTGGGGTACAGAGAATAACCCATTGATTTTTTCCACATTATGTGGCGTAATTTATGAATATCAACAACAACTTCACATTTAAAGAGATTCATTCAAAGTCCTTTTGCCAAACACAAGATACGATGCTGTTGAGAGGAAGAGACGTACCCGGTAAACCTCATTCCATGAATACTTCCACAATACAGAGCCAGATTCACTCAAGACAGATCAGCCATTTACAACGTCATGCTGACGTAGAAGTCCAGATTTGGATTTGTGTACTGATTAGGCAACGAAAACGAGGATTCCATAGATTTGCCCATAAATTTAGCGCAAGTGCGTCAACCTGCGGTGAACCTTGGTTCCTTTACCCAACTTATAAGAATTTTTTCATAAGGGAGCCTGCGTTACTTTGGAATGAGACTTTGGACTTAACACCACAATCACTGGGACAAAAAAAATCAGAACCACAGTTCCCTGAGTGCCCATTCCATGGATTTTCAACAATATGAATCATCAAAGAGAGAGTGCACAAAGAGGCATTCGGAAGCGATTTTAGGGACAGGAACGCACCTGGTAGACGTCGACGAGGAACTCGTTGGTGAGGACGGGCCCGACGGCGGTCTGGAGGTCGGTGAGGCGGTCAGCGAGTTGGTAGCGCACGCGCCACGACTTGTCGGCGGCGGCGGCGCGCACCAGCGGCATCACCGAGACCCGCACCGCCTCCTCCGAAGCCGGCTGCAGCGCCTCCACGAAGGCCACGCACGCGTTTATCGCCAGCAGTCGCACCGAGTCCTGATCGTCCTTCTGAGACGAGCAACAGCCAAGGCATTAGAACCGCATCAATGCCACTGAACCGACTTCAGTGTTCACTGATTAAGAGCGTTCCTCGAAACAACTCGCAGTTCAATTAGAGCTAAAAATAGGCTGTTTCAAACCTTCCTGAAACAGTTGCACTTTTAGCTGCCACGGATTGAATGTCAGAAATTCCGAGATACCAATTTTTCCGCTTCTTAAATACCGCAGACCCCAGCAATGCTACGAATCGAGACCTCGAGTAGATCGCGAAGGAACAACGTGCTTCGGTCACTGGACCCTGTACCTACACCCACGTGCTCCCTTTGTGGTACCTACGTCGGATGTGTCGGTTAATCTCAACGATCCACCAGAAAGCCTGGAAACCATGCCAATCGAGAAAAGCCCGGAAAACTTATAAATCGAAGGGAAGCTTAAGCTAGTTTTAATTAGACGCTAGCAATCACAGTGGAAGCAGTTTAACGACTATCCCCAAGGCGTTACTTCGATCGTTTCTCTAATTCGACCAAAAAAAGGCGAGCTGAACTATGGGTGACGCGTTGGTGACCGTAGACAACGACTAATAGGAGCTGTTTCCTTCATTGCAAGACACTGAGACTACAGATAATCTCAAAATTGAGTTGTGAAAGTGCACAGCGACTGTCCCCAAAGGAGTATTCCAATTGTTTCGCGAGTTGAACTGTGAAAACCCCTAAGAGATAGACCACAGCAGCTCCAGGTTTTATGTTTCCAATTTCATTAGTACTGAGGCTTATCTAGGTGCTCTATAAGCTAGTTGGATCAAACCAACGGCTAGTTGAGCCGTTTAAAGCCCCGAGGGATAGACCAAAACAGGGTAGACGCACCTCGATGATGTTGGCGAGGACAGGGAGGAACTCGGAGCGGAGGGTGTCGGGGTCGAGACAAGAGGCCATCTCAGCCAGTCCGACGGCTGCGGCGCGACGTACCATTGGTGTGTCGTCGGCGCAGAGCGCGCGGAACTGGGAGCGCAGCTGCGTGGCCAGGGGACCCCCCGCCGTGGCCTTGGAGGCGACGCGCGCGTACACCGCCGCGAAGAGGCCGCAGGCCGAGATGCGCGAGGTGAACCACTCCGCCGTTGCCAGCCGCTCTAGCATCGGGATGAAGTGCGCCTCCAGGTCCTGTAACCACAACGAATCAAAGATAACCGTCACGCCTAGTCAATCCACTCGATTCTCAGAGATGGATGGATAAGAAAACATGCCACTTATTTAAAAAATAGTGGACCCCTAGGTGGATCCAGTGACAACCAATCAAACACGACCTTAAGTTAGCTACTTACTCGATTTTCAAGGAACGATGAACAAAAAAAGCAACGAAAGCCAGCATAACTGAATGCCCCGTTTCAAAGGAAACAGTTGAGCCTATTAAAAGGTCTTGGGATGAAGTTCGGCTCCAGATTGGGAAATGATAACAAATTAAGGACCACCTATGGAGGAAAAAACGCTATCCAGATGGATTAAACACTCTTGATTTTCAAGGAAATAGTTGAGAAGCTTTAGCAATTGGATGAAGTTGGCCTCCAGATTAAGGAATGATAGTAAGTTAAGAACCACTTTTGACTATTCACTCGATCCCCAGGGAACGATGAATACAAAATCGGAAGCCGGTTCGAATCAGGGAGATAATTGAGACTAGTAGTTGGCGTCTAGGCTGCTCTAGCAGCGTGATAAAGTCAGCCTCTAGTGGCAAACACCACTTTCGTCTATTTCCCAGGAAACAGTGGATGAAAAAACGAAAGCCAGTGTGATTTAACACCCTCATTTTGTAAGGAAACGGGTGTGATACTAATAGTAGTAGGTAACAAGGCTGCTCGGCATTGGAATGAAGCTGGCTTTATGATCCAGACATGAAAACCAATCAAATGCGACCTTCAGCCAAATATTCACTCAATTATCGGGGAATTGTGAATGAAAAATTGAGTTGGACACCTCCTATACAACCTAATCTGTTCTTCCGGGTCAGCATGACCCAATACTGATGGCAGGCATCTAGATTGGCACACAGGTCCTGCGATGGCAAATATTTAAGCTTGACCTTCACCTAGCTTATTCACTCGATTCTCTGGGAACCGGGAATGAAAAAAGCGGAAGCCAGCCCGATTCAGTGCCCTGCCTTTCCTAGGAATGAGGCTAACGCGAAGTGACGATTCAAAAAAGAACTAGACGAAAGCCAGAATGAGTCAATGCCCCATGTTTTCAAGAGAACAGCTATGATACTGGTAGTCGGCATCTAGGATCGGTGTTTGCGGCTGCAAAGATCACTGACCGAAGAAAACACTACCAGGCGTCTGAACTAAGCCAAGGAAGGGGAATTAATCAAAGCGAAAGTGAAGCACTTACTTGGTTGTACTTTTGCACAAAACAATTTCACAGGATTGGCACATAACCGACAAAAAATAGCTGTAAGACAACAGGAATTTAGTGAGAATCACACGGCCCTTTACGGAGGGAAAGTGACTAACGAAGAACCTGCCATCCGAATGGACTGATTGACCTAAACCAAAGTCAATCAAAGTGGCAGCTTCTTCAATCGTCAAGCAGCTAGCAGTCAAGCCAAACTGCAGTACCAAATGGCGTCACCATTACCGGTCAACCATAAGGAGCTGAATCACCAAGTTAGCAAATACGGCGACCAATGACTCTAACCACGAGGCTTTCATGACCCATCAGTCGGAGCATCTGACGTAATAGGGCATCACTCCAACTCGCATCTGATAGGTCCTTTTGGCGGTCAATCCAAAAAGTCGAAATCCAGAAGGGCAAAGGCGTCAGTGATTAACACACCATTAGTCAATGGAACATGCATTGGTCTACCACCAAATTCACCATAGCAAGTCAAATCAATTCCAGGTAAAGTCAGTTGAAAATACACTGGCAAATGAAAATAAATAGGCTATAGAGTGGTTTTGAACTTGAAGTAAAAATCAAGGCGAATCTTCTGCAATAAATGAAAGCCAATAGAGCGTTTAGAAGCAAGTCCTGAGTTAAGAGCAACTAACTGCAAAACGGCAACGGCTTTGGCTTGAAGGAAATGGTGGATACCAGACCATGAATAGGAGAGCGTTTCAAAAATCCAAATGCTTTGTGTATTTTATCTAAGTTTGGTTGCAAGCCTACCGCGTCAGAGAAGCTGTCAATAAGACTTCGAAGGGTTTCGACAGCCTTTTGGCGGACAACCGTTTCCTCTGTGGAAGCCAGACCCTCTAACGGAGGCAGGAGACACTTGACATACTCCGGTCCACCAACAAGAGGAACGAATTTACTCAGCTGCTCAGCAAGTTCACACAGAATTTCATCTTCATCGTAAATTGACTCTGTGAGGAAGGGAATGAACTCTTCGCGAGTGCGAGTAGGTTCCAGTGCCAAAGCGATGGTTGAGAGCTTTTTGAAACTAGCAAGGCGGGTGGATACATCCTCATTCTTTAGCTCATCAATGAGTATCGCAATAGGAAAGAGGTTTTCCTCTTCCTGTTGCTGGTCCGCCATTTCCGCGTCTAAAAAAAATCGAAAATTCGGATAACAGTGCTTCGAAGGAAAGCAAGCTGTAGGAACGTTTAGAACTAAGAAACAGGCAATGGGAATTTTGAAAGCACTGGTGTTCAAGGATAGAATTTTAAGACCCAAATAAATTTCTTTCAGATTCCCCTTAAATAAAGATTATATAGGTGTTAAACCTTCTCAAGACGATAATATTTGAACCCAAAGATCTATGACATCATGTTTTACCTTCTATATTTTGGCCGTTAATTTTTAGATAATCCGCGAATACGCGCTTTCAAATAAATGTGCCTCATACAAAACGACTCATGTAAACAATGAACACTTATTGATTATTAGGAAATAGAAACAAAGAAATATTCAATGTATTTAATAATAAAGAGAAAATCTAAAAACTAGTATGCAAATTTTGCTACTTAAATATGAAAATAATTAGCATAAATATTTCTATATATTAATCAATGTTGGTGTCAAATCAACCACCAGTATTTTACGACCGCTAAGTTTCGAAAAGTCTCAAATCACATTACTAATTTAATTTTCCTGTCTCAAGTATATGGTACTATACATTGGCGCCTACCTTTCTTCACTAACCGAAATGCGGGCCAATAATAATTTATAACCACTCCGATAAATTGATCATTTAATTCCCTTATATACAAGGCAGGCGATTTAGTATGCACATTTATTTACTTTTTATTTGACTGATGTCTATAATCTCTAGTGTATAGACTTGAAGTTATGGATTTCGATGACTAAACTAATTATAAATATTTTCGTGCCTCGCACTAAATTATTAACTCACTAACACAAGTCGACACATGGGTTTAATGCCCTAATATGATATAAATAATTTTTCTCTTTCCTAAATACAAGTATTTTTAAAATTTTAAATTATTGCCACAGTACTACTATTGGGACAGTTGGCAAGCATCACTTTCAGCTTATAGATGAGACCCAAGCAATTTTATTTCCCTTGTCTCTCAGAAGTATTAGCTGAAATTCGTTTGAAACCAACGGGAGATATCAAGGTTTCCATAGATTGTTTTTTCTTAACTTCAAAGTGACATTCTTTTCCTTCTTCTCAAAAATCAGATTATTTTTAATAAAACCAAACATTTGTTAATCGATTTTTTTGATTTTTATTCAGAAATTTTGCGGGATATAATTCGTTTTATCTTACTGACTAGTGCTAATAGGTCAAGCTGGGTGTATTTACTTTCTTTTGAAATCACTACCTATCTTATGGGTCATGGTTGTCGGATTTGATTTATTTAATTAGGAAATATTCGCCGCGGTCATCGCTTATGGGAAACCAGCAAAGTTCTAGAGCGCCGGCAGATATGCTTGCTTCGCGTGCTCTCGTACTTCCTGGACGGCCGAAAATGGGAAACGCCAATTCTCCAGCACCAGGATCTCGATATAAAACTTCCAAAAGTGTAAGTCACATATATTTCAGACATTGAAGTTATTTTTATACAAAAGTTTCCTATTAAGCTTGCGTTGTAATATTTATAAATATTAAATATCTGGTAGATGGATGTTTTATATTCCATTTTATTCTATTTCACTTTTCTAAATTTCTGTGTATTCTCATTTTTCAGAAACATCAAATTTATTCATCATCTTTGAATAAGTCGGAGAATTCCTCAAATAAAACCTACAGTTCAAGCAACTACATGGCCCACCCACATCGTAATCGCAACCCTCCATCCTTCGCACCCGACTCTGTAACCAAGTCCCTTCAGCCCCACAATAATTCGAACACTGCCCCAGTCCAGACATTATCACCTCAGATTACTGGAGGATGCCAAGCTAACCCAACAGTTCGATCGAATGCGCATTTTCGAACCTCAGAACCCCCACAGCCAACTTATCGATCTATTAGCAATGAAAACTACCGACGCCACAGCCAGAAGTACGTCGCATTGCACGACTACACAGCCCGAGTGGAGGATGACTTGTCTATGCAGAAGGGCCAGTACTTCTACATCATCAATCGGTCGCAGGGATATTGGTGGTATGCCAAGTGTGCCTCAACCGGAAAAACCGGCTACGTTCCTTTCAACTACCTAGCTCCTGTCTCCAGCCTCGAGTCCAATGAGTAAGTGTTTACTAAAGTGCTACACCCTCAGTTGTCTCTTGCCCTGACTGGTCTAAGTCACGGTGACCTTGATTAATGCAAGTATGGTGTGAACCGTTTGCCACCTGTGCCAGATGGCTGTGTAAACCATGTGTGATCATCAATTAATACCCCCAATAATTATTTTTAAATTTTATGATATTTTTACCCATTAAACTGCAATTTCAGGTGGCATTTCGGGGATATGAAACGCCTGGAAGCTGAGAATTGCCTCATGATGCCTGGAAACGGACATGGCTCTTTCCTAGTTCGGACAAGCGAGTCAAGAAGTGGAGAATTTTCGCTTTCAGGCAAGTAGTTACTTGAATATTTTATGTTAGGAGATTATTCTCAAATTTATTTTCAAATAATATAACAATTTTGAGGCTGAAGAGAAAAACATCATTTCTTCTGAGCGCCCATCACAACTTAAAACGGTGCTGCCTTTCCCTAAGACGATGTCCTTTTTATCATTGATTTTTAAGGGGGTAAAAAAAGAAAGCGAAATTCTCTTGATGTCTCAGCCAATAGCACAAGAGGAATTACCATCTGTCCACTAAAACAACCACTGACATCTCACTGGGATAACTTTAACTCGCTCTCCCTCCTCCTCCTCCTCCTCTGCGTGATCTGATCTCCTTGAGTTTCTTCATCAGCGATCTGCCACGCAATCTAGGCTTTCGTGCTTCTCTTCCCCCTTCTCCGCCTCCTCCTCTCTCTCCTGCCCACAAACAATTAGCCCAGTCAGATCTTTTGCAGGCAACGCCTTAGCGTGACTGCCGTATTACATGCACAAACTTTCACCTCATAGTTTAAAGATAATAGTGGGGGCAAATACCACTTTTAAAGTGCAGAAATATGCCCAATATTTGCTGAGTTTGAAGTGGGAGCTCTTTGAGAAATGTTCACGAACATTACATGTTTTAACGCTATATTTCTTAATAATAAATGTATTGAGTCATGTTTTGAGGCATTTTTGCTTCATAGCTTCCATTTTTCCTTAAGAACTCACTGAAGTTTTCTCTTATTTCTTACTAAAGGCAAGAAAACACTTGTTTTTTTTTAAACCACCGTCTGGTTTTTACAGATAAAATGCTCATTTTTATCTTAAGTCAGATTTCCGTTTGTTTTGCAACTTTGACGAACTGACTTCGTTCGTTTTGCTGTCACGAGTGGGTGATTTATTTTCACTCTGTTCATTCTTCTCCTCGTCTCGCTAACTACCAAAAAGCATTTTTTGACGCCTTCTAATGATACGGGTAGTGCAGTGGTGAAGGCTGCCTTTAAAATCAAAAATCTTATTAAAACAAGCATCTCACAGAATTCCCAGTTTATTCTGCTATATAATATGAAAAAGGTGTTGTATTCCATTCCCCGATATCCACGATGATGAACATCAACTTTTCTCAGAAACTTCAAAATGAATTATTAATTATTAAAGGCGTTTTATGGATATATACCCTATGGAAAAGATTTAATGTTCTGTGCTGAAGGCATTGGTGGTTCCAAATTGTAATTTTCATCTACCCTGTATAACATAACGGCGGCATGGAAACATGATAATTTTTTGTCCGGGGTTAGAAAGTGTAGTTAATTTTGCTATTTTGGTGTAATTTTTGCTTAGAAATTACAAGCTGAACACTTTTTTTTCAAAATTGCATTTTGAAATAGAAAAAAAAATCCAGGCGAAAATCATTTAAGGAAGCAATTTCTGCTCCTGAGATCGTACGAAAGCAAATACAATTTTTATTTTCAACTCCTAAAGTTAGTTTCAGGATAAAAACTCTCGAATAAGAGCTTTACAGCCTGTCGAGTGAACTCACGACTTTTAGACTTCCAGAAAATTGACATTGCAAATCTGCGAAAAAAAATCTCCAATTTTAAAATGAGTGAAAAGAATGGAAAGAGATCTGCTTAACTTTTCGAAGTTTCTAAAAATGGCTTCGTCTTTCTGGTAAGTAAGGCCCGTGGAGAGCCCAGGACTTTCAAATGAATTAACATTTCGATGACATCTGAATTTGACCTCACGTGTGTCTGGGGCAAATCCCAGACTGAGGTCACTTCAGTTTAGGGTCGTGGCGACCGATGAATTTACATATTTTGGCAACAAGTTTATAGCAAAATTGGCCGCGACCTTGTTCTAAAACGGCGTGTTTGCTGCATACCTTCAATAAAATTAGGATATATTTAATAGGTAAAAGATTTTAAAGAGTTTTGCCGGATGGAATGTAAACTAGAATACCGGAATTAGAAATTTTTAGTCGAGAAAATTGAAATCCGCAGCTAAAAAGCTTTTTTTTAATTCACCGCGGAAAACAAATTACTTTCTCTTCGCTCACAATTCAATGAAATGCAATTATTCCGACAATTCCTATCGTAAAATCCAGGCGAATATCATCTCTGAAAATCATATGTGCGCTGATGGAGGCAATATTTTTTTTCAAAAAAGATAAATCATCCTGTAGATAACTGGACTGGGATAGAAAAATTAGGTTCAGAAGAGTATAATTAGTCCCTAGATGTTCCCAGAAATAATAGCTGTTGCGAGGGTAGAATCACACGAAGAAGCTTCCCTTCATCTAATAAGATTTTTTATCTAAACTGTGATATTTTGTGAGTATCCTAATAGCTTATTTTATGATCTGTATTGAAATGAATTTTAATTCTCCTCATATTTTATCCATCGTCCTTTAAGACGAATTTCAAATCACAAAGAAACCTGTGAAATTTCTAACCCGCGTTTTTTCCCAATGAAGTTGGAGTAATTAACTTAGAAAACGTACCTTTTCCACCTCACTGCAACGTGTGAATTAGTTTCTGGTGGTTTATGAGGTTCAAATCCCTGATTTTGGTTGAAGAGATTCTCAGTAACACCAAATAGCTTTTCACACATTAGATTAGGTATTTGTACAGCGGAACACGTAGCTTTCGACGAAAAAGAGCTTGAAACTTCTCAAAATCATTAAATAGCAGTGTGCAAATAATCGGATTTAGAGTTCTGGCGCCTAGCTGAATGCCAAAATGCCACTTTCGATTTACGCCATTTAAAAATAATTAATATTTTCTCTATTAAGTTAGAAAGTCAACTAAACTTCCCCTTGTTTTGGTAGATTGTTGATGACAGGATTGATTTTGCAAACTTTAGTTCGTGACGGTGATGTGGTGAAACACTACCGGATTCGAACCCGACCCTCTCGGACGAACCCCGAGATCCAACGCTACTTCATCTCACGCCAATTGCCTTTTGTCAGCATCCAACAACTCGTGGAACACTACGTTAAGAACCAGTCGGGCCTTTGTTGCCAACTCGTTTCTCCTTGCGTCAAGGTGGGCACTCATGACGGTTTACTGAAAATAGACAATATATAGGCCTAGACCGAACAGGTTACCTTATTTACTGAAGTATGCGGACACTAGAAGTGGACAGAAAATTGGAGTTTCAGTGATTTCTTCTATACTTTCTTTAGACATGACCATAGAGTTCATTTTACGGTAAAAGTTAATTAATTTTTGGGCGAGTAAGCCACAAGGATAAACAATTTCAGTTAATAAGATAAACAAAATGCTAAATGTGATTTCACTTCCACTAAAAGAGTCTTTTTCTTAAAGCAATTTATGTTTATCTTGGAAGTTAATACGTTTTATCAATTAATTACAAGGCCAACATTTGCCGATTGAAAGATTAATACAGATATCTTGGATACTCCATTCCGATATCAGTACATCCTTTTCTATTTCACTAAAAGTACGAATTTGATAAATATTAAATTCAAAATAATGCTTTTTCGATCTTCCAAGTGTTTTTAAGGTGTTTATCTGTCCAGTTAGTTCTGTTTTTGCTTAGCAGCTGTCATTGTGACGTGATAACCTACCGCTAGTAGTCAAATCCAGACCCATTTGCCAACCAGACCAGAAAATTTTTGGTTCATCAACGGGTTTATTTAAACAATTAGGCTTAAATACCAATTTTTTGAATAAAAAGAAGTTTCTTAACGTTTGTTGTTAATTAATCTGTTTTCTACAAAGTGAAACTTCTTCAAGATGTCGTTAATTTTAAATCTAAAGAGGAACAGACACTCTAGAGCCTTCGATGAAAACATCATGACGTTAGATAAACAGTCTTAAAATGGTTAGACTAGAGACAAAACCCTCGGTTTTATTCTTAATAACACCTAGTAACTTTTTCCAACTTCAATCAGAAAAAGTTGCTAAGGCAGTTGTTTTAACTGTTAAAACTAAGAGACACACTGCTATGAAAGATTAAGCTGTTTTAATAAGCGAAAATATACTCCAAATTGTATACTTTAGTCTGTAAAATGAGTAAATTTCGATATTTTTTGCTATTAAACAGGTTCGAATGACAGGGGAATTTGTGGTAAATTGCGATGTCTCGAAAACTTTAAACATAAAAAACACTTCCCTGTAAACGCTTTACCATTAAATTTCTCATCAAAATTAAAAGAAAACAAGAACGAAGTTTCTATAGTATTGTTATCCTTTAAATTTTACTTTAACAGTGTCATAGTTTAGTAGTTTCCCATTCACGAACACGCATAAAATCTCATTAAAACTGATCTTTTTTCAAGTGATTTTCATTTCGATGCTCCTAAAGAAAAATTAATCCAAATAAGCCTTTTTTCGAGACCATAATACGATATTTAAAACTACAATTCCTCTCAGCTTTCAAATCTCTTGTT
The DNA here is from genome assembly GCA_030710315.1 of Anomotaenia brevis. Classification (NCBI taxonomy): domain Eukaryota; kingdom Metazoa; phylum Platyhelminthes; class Cestoda; order Cyclophyllidea; family Dilepididae; genus Anomotaenia; species Anomotaenia brevis. Next base: position 191,496 of record JAUOZQ010000027.1, read on the forward strand.
ATCAGTTTTAAAATCACACCTTATCTGAAAACAATTCCCTAGCCAATTTAATAATTTCTGCAATCATTTTGACCATAATTTTATCAAAAAACACACCATTTCATGTGCTTCTTCAGGTTTGATTACCAAAAATATGGCTTGTCCAAGAATGCGTGTCGTTTACGTAATCTTTGTGGAGTCATAAAATTGTTTTTTTTTTCTGTAGGAATATTTTGACCAAATCGTTGATTTTCGCCACCTTGGCGATAACACAATTTGTTCCTAATTAAATAAACCACGAAGTCCGGCAAATAATAGCAGAAACGAGATTGTTAGTTTTTGCCATTTGATTATAGTGAAATATTTCATTTATCGTACAGTCCGCTTTTTATGTTTTCATATCATGAAAAATATTTATATTTTGACATTTATTTCAATTTAGGAAAAGACTTTATGCATTTAAAAATTAACCCCTAGACAAACAGATGACCCTTAGATTAATCGTTGGCTATCGTGCCATATCCTCATTAATGATGAATCAAAGGCTTATTTCCTTTAATTAACGGTTAATTAAAATAAATTTGTATTGCCTATTATTAATATTTTCGAAGATAGTTTTTTGAAGTCAAAATTTGCTGATTTTCGTTATAAAATTCAAGTATTAATCAATCTACGATGCTACCGCTATCATGTTTATTAAAATATTTTTTACAATCTTAACAAAAAATGCACATTTTTTCCTTTGATGACTGAGTCTTTGTGAAATCAAGATTTATTTGTTTAAATTGAGTAGTTGCAACATGGCTAGACAGTAAAACCCAGACTCAGGACATACAAAGTAACATTTTGAAGCCATAGTTACTGTAAGTCAATACCGGGTGTCCTAGAAACAATATCGGACACCAGTTTTACCGGACAGAGATTTGGCACTGAGTCAAAACGTATACACTCAGTGTTGTTCATAACATTATTTTTTGTTTAAATACACCGAAAAAAGTCGAACTGGGTTAGCTCATTGATGGGACAATCACTTTAGTTATCCACCTTTTGCACAACTGGAATATTTAAATCCGTGTTTTCAATTATTTTTTTGGATATTGTAACAGTTGATTTACACAGTATCTGTCACTACAACACACAAGTCTTTCAAGATTCGTATTCACGAAAATCGATTCGTAGATCAGAGATTTGGGGCTTGTCATCTGAAATAATCAATATAAAAATCTCGATCAGCTGATCGAATTTAATTAAAAGTACCCAATTTAAATTTGATGAGAAATTCTCTTTCAAACTGAACTACTCATTCATCGCGTGTACTTCAGAAACTTCATTTCGCTGTTTCTTCAGAGTCAAATTAAAAACATGAATAAAATTATTAATTAGCTCACTGTTTGCACTAATCTTTTCGTGGTATTAACAGCCAACTTGTAGTCATTAGCGCCAAAGCGGTAGAGCTAATATTTGCATAGGATTTGCATTAACTGCGCACTAATGCACCGTGTGAAACGCATTCTTGATACGTCAGTGCAGATTCTGATCGCGGTCATGGTTTGCGATTAGAGATATTCCGAATCTTCGTTTCACAAAATAAAAGGGGATTCTAATTGTGTTTAAATTAGTGCCTCGACTTAGCACCGAAACCCAAAACCACCACCAATTCTAGATTTGTAAAAGTAATTTCAATCTGTTGCAGTATTCGTTTAGAAAAATTGTGAAATCTTTGAGAGAAATTCTACCTTGTTTTGAGAGAATACGTTAAAGGTATCTTGTTGAAATAATAAGGTATCTTGAAATAATAATTTCATCCAATATTTTTTTGGAATTTGATGTATTCTTTTCAAGAATGTCAAGTGATCTGTTTTGTACTTTCTAAGTATATTTTAAATATGTACACAAAACAGTTGAATTAATGTTTTTCTTCTTTTGAAGTGATGATAAAATTTAAAATTTATGTAACTTTTTCATTAAGTAAATGTCGTTAATAAATGTTACATATTCCATGGAATTTGTGTGAACACAAAATGTCGATATTGGAGAGGTGTTAGTTTAACAGATAAATATTCAGTGAAAATTCATAAAATGTCAATTTTAAGTGCAAAATTAAATAAAAATTTAACAGCTTTATTTAGTAAATTGATTTGAATATGCAAATTAGATAGGATAGAAGTATTTTAACTATTAAAATGCACTATGGGTGGTCCCACCGTTGGGTAATTAGTTAAGCAAAAACTGAATCCGCGAATCTTGCGAGAACGCACGCGCTGATTCACTTTATACTTATTTAATTACAAAAATATGCTTTGCAAAATACCCTTATATTGTCATAAAATGTCTTCTAAAGCTCGTTTTGAATGGCACAGAAAAGACGCCAGTCAAAATTTTACGACCACAGTGATGTTAAATGGTCCCATTGATGATAATTAGTGGTTTGTAAGCGGAGTTGATGATTTTCGATCATTAAATGAAACCGCGAAAAAACGTTCTTATTTCTCAACTTTAATTCAGGGTTATCTAGTGACCAACTTTAATTGCAGCTGGGCCATTTATATTCATTAAGCAATTATAATGTGGGATTGAAAAAAAATGATAAGGAAGAAAAGGCTATTATGGAAAAATGCTTTAAAGTCTTTTGTTCTCTCTTCATGAAAGATAAAATTTAATATTTAAGCTATGAATAGGCATATATGATATAATCTGAGAAATTATTAAGTTTCAAATCAAAAATTAAGCTTTTGAAACATCTTTAAGAAGACATTATTACGTTAATTTTCCCAAAAAATCGAGATTTTTAAGTTAAGATTGCAAATCCTCCCGAATGAGTATTCTAAAATTTAATCAACTATCTATTTTTATTGATACTTCGAAAAATGAACATTATTTTCAAGCAAAAACGTGAAAAAATCTCTAGAAAATAAGATTTTTGAGTCCTCAATAATGGAGAATCAGCATAATTGTTTTTGGATGGATTGTTAATGCCTTACTTTCAGTGGTAAATTCATGCCGATACATCGATGCTGAGTCATCGGCACATTCGAGATCTGAACTAATCCAATCTTATTTTTCGCCCCTCCAGCCAAATCAGCCGGTTCCTTTTGGCCTGTCACACAACACGGTCGACAAGTGGGAGATCCCAAAGTCCTCAGTTGTGCTCAAAGAACGCATCGGAAAGGGTCAGTTCGGCGAGGTCTACAAGGCCGTCTGGAACGGAACCACTCTCGTCGCCGTCAAAACTCTTCGAGCCAGTGAGTTCAAGTCTCCCTCAACAGCTTAAATCGATGGGGATTTGCACTGTATAGACATACAGGGGTTTGACAAATTTCCATTGTTTATAAAATGTTAGGTGTTTACATTATTTTGTCTAATGCCTTTATGATGACATTAACACACGACAGGTCGTTAGTATCTGAGTGGGAGAATCCAGCAGCAATAGTAGTACTGGCAGTACGCCAAAAGCGCCCAATCAAATACATAACAATAGAGGCTGACAAGCGTTTTGACATTTCCCGAGTCTCGTTGCCATGCAAAAACCATTGGCTACCCTGATTATCCATGGCTTAAAAGAACTGGTTGGTAATTCCACATTGGCATCTGAATCCAACCTACGCCACTGCAACACTGTTTCTTCAGCATTGCATTTTCCAAGTTCATTTACTAACTGTTTTGCCCATGATTTCTCAGGATTTGAGGTTCCTCATTCAGGGTTATCATGGTTCAAAATATACCGTGAGCTTTCTTTTTTATTTCCCTTTTTATTTTTGATTTTTGCAGTCTGTGAAAGCAATTACTTTGTGGAAAAGATAACGGATCCATTTTTTATGTTGAAGGGAAAATTTTTTTCCAAGATTGCGCAAATTCTCGACTTTCTCTGTTCCTAACAGGGAAATAGGGGCTTGCTGTCATTTTAGCCCCATTCTTGCACTCAAAAAGCCAGTGCGCCTAGCCACCTACCGAAGTTGCCCTGCTTGGCATTTCAAATATATGCAAATCTGCCTGGTGCTTGTGCTGTCTAGCTCTATCAGGGGCGCCACGAAATGCACCTTCTTATTTGATCAGTGTAAACACGAATTGGACCGATCCCTGCTAAAGTTAAGCACACTTTGTGGTTACCACCGGATAAATTTGATGAAGGAAGAAGGTTGAAACTGAAGGAACTCCTAATGCTGTTACTTCAGAGCGAGTGAAGACCTCAAAATTAAGCTAGAAGGATTATATAGTTGAAATCCCAAGGTGTAGGGTATTCCATACCTTATCCTCGTTACAATCACCTAAATAAATGAAGGTTTACCTTTTTCAAGAAGGAAGCTTTGTGGACTCATAGCTATTTAGCCTAATATTATTTCATAAAATAAATTTCGAGCACTCAGTATCTCATAATTCCATAGAAATGGCACAAATTTAAGATTGGAAAAAGCGGATTTTCCTAAACAAAGGTGCGCCTCTCTCTGAAGGCACTAGCCACACAAATTGACAATATTTCATGCGCAAATTTATTCCGGATGCCCACTTTTTTCCCCTTCTGACCCGAATTTCTTTGTTCCCTCTGTGTGTCCTAAAACCACCAAGCATGACTCATCACACCTACTATTTTTAGTAGCACGGCTTTACGAATCACCGTATCTTTTGGCACAGCTAGCACAGGGCTACAGCGTTTCGACTTTTTTGATGTTACGACCCAGTGGTGGTTGCGTAAAGGCTCTGACAAGTTCCCTTGTTTTTCACCGATCAGTTTTTGACGAATTCGAGAGTGGAATTCGTCACTGGTAGTAGCAGTAGCATAGTCGTTTGCATTTGGCTTTGTCACTAGGGCGTGGTTTGTTTACCCAGTGCAAGAAGGAAATGTTAGTGAGGAAATGGGTGTGCGATTTTGGTTTTTTTTCCAAATATGTGAGTCAACGTTGCTTTCTCATTTCCCAGTAATAGGTTGCTAGGTAGCGTTAAGTTCCACTATTAATTATAGAGTCTATACAGAAAAGAGGGAAGAGTTAATACGAGCAGATATCATGAGACATCAGCCTAACGACACCTTATTAGTCGGCTCGAATCCCATAATAGCACTCATAGGCCGACTAAGTCGACGAATATTCTTATGGAATAACATTATACGAACTTCAAAAGCACTCAGAAAGTGTTGAATGCCAGTAGTTGGGAAAGAATCCTATTAAAGCTTAATATTAACTTACAATAAAGTGAATATAATCGAATATCTTGCCTACAGTATCGTTAATAAATAAAAAAGGTTTAGATTTTATTGAAATACTGTGACGGGAAGCCGGCTCAAATGGAGATTTGGTGCAGTCCAAATTTAAAATTAAAAAATAAAATCTAGGAAACCACAGAGTGCACACTAATGATAAAAATGCTATCAGAGAGAATAATTACTCTGAAGGAGGAGATAATGAACAAAAATCAATACTGAAGACTAGAGGATATTGATTTAATGAATTTGTTTAAATCTCTTTTCTGCTGGTTGGCTAATTCAAAATAAGTCATGTCGGAATTTTTCATCTTTTAAATTGTAATTTGTGATGGAGCTGAACGTATAAAAATGTGAAATTCTGTTTGACAGAACAATAAATTAAAGTCCCAGTCACATAATGTTATCAGAGTTCAAGAAATGAAACCCCCACAGTTTCTCGTTGGAGAGTTTGTCGTATTCTAAATAAAGTTACTGGATAAGGTTTCCCATTAATTCCCCCAATTGTTATTTCGTAACCAATTTTAAGCCCTCCGCTCTCAACTGTGTTGACAGGACGTCTATATACCCTCATCTCCATGGTTACGCGCGGCGCGAGTCCTCCCAACGTGTCTAGGTTACGCGGCCAGTGGAGAAAACTTTCGATTATCCTACTGCATTTCTCCACACACATTAGTGCTCCTCGCTTTTTATATTAGCTTCGAAGAAATAATCGTGTTGGCCGCAGGTCTTTCGCGTCACAAGGTGATGAGTCATTGTGCTTGGGCGTTGATTGATGAACGTTCGCTTCGCAGTGTGGAGTCAGCTAGATCACAGTTTTCCCACGGCACAATGAATTAATTCCATTGGTTGTTTTAATGCATGCTGGCACTCTGATAGGATAAAAATCCATTTGCAAGGCACCAAATGATGTTTAGTACCTCTAAAATGGTAATTTCGTTTCAGTTGTCTTAACACGATCCACCATTTCATGAATCAGCTTGCCTTTTCACAACTTTATGGGCGAAGGACATTAATGAAGTAAGTGACATTTATTCCAAGGTAAATTGAAGTGCATTTGAAGGTCAATCAATCATTCATTCATAAAAAAGCAACATCAAATAGCACTTCAAAATAGTGCACATTATCACGGTAGTAATTTGAAAAAAAAACGATTTGTTAACCTTTGCTCTTCGAGATGAATTCGAGAGCTGGCGAAATGGATTAGTGGAGAGGAATTTCTTCTTCTTTGTACAAAAACACTTTGCAAAAAGCATAATTTTTCTCGACTAATAAGAAAACAACTGGATGAACGGCCAATAGCAAGCTTCGGATAGCCTGAAGTGAAATTTAGTCGTTTTTTTCATTTCGAAAGTTGCTTGTTTCCTTGAAAGTGGCTTTGTTACAAAGCCTAAGGGATGGAACTGTTCAATCCATGAAGGCATATACTGAAACAACTTGGTATTTCGGCCTTTTGCACAGAATAATTTAAAAATGTTTTGTTTGACAATATTTGGGACTACTTCGGCTATCGATTTCCGTGAAACTGTGGATAAAACGCCTTTATCTAAGTATTTAATGCTTCTACTGTTTGAGGTATTTATTCTTATTCGAAAAAGTGGATTACTTTTTAAAATCCCTCATTCAAATACACTGAGGTTTAGGAGGCGGTTTCAAACATCCGTCGAAGTGTTTGCCTTTACTTCACTGAGTGGACTTTGTTCCCGCATACCAACATAAACGTTCAGCCGATTGGTGAAACTGCATCCTCACGAATTTTGTCAGAGCCTGTACACTTAGCTTGTGACTTACAAGTCACGTGTGCATAGCATTAAGCATGCACCTGACTTAAAATGCTTTCTCGATCCTGTAGCGGGTAGCTACTCTTATTAATCATCGATTAACTGAGAAGGGATGGAGGCTTTTGTAGTACTTTCACAGTACTTCTCTACGGCGCCACTCCATAGATTAAAGTCCGTCGGGTTAGGTGCTATCTCAGGAGTTCTGCGAAGACCACACACAGGACGTTTCACTTCCATCCAGTGATGACTCAGGTGCCATCCATCACAGCTCTAAACTACTGAAGAAGGAATCGTAGTGTGTGTGTGAACACCTCTAACACTTGTGGAGAAACCAGCAAATTTTATCAATTAAAATGTATTCCCTAAGTCGAAAATCCCCTCTTAAACGCTCCTCTATTTTTCACGCTTCAGCAGTGAAGGAATTAGCTTGGAGAAAGAAATGAACTCTGTACGAGATCTGAGGGTTAGAACGATATTCTGTGTTTAGGAAATTTCAAAAAATGTGCCTATTTTGTTAATATGAATAATCTGAAACAAGTCTTCAACGGTGAGGTTGTTCCAACTTCGTCAGCTGGTAAACTTCTGTGCCAATCCATAACGAAAAGGACTATATAAACTCAGTATTTGAATGAGATTTCCTAATTGAATCTTATTTCTTTCTCAATTTCACTAAAGCTAATGGATTAAAACGTGTTTTGTTCGATCGCGCAAACTGGTACCATAGCAACAGTCGCGTTGTTGCCAAACTAACCTACAACCACACAATTGGTGCTCTAGCAGTTGCACTTGGAACATACTTGACGAAGTTTATTCCAAAATGTAGGAAAAGAGTGCATTTTACGAAAAGCTCTTTTCAAAGCCTGGTTACTAGGCCAACTAATGGTGTTCAGGTATGCACGTTATCTAATCAAGGAGTGTGTGCCATTTACCATCTAGATTTGGCATTTAAAATTGTCATTATGGTCGTTTAGAGATGATTTTTAAACTGTCACTTGAAGCTTTCGCGACTTAGGATTCAAATGTCGAAATGTGATAGTCCTTACATCCTCTTAATGCCTTCAAAACATCGGTTATTCAACTTTAAATCCACATTTTCCCGATCAGTTGTTTGGGATGAATTTACCCTATACAAACTTCGCGAACAACAACAATATTGTCCTTGACATAATTAAAACAGAGCATTTGGAATAATATACTTATTTATGTAAGAATTTAAAAGGCCAAATTTCGAGTCACATTGACATATTTTAAATATTTTTGGACACATTCTTAAATCTAACAAATGTGAGTAGTTTTTTTCAAGAGTCAGAGAATGCCATTCAACTGCTGTGAATTTTTGCAATTCCGATTCCTAAAATTGTTTCATTTGCTCAAATTATTATGTAATCTTTTGATTATAAACAAAATGTTTAACTTTGACTTCAACCCATCGGCTCCCACTGTCTAATGAATGTATACGATGTTATATAATGAAATTTATAACTGCATGAATAATATTTTAAAAAAAAATTTTTTATACCTATCATATTCTTCTAATGAGTTATTAAAATGGATTTAAAACTTAAAAAAATATTTTAACGTTCGGTTTATAGGACAGTGGGTTAAATGGCTACCAATTCCTAAGTTATTTTAAGGCAAAGTAACCTAACTTCAGTCATTCTCCAAGCTCTAACGTCACTTTAACACGAAATTATTAAATAACCATTAAAATTATAAAAAAGAGGGCGGGTAAGACCCACTTACAGAATGTCTCTTATGGCATGGAACCACTTCAGAATTCATAAAGTTGTGATGTCGAGGTAGGCCAATCAAGAGAGCTTATTCCATAGGAGAATTCAAAAAAACTAGCGCATTAACTGGTGTTCTCATGTGTTTCTGAGACATCGATGAAGCTGTGTCCTTTCTTGAGGCTCCCGAATTCTCAACTACGAAGATGGAAAACCATAGCTAAAGCAAGAACTGATCAGTTTGCAGCCTATACCGAAGCTAATATTATCTCTACAAGTCTCATAAACTACCCCGTATAACACGAGGAGTCCCAATTCTAGAAGCAGGGACGTGGAGGTCGAGATTAGAGTGATCGGATTTAGGATCAAGTCAAGCAGTCTGTATGTGGTGATTTAATTGTTTGCGGGGGTGCGATCTGATCACCACAGGATTAGGCAAGACCACTAAGCCCAAAACTGCTGGTCTCTTCGCTCCAGGCTTCTGCAATGCCGAGGACTTCCTGATGGAGGCCCAGACCATGAAGCGACTGCACCATCCGCACCTGATCCAACTCTACGCCGTCTGCACCCAATCCGCGCCCTTCTACCTCATCACCGAGCTCATGTCCAAGGGCTCCCTCCTCTCCTTCCTTCAGTCGACCGAGGGCAGAGCCATGAGTGTGGCCTCTCTCGCCTTGCTCGCTGTCCAAGTCGCCTCGGGCATGGCTTACCTCGAGGCTCAGCGTTATGTTCACCGGGATCTGGCGGCCAGGAACTGTCTGGTTGGCGATGGGAATGTCGTGAAGATCGGGGACTTCGGACTGGCTCGGATGATCCAGGTGAGTCCCTAGACGTCTCTGGTGATATTCTGGCAAGATCGATAATGAGTAACTCTTAACATATGGTTATACCCTTAGTATTGCGTAGAACCCCGGCAAACCTACAAACTTCTGGGAATTGTTGACGGTACAAACTCCCAAATCGAGAAGCTTTAGCGCTGACGGTTGTAAGATGCAGGTAGACAAGCTCGTAGCATCTACTAGGACATTCTGGGTAGATTAATAAAGAATGGTTTTAAGAATCATTATCGTGCACTGAAGATGCAGATTCCACAGTACTTTGAAATACGTGGGTTAATTCACTTGCGTGGGCGTCTTGAGATCAATCGACAAGAACATTATCAATGTAAGCTAAAACGAAATCGGAAGCTCGAAGGAATCCGTAGATAAAGTGTTGGAAAAACTGTGCGCATTACAAAGAACATGAAGTGACCCCAGAATACGAACTTCACTAAACTCCTCTGTTCTAAAGGCGGTTTCGAGAAGGCTCTAAAGAAGGAGCAGGATTTGCAAGCAGGGGCCCTTTCAAAAAGTGTGTGGAACCATAACAATGATTGGTGGACCTTACACTTAACACTTAAGCGACTCTTGAAAGATGCAAGCTTTAATATACCTATGTGACTAATATCTCGTAATCTGAAGATAGTAAAGAGTGGCTTAGGTATTTTTCAACACGTCCTCAAGAAAAAGACGGGATTTTAAGAGGTGACGCATTCAGAGACAAGGAAATCCAAGCACAATCCTGGGATTGGAATGTACTGTTATGTACACTTAAATCATTTAAACCCGCGCTTATAATCCCACAAAGATGTATTGTTGAAAGGCTGAATTAAATTTTAAGACAACCTCAGAGTGCTGAAACTGCACCTATGGAATAAAAATGGTCTAATTTAATGTTAGACTAAATATATGACTTTCGTTTCGTCTGTCACATCGAGAATAAATAGCAAATTTTAGAGTTTCACTATTATGCATTATTTGTTCTAATAAATTGCTTATTTTTGAAAGAAAGTACTGTCTATTTTAGCCGCAACCGAGTTTCATTTTCCACTCAAGCTTTTCTCCTTCCCAAACGGTGCGAAGTTTACTCGGAAAGAACCGAAATAGGCGCAGTGTTTTTGGAGAAAATTTCCCAATCCCATTTCCGTTTTCACTGTGAAAAATTTTGATTCGGAATGTCAGAAAAGGCTCGAGATTGCTCCAGCGTTATAAGCGTAGAAAGAAAAGAATTGTGAATTATTTGTTGAAAGGTGGTACTGGGAATTATCAAGCACGTTTCGACTGTCGTGTTAATCAAAACGGACATGAACCTCTTGGATCTGGTTTAAAAGACACATTTTAGGCCTTTTCATTACTACTTAAAAGCAAAATTTATATAGTTTTCTTGTTCAGACAGGCAGATATATTGATAAATCCGTGAAATTGAAGTTAAATTTTTCAGCTAAATGCCCTGTCGATACGTAGTTCTCTACTGCAGCTTGTATTCCGTAATACTTACGCATTTTTACGCGAATATGTTTGGCTGTCAGGAGCTGACATTCGATCCGTCTCGGGTAAAACGATCTTCTTACCCGGGGCGCCGTGGAGAATTTTAAGTCATCTTAAATTTTAACAAGCTTATTCCTAGGGTTTTCACTTTTTTTGAAGATTGTAAAGACGCAATTATTTTCTGTATTAAATCAGAAAGAAATCTGATAGCCTGAAAACGGTTGTGTTGTTTTTTTTTGAAAAAAACATTCCATTATCTTTGGGACTTGTCTTGCGTGTATTAAATGCCATAATGGCTCATCTGGTAATGATGAGGACAACTAAGCCGAATCGTTTACTGTCTGAATTTTGCTTTTCAAAATGAACGACGAAAATGGTTTTTATCTACATTTTAAGCGTCGTAGACAGTGGTATTCGAGAAAGGAACTTAATGGGAAAGGCTCTTTTTCAATCTCCTTGGATAGCAAAAGCATATGGGGCATTTTATTGTTATTCAAAGTGTTGAAAATGTTCGATTTTATTGAATCTGAGCCAAACAAGGTGGGAGAGAAGGCAGATTCTTATTGGTCGATGTCAGGTTTGATTTGGGAGCTTGTTCGGTCTCTAAGACCTCGGTGAATTTATGCATTTAAGAAATGCCTCTGAATGCATTAAACCTGTTTTTACACAGAATCAGGAATACGTGGCACACGCTGGTTCTCGCTTTCCCATCAAATGGACAGCTCCTGAGGCTGCCAACTACTCCCGATTTACCACAGCCTCTGACATCTGGTCTTTCGGCATCCTCCTCACCGAAATCGTCACTTACGGCCGCGTCCCCTACCCGGGTATGCACAACGCGGAGGTGCTTCGACAGGTGGAGGCCGGTTATCGCATGCCAGCACCTCCAGGCTGCCCGGCCGAGTTGTATGACCTCATGTTGGAGTGCTGGTCGGCAGACGAGAGCGCCAGACCCTCTTTCGCCAATATCCACGCTCGTTTGCAGGTTTTCTGTGAGGAGTGGGATCGGCCGGCCTATCGGGATCCCGCTACAGCTACCATCGGTGGAACCACGACGGTGACATCGGAGAGAAACGGTGACAGTCCTCCTCCTCCTCCGCAAATCTATCGACGTCACACGGCGGCGAGACAAACTTGAGGAGAAGGAGGAGGAAGGAAAATTCGGACACAACAGTATTGTGTATTGTGTAAATAACTCTTTCTACGCATTAGATAGACCCAGCACTAGCCAACCATCCCAACCCCGCGCCCCATACTTTTGCCCGATGATTTTAAATCTGAAGCGACTCGAGAAAAGAAATGCGTGAATTAGAAGTAGACTTCTTTGCGATTCAATTACCTTGGGAAGGTAATAATAAATAAGAGCGGATCATAAATCACCCTGTGATTATTCTGAATCCACCATTTCGCCTTTCAATATCTAATTAATTGTTAAGACGAAAACAACAGGGAAATCTAAGAAATACATCCTCGAGCGGCTATTATCTAGAATATTTTCTTTGGCAAAAGGAATTCCTTGAGCCAAGGAGGTGTAAATAATAAAAAGTTAATTAGAATCAAAGAAAGACGATGCTTTTTACGCAAAATTATTCAAAGGAGCAACAGTTTGGTTCGAGTCTGTCTGTTGTTACGTTTTGTGAGCTAATTGCCGTTATCCTTGAGAAGCTCTCTTAGAAAACCGTCAATTGAAGATAATCAGAGGAGTATCAGACCATCCCCTAGGTTCTGTTCAAATTTAAAACAAATAGACCAAGAGGCCTAATTTTAAATGTTCCTGATTGTCTATTACTAACTTAAGTACTCTATAATTCCTTTGGATTTGATTCCCAGGACTCTCACTTACCAGTTTCAAACGCTGCCTCTGTTTCCTCCAAAGCTGATTTTGCAGGAGATACGAAACAAATGGGTAGGCACTCATTTCCCAAAATTAGGGACTTTACCAAACTGTATGGTTTGAGCTAGACTTAATTGACGATTCAAACTCAACCTATAGAGCAGGATGAGTTTCTTCCTCGTCATAAAACAAGTTTCCTTCGATGAACCCATAGGAATATATGCCTCAAATGGTGATTCTTGGATGGTTCTACCATGTGTTGTTTCGTAAGGCAAAATAGGATCAGATTAAGTCCGTCTAAACGCTCTAAACACTCCTTTAATTTCCGTTAATTTTAAAGCACAAAACTTATGAGCTAACGAGATATATACATGAAGACTCCCAAAAAGCTAATGTACATTTATGAGAAACATGTCATGAAAATAATTTGTTATAGAATGTAACATTTTCGAATGTCATTCAAAATTCCAAAAAAGTTGATATTTGGCAGGAACCTTACTATTTGTGGAGTTATGATGCTGGTTCTTTTTTCATCTTAAAATATTTAAAATGGTGTGAATGAATAATAGTTTCATGGAATAAATTATATAAACAAATCATGGTCCGCAATTTGTTGGCTATCGGTAAGTTCAGTGACTCAAAGTGGCTTCAAGTTTGAACCTTCCCCTCTTTTAATAAGACTTTTCTTCTTAAAAGAAAACAGAAAAAAAGTCCAATTTATTTCTTAGGAAATAGAAGCCTTGAAACCACTTTTTTAGATGCTATTCTGATTCAAATCCTCCGCACTCTGACGGATAGCATTCAGAGGGAAAGTGTGTAATTAAAGAGCAATTTCAATCCCAGGCAATATTTAATTTCTTTTTGACATAAAATAATTCTTTTGGAGCTGAATTGTATACTTCGTTACAAAAGTTCATTATCAACGTTGACTGACATTGACATCTTTTTCCCTCATCTATTATGTTCATAAAATACAACTTATTTATCGTTCTCTCGTGTGTGTTCACCATCATCTGTACTCTAACACGAAATAAATAAGCTTACTTACAAAAAATAAGCTGCCAAGTACCGTATATCATGAACTCTGTATATTAAATTAATTATCTAACTATCATCTGTCAGTTATATGCTCACAAAATAATACACTGGAAAGAGGTTATAACTGACATTTGTGAGTCCTCCTTGAGATCTAGACAATTTTTGCTGAATTTAATAACTTTTTAACTTATTCAAAATACGGAGAGGTCTTATGGAAGAACATGATACAGAAATCAGAAGCACATGTCCTCGTCTTTTTCTATTTCAAGCAGATACTATAACCAGAAAGTGGATGATATCTTCATTAAATGCATCTTCGGCTTACCTTTCAGCTGTTGCTGTGTTTATGACAAGCAATGCTCGTAAGTAGCGCATTCGACCTTAGGTCACTCAGTCAATTTAAACATTGGAAAAGCGATAATAGAAATCAACCTTAACCTTAGGTTAATTCATACTCAATACTCCACAAATTCTGGTCGAATTGTACCCTTTATTTGAACTAAATTTATAGAGTCTATTTTTCAAAAACAATAAATTGAAGAAATGCTTGATTGAAATTATGCTAACATGGAAGTAACCATGTGTTGCCGAGTGTTGTATGCGTCCAGAAAGAAAATTTAGCAGCAGCTGAAACATTCACTGAGGCTATGAATGTTTAAATGGAAGAATCCTTAGAAGATTGTGTTCCGAATTCAATGAAAGTGGGGATAAATGGATTTGTGCTGTACTAACAGCAAAGCGATTAGCGTTTCTTTTTCTGACATCGAGTTCGTATACATAATTGCCCTTGAGATCTGACATCCGTTCTGACTATTTGTTTTAATCTGGCGCTTAAATGCAGTATAGGGCAAAAAAGTGGAAACACTTTGGAAATTTAACAACATTAACTTTTACATGATGCAGAAATTACAGCCTCAAAAACCCTAGCTACTTATGGAATTTAATCCCATTCTTCTAGAGACGACGTCACTGAATTCCTGCAAGCATTTTGTACGGTTATAAGAAGGCAGTTTTGGTAAAATGCTTCTGTCGTCTGTCTCCAAACGTTGTACACTCCGCTGTCGTCAAAGAAAATCACATTTGTCATCTGCTCGAGGAACACTTCAATTCTGGTGGTCTCTACTCTACCACCACTCTAAACATCTTGAAACATTTGTCTTTGAGGGCTAGGTTATCTAATTGCAGCTCTTCCATGGGGATTCCAGGTTTGTGCAGCTGTCGACAAGCAATAATTTTTGTGGAAACTGGGTTTTGTAGGTGTTCATTAAGGAGCTCTGAAGTGATTCTCTAATAACAACTCGATTTGAGGGTCCAACGTCCTCTCCAAGACAATTTCGACTATGAGCCAGACTTGTGCTTTGCTTTCTCTTCCAAAGGAGGCAGTCACTAACTTTGAGAGTACATCGAGCAGTTTCTGTCTCACTAGCGCCAGAATTCCATACTAGCACTGACAAATTGGTGACGGCGTAGACCCAAGTCGAGTTTGAGAAATTTCTGACCGTAAGTGGCTATCCTCGACTTGTTAGCCGCTTGGAGATATGGACCGGTTGGATGTAAGTGGTGTTTTTCTGACGATCGTGGGAGAACACTCACTTCTGAGCCGGTGTCGACCAGAAACCTAAGGGATGAGTTCCTGTCGGTAACGTGTAGGAGGTGACTAACGAATTTGCCATTTGCAGCTGTCGCCATCACTGACTGGGGGTTGGCGGACTTGGTTTTGGGGTACTTACACCAGGGTTGGTACTTCTTGGCGTCGTCCCCAAAGGTACGATGGAAGAAGCATATTTGATTACGATGCTTTGACTTTTCTCTACTGATTTTCCTAGATGGTGAGCATCGTTCGGTCCCATCTGCGCGAGTTCTGTTCGTCTTATCGAGCTCCAATCGGGATATGCGCTGCTAGAGTTGTTCAATACTCCATGTTGATGAGTTCTCCATGTTATGTACTCTAGGTTTGCTGGGAGAATTCTGAGACTCTGTCAGTGAGTTCGGCGAGTTGGTCCAAAGTATAGGTGTCTATTGCGACTGCCAAAATGGGTGTGAGGTTGGAGGGTAATCGCTTGATCCAGAGTTGTTTCAAGACGTGCTCGTCCAACGTGAACTCTGAGACCAGGGTACGCAAGTACCGCAGGAGTTGGGAGGGAGTGCGATCACCGAGCTCAAGTCCATAGAGGACTTGCTGAAGTCTAGTCTCCCTGGAATCTGTGCAACGTTTAAAGACGGCGTTTTTGAGCGCATCGTAAGGAGACTGTTTGGGAGGGTTCATAAGCACGTCTTGGACCTCTAGGGCGACGTCCTCCGGGAGACTGGTGGAGGCCTGTTTGGTTATGGCTCGCAATTTGAAAAAACTTTCAATCTGTGCGAACCAAAGTAGTGGAGATCTGGCAGTGTAAGGAGGATAAGGAATGGACACTGCTTTGACTGACAGTTCAGAGTGATCTGCATCAGTAGACATACTGGTAGTGATGTTTGTTGTAGAAGAGGATACAGTAGCTTTCAGCTTGGGGTCACTAGCGCTGGCCTTTTTGAAATTCCAATAGGTCTGACCTTTTAATTAGGTTAAAGCCAATTTTTTGAATGTCTGCAAAAACAGTTATTTCCAATAAACAAACTGAATAACAAAAAATAAATAAGATATGTTCCACTCATCTATTCTCCTAACGAACGCCACCCGCTTTTGAGTAAGGGAAAAGCGTCAATCATTAATTAATAAAATTCAGACAAGATACTTCGTTGGCCATCCAAAATTAATGCCTATAAAAATCGCTACTTATATTAATTCAGTAGCATCACGATTATTCTTACATTTCTTGACACTTTATATTTCGATTTCGCTACATCACATTGCCTTTCAGCAATATATCGTAATAGTATTTTTTTGACATTCTTTTTAGAAAACAAAGAGGAAGATTCAGCTCCCCATTAGCAAAAGTCAAATCACAATTTAGTGGCAAGTAGTGGAAGATCGGGCTAATCGGCAGCACCACGATTTCGAGTCACTCAACTACCAGTTGTTGAGTACCGGTTCTGTGAGGTCAAAAATTGTGATGATGATGAGAATGATGATGATGATCAATACAGCTCAATTTTTTAGGCGGGGGGGGGGTGTGAAGGAGGCCAAATGGGCCCTTCACAGGGCCTCAAACGAGTCCACGCGTTGTTTCGTGTTTCCGCGACGGATTTTGCGAATTGTGTCGTATTTATCGTCGTAGCCGGGCAACGCCTGTTGGTCGTTTTCAGCGGCTTGGAGACAGGTGTGTGTCCGTGGCCGATTGAGGGACCGAGTGTGGTCGGGAGGAGGTTTGTGAAGTTCCCGGTAGACGGTTTGTAGACGGGCTCGCTCCTTGGGATCGCGACTCATCACGGAGTGCCGCAGTTCTTCGGATCGGAGGTTTTCGACCAGGGCTCGGGGGAACTCAACTTCTGGAAGTTGATGAAATGGAATAGCATGAACAGTACTCGGTTTATTAATCTTATTATATTTCTAAAAAAGTGGTTCTTTCGATAGGAGTTGTTGTAACTAATTTCAAACAAATTCAGCTCCCCACCTAAGAGAAAAGATATAATATAACCCTAGAAAATTATATTAATAATTCTCTGAATATTTAAGACTATAATTTATCTAACAGTTGCTAATGACTGTAAGATATGTATAGTTGTTTATGTTATTATTAGGACGCGTTGTACTTCTACGAACATATGTTTTGAGTCGTTACGCATCCGTTTTGTGGTGGCCTGCTATCCTAGTGACAGGACGTAATATTACTAATCGTATTACTTTACATAGCATCTATTCCTTGTAATATATATTAATTTTAATAATCTTTAAGTGACCATCGTTGCCTTAATATCATCACCACTATAATCCTCCTGATGTGGCTGTAAGACGATGTTTTAATATTTTAAGGAAAACTAAATTTTTCGATTACACAAAAAACAGGTGATTGGAGTAACACAGATAATTTAAGCTCTGGAAAAAATATGGATCTTTTGCTCCAAAAAAGAAACAGAAGTGATATATTTTCAGAAAATTATATTAATAATTTTATAATTATCATGAAATATAATTTATTTACCCTTCGTTAACATCTGTACAGTTGTTTAAGTCGTTTCTATGACGCCTTGCACTTCGTCGAATAAACTTGGGAGTTGAAACGCGTCTCTAACGTAACGTTTGCTAATCAGACTACTGCAATGAGACGACATTGAAAACTATAAAAATAGATCTCTTGAAAGACCAGGAATCGCATAAAATCAGCAGAGCGTTGAATTTGTTCAAAATTTCATTTTCACATTGAGTAGTGAAATACAGCCGACCAGAGAGTTCCGTCTTTCAGCATAACTTATGGGTCGGCGGCAAATGTTAAATTCTTCATAGAGTTTCCAAATCCTAGTAGTCTGACTAACCGAATTCTCGAAAAGGTGTCTCATTAACGTGATCGTATATTTAAATTGAAAAAGACGAGAAGCCATTTCTGGCGGCTAAAATTTGGATTTACAAGAACGATCCCCATTCCAAAATTAGTCAAAGCAATGGCTACCAAGTAGTGGGTCTTCAGAACCCAGGCTCACGTTTTAAATCACTGAAGAGATTACCACTCCTTTCCGGCAAAGACATCTTAAGAAAGCTAAGTGATTCCTTGATCAAAAAATGGAAACTTATGGTGTGGCCACCTTTCATCGTGATGACAATACACCAACGCTTTCTCTGACTGCAGCTCAAGATGTCTTTGGGAATTTCAATCGAAGGTGCTTATTCACCAACTGATAGTAGATTCATCGGACTTCTTAATGGAAAGAAATCCAACAGAAAAATTGCTTTGTAGTGCTTGGGCCCAAATGTTCATCGAAGTTTGTGAAAAAGACCAATTCAACATTAGCCAGCATTTCCAAGTCAACAAGATAGAACAGGACTTCTTATTTACAAATCACCAGTAGACTAAAACATTCAAATCCGAGAAAAATCTTTAAAGCTACTTTTATTCAACCCTAACCTTGAATTTTCACACTTTGCCAATAAACGCTTAGGTAAAATCGTGTACACTTCTTAGTTTGGGGCAGCTGAATTTACAAAAATGATTTTAAGTAATTAAATAGTTGAGGCAATGACTCCCATGTGGTGGATCTTAAGGTCTCAGGATCAAATTTAAATGTCAAAAGTGTGCTCAAAAGAAATGGCCAGTAACAGTTATCTACTATGTTGAAGTTATTAGAAAATTAAATGTTCTTTTGATTAAAACAATGCTAAATGGAAAATGTCATTCGGATAGCTACGTTTGTAAACATTTTCACCTATGTGTTGACGGTGAATTCGATTCACAGCTTTCACATTGCGATCTGATTCGAAAGGAATCATTCCATAACATTATTGAAAAAAAAATTCGAAGCAGGCGAAGCGTAATTGCCGGCGAAAAGTATCGCTGATTGAATTACAAGCAGATCAAATTCCTTGTTAATCAAGGTGGGTGACACTGATGCTTCTGCAGTGATCGGATCTTTTTCAATTTACTAACTGTTGCAAGAAAAACCGCTGCCTAGAGGTTTTGCCTTGAGATCTCAGTTTATTTTTTAAGCAGACTACTATGCATATGTCTATTTCTTAAAATATTTTAATTCAAACATCTTGATTAGGACAATTCAACCTGAACCCTAGAACTTTGGTACCAAATCCTCAAGTTGCAGAATACAGTTAGATCAAATTTAGACATGAAATTGTAAATTTCAAGTACCTAAACACTTACATAGACACTTACAGGAAATGCATAATAGGAGGTACTCTATCAGCTGACACTTTGACCACTAGGCATCTGTTAAGATACACTGGACACGTAGCATTTAAGAATCAAATTAAAGTTTGATAGAAATTCTACAAAATCTAAAGCGTATCCTTTGTAATATAATCAGAAATAGCAAAGAGATTTAACAGAAGTCCTATTTATAAATCCATCTCAATTTTTGTCCACACAACACATCTGCTCATCGATAATTTTCGGTAGACTGCGATACAAGGCTTACGACTCTTAATCAGTTAAAACAAAACATATCTTTACGGCGACCCAGTGCTTTCAGTGCCTCTTTTAGCAGTCCATATATCGATTGCCTGTATTGACCCTGAATCTGATTGGCTCACTGAATCCATTCGACCCAAGTCATCATCCTATGATGATAATTCTTTTGAGAGCAATTGTAGTACATCACAACCAATCGCTGTCTTTGTAATTGCCATTGATGCCTTACGATTATTCTTCTCTTTGATCTTCCACAATGCTCAAACATAACTCAGCTCAGCCGATCAAATCAGCGTCATGAAGGTAGATTGCTTTCCTGTTGATAATTGGTTTCAACATCTATATCTACATCCTTGTTACTCCTATATTGATACTTTTAACATAAACAAGAGTTTGAAACGAAAAGAAGAATCTTGAAGACCTGTTGCTATGATAATCACTTTAAAGCCTTGCAGTTTCTCGCTGGAGGGTACTCCATGGTTCCCTTCGAATTTTTCAAAGTTTAAGTTTGAATAGTCAATAATATCAAGTAGATATTGAGGCTCTGTGATTTCCTATAAAATGTAGACTGAATCCTTTACAGTTCCCGATTGTCTTTTATACGAAGCATTTCAAGACACCTTCTATAAACTTCGATGCAAAATTTCTGTGAATTGTAATGATAACCCATCGCATCATCCTTTTTTTAAATTTACAAACCCATTAGAAAGCCATTTTGGGCTTTTCTAGCAAAATCAACCTAGACCAAAGCCCTCAGACGAAAATTCCATAATTTTTTTACAACCTGGAAGTGAAAATAAGGTATATTTTTGAAAATCAACCTTAAGTTTCTTCTAATTGTTTTCAATTCAATGAAAATTTCCCATTTTTACAATTTGCTCCATGCCGTGGTATTTCTAACAAAACTACTTCGAATATTTTAGCCAAGAAAATAAAAGAATTTGTTTCAATTTATAAATTTTAACCATTTTTCCTTAAAAAGACTTAATATGCCTTATAATTCATTCAATCCTTTTTTTCGAAAAATAAACAACAATCTTTTGTATTTAAATATCGTTTTTAATGTCTAATATTGTCCTTCCTACTTTGTCAGATCCCAGTTAGTATATCTCTTGAAATAGCCTCAACGCTATTCCTAAAACCCCGCGTCTCTCATTTCCTGATATTTCGGCAATTCCAAGACCCAAATTTACGACGCTTTTAACTCTTACCTCGATTAGTCGGCGACGGAATCCTCTCCTCCTCCCCCTCCCCACTACTTCGGACATTTCCACCGGCCATTCCCGACCGTCTGCTTTGACTGTCCTCCAACGTCGTCTCCAGCAGGTGGACTGCCTCCTCCGACTCAGACATCGGCACGAGCGGATGTCGCGACAGAGGGGTTTGGCCGATTCCCGGCGGAGTCTTGGAGTTGGTGGTGGGAGAGAGGGAGTTGGCGCGACTGGACTTTGACGGCGGGGTCTCACAGGGAGTCGCTGTATGACTGGACGTCGAGGTTGTGAAGACGGGTCGATTCGTCGTCATCGTCGTCGTCATCGGCGGCGGTGGTCGGGATGCGGAGGAGGAGTCGGAGCCCTCTTTCAACTCCTCGGCAGGAGGCGGTGTTGGTGAGGGGGGCAGGGGCAGGGGAAAACGCGAATCACCCGCCGTTTCGGAGATAGGGGAATCGGCTTGTGTTAAGGGGGAGTTTTGGTCGTTGGGAGCAACCTTAAAGTAAAAGAAAAGAGTTACTAGGAAGTTGGGTAGAGATGTGCAAGCATCCTACCCTTTGCTCTTAAGAGATTCAAGCCTTCCTCATTCATGGGTGAAAGAATTGAAGGAATGTCAAAGCTCTAACTCATATCCCACAAACCGGTTTTCAAGTGTAGGAAGCTACTGTCTACTCCGCTTATCATGACACCTCGAGACTTGAGAATGCTTTTAGACACCTAGTCATAAGGCACCCGCTTTTCAAGTTTAGAAATCTTTCTTTTTATGGATTAAACTATTTTTAACTGCCAATTCATCAACTGAGAAAGCAGGCTAAACTTTTTCAAGGCCTGCTTCTTCAAAAACCAACTCAACTCAACTCAACCCATTTTCTGTTGACAAAACTTACGCCTTCATCAGTGGGTAATGAGGTGATACGACTGTCGGTGTCTAGACAAGGCGAGGTGACGGCTGACGCGTTCCGAAGACGACTTTCCACGGCTTCCAGCCGAGCTTCCAGCTCACGAACTCGCTGCTCGGCCTCCAATCTGGCTGCTCGTTCACTCGCCAAACGCTCTCTGTCAACGGATGCACAAAAAGAGCATTTTTTATGGAAATTGACCACTTTGAAGTGTCGTATTGTTTTACTAACTTGTCTTCAAATCACGTGACCTACCCTTTCTCCTCTTAAGGTTGACGTCAGGGGCTGTTGGATCAACTTAATTGTAACCATCTAATTAACTCACATTTCTGAATTCGCCCAATGCGTGTTTCGCATTAATCTCTCTAGAAAAGTGAGATTTATGTTGGTTTTTCAAGGAAGTTTAAATTACGTGATATATTTCGTCCCGCAAAAATTTTCTGGAAAAAAATTTAAATGCGAAGGGAGAGAAGAAAATGTAGTACAACTGGTGATTAAAATGAAAAAAATACATTTAAAATCGGATTGAAGTTTAGCAGTTAATTAATTAACTTCATCAAATAATTATATGTGCTTTCCATAATTATATATGACTTCCTTCCATGACCAGTAACAAATCTATCCACCAAAGTTTGTTTGTTCACTTGAGCAATAGCTCAAATTACGCTTTTATCTGTTGGCTATGAATAGAACCGTTGAACACATTATCGTGGGTAATAGCTCTAGACACCATCGGCTAAGTAAACCCATCTCTCCATATATCTACCAGGGTTTCTATTTAACTTAACCACAAAATAAGCCAACCCGAGTCGATTTTAATGGGGAATTTCAGACCCGAGACGGTCATAAAATCGTCAAGACTCATCTGATGGAGCATTTAAACAACGGTTACTAGGTGAAGTAGTTCTCTGAACCTTTTTTCCAACCCAAATATGTCAAATTCAGTCTACATTTGGAATTCACCAAACACGTTTCAATCATATAACGAGAATATCGTCACCTTCTTAGAAAAGGATCTTCCCCTAAATGGATTAGATTTTAATTTATTAATATAAATTATATTATTATATATTAGTATTAATATTTTATATATTAATTATATTTATAATATATTTATATTACCATTTAAATAAAATATATTTTCTTATCATATGAACCTGTTTACTGTTTACTGAGTATCGCTATTGTATCCACTTTTCTTAATCCTCAAAGGACTATTAATGATAAAGTTGCTGGTAAATCGTAAACCGACTGAGAAATCACCAATTACATGCTGTATTCAACAAAAGCAATGCGACTAACGCTCGAATTAAAAGAATTCTCTGCAAATGCACCAAATCTAACATTTACCTGGAACATATCTTTGTGTCCGGTTATTAGTCTAAACTGTGCTGACTCATCGTAACTGCAGTTTATTTCCCAGAAATTTATCCGAACAAAATTAATAAAAATGTTAAACTAAATCTGTCTTTTCGGGTTTAATCGACCGAATTTTTGTTTTAGTGCTCTGTAAAATAAGTCTTAACCCATCTAAATACTCCTTAAAAGTGATTCCCAGGAATTATAAGATACTCTGGTAATTTCAATGGGTTTTAAATAGTAATGAAATCTTACCTTTAATACACAGAAGTCACCATGGGATTTCTGCATATCCTAGCGAGCTAGTGGTACAGCTTTTGTCAAATTTGCAGCTCATTATGGTAGTGATAATACAAAGTCATCGGCCTCACCGAGACTTAGACGGTGTGCATCAATCATTATTCTGTGCTTGTTAGCACTCCTGTGATTCTGACTATTATTTTGAATACCTATGAAGATAGACCATATAGAAAAATGTTGTACTACGAATTTCAAGACAAATCGAACACTTTTTCGACTTAAAAAAAGCGTGCTTTGAAACAAGGTTAAAAACTATCAAATGTAGGTTATCAGTAGAATAAAAAGGAACACAGATCATCGACGATTTAGAAGAAGTCAATATGGAACTCATGCTCTAGTTTACCCGTGAATACAGCCATCTAACAAAGGAGCAGATGAATTTCATAACAACTCTTGGTAGGAAAGACCAAGAACCTCAGAAATGGCGAAGAACACGGAAGTCTTTGAAGTGATCTCTCCTTAAAAAATCACAATTTAAGCAGACGAAGATCACTTCCCGGCAAAACCTTTCACCGCCAAAGCTTCAGGAACTTAAATCAAGTCAAAATATCAAAAGGAAGGCCCGAATTCGGCTCATTCATCTTCCTGGGTTACGCAGGAAGTGTTTATCCATCAAAGGTCTTTGAACTCAGGAGCATCGACTTTTCTGGAAATAAGCTCATACATAGATATCAATTTTGTAAAATAAATTAATTCAGTATAAATTTCGAAAAAAATTTTTATTGGTAAACGGATAAAATTCTTTTTTCCAAACAAGAACCCGACTCCTTTTACTGTTGGACTAACTCTTCTCGCAAATACATTGAGCATTACCTTTAGAAATTCCTGAGCAATTATTATTATTCGGATCTTAGCTAGTCATAGTTAAGATTCAAAATGGCTTGCTTGGTCGGTGATAGGAATGCGCATGCTTTGTGAAATATGCTTCAGCAGAGGCATCACGTGATTGTGCTTTAAACATAATTCATATCCAGAGAACGGCTTAGTATTCCGTTTGATCATTTTCCCCGGAGGAAAATATAATGAGGGAAGGCTTGTTGGGAAGCATTTACCAATTACTCCCCAGAAATAACTTCTGGATATTACATTTTCCGACTGAAGTTTCGAATTAACTACCAAATCGGTAGAGTAAAATACTCTGGATATTTTAACTAAAAATGGAATAAAAATTTCGCCAAAAATTTTAAATGTAAGATTTTTAAATTAGTAAATATTTAAAGGAAATATATGCAGTATTTCGGATAAAGTACTAATTTTTGAGTTGAACTATTTTTGAGAAAAAAAATTCTCGAGAAATCATGGTATAAATCGGTTAAAATTATTTAAAAAATGAATTTATAAGCAAAGTTATTTTGTTATGTTATTATTGTTATTCTACAATAAATAACATATTTTTGCATAATTTTAAAATGATTCCGGCTAATTTAATATTAAATCGTGTGTAGATTCGATACCTCTATCAAAATATCTGAAAATGCAGTTAAAAAGTGAAATTTCCGCATGTATTTTTTCAAAAAGGCGGTGCCTGAAAATATTTGTTCTGATATCCATGTACGATGAATCGGAATTATACACTGAAAACAATTTTTTTCAGCGTTTTTACAGAATACAGTTAACATTTTCATTACAATGGCATTATTGAATCAGTCTTTAGATTCAACATGGATGCAAGCCACTATATCAAAAAATCTGTAGTTTTAAATCAAGCAGAGAAATACAAGTCGATTATTTGGAAGATTCCCTTAGTTTTCCGTTTATTAAACTCTCTTAAGGGAGTTGAAATTCTGGTGCGTTCGTTGAAAGACAAATTCCAAGCAGTCCAACAAGTCACATGATTTGGTGTCTGTCGCAGATTGAAGTCTAACTAATTATTCTGTCTACTTTTCACATCTGCTGGGAGGGCTTTATTAAAAAAGAGCACAATTTTTTAGAAAAAATAAAAGCTAACATTATTAGAAGCAAATATTCTCGTTTTTACCACTGAAACCGAAAACTATTCTATAATAATACTTTTTTTATTTTATAAAATTAAAATTGTGACAGAACTTATGGGTTGGCCTGATACTTTGCTATAGAAACAATACCACGAGAATCTCCTTCACATTAAATCAAAATTAAACCACAAAACAAAACTTTTTATGCACTTACACCTTATTTTAAACCTTT
The DNA here is from genome assembly GCA_030710315.1 of Anomotaenia brevis. Taxonomy (NCBI): domain Eukaryota; kingdom Metazoa; phylum Platyhelminthes; class Cestoda; order Cyclophyllidea; family Dilepididae; genus Anomotaenia; species Anomotaenia brevis. The sequence continues at coordinate 217,298 of JAUOZQ010000027.1, forward strand.
TTAGGTTTATGTAAAGGTTAAAAGTAATGAAAACGGCAAGATACTTCAACTAACCTCTCCTGATCCCTAAAGGCGCTTTCCTGCTGGGCTTGGGAGCGCAACTGCTGAACCTCGATGGGCATGGGTTTGCGCCGTCGGCTGTAGAGCTCATTGTTACCGATGCAGAGGTCCAGGATCTTCTTGTTCACTCGGACACTCTCTGTCATGAAGACCAGGTCCTGTGTAAATCACATGTCAAGTTAGTTCCTCGTCGGCATTGTAAATATTAGTGTCTTGTGAATCAATTACATGATCCTAAGCTCTACAACAATTTATTATAGAAATTTTATAACAAATATTATAAATATTATATATTTTTAGTTGCTTCTCAAATTACGCCGACATTTGACATGGGTCATTTTTTCTATAATGTTAACCCCGTCATTGAGAAACGAAAGTTCATGATTGTGTCTCATTTGTTAGAAAAAATTACCTGTTTGATTTTATTAATTGTTTTTAAAAAAAGATATGAATTAATAACCAAGGGGTTAACCAGCAAATATTGTCGCAATAAACTAAAAAACACAACTACCAGAACCACTTTTGGATGAATAAAAGGTGATTTTATTTCTATGCTCTGAAGAGATGAAAATGACATGCACGGAATTCTTCTAACACCATCAAAACTGGCATTTTTTAGAAACGAAATCCCGAATGTACGCCTGAGTAATTCTCCTTGAAAGTGTTTTAAGCATGCTAAAAACTGCTACATTATTGCTAATGTAAGCGGACTAGTTTCTGCCTAATAGCATTTACCAAAGTCAAAACAAGCGCTTCTTCTGTGCATGTATCTGAAATGCACATTTTTGGTAAATTGGCAGAAATCAAAAGAGCATTTTATAATGTTAAAAGAAGTTTAACAGTGCTTTTTTGTGATTAGAAGCATTAAAATTTGATTAAGTCTTGTTTTACAGACCAGTAGAATTACAATTTGCGTTATTAAAAGTGCCTTTTTTAGTGAGACGTACCCAAGAATCATCTGAGGTGCACAATCCTTAAAATGAAACTCGGTAGCAGTCAAAAGAGATCTTGCATCAACATGTTAGGCTCCCTAGATAGTGGTTTTTGTAAGTCGGGAATGGCGCTAGCCAAAACCAAGAAGGGAACCTGATGGGAATAAAAGTCCTTTTTCGTGGGCTCACTTTAAATTATTTGCACCTAAAGTAGCAACAATTAAAGCTCAAACCTACCGTTAGCATTAAGGAGTTTGACGTTTTAGTAAATCGTACCACCCTTAAGGAGCAAGAATTTGTGTATCTAGAGCTTCTATCGGGTCAAAAAGGCAAATTTTTGTTTAACAGAACAAATCGAGGAGTTTATGAAAAAGAATTTGTTGATAAAATAACTTGCAGAAGATGGTGGAGATTTCACACTCCGCGACTTCTTTTAATTGTTCAAAATTCAGACAGAACTTATGAAATGGCCTAATAAAATATTTATTTGATGAACAAATATAGTGTGATTTCTAATTTAAACTATTAAAAAAAGCATTTAAGGACAATTGGGTTGAATTTATCGATTAGCGTATTCTCATTAAATGAGGTCCCTTCTCAGAGTTTCAAACCCCCTTTTACTTTGGAAGCACCCACTAATAATTACCCTGGAAACAAAGTGTGCATTAGCCAGTTTTTCCTAATAATTTATACCCCTGTTCGTGATTCGGTGATTTTAACACCGGTTTTATAGACAGCGCCAACAAACGAGTGGTTTTTTTCCAATAAACTTCATGAAACCCCAATTAGTTCTCTGCAGTTGGAAAAAACTTTCTCTTGTATTTTTATTGTTTTAACAAAATTAAATAGCATAAATGAATAAAAACTTACGGGACTTTTCTTGTCGATCGGTTTGATGGTGAATTTGCGATCGGTAAAGGCGATATTTCGGATTTCGGACCACGGAAAACCAACTTTTGGATACAGTCTAAAATGAATATTTAATGTTTTTAATTTTGGAAAAAACCTCTTTTAAAATGTATGAAGTTCGAAATGAATTGAAGGTTATTTCTCCAAAATAATAAATTGAAATTGAATAACAAATTCTAAAATAGGCAAATTAAATGACAAATATCAATTCACTTAAGTGTTCTTTTTCAAATATCAAGGGTAAACGTTTTTCATACCGACGTTTCAATTATTATAAATTACTAATTAAACTGTAAACTTTTACAGCTGATCACAAATTGAAAAGAAGTATTTTATTCAAATTCAGTTTTCATCTAGTAGTTAATCGGTTCGAAATTAACGTGGTGATTATTTCTTACAAAAAACCTGAGCCAAAAGTCGAGAAACCGCAATAAATAAACCTTTTTTCAAATTAGGAAACTTGCAACAAAATGAGCTAAAGCCGGAGTAAGACATAAATAAAGATATTCCAAAGGAAATTTACCTAAACTGAGAGATTCCCACTCTCTGGAATCCCGAGATTAGAATTTTAAATGATTGTTTTTTAAAAATAGAGCAAATTTTCAGTGGACTCAAAGGGAATAAATTAGACAGGCTTTACTCGACCGATTCTGGGCCAAAGTTAGTGCCATATCTTCAGGAAATTATATATATTTATAACTTTTTAGCCATTAAAAATCGTGCTTTATTTTCCCGAAAATATGATTGGTTGTTTAAGCCATTGCTCATTGCGTCTCATAAACGTTCCGAATTGCGACGTGAATTCATTTCCTTACCTCTTTTCGATTTATGAATTTATTTGAGAAACATAGCCAGAAATCAGCAGTTAGTTATTCGTATGCAAAGCTAGACAACCCAGAAAACCCAGAAGCGCGACGTTTAGTGATTGGATCACGAAGTCCGTCTGCAATGTCTGCTCCACTTAAATTCGCCAATTCCTCATTCTCAAAAAACGGTAATTTCAGCTCTAACATTTATTAGACAATAAATATTTTCTCGAAGTCATTTTGTGCAGCAGTTAAACACAAATGTCAAATGATTTTAAATTTGGCTCTTCCCAGAATGGAATGGTGAAAATTTTGCACCGTTTTAATCAGGAGCTAAAGAAAATGACCCCCCGAGAATCCCAGACTAAAAAGCAACGACGATTTTCTAAATAATATTGGGATTTGAACTACACACACAACATAATTTACCTGGGCATTTATGCCTTACATTTGTTTTGAAATTTACTAAACGATGCTAACTTTCGGAACTAATTTCAATGCACATTATTGGATTAATAGATTGTAATTAGTGGACCAATAGAAAACGGAATTCAAAAGGTCTCGTAGAAGTTTTTGAATTATTTTCGAGCATAACTAAAGCGCAGCAAAACTTTCCAGCACTTTCGAGGTGATTTGTTGTTATATTCATAGCTTTGCTATTAGTATTAGTTATTATTTTATGTTAATTCATGCATCTCCAACTCATAATAAATTAACTAATCAATGTTTTTTGAATTTGTGGAGACGAAAATGGCAGTTAATTATTAATTTTTTTTGTATGTATGACTGAAAAATGGTTCAGTATCCACCTGGTAATTTTGCTCTGCTTCTGTTAATTATTTCGTTTATCGATAGGCCATCAGCCCAACTGCGAAGCATTAAATTTTAAATATTTATTTCCCAAATTATAAAATCATTCTTCTAATGAACTTGAGCCTACATTAGACTGTAAGGTAAAGGAAGACAATTACCAAAACAAGTCCAACGTTTGGAACTCTTTAAAAACACGATGGAGGGAAATTGTAAGCTTGTCATTTATTAGAGGTTGTTTTATTACTGACCGAATTCAAAACATATATTATTGGATTATGCGATTTATGGATCCATAAAAACGGAGTTTTATTAAAATTCAAATATTACCTATAATTACTATTTGACCAAGCAGACAAAAGACCATATTTGTGCTCTTTTTATAAATAACAAATTTCCACCGTCAAATTATTTTAAATTTGGCACAAAACCTGCTAGATAATTAAAAAATGTTTGCCGCTATGCTTAGCGTGGCCTAGAAAGCTTTTTCTATAAAAATGGTGAAAATTTTGCAAGATTTTTATCCAAAAGGATAAAGATGATCCTCGAGAATCCTATGCAAAGGAGTAACGACGATTTTACAAAATTATTGGGATTTTTAAGGGGGATTCAAATATCGACAAAGAAAAACACTTATATGGCTGACTTTGGCTTGGCATTTATGCCATAAATTTGCTTTTAAGTTGATTAATTTTTACTACAAAGTTTACTACACATTTCACTGGATTATATGGTTAATAGGCCATTGAAAACAAAGTTAAAGGTTCCTTGAATTAAGTACGACCACAACTAAGGAGCAACTGAACATTTCAGCGTCTTCGCGGACTAATAATCTGGCGCAGTAATTCAACAGATTTTGAAATTAAAAATTAGACAGTCAAATGATCTTGAATTTGGCACAGCACATTTAATTTAATGCTTTTATTATAAAGCTGACGGAAACTCAACATGAATTTCTTCCAAACATCAATAAAAACCCCTAGAACCCCAGAGGAAGGAGTAACGGTGTTTTTCTAAGGCAATTGTAGTTTTTAGAAGATTCAAATGAACCACGAAAACCCCGCACATTGCGTATTTAACATGGGCATTTGTGCCAAAAATTGGGTCATTGGCATGCAATGTCAGACGGCTTGGTAACGCAGAAACCAGACATTTATCGCGAGAGACAATTTTCTGTTTGAAATGGCTGCGCCAGTTGTGAAGGTGCTCACTGCACACAATTTCAACTTACCATTAGTGATTTAACTTGCAAAATTTCCAACAACAAGTTTAGATTAATGTTTCAAAGAAACGCATTACAAAGTGTCAATAAAAGATTGCTATTGTTACAAGCTGCTTTTAGTTGAACAATTGTTACAAGTCGTTATTAAGCCTGAGACCTCACAGTGAAGACTTCAAATTTTGTTTTGAAGTAACTTTAAGCGCATGAAGAGATAGAACAGGACTGCTCGAGTAAAACACCGAAAATACCAAGAAATTTACCTTGAACACTCACTTATAAAGGCAATTTGTGGTGAAACTCTTGCCGGAGAGCTTTAATTTTAAGTAAAAATTGGTATCAGCTCACTTTTGAAGGTTTTAGATCATTTTGAAGCACGCAAACTCTGATTGGGTTCTTTGCTCCAAAAATTGTGGAGGCTTTTTAATTTAGCAACTTACTTTAGAATAAAATTATTTTACTTTATTTCTAGAGATTTTGCATTCCTGTTGGAAAGTAAACAAGATTCACAAGACCTTCCCGCAGTTCAGGTTAACAAAGTGTGGTTTTATTGATAAAAATCACGGGACTGCTCAAACTAAACTTCACTCTTAACTTAAGTGTAGTGTAGCGGGAGTTTTGCCACTCTTAATGAGTTGAGGTTTCAAGCAAATCAATATATTTAGTGCTCCGTTGATTAAAACAAATTTTTATTGGCCCTAGGAGTAGCATTACTCAATAGAAATAGCGGGAAATAATTCAGAAGATATTCTGTTTCGGTTAGTTTGTATGAATCTCTGCAAACTCCAATTCGGTTTCTTAGAGCTGAAATGTCTTTAAAATGGGTGAAATCTAAGATACAAAGCCGAAATATTTCACAGACACTCTTCATTTCACTAAAATTGCATATATATATTTTGAATGTTGGTGAAGACAATTAAATTCCTACAAAATTCTTTCAGAATTAATATTAACAATCGATTTTTATATTCTAAGGTTCGCCAAAATTGCTCCCAAATTGGATTTAATCTTAACAGAGTAACGGCCCGTTTCAGCAACCGAGGGATTCGAAATTTCTAAGAATCCCTAACAAAACGATTGGTTTCTTTCAAATACTGAATCGTCATCTTTTAACTCAACCGTACTACTTACTTAATTACTTAATTACCTACATACTTACTTTTTAATTTTAATATTGCCCAAAAGTTCAATTTTTTATGAATAACAACCCAATCGATTTCGCTCTCTATTGATCCGAGATAACCAGGTTCCAATGGACAATACCTTCTACATCACAAAGTAGCCACAATTTGAAAGTGCAGATGATTTGAAAGATCTTTGTAAAACTTTGTTATATTTCGGTCATTAGGTAACACCAAAACTAAAGTACAAACCTCCGATCGGCAGACTAACGCTATATAATTTTTATTTTGGACAAGAGCTCAGAATTCCTATGAAAAAACACTAAGACCAATTAGAGCCCGCTCAAAATTTGGTTCGGTACAGGATTGTGCAGCATTGTGCCAGCATCTTTTTAAGGTCAACTTGACAAATACGCACTTTTTTTCCATGAAGTCGAAGTGGTTGAATAGTTTAACAAATTTTGAAAGTGCAAATTTCCGTTTGGAAGTGACATTTCGCAGCCGTACTAACACGGTTTGAGCTATGCATATTGCACAGATGAGTTAATAAATGCAGATTTTGGCTTGGAATTTATGGCATGAAGTTGCCAACTAGTATGCAAAGCGAGGCGGCTTGGGAAAACGAGAGACCAGACGTTTTCATTGTTCGGGTGTGTCCGAAATGGCTGGGTGATTTAGTACTGCTGTTTGCCCATTACTAAAATTTACACTGAGGAGTGGAATGGAGCAAAAAACTTCAGAAAATATGAGACACAGTTCTATTTAAATTAACTGCCTTAAAATGGTTACAACCCTATGAAAATGACAGTCCTCAGACCAATGTCTATATCTCGAGCAGTTAAAAAAAGTGCACTAGCCCAGAACACCCAAAAAGCTAGCAGAACTGCAGCAGAGGGCAACAGGGGCCCGGAGTGACTGTGAATTGCATACGACGCGACTCCTTCTGCGTCGTTGCGGTCAAAGTGCGCGGCGACGTTTGTTGGGGTATAGAAGAACAGCGCAGTGTACCACCTGCTCGTGCCAGGAAAAGGGCACTTCCGCTGTTGCGAAATGCCACTAACCGGTGAAACCGCAAACGAAAAAAAAATCACTAAGAAAAAGTCCATCAGGCCTGGAATAGAAGAATTTAGATTTCAGAAATGAGTAGAGTTCTGGGTTGATTACCACCATGGTAGATGATGGGGAAACAATTACCCGTGTTTTATCAGCTAAGATTAAGGCATTGGGATAATACAGAAATGAAAATAGAAATAAAAATTTACAATCGCATAAATAATTTATGGAAAGTGCAAGGTACCTCAGGTTTTTCAATGTATTACACGATAAGGCAACAATTATTCCATATTTATCAAAAAAGATCACGGTTTGCGTTAAGCGAATTTTATTTAAAACTCTATGTAAAAAATGCTAAAAATAATTTTTATCCGGAGATTCTAACAATTACACTTATCTGCAACTACACTGTAACTTCAGTTCGATTTGTATAAATGAAATATTCAAGACATCGATAGTGATAAACGCCACTTTTGAGTAAAAAATCCGCAGTGCAAACAGTATTATCTCGACTAAAAATTAAGGTAAATTACTTGATTAAATAATCGTTTTATTAAGAAATAACAAGGTTTTTGGATTTACAAAAAATTGAAAGGAAATCCAGCATTTTAAACTATCAAAATTACTTCCGTAATACACGATTTAAATAGATTTATTTAAGGTAATAACTTGCAAACCAAAATTTTAGTGGCAACTCATTACATCGCGTTTCTAAAGTGAACGTTGTTTCTTTTGCATTAAATGCTATATTTGCTTTATTAGAAAACGCTGATAAGACACAACGTGTTTGAAAAATCACCCAAATAAGGCAAAATGCCTCTCAAAATTGCAAAATTTGGGTGTAAAATCAGAGCTAACGTGACAGGATGAGATAAAACCAACTTTGAGGAAAAGGAACTTTAACTGTTCAAAATGTTTTTGGATAACCGATCTGCTTCTTCGAAACTGCGTCACATTTGAGCCAAATAAGGAGTGAATGGGTTACCATGACAGAGACCGAAAATGTCTACTAAACAGATCAATTTACGTATTTTCATGATATCAGAAAAAAATATGAGTGACTTATCCGGAGGCTTGCATTTGCTATTAAATACTGCGTTTTGCAGCAAAAAAAACCTATTTTGTCAGCATTCTCAGAAACATCATTTTTAAATCAATGATTTACTCGTTTTAGATGACAAATGGAATGCTAAAAAGTGGTTTGTGTTACAGAACAATGGCCATAGCAGTTGCACAAATTGATGGACGATTTTTTTCTCCCAAAATTATTACGATAAATGAAAAACTCGAATTAGAGCTAAAGCCTGAGCCATTGTCAACGTAGAATAATTAAAAATATCAAAAATATCTTTTAGAATACTTTGTTTGATTTACTAAAATAGTATTTACCAGCAGATTACAAGTAAAGCAGAATATCTGAAAGCCTTTTAACAAAATTTAAGACTTTTCGATTAATGAAATTGAAAAATCACTTTTGTAAGAATTTTTCACTTTCAACTTCGAAAGGCCGCTTGAAAATAAATTTTAAGTCGTTGATCTGGCATTTGTTATCAGTTAACACCTGAAAATAGATCTTTTACATCTAAAAACTGACATTTGAAATATGTTATAATTAGTAATTGAACACATTATTAAAAATAATTTGTCTTCCGAAATTGGGAAAGCAAATAAGAAGTTGAAAGGTTTAAACATTACAATATTTCAGTCTTTTTTTATCCAAAAATTTAATTTAAAGTAGTAGATGGAAACAGAATCGAAATGATTAACCTAATTTACATAAATTAGCAATATTTTGGGTTCCCTAATGACAAATCACATGTTAACCTATCATTTGTTTAAATTACTCTATCTAAAATTGTGTTATATCTGCTGTTTGGCCTTTTTCAAACAGTATATCAGATTAATTTCATAATTTGATATCCACGAATGGACCTTAATTATTTAGAAATTAAAAAGACAAAATAATTGCATGATTCGATGGAAAAAAATCTCGCAAAATTGTCAATGTCAATAATAAATATCAAATTAAGTCATAAGCAATACAAATGTTGAAGTATAAAAATTGTTTTCAAATGTCAGTTGTAATAATTTGATTTGTCATCACTTTTTAAATGCGCCAAAATATTATCCAGCCACAGATTTTAATAGTTTTATTTTATTTTATTCCATAAAATTAGCAATATTTCCACTATTAAAATGGGAAATTTCATTTTGTTAGATTATTAATCAAAATTTTTCACTGTTACATTAGAAGAACGAGAGCTTTCATAAAGTTAAACAGACACCTCTCATGTATTAATAACTGACAGTTTCTCGTTTTCACCAAGAAAATTAGAGGAAGGTTAGGAGATAATTTTATCAGGAAGAACTTCATACAGAGGCGATTAACTGAACCCAAAAACAGGCTCAGGTGTTCAAAGAGTCACGACTCACTTGTCAGGCGGTTTGTAGACAGCTAGACCGAAAGCGTCGATGCCCAGCAGCAGGGGAGTTCCACGCCGATTGAAGATCTCGAAGAAATCGACGCCGTAGGTCCTCAGTCCCTCAGCTATCTGGAGGTACTGCAGCATCGCCGTCTGCGGGTACATGCCCTGGTGCTCCGCGTACCATCGCATCACTAGCGTCATCCACTCCTCTGAACGCAGGTCGCACTCCACCAGAGTTCTGGAAAGAGAAAGAGGAACTTCAGCTTGAAAATCGATAATCCAAGTCTCCCGTCCTTTGTTAACTGGTTATTGATTACTTCAGTTAAGAAGATTGAGCTCTGCAGAGCACGTAGACTAAAAAATCTTTAAGTAGTTTAGTTTTTCCGGCTCCCATCAACAATTTGAAGGTAAATTCGAGGAAATATTTTTGAAAAATGATTTGAATAAAGTAATCTGATATAGTAGGGAACTACTCCGAGCCATATCTGTGTCGATTAATTTGCCTAAACAAATAAACCTTATAGCTAGCTTAGTTAAATTTATTCACTTATTCAAATGATGATTGCGTATGTTTGCGCATTTCTACGAAACTGCAATAACAAGTTATGCTGCAAAATATAGAGCAGTATGATTGAAAATAACCTTGTTTTACTTTTAGATAATAAGAAAAACATTTCTTGAAATCAATAAAAATCTTTAGAGAAGAGTTACGGAGTAGCGAAAACTATACTCGGGCATGTTGCAATTTGTCATCCCAAACATGAGAGAATTCCAAAAAAATTTTCGGTATTTACTAAAATGATTTTGATAAATTAAATGATTTTTTTCAGAGGAAATATAAAACACGATGTTTAATTTGCTCAACAAATGGCATTTAATAAAAATATTTTACTCAAAAGCGGAAAATACCTAGAGAAGACCAATTGATTGTCCTAAATTAAATAATAAATTAAAATAGTTCAGCCTTTTCATTAAAGTATTAGAAGCACGTTTAAAAGGTTTTTTTGTTTTTTGAAAGCGCTTATTAAAGTAATAGTAGTGAACTAGAAGACAATTGGAAATTTAAATATATAGACAGAATTAAATTACATTTCAGCGAACAGGAATTAAGAGTGAAAAATGTTTCTCTTCATAAAATATCTGCTTGAATAGTCACTGAAAAATTTTGCGATTCTGCCGAACGACTCCCAAAAACGTTAAAATGAATCCATTTGTACCATCATATTAATTCAGAAACAGAGAAGATGAAAAACTGTAAAAGCGTAATGACTTTCGGTATATTCTACCATTACTTGAACTTTATTGCTAATTCACTATTTTATTCTACATTATTGAATATGGGGAGCTAAATTTAGCTTTGTTTTTGTTAAGCTAATCAATTGCTTCTTATCTAAGCTTAGGAATAATTCAGCTTAGAGGGCTTTGCCGACTATTTGTCCACATAAACAAAGAATGTGATTATTTGCTTATTTATAGATTTTAAAACAACTGTATTATATATATATATATATCATCCGTCAAGAAGGCGACACAATTTGTAGCATCTTGAAATAGTAGAGAATCGATTTGAGGTCATTCTTGCTATATGTTCCAAAATAAACTAGTTTTCAATATAAATATTTTAAGTTAGATCAAATAGTATTAACGAACAGTCAGAAGGAAAGTTAAACATTTTTTTATTTGTAACTGGCTTCTAAACTCATATTTTTAGTATATTTTTATTCCTACTATTGTAAAATGGTAATACATAGATCACTCCACAAGTTCTGTCGTAATTTGATTTTTTAGATTATCAAAATTATATTTTGTCGAAACTGCAAGCGTGGTAGGACAAATGGCGTCTTAAACGTCCACAGTTGATACAAAATTATCTCTATTAGAATTTACAGAATTATACAGTAATATTACACTTTATTTTACAATAAAAAATCCTTCAAAGTGGAAATTGCTGAAAGAAAATCATCCACTTTTAGGCAGTTGAATCCGATCTAGTTATGAAGCTACGATAAACCTTAAGATTGAATTTTGTCATATATTTATTTATTTACAAATTAATCAAGCAAAATTTACTTATAATGTGCTGTAAAACAATATTTGATATTGATATGAAAATAGTGCTAAACTGTATCACAAATTATGAAATGTCCTTTAAGTTTCATTGAATTAAAGATGGGTAAAAACAGACTTTGAAGTCCTGCCAAACGTCCAAATTATAGCTCTCAAAGAACCCATTCCAATAACTTCTTATCTGGCCTGAGTTAATGAAGCCTGACTGCACAATTTCACAGTCACTAGCACACCGAAGGAGAACATCTCAGTTAAGGCTCCCATCGAAAGGACTGGCTCTCTCCAAGCAATTAAAAGTAGGAAGAATATTAATGACAACTCGACGTACTAGGCCATATTCCGGGTGACCAAGTAGTACCAGCAGCAGCAGCAGTAGTAGTAGGAGAGTGGGCTTGTGAGTGCTAGACTTCTGCATGATATTTGCATGCTAATGGGCAAGCTACGACTACCACCAGGCCTATTCAGCTAATCACTCCATCGTCACCAACACCTCCAAGCCTGAAAATGACGCGTATAACGAGCAACACCACTGTGTAATTACCATCTTACGTAGAGAGGGCTGCAGGAGCACATAACTGTTTTTGACGGATATTTAAACATGGTTAGAACCTTAGAAAATGGTGTTTCAAGAGGGAAAACGTCTTCCTCAGCAAGACAGGTCTAGCCGAGGGTTGTAGAAATTGTCCATGAGAGATTGTCGGACTCTCACATTGAACCGCTAGAGAAGATCGCAAAACCACGGCTCCTAGAACCACTGCAGAATCCAGTTTCGATGAAAACTGTCCCTCACTGAGAGCTGCACTTCGAAAAACTCAACTCTCAAAGAGAGACGCTTCAAAGCGTTTAGAGTGAATTGGTCTGTTCTCCGATGAGTGGAAAATTCGATTTTCTCTGACCAATCATCTTGATTTGCCTTATCTCTGACCTCCCACTGCCGAGTGTACGTTTGAAGACAGGCGAAAGAAGCATTTAATCGAGACTGCTGCATTCTCCAAGCCGTTAAACATGATGGGGTTCTTTGATGATCATCTGGGACGTCATTTTTGGGAATCCCTCCTTTATGTAGGGAAAAAATTAACAGCCAAGACTGCTTAGGTTTTAAGGTGATCTAAATCAGGAACACTTTGTGAATATACGTTTATCTCTGAGGTTGAGTTATTTACCGGAAAAAATGTTACGTTATAATAAACGCGTTTGTTTAGGGTGTCATAGCCTCGGACTTGCAAGAATTTGCAAGAATAATTCTCAGCCTTGGCTAACAAATCAAAAAAAGCAAACGAAATCTCCGATTTTCGATTAATTTTGGACAATTTCAAGATATGGATACAGCACTTCACAGAGGCTATGGATTTAAAATCGTCGGGCGTGACAGAATCGGTAAATACCGCCTACTTCTAAGAAGGCTCGATAATGCTGTTTACTAATTTTTTATTAATTACGTACTTCCTAGAAAATCCTGCATATGCTATGCTCATGTGAAAAGTCTCTTTTCACTCCCCTTTCGTATACTGTGCATCAAAGTCGCGATGAAAGACACAGTGGAGATTCCACTTTTTTCAAGTAGAGTTAACAAGATCTGCTCCGAGTTTCAGTTCAGCTCTTTTCTCCATCAGAATCTACAAAGCCTTGTTTTACCTTTAGAGAATTTGTAGTTCAGTCTGCATACGTCTTTAAGATAAGAGGTACCAATAGAAAAAATCCTTGTCTGATTGTCACAGACGGATACGCAACCTACAATACAACTGCGTCTGCCAATAACAATGAAATAAACCAATGATGTAGCGTGAATGGGCATCATTTAATGTGCCGTTTATCTCATCAGCGTCTACATTCGTTTAATGAACCAGACAATCTGATGGTTAGACAATAAACTGGCATAGTTATCCGCGTTCTATTTACCCTTTGCCAATCGGCTGTTGTCTGAACTAATCACCAGATAATTAGACGTCATTTGCGATTATTACTTGACATCGCGGTTTCTCAAATTATTCCACAGAATAAGCTAGATGATCGTTGGTGTCTTTTAGTCTAAACAGTAATTCGATAAGCAGTATTCATGTTGGAGATTCTTTAATCGAGTCAAAATTTTGCTCTTTGTAAGTCGAGTTATAAGGAGGTAGCCCAATGAATTGTTACTTACCATCAGGGGTAGCGATAAAGTCTTTTTTTAAGATTTTTTTGTAAAACTGAAAGAATACTGTCTTCTTAAAAACCGTTAGTCACTGTAACTCCCTTAAAAATGTGAAATACTTTAGATATAAAATGAAATGGTTAATTGATTACAAAAAGCTTTGGATTCATACACACCTACAAATGCGTCTCTTAAATTTCGAAATTAAAGTGTTTAGTCGATGTCTAAATAAATAAAATTCCTTTTTTTGCTAAAATTAATGAAAAAGTTTCTTGGTATATCTGAAACATCACATATTACTAAAATCCCCTTCAAATACGAAAAAAAATTAAGCAAACATCCTCGCTAAGACTAAATTTTGTTTTTTAGACAAATTTCAATCCCCTTTTTTATTTACAAGTGTAGAACTATTTTTTGTGGAAAAAATCAGCCAATTTCTTGGAATGAAGATGGAAATGTCAAGTTGGGCCGCTTAAATGTCCCAGCACTTATTCTTGTCATAACTTGAATGCATTGGTAAATACACAAGTGTGTTTGCTTTCGACCAATTCCTAATATTTAGTATTGCTGATTTGTAGCAAATTTACAAGAAAAAAAAACATTAAAAGTCCTTACGATTCTCTGAGCACAAGCAGTACTTAATGGTTCGTGTTGTTCATTGACGGGAGCTACACAATTGATTCACCAACAGAACACACAACGACGACCTTGGGCTTCATTTAGAACGAAATGTAAGACCCGGAATAAACCGGTTGCTCGCTGCAATTGAAACGTGTGACTATGTGGCGTTGACTATAAATTAAGCTCTCAAGTTATGAGATCGCTGCAGTGAGTAAATAATTAAAGTCAAACAGAGTTCTTTTTGCAATGCTTAAAAATGATGGAATTCGGATATGGAACAAGTTAAAAGCCATTTGAAGTAATAGATTGTATTCTGGTCATCCAAAAAGGTTTATTTATGCATCTTATGTCTACAATTCTAACAAAAAAACCAGGGCTGCATCATTTCTAATACGGATCGAGTATTTTTTGCGAAGAAAACTTGCTGATTTTTTTGACATGACTTCTGAGGTAATTGCAGCTAATCCTGTCCATTTAAATCATACTGAATACCTCTGTAGCAGCACCAAAGGTGATAATAACTCCACACCAGATTCCTTTACCCCATTGTCTGAAAACCAGGTGCCCAGTCTGAACCCAGAATTATAACTGACCGAAATGGCTCCTACCGCGATTTGGAAATATTTCATCCTAAAACACGGGTGTTCCGCCGGAGATATCTGGTAACGCACCTACCCAGACTAATGTGGACAAACCGTCTTCCTCTATTGATTTTCCCCTTCAATAGAGTTTAAGCAAGAACTTCATCGACTTCTAAATTTACAAAATACATAATAGACTCATCATGGTTTCTCATGAGGGTCACAGCTTCCACATCCTTTGCGCTACTTTATTGCCAATAAAAAATAAATTTAAGGCATAACTGGCATATAAATGCCTAAATTCACAGCTAGAATTCCAAAAATCTGCAAATAACATGGGCACAGCTACTTCTTAGGAGCATTTGGCTTAATTTAAAAATGCATTTGTATTAATTCTGTCGAATAGATTAGGAGGAAATGGTAAACAGTGGAAAGAACCTCGGAAAGAATGCATTTTCCCCCGTTCCACATTGCATAGACGAATGAAGGAGGCATGCTTCAATTACCACGACCTTTCAGACAGTAGTTTTCCCCAAGCATCAGCAAAGTTCTCGCCTAATTAAAAGGCTGTGGTAATCCTTTTTTCCAGTTCAAATTGCTCGAAAATTCGTCAACGAAAACATGACTGGGTAAATAGGCTCCTATGGAGTACAACCCGACCAAAAATGCTCCTCTACAAAGAGCTTGATGTCTGGAGATTGTGGTGGTTGCCAGGTGGGATGCTCAACTTCATTAGAATGTTCCTCGCGCCAGCTATTCCTGGACGATTCCAGTTGCTGTATAATTTGGTGCTGCATTAGCATCCTGAAAGGTGGCTGCGTTCCGCTTCGCACGAAATTCCAAAATATTCTCGGATGTTAATTCTTCCATGAAGGGAAAGCATTGACCCGACAGATTACCATCACTCTAGGACGGTTAATCTCATTTTCTAGGGAATAGCCGACACATCTACACATTGGTGACCCCTCCTAAGAGATCAGGGGATCGTCCAACTCCACCCGGAGTTATCTTCTCTTCAAAGTGGATTTTTACAACTAATTCGAGTCGCCTTGCCATGTTCCTCAACCCAACGAGATTGACGAGTCCACATCTTCTGTCGTGTTCTTCAGATCAGATCTCTATACAATTAATCATCCAGAGTTCATCGCTTCCTCAACCACCTGCATTCCAAACCTCACAGACCGCTGCACATCGCACAACTCCCTCAATGGAACACACGTTGCTTCTGCATTGGCTCAAGGTTAAGACACAAACAGAACACATTTGGGCTGTCTTCTAACATGTAAGTATCATTTCCGTAGTGAAATTCGTTAACCTATTGGGTTAGAATTTGCAGCAAACTCGATCAACTTAAAGGATACACAGTTAGATCGAATTGAGCTAGTGAAATCATGGCACACATCGTATTAATTTCACATAAAGACCATTAGAAATATATTAAGACATTTTTTTACGAAAGTCGCCAAACTTCAAGTTCCACATTTTTTTAATTCATGCCAATAAATGCGTCCATTTTTACTGGGAATTGAATATTTTGAAAGTGAGCTCGTGCAAAAGGTCCGAAATTATTTAAAAATAAATTTACTATAAGCCAGTGAAAAGTACTCACTAGAGAAATTAATTGCACAACAATTAGGCACGGAGGAACGGAATATTTACCTTCGATTTCCCCTGTCATATAAGTCATTTTTTTGTGAAAATCCGCTCGAACGTGCTTCCGAGCAAGAATAATATTAGATTAATCTAAGAGTTGTGCTATAAAATTCACAAATTTTTAACACAATGGAAATGAAATTTGTTAATTCTTCTTTATTCACTAAATGTTAAGGACTGGAATAAATTAACATTTTGGGAATCAAGAAATGGATTCACAAATGACATTTAATTTTAAGTATCTAAATTAACTTAATTGCAGATTACGCAATACAAAGTCAAAATTTTTTGTAGCCAATCTTTGATTTAAAAAGTGATCGACAGTACTGTTAATTCGGAATATTTATATGCAAAGTTAAAAGAAAAGCATTTTTATAATATTTTTGAATGTAGTAAATTAATTTCACCTCAAATATATGAAAACAATTTGTGTTGTTTTAATTTACCAAGATGCGGCATCCTTTAATGACGCTTAAAATAGACATGAGTAAGTCAAGTTCCATGATAAATTGGTGTCTAGCAAAAAGTTAGCCGTTTTTTTCACTTTTCAGAACTGCTTCGATTCAATTATGAAGAAAAATAAATATATTAGAAACTAAATAAACTGTAATTCAACGTAGACGAACTCACCGACGATTAGATTATAAATTTAGGAAGTTCATATTCGTTGCAAAAGAATGCAAGTCAAGGTGCAATCAAGTAAACTAACTAAAAGACCAAAATTACTCTTCATAGATCGAGATTATTAAATTCGACGTGTTGTTTAGTAGACGAATGTCAGACGAACTAAAAAAACTTGCGAAAAACAACTTGGTTGAATGTTTCTGAAGCATTTAGCTTGATTAGTAAAACCGCTTCTGAATCGCAGCAAATCACAAAACACAACAGATGAAATATAATCTCAAAAGTAATACGTCTTTTAAAAATTTGCAAATAATCAAGAAAAATAATTCTTATTAAATGAATCGATTACCAGCCCACTCACAAAATCTATGAAGAGATGAGCCTACAATTTTTTGTCGAATTAGTTCACCAGTGGAACGTTTATGAATTTTTTAACCTATAATAATAGTCTTGCAACAAACACAATATTCAGTATAAAAACAAAGAAAACCCATCTTTCGTAGATGCGAAAATCCCTTATTAATCTCGACTTTTAAATTATAGCTTTTTGGATAAAATAAATCAGTTACTTATTCTAAATATTATTTTCATTGTCTAACTATGAGCTTCCGAATAACTTCCTAATTTGCATCGAAATATCATTAGATATTATCAAGTGCATGTGACTAAACAAACACGGTATTTGTGTCGAATGTCACTACAAATATGGAAGTGTTTTAATCAGAGAAGCAGTGATGGTGTTCACTGTCGACGACAAAAGGACTCCAATTATTCAATAAGAGCCCACTAAAATAATACCTGGGTATAATAGAGTCGACAACGAATTGGTTATAGCCCGTACACGAAAATGTCCATTGCTAGATCAATGTGGTTGTGAGTACAAATATGATTAGACGAAAACACTTTGAGTTTCATAGCCAGAAATAATATGTATTTAGGACATATCCGTTGTCTCTAGAGAGGAAAAACCACCGACGGATTATTTCCTGATAGACACCACAAAAAATAAAAAAGGTTTTTTATTTGCCTCTTTGGGAGAATATCGAAAGTGAGACACAATATCGCTGAGATAAGAAATCGACGAGGAAATCGAGACGGGTAATTTCCAGTTTTTACAATTTCAGTTACCTTCTTTAAATTAAATATCCCTTAAAAAAGAAAACAGCGATTGCCTTATCAGGACGGAATTCATGTATGCAAAAATTCATTTTGTATCTCAATGCTTAAACCGCGGTACAAAAAATCGTCGCAATCAATTAAAACAAAAAGCGAAATTTAGGTTGTTGTTTTTTACTAAACAATTTCAAAGCCGTCAAATGGTTTTGACATTCAGTTAGACCCACCTCTGGACTGATAAGCCATTTCAAATTAACGAGCCTACGGAGTTTAACTTCAAAGTGTGCCGATTTATTTTTCGTTTGAGATTTAGTTTTAGCCTAAATCGTAATAAAAACTCTTCACTTCAGTGTTATCGAGCTGGTTTATGATGTTCACTGTTCACAGAGCCGTTCGAGAATCGGCCGCAATAACAATAAAATGATATCAAAGTCGTATTTCAGGCATTCCATAACCATAAAGTTTGTTAAGTAGGATTTCAGGCATATTTTGTGGACTTGAAACCCTCCTGCACAGCACGACACCCAGCTAACCCTACAACGGCGTGACCTTTTGTTTCCAGCACAAAAAATTAAGGCTAGTTACTTATTCTGCCTTAGAGATGCAACGATGAATCAGTAGTAAACTCGCTTCGGATACCATTGACCGTTTGGCACCACGTTTGGGGCTTAAAATAAACCATTTTTCTGATCAAGATTGCTGACAACTGATGCATTTCTGTGGTTCAACGGCCTCTATTTACTAAATTACGGTTTTATTTAATCACAAACGCGATAACAGAGCTACCGATTCGATCTCAAATCAGAGGGACTTTTCGGTACACATCGGAGTCCTGGAAAACTTCGTGAAGACGTAGCAGGGTACTTCAAAGAACGTATCATTCTCTTGAAAATGATAAATGTCGCATAAATCGGCTTACTACGCAGATTTTTAGGTACAATTTTATGGATCTTAGGCAATGAATCATTAGTAAACACCTTTAAGCTTATGGTCAAAATTATCGAAACGGAGGTATTTCTGTGTTCTAATGGGCCCCCATTCACTAAATTACGTTTTGTTTTAATTACAACCGCGGTGACAGAGCCGCTGATTCGATTTCAAACCCAACAAACTGGTAGATGCACATCCGGATCTCAAGCAACTCAATGGAGATACGTCTTCGGAACTCACTTTGGCGAGAGGATCTGGTCAATGCGGACCGATCGAGCGAATCGGGCAGCATCGTAGTCACCGTATTTTGCTTGACAGGCGTAGGACGCTAACAGGACTGCTGCTTCGGGCGGGCACAGTAGTCGGTCCTTCAGAATGGCTTCTTTCACCTGAAGGGAGAAGAATCCCAAACATGAGGTGGTGCCATTGAGAAAGACAAGTCATCAACGACCGAACCAACAAAAAATCGATCAAATAACTAATGGCAGAGCTGTCAACCATAGGTTTCTTAACAATTTTTACTGTACTGCCAATTTTTCGTTAAATGGATAATTTCCAAGCAGCTGTTAATTTAAATTTCGGAAAGTTCTTTCACGGGGAGTGACTGTTTCACATGGCCTCCTTAGAGGACACGGAACACAAACTGAACCTTAGATGATCAGGTCGAATTAAATGTAACAAACCACTTTTTCGGATGAAATTTGAGATAGCCTTCTCCAAAAATGACTTACACAAAGCGTAAACGTGATTCTAAATACAACATCTTACTTTGAAAAACAAAAAAAACAACTTTGCCATGCCTAGGTGCTTTTAGTGAGAAGTGAATGCGGGAATTCTTAATGGCGGAGTCCTATTTCATCAAGGTAGAAAGGCACCAGCGTATTCTTCCATGGCAACTGCTTTGGCTGCATCAGGAATTTTACAAAACCCTAATATTTGCTCAAAGAAACCAAACACTGTCACTCTCTGACTCCGAAAATTGTCGTCAATTGTTTTCTTAAAAAAATCACCACACTTTTTATTCGTCTTAGAATACTAAGTAACTGCAATTAATGGTGATTTAAATTAAAAGTTTGTGAGTTTTTAATTAATAAGCAAGTCCAGACAGGAAAATTTCAAGCATTTTAGCGTTGTAAGGTTTTTAAAACGGCCATGGCCTAATTTTAGTTCTCATGTAGATGAATAGTTTAAAAGTCATTACAGCTCTGTTTTTGCGGATAAATTTTCCAATTTCAAATTTAATTCAAAAATAAATTATTTACATTTATTTATGATTTTTAATACACTCATTTTGAAGGTCATACAAATTGGTTATTCAAGTCAAAAATTGTTAAATAGATTTTCAATCAAAAAAATGTTAGCAAGCTTAGCAAGTTCACATATTCGTGCACATTAAAATGAAAAAGATTTCGGAAAAAGTTCTCACACATTCGATTTCGTAATGTATCAAAAAATTGCTTCTTTAATATATGTAGTGCATTCTTATTATTTTAAAAATGATAAGTTTATTAATTCAGTCGTCCTGTTGTGAGGTGCGAAATTGTAGTTCCTAGGCAATGAATAATCATAATCATTTTCCACTAACTTACTATATTAGTTGGATAAATTCAAGGATATTTACTTAAGATGCCTAGTTTCATTCCAGACGCCTGCAAACATTCTTGGAAAACTTGAATCCTAAGTCTAAATCGGTTGTTTCTGTACATATCGGCTCAAATCCAAACCAAATCTCGAATGTACATTGGTATCTTTACTCATGTTTTAGCAATCGAAACTCGATAAATTTTAATGTTTTGTGTTTAAAATTTTTGCTACTTGATATGCTCGCTTAAAGTAACTTTTTTACTGAAATTTAAAATATGGTTTTAGCCTTATAAAAATGGTAGGCCAAGTTGTTTGCGCTAGAACGGTAGGTTTCAGTGTCACAGAAACTGACCTGAATGCTTAGCGTTTCAAGAAATACCATCCAAAGTGTAAAACCGGAATTTGAAATTAAAGGAAAAACGTCTCCTTCAGAAAAACACAGGTCTGGGGGAAAGTCAAAGTTGTCTGAGAAACCTTCGGACTCCAAATCTACGAAATGTTAAAGAACTTTTCAATGAGCACCTACGATTTTGGATTCCATAGAAGAGCTGCTCTCATAGACAAATAATTCAATGCGTTTGGGGTGGTGTAGAACTGGGAATGAGATTGTAATTGCAACAAAAGGTATATTCCACTATTACCAGCATACAAAAGGAAACTTCCAAGTTTTCAAAAGGTCTTCAAAAGTTCATCTTACTTTCTCGAAATAGGAGTTTTGCGGGTGCTTAAATATTCAACTGCTGGTTAACTAGTTCATTTGACAGTTCTTCCAAGCTTTCCACCATTGACTGGAGGATTAGAGAACTCTCGTTTGTCTTCAAGGAGCAATGAATTCGCTGAACCTTGCAAAAGTTTATCCTCCATTTTGGTTCAGAAAACGTATCGATTGTTTCCCTAGTCCTTGAAACAATTTCTTTGTCTTGCCCTCTGGATTGGGGAAGAATTTTCAATCACCGCAGCCTAGATTATCCAGTTTTTGAATAGAATATTTCCCTATTCATTCATGCTGACGGATGTCACGATAACATCGATTATGTTTGTTTGATCCGTTGAACTGATAAGGCGTTTATGGTGAATTGGCACATTGTGCGAAATTGTTGGTGAAAGAATCTCTCATTTCACTCACCATGGCTAAAGCGTTAGTCAGTCTCTGTTTACCTTATTCAACAACCAAACCGGCCACGATTCTTGGTCGCATCATGACAGCCATAACCAAGTTTCGTAGGTGCCCTTAAATAGACTAGACCGTCTTATGATCACACGGAAGGATTTATTAATAGCTACTATAAGCACTGCACAGATTACACTTGGTACCTTAAATAAATGCATCCTTTACACTAGTGTTTTTAAAAGTGTTTTCTATGGCAGTGATCATTAAAAAGAAAACAGGATTTTCGTTTTTTTTCATTCCTTTTTCTAGCTTCATTTGAAATTATAAAAAATCATATTCTTGTTTTGATGCAATCTTTTCAAACAAAATTTTCCTCTGCAGATTTTTAAGTAGCAAGCAAAATAAATTATTAGTCCCATCATCTACCATCCGAAAATAAGAAAATTGCATTTTTTCGATAGTGTTAGGGATTAATTGGGATCGTTTAAATAAAGGGATTACTTTGCAAAATAATTATTGTCAACAGGATTAAATGGATGTTCAAAATGATTTTGGAGCTTAGCAGTTTAAAATGTATTAATAAAAATGATTATTTTGAAAGCCTTAATAATTTAAGCTTACACTACCACATCATTCGGTAAAAAAGTTAGGTTTAAAAACGTAATATCACTTTAAGTTAGAATTTATTAATTCATGAAGTCCTCAGTAGTAATTTAAATACAAAACTACATGACAAATTTATTTAAAATTTAATTAAACAATCCATTTGAGCTTAAATTTTTGTTTCAGAAAAATATTTTATGGTCCTTAATATGCTGCGGTTTGTTTAAATCGATGCTGATTCTGCACGAGCGAATTCGTTATGGAATCAAGAGGCTTGTATTTGGAATTCTCATTTCAAAGGAACGCACCCTTCCTTTTGACAGAATTTTTTGTTAGAATTACACTGTATCCAATTAATAATTAATAACGACACTTCCGGCTGTGAGTGTTGTGTCTCTGACTAGTCAACCAAGCATTAAATTCGTCTTTCGTGTTGTCGACAAGATGAGAAAAACACCACATATTACTAACTCTTATCGCAGTTAATTTCCCTATCAGCTCAACGATTTTTTCTTGAAACTTGACTTCAGTTTATCACAGAGTCAAATGATTAATACTCCTAAACTACCTATAAAAACTAGTTTTGTGATAAAATCTCACGAACTTCGCCTTAAGAAATGCTCATAAAATACCGAAAAACTGCCTTATACTCCGTCTGACCGATGTAAAAATTTTACGGTAACGAGGTTAACGTTTTATGCCCCTAGGCCCGTTATATACTCGCCCGGAAAATGTCACTACCTCGGAGAACGACCTAGAAAAAACATCAGTTTTTTTTCAGTAAAGTTTTTCCCGCAAGGGGAGACTGAGGAATCGAAAAAAAAAATAGCCGCATTATTTTTAGGCAAATGAGTTTTTTTGGGGAAAGGCTGAGCAATTAATTAGTTTCGTTAGTATTTATCAACTTAAAATGGAAATAAATAATTCTAGATTTCTACTTTAAAAGTTCCCAAATAAAAGAGGACAAAATACGACAAACTTATCTTGTTTTAATTTTGAAGTTCAAAATACGGCCAATTGAAAATCTATTTAGACTAATGCGGCATATTTCCATTAGGGAGAGCTTCTATTAATTCTAAAGCCCACTTGTTATGTGGCAGATGGATAGGTTAATAAAAAGGGCTCTTAATTAATATTCCAGTTCTATCATCAAATGAAGAAGAGGCTGACGTATGAGGAGTCATAAATCATGGGAATTAACAGCTGGATTCCACGTAGCCATAAATCAACCCATGAATGTGAGCTATTTATTTCTGCAAAATTCAAATAAATGGCAGATTCGTAGTGTACGTCTAAGAGAGCCCTAACCGTTCCACTATTGAGCGTTAGACGTCCCCTTGCTTATAAAACAAGAAGTGATGGTTTTGTCTCTCTTTCAGGTGTGTGCGAACATTCGCCACCCTGCCGAACACGCATTTCTGCTTTTCGGAACCTGTAAGTTCAGCTCCCATAAGCACTTGCTTACTTTACTAAATACGCCGAAAATGTACCATTTCCTATTAAATTAAGATTTCTGTTTTCTAAATTTATTGACAATTGTCATAATTCGATTTAAAAGATGGAAACAGGAAGCAAAACCGACAAATATATCAGTTCCACTGCATAAGTATATGCAGCGTGTAGATTTTGTAGTTATAACCCTGACGTAACAAAACCTAAAAGACCTAAGACTCGAGGACACATCATCCTCATTATCATAGCCTAATTATGACCTTAAAATGAATTCAAAGTTCATATAAGGATGCTGTGAGATGATCGTAAGTTCACTTCTTTGTTTGCTATTGATAGATTGTGAAAATTGTGGCTTACGAAAGCTTTTTACCGAAAAAATAATCTAGCTTTATCGATAAGGAAGAAACACAAAAATAAGCCATGGAACCAATATCGCTTCCTATTGATTTCACACACCCATAATTATCTTCAAAAATGTGTATTAAATAAAACTAGAGAGTGAAAAAATACTAACCGTTCGGAATAGACAGCACTGTTTGAGAATTAGAGTTTTAATAAATTTGAATCCTACTAAGTTTGAATTCTACTAATTGAAACATTTGAGGAAACTATGAATATGGGAATCTTTCCTTTTAGGCGATTATCTTACTGGAATGATTTATTTTTAATGAAGACGACCGTTTGCATCATCTTAAACTAATGGCAATTTCTGATACTTTTTATGTTGAAGCAGGTTCGAAATCATAGTGAAATTAATATTAAAACAATTAGATATTTTAATATAATTCCATCTTGAAATCAAGCTAAAAGTTCTATTTTCTGAAAACAATTTGTAGGAATCACTAGAAATCGTCGTATACGACAGATCGATTCAGATACGACTTGACTAATTAAGAAATGAAAATTTTAACTAAGAGAACAAACTTCTTGCAGTTACTTCGCAGATTTTCTTCATACATAACTAAACTGTTTAATTTTAGATTGTAAGGGATTGCAAAGGTGCACGCTAGAAAAAGAGTTCTCCCTTAATTTTGTCGACGCATGGTGGCTGGCAAAAAGTAGGCTCTGATCACCGACAAAAAGCGAAGTCTCGTAAAAGTACATCGGTGCAGAAATTCGCTGTTAAGATTTAAAATAATTGGAGACAGAGACAGTGGTGGCGCACTTAAGTAATGACAACGGAAATCACAGGGACCAAAATTAATTTAAATAAATGAAATCGGTATAACCCAAGGAAATAGATTTTCAATGAGATTAGACATTTAAAACTCAAAATGAAGAATATATATAAAAAATGAAGTATTCAAGTAATGACAACCATTGCTTGTTAATACAAATTTTTAATAAGATTCAGAGTGCAGTAATGAAACTATTTTCATCAATATTGAATAAAATGACTTAAGTGCACAGAATGAAAAGTAAAATGATTTCGATGCTACAAAAGCAAACTAAATCAATTTAGTGCATATAAATATTTCAAAATATTAATACTCACCTGAAGATAGAATAGCCTTTGGGTGATCTCCTGTATTAATTCCTCTGATATGTCCTCAGGGTAATACTTCACACGGAATTCGAATGTCAAAGGCTGGCTTTTCTTCGAAGCGAATGAAGATAGCTAATTTGCAAATGAATTTACAGTAAACGCGAATACCTTCTTATTTAGGTTGAGCCAGATTTCTTCACCTTCATTAGTACGATAAAGAAGACCAAAAAACCAGACTTCACGAAGGCCAATTGTTTTTGCAACCTTAAATGGAATTAATAGACATCGGTTTGTGTTATTTACGTAATCTAGTAGGCGTTTCCCATTGATGGATGGTTTCACCGCAAAATCAAGCTCGGCTTCCAACGTAGAAACACAAACATTAATCTGAAAAAAAGATGGGATGATAAAACTTACTACTTTGGAACTTTTTGTTAAGAATGGCATAATGCACGAAAATACGCACGATTTCTCAGCTCCACATTTGTGGCTCTTCACGTTGTCCTCGCCAAACTGACCTCAAATATTTGATTCATTATAACAAGCCGGCTGATTTAAAGGTCTAAAGAAAACTGAGTCAATTCTCTTGACAATCAACATGAATTTGTAACAAACCTGTTTTATTCATTGGATAATTAAAAATAAATATATTTTTTAATTATATTTCAAAGTTATCTAACTTCATCATTTTATGTGAAATGAGGGATTTATTTACATTACCAATGCCAAATAAAATATCAAATGCGTTTTTAATATAAATAATAAATCTGCTTAAACTCGTGTAACTTGGGGCTACTTCTTCCAAGCCAAATATGAAACGTTGTTTGCGTTCATCCATCATATGCCATGGATGAAAAATTTTAGGAATATGAAAGGTTACAGATATGTCAGCACAAACTACCGGCCTTGAGGTATCTAGTCTTAAAGCGCAGCTTTCACTCTTTCAAGCAGTCCCCAACAAAAAAGTGGACCCCGATTTTTGATCCATTTTTCGTGGAGGATTAAACGTACCTTTTACGTATGAAGCAGATCAACCCCATCCTGACGCCAAACCAACACACGATCTGAATTTATCCCGTTCTCCATCTCCTTTTTAACATTTAAATTAGGAGACCTAACTTGTACACCAGAATTCTTTGTGTCTAGCTACTTGTCCGAAGGTATTTTCATTAATAGGACAAGTAGCATTTTATTATCTTATTTACATGTTTTCCGATAAGGGGGCAATAAACCAGAGGAATCGCGGTGCAATAACTAAATTTTTCAAAGACAGCTTAATTCAAGATTCATACAATAATTTTACTAAAATATAGCAACTACAAACAGGCCCGCGCACACGAAGAACGCATCATTTCTTCACCAATTTGTACATATTGTCCTCAAAGATGAGTTCGCCCAGTCGCACCTTCTTCTCCAGAAACTGCTTCAACTGAGGCCTCGAGCACTCCACAACGCCACTCGAGCCCAGCGCCAGCATCCGCATCATCGCGAACACCCGTTCAGTCGTCATTCCGCCCAGGTTACTCAGCATTCCACGCAGGTACGTCCAGAACACCTTTAACACCAACAAAAGCACATCTCATTAAATGAACCATACCACTAATTAGCCTCATATCAGGTTTTCCCATAGATTCTGTTCGAACGCTGTCCCTGACCATCTTCGTGAAGGGCGAAATCTCCACCTCCACTGCATTTCACCATTTGACAGTTCAATATAAAAGATAAAGTGCGGAGAGAGCTTAAGGGTGACCCTACCTGCGGGTCGGAGCCATTCTGTTCCTTGGTGGGTAACGTCTCCATCTCCTGCGGACCCTCATCCTCGAAGACGCTGACGTTGATGTTGCCCTGACCGGCGCATTTATACTTCGCGCTGGTGCAGACCTTGTAGGTCTCGATGTCACCCACTGTCTGCTCGAGGATTCCACGCTGAACAAACGGCTGGAGGCTTCGACGAACAGCCGAGGTGGTTATCTCCAGTTTCTGCAATTAAATTGGCCTCAGAATTATCTCGTTTAAAGGCCGTAAATACTACTGATGGTGTAATTAAGTAGACTTCTCCCGCTGAGAGGACTTTAGAGTAGCTACAAGCCGTACTAGGTACAACTTATCGATAAGCCGTATAATTTCCTTTTTTCCAT
Organism: Anomotaenia brevis; assembly: GCA_030710315.1. Lineage (NCBI taxonomy): Eukaryota > Metazoa > Platyhelminthes > Cestoda > Cyclophyllidea > Dilepididae > Anomotaenia > Anomotaenia brevis. Next base: position 244,731 of record JAUOZQ010000027.1, read on the forward strand.
TTAATTCTCATCAAATGACGAGACTGAAACAGCACTTTTTCACACCTGGCCAATATCACACAGACTCCAACGCGTTTGCAGCGTGAAGAGGTGAAGAATGGACGCCTGCAGTGGGCTAACACTCATGGTTACCGATTGACCACTATGCAGGTCCAGAGTGATGTTCACCAGGCCCAACTTCGTCAGCCACTTCAGCGTCCGCTGGATCTTGTACTTCTGGAAAGCCCTTCAAAAGAGAGAGCAAAAAGAAGTGGCATTACATGCGATAAGTACACCAGACCTATCCGGTCATCCCACTTACTTGAGGTAGCGATCAAACGGTCCCATAAGGCCCTCAGGAATCTTAAACTCCTCCCTCTTGAACTCCGGCCAGTACTCCGAGGAGAGCACGTAGGCCTGAAGGGGATAATCGACCCCCTTCGGGAGCTCCTTGTGATTCTTCGCATCGGCGGCGAGTTTCTTCTCCACAAACTCGTTGGCCTTCCTCGAGTCGGAGATGTCCTTCAGCATGATTTCACACTCCAGCAGCTCCGTCTCGCCAAAGCGCTGTTTCAGCTGTTCGAGGTGCTTCTGCTGTGCAGTGACGTCGTAGGAGAGCTGACGCAGCAGACGTTGACTCAACAGATTGCGGTATTCCACCATGAAGGACTTCTTGCTTCCGTAGATACCGACGAGGAGGCTCAGCAGATCGATGCGACGCTTCCATGGCGGTCCGGTGGTGTGGTGCAGGGCCTCCAATGGATCAGGCATCCACCGATCCCAGTCGGCGTTCACCACGAGTTGCTCCTGGGGACTGGCGCAAATGTTCTCCGACTCCCCACCGGTACATTGGTTGGACGAGGTGGAGAAGTTCATGGCCGCAGTCTCCTCGGGCTCCGTGGAAAGCACGTTCAGTGGGAAGCATTCATCGGGATCTGGCCGGTTAAAAAGACATCAATAGAGCTCCTTAACTTGGGGCAGAGTTTGAAACAAGAAGGAGACACGTTACTCCTAATGATTTCCCTTAACAAAGCGTCCATCGATTTGGCTGCAGCCACTCCTGAACCTACTTAAACGGTTATACAACAAGTAGACGTTGATCCTAGTTGCGTATTAGCTAACACAGGGGCAATTCCACGCACCATGAGCAACCAGATGGGCGTCACAGTCCCTCGCATCATCGACCGGTTCCACGTCCAGCGGTGTGGGCAAGAGCAGCTCGTTCTGGAGACCTGCTACGGCGTCTATTCCACTACCACCACCACCTCCACTGGCTCCAATGGGCGTGGAAACGTTTCCACCAGGAGCGGGTGGAGCAGGTGGGGTGATGAGACGATCGACGATGCAACGCACAGCGTCCTCCCGCTCACGCAGACACGCCGCGACTGGCCGACAGACAATGTCCTGCGCCACTGACGAGGGATCCAGTTCTCGGAGGCCACGGACTAGGCAACCGTAGGCGAACAGGACCTCGTCTGTGTGGACACCAGCGTTCAGGAGGCGCGTGTTGACCTGTAAGGCGGAGATAGTTGCGTCAGCTTTCTCTTTACAATCCTTTGTCCTCATAAATATGGGACAGGGTCTAGACTGGCGGTTGCTGAGCGGCGAGAACAAGCTGAGACGCGTACCAGCCAACCCAATCTAACTCCCTCTTCCAATTAACCTTGTTCGTGATTAAGTTGCTCTTAAGTCCCTCACCTCCTTGCTCAAGTTGTCGATGAGGTCTTGCAACGACCTCGTCTCCATGAGATACGCCTTCAAGTCCACCACCGTGGGGTGCGAGTCGGGGTAGTCCATCATGATGTTGAATATCTCCGGCCGCCTCACTGCGTAGAAGGTCTCATTCACCAGCCGGTTCTTCTCCCCACTCCAGCAGGGGGGAGGCAACGGCTGCACGCCCTCTCTTCCCACCCGGACCCACCAAACTCCCTGCATCACGCACCGTTCATAAGCCCGCAGACTGTCCAGAAAGGAGCGAGAGAAGCACCCTTCTATCAGCTCCCGCGTCTTGTGGAGAAAGGCTGATTCGGCGAGAGGTAGAATGAAGTCTTTCAGGAGGAAGCGCAGACAGAATCCCTGGGTTTCAAAGACCTCTCGACAGGCGAGGAGTAGGTCATCCACAGGACAGACGGCGGAGATTGAGGCGACGAGTTCGGAGGTTTGATTGGAGCCCTGGAAGCAGTTCAGGGCGGGTTGTTGTGCCTCGGCGGAGTTGAGTTCCAGCAGAAGGTACGCGAAGATGTAGGGCTGGAGGGAGCGATAGATCTCGGGGGTGAAGAGTGCGCCGAGGACGGAGACGCGGAATCTGATTGGATCGTGGGAGAGATAGGGTGCTAGGGTCTCTGCGTTGGTCTGGACGAGACGGAACCACGAGAGGAGGTGTCGAAAGGTCTCCAGACGGCTGGAGAGCACCTCCACGGCCTGTTGGAATGGATCCAGGTCTTTAGGAAGCGCTGCACCGATGACAGCCTCAAAGGCGGGAGAGCAGACACAGTAGAGCCGGTCCAATGCACATTCGAAGAGAACCTCGGGAAATTCCTTGTGTAGACCCGATTCCAGGAGGTCCCGTAAATCCCCCGATATCAGTGTTGTCGTATCCTACGACGATAGAGAGGTTATATACGTAAAACAGAAGCAGCTATTGATGCAAGAGATACCTGGAGGACACCATATGCAAGGAAACAGTTTCGGTAAAAGCTATTCATGTGAATTCAACGGTAAATTCTGAAATTTCGGAATATCCCGTTCATTTTAAAGCCCCATTCATTGAAGGAGACCATTTAACAGCTGATGTTGACAAATACTTTAATGGGAACTGCCGACAAGGTTAATAATGCAGATTTCATTCGATCAAGATCCCGAATAGAATGTAAAAAAATAACGACAATTTTGAGCTCTGAAAACGTGTGCTCAAACGCAAAAACACCACGAGAAAATCCACTCACCTCATATCAAACACTACTACAGATTTTGATAAAAGGTCTTTGCCTATTCCTCCTTCTAAGAAGGGTTGTCGAATCCCACGATGTTAGAAACAAGTAGAAAACATGTAAGTGAGAGAATCCATTGAAGAGATGCCTAGAGGGCAGTGGCTGCAGGAGAGCAGTTACTTTTGTAAACGAGACGATTACAAACTCTACAACAAGCGATGCTAAAAAGCCAGTTAAGTGAATTTGAAGGGAAATTTTGGGAGTTCCGAAAATTTCACCGACAATTGAGCAAAAGCGGCCCATTTTAAAATCCACTTCATGAACAGAACCAATCTTTCGAGCTCCGAGCCACATATTGCAATAAAAGAGCTTTGTGCAGCCCTCTAATATCAATGCTTTCGAATCCTACGACGACAACGCGATCTCATACGTAGAAAACAAGTTAAATTGAAGAAGCCATTGAAGCAAGAGAAGCTCAGAGCACCACGGTTGCAACGAAGCAGCTTTGAGAGCATATTTCATTCGATAAAGATCCCGCAAAGGGCACCGCGAATTCCGAGCTGCTCACAAACACACCACAAGAAAAGCCACTCCTTTCAGATAAAACACTTGTTTGTTTGTTATACAGATTCCCATAAAAGGGCCACTTTACAGTACAGAAACGGAAGTCGGGTGGGGGGTGGGAAACGAGCATCCCTACTCCACCATGGCCTCCTGGGACGTGATTTTTATCTCTCCGGCGCGGAAACGCCTCAGGAGGTCGACGGCGGAGGCACCGGTCTCGCAATGGAGCCGATAGAGATGACGGAGGGCTCGGAACGCGGCCAGATCGGCGTAGGGCGTGCGAGTCAGCGGATCCACGTAGCGCGCGGTCCGTCCGGTGAGCGGGCAGAGGCGAACTCGACGCTTCAGTTTCGTTGATGTCGACGAGGAGGAAGGTTTTCCGGTGGTGGTGGCGGCGGAGGGAAAAGCGGCGACGAAGGAGGCTTCATCGGCGAAGGAGATGAGGGTGCGGGCACACCGGGCGCCCTTCTCTACGAGCATTTGACGAACCTCCACGTCCCTGAGAAAAAAGGCAAGAAACTTTTCACCAGCTCTGGCGATTCTGAGATAAGCCGAACAATTTCAAGAAGGACGGGCGACCCACTTGTCGTCAGAGACAGTGACATCAAAGACAGCGGGTTGTTCGGCGATAGCGGGCACAGCGAAGCTCCGGTAGCGGATCATCGGCTGCTGCGAGACCGTCTTCTGCACACGCAGCTTCTTCCGCTCCACCTCCATTCGTTGGTAGCGCGCTAAATCGGGATAGACACACAGGGTTAATTCCACACAGGAGTCGGGTCCAACAGTGAGCGCTACCACCCTAGACGAGCTCTAGGTACAAACCCCTCTTCCCCTTAAATTGAGACTCCTTAACTGCGTCTAGGAAGCGAATCTCAGAGTTGGGTCCAACAGGGTGAAGAAGAAACCCACCGAGGGAGCGACGGTTGATTTCCTCGGTGATCTTGGCCTCGGCGAGGAGTTCCTCTTGGGTGAGACGACGCACCTCGGGGAGGTTTTTGCGCGCCGCGATTTCCGCAATCAGGGCGCGGCGCTTCACTGCTGTGACCTCCGACGCAGCCTTGCGTCTCTGAGTCATCGCCGTCTCCGTCGCCCGCACTGTGCTGGCCCGAAGTCGACGACTTTCTAGTGGAGTTCAAGAAAAGGAAACATGGGATTAGGGTTCCGGAGGTTCACTGCAGGGCTTAAAGAAGGGGTAGAAGCTCACAGATCCGTAATCCAAGCCCGGACAATCATGAAATATTTCCAGCATTCCATCACATTGGCACAATCGCTGACCTAAATTATTATCCATTTATGCTAATCACCTAACCCGGATTTAATGTAATAACTCGTATATCGCGGTGGATGTGATTCCGAGACAGAAAAGTGGGTGCTCGGTTTTTTAGGGTTCCTGACTTAACATTTACAGAGCCATTCTGCTGCGCTATTAACGACAGTAGACATCCGAAGCGAAGTCTTGAATCCGCGATAGTGGAGCTGAAAAATTGCTAGGGATTAGTGTAGCAGTTGGTGACTTCCCAGAGTGACTCACAAGGTAACTTGAGACAGACAAGCGTGATTTCGACCGGTTTAACTACCTCAGACAAGCGCAAACTCGCATCCAATGACAGTAATACCTCCGACTTATGGCACGTACCTCAGATTCTCGAGGCCCCGAAGTAGTGACACTGTTTCTATGGAATCTGCTCAAAGTGCCTTTTAAAACCGTCCATGCCGTAACAATAACACACCCCCTACTTAGTAAAGTCGTGAGTCTGCCATAGTACCGTAAAGAAATTACATTCTATCCGATGAACAAAATTGACAACAACAGAGAACCACAAAAAGGACTGTTGTATTTACTAGGTCCGAGAAAAGCGTGTGAGAAGATTTACCGCCTTCGAGACTGAGTTGATCGGATTTTACCAAAGTTGGGGCTTCGATTAACTTGTCAGTTCAAAACTTACGGGTTTTTACAAACAGAAAATCCCAGCTCCGTTGGTTTTGGACTAGGAACCCCCGGGTACTTGATAGGAGGAGATAAAAAAACTATCTCAATCACTTGTGACCCATGATTGAATCAATAGCGACATTTGTGGCATGATGGTTTGCCACCATCATCACAATAAAGCCTCGTTGGTCAAGGTAGGTGGGTTCTGAGACCACAAAGTGATATCTGGTTAGTGTGTGAATTCCAATTTTCATGTACCTCTGCCGCAGTCGAACCGGGAATCATCGAGGGACTGAGAGTTGGGTGGAAATCTGAGACTATGGCTCCGCAAATTCAATTAGATTAAAATAAATATTTCGGAGAAACTCGTACTCCTATTCGATATCAATAACCACAATCATAAACCTACTAGGATATTCACTTAACGTGATTACATAGCTCGAAGGATATCAACAAAACAGGAACCGAAGCTGATAGAAATGGCATAAGTCGAATTAAAATGCCCCATTCCACGACACTTACCGGTAACTTCACCTGTCGTCTCGCCGTTTGCCGTTGCTGAAGCCGCCGAAGCTGCCGCACGATTACGCGGCTTCTTCTCTGACGCCTCCTTCGTTTTCGGCTCCTGCAAAACAAAACAAAGCAAGTAAAACAGACTGACTTGGAGCTTAAACTACGACTACCAGCACAAACTAGTGAACTGTATGTGTCAATAGGACTATACCACCTCAAAGATAGCCGAATTCGACTGATAGACGTGTAGCGGTGACCTGAGACCGCTAACAGGTAGCACCCGCGCACCTAATCGTGTGCTCGTGTTTTCCCTCAATCACCCGTTGGCCCAGGTGCTGACCGATAAAACCGGCTAACAGACAGACGTCTCCACTTCTCCACCTACTGTTGAGATTCCTCATCTTATACGGAGTAGTTGATTCGTCTAGGAAGCGAATCTAGGAGTAGCTATGCGCTACTAACGAGCCTAGGCCAAATTGACTCACCCTGTAGCTCTTGGTAATGACCCTGCGAGTGCGTTTCTTGCGTTTCTCGTCGTCAATGGCAGCGTCTCCGGTGCCAGCCTCGTCCTCCTCCTCGTCTTCCTCGGTGTCCGCGAAATCCGTATCGATTGAGTCGTGTCCCGAGCTCTCCGACTCGTAGTCGTTGTCATTCTCCTCCTACCAGGGAGGATCGCCAATTTTAGGATAATAAACAACTAAGATTACACCGAGTGGCGTAGCTTTTGAGCTAAAACCTAACTGCCAAGGTGACGGGAAGCAACTCCGACTAAGATAAAATTGAGTTAAACAAGTCATAGAAAAGGTAAATTAACAGTTTTAAAGAACGAACGACTAGAGATGCAAGCCATAGCATCAAATGAAAAAGACCAATTAAAGTGAGGCAATAAAAAATAACTTGTATAAACTAAAATACCTCAGCGAAGCCTCCGTAGGCACTGGAGTAAAATTCGTCCTCCTCTTCCTCATTCAACAATCTTGCCATCCGTGAACCCGCATTAGGTCGACGACTCCTGGTCACGGTGACGGAATTTGGAAGATTTCCTGACATACTTACCTCTAAAATCCAATACAAACTCCTATTTATTCCAACAAATTTAAGAGATCACTTCAAAACAAGGCGAATTTTCAGCCAACACCTTTATTCACATATACCTAAAGGAAATAAAGGGTTGGACGGTTAGACTAGGAGGTTCTAAACAAAGACGATTGGAAATAGTGAGTCTATTTGCAAGCACGACGAGTACGCTTATCCCACGAGAAGTTGACGGCGTAGCTTTTGGGTTTGATGACTGACTTCTTCGGTTCCTCGATGAAGTAGTTCCAGTTCTGGCTCTTGCAGTAAGCAATGGCCGACTCAGCGTCATGAAAATCCATGGAGAAATTGGACAGGGGATCACCAGTGCTGGCCCAACCCATCAGAGGATTTTCCCAGCGCTGTTGGTTGTCAACTTCGATGCGCCACTTGTTGGAACCGAAGGTGCCCGACTGGGTGGCAGACTTGCTGGGCATATAAATGCGAACAGTGCGAGTCTGAAGTTGTTCCATCGGGATGTGAGCAAGAGGAGTCACATCGGTTTCCTCTGGAACCGTCACAGACGAATTATCGGTGAAATTGGGGGACTTCTTCATTATGGCTTGAGCCTATTAAAATTTGAAAAAAAATGATGCGAAATGGGAATAGCTATAAATTCGTAGTTATTCCAAGCAAATATATAAAGAAACGAACCTCGTAAGTTGAGTCGTACATCCGTGTTCTAAAATGAGGATCAGCATCATCAAGAAGAGCACGACGTAAATCAAGAGTCATCTTAGCAGGCGGAGTTTTGGATACGATAGTTCTCGTAATAGCCTTTTGTACTTGAAGGCTAATACAGCGAGAAAGGGCCATTTAAGCCAGTGAAACCAAGATGATATACTGATAACTCAATCTGTACAATTCGCAACTATATTCACCTGTTTCAAACAAAACTCGAATTAAATAACACAAAATGAAACTATTTCTATCTTGCTTAAAAATATTTTATTCAGTACAATTTTTCAAATTTTTTAAATTTGTTTATTTTGACCGAACTCATTAATTGGAGTAACAGGATGTTAGGTGAGCCTTATTTGATGCAATGATTTATGAGTTATTCCAGACGTGTTTATTTAATTCTAATTAATGAGAACAAAAGTTGTTTTTTGTGCTGGTAATGAATGAATTTGCTTATCATCCACCGACGTTTAACATTTGGCTTGCAGTATATGGCCTCTAAATTGATTTTCTTTGATTAAAAGCCGATAACTACTAATACTCTATTTACTATTTAGCTTTCTTCCTACCTGCACTAACTTTTAGGAACTGTTTCACTATTAGTCAATCTATTGTCATATTTATCTAATTTGATCTATTTTGTGATTAGATAAAATAATCAATTCCTCCAATTCTGTGTAATTTTCTAATGGCACTGAATATGGGAAAGATTTACGTTCAGATTTACTTTACTGCTTATTTATCTCGTTGTCTTCCAATTACTTTATAACCATGCCTATGACGTATTTTCGGATCAAATTTCGTGATTAATAAATGTTCACTATTTTTGAGGTCATGTGGTTCTTAATGCTAACTCAGATAATGTGGCAGTCGAAAGGATATTATCCGAGAATACTTGACTATACCTCCATTAGTTTGTCTCGAAGGATGCAGGGATGTATCACATCAGACATCTAGGAACAAATATCTTTTGAAAATCCAAACATTTATATCTTTCAGCCTATCTAGACTTATCTTATCTTACATCTTTTATCATTCACGGCGCCGTTTTTGTTTTAAATCACTGTTATTATAGTGGTTATCACTTTAAAGAACTTCCAAATACTTCCCAGGTAAGAGAAAACCGAGAATAGAAGTGTAAACTTATATTAGGAGAAAGAACTAGCACGTTATGGAGGAGGTCTTGCTTGCACGTCGTCGTACGGAGTTGTGTACCCTAATTATCGTAACAGGGCACAAATTGTGACTAAGCGATTTGTGATTGGTTCATGTCGTTAGCGTCCTGTCCTTGAAACATGTTTCTACATCAGCACAGCGCATAAGCGTTACACTATCATACTAACAGCTGAAATTTGTTTCCCAATAGTTTGCTTTTATTAATTCGTATCTGGCGTTATGATTGCCACCCTATTTTTTAATAAGTAGTAAAATGAAAGAGAACTAACAACCATCGATTTATTTCTTATTCAATTTCATAATGAATAACGTGTTAATTAACAGCGTTGGCTACAGCTCATTTCATTCATATTAGATGCCAGTAGATACCAGCACTAGCTATCGCTAATTCTGTTTCTAAAATATGTGCTAGCACTTTAATATAGATAATGAATAGAGGACATCTTTTGTATACCTAATATGGACTTGAATATTAACAATATCTTTACTTAATTTTTAAAATCTAAATAAAGTCTTATTACAGCACATAGGCACCTCAAGTATATTTTATTGACTCAGCAGGGCAGATGAACTGTGATAAATAAATAGAACATCATTGAAGGGAAATCAGTTGAAGAGAAAAAACAGCTCGAATCAAGAAGCGAAAAGAAATTGCTTTTTGTTCTGCAGTCTTGGCTGTTTACTTGGACAGTAGAAGCTGTGTTAATCTACTCGAAGTAAACAGGACCAAGAGAAAAGCCAAATGAAGCTAAGGGTCATCTTCTTTCTCAAAGCAGAGGGGATGAAATTGAGGAGGGAAAATTGAACGCCTTATGTTGTTAACATGCTACTGGCTGGGTCTTCAAAGTGGAGGTAGTTGGATAAAAGCCTACTCGGTGTGTGCGCGTGTGTTCGAAATGGCAATGGGTCCATGCTCCTCCACTCACAACTCCAGTTGAAATTCGGCACTCGTTTCCGTCACAGTGTACTCCTGATTCGGTTGACCGTTGACAGCAGCCTGTAATGTATCAGTCGACAAAGTTCGTGGTAAATAATAGCATAGGGAAATGCCCAAAACCTACACTACATGAACGCTACTGAAACGAAGACTAAGTAGTATGCCTTACCCCGTTTCCAAACTGTGGTTGTGAGGGTACTTGAGATGGTGTGCCCGGAGGGGCCGGTGGTGGAGGTGGTGGTGCCTGGTATGTTGCTTGTGGAGCGGGAGGCTGTTCGCATCCAATCAAACAAAACCATTACACTCTTGCTCCTTGCCAAAGCACCTCAAGCTACCATGCCTACATGTCACCAAGCACCTGGAATCTAGGCATGCAAATGTAGCATGTGTGTAAGAGCCTAGCTATTGTACACCGAGCTCAAGCCAAGATGAAGCAACTAAGTGACTAAGGCAGTGAGCTTTCATGTACCGTTCGCTGTGTGATCGGCTGATTTTGCGGTTGCATTTGGGCCTGAGGCTGTGCCGGAATTTGCTGAGGAGGCCTTGTTTGTACTTGTGGCGATGCATTTAGTGGCTGGCTGTAAAATTGTTGTTGTTGCATGGGTTTTTGCTGTGATGGTGTCTGTTGTGCGACTTGTGGATGTGGTGGTAGTTGCTGACTTTGGGTGTTTTGAGGCTTGAATGAACCAATTTGCATATGTCTCAGTAAATTTAAACGAAATAAATATAAATAATTTTAAAAGGAAAATATAATACATTAGGATGACATTATCTAAATATTCATATTACGCTAACGAAATGTGTAAGCGAAGGTAGTGTAATAAAAGAAGAACTCAAAAGTAATGTGCGACAAACTTCGTATGATAATGTTCATTAAAATAAACATAACTGACATGATGCATTTAAATATATTAAATTTGTGACTTCGAAATATGAACCAAAGTATTGATATTGGTTAGCATGCAATAAGGCGTACTAATATGTTCACTTCGTAAACATATTTTATTTATTTGCATTACATGTTTATTAATTTACGCATTTACTTAAATTTACATCCATTTTTAACTAAAAAATGATTAATTTCGTTGGCTTATTTATTGGTAGTGTTTGAATGATTGGGTAGGACCAATACGATGCCACTTATCAAGCTCAAATTGAGCCTAACAACCTATGAAAATTACTATTTTTATCATTCAAATTTAAAATACTCCAATATAAGTGGAGAAATCCCCTCCTTACCTGTATTGACTGTGGTGGTGGCGGTTGAGGCTTCGGTATTGGTGGCGTCTGGTACTGCTGCGGTGCTTGTGCCGGTGGAGGTCGAATAGGGTCGCCCTGAACCGAGCGACGACTCGATCGAAGATTAGCCTGAACCTGAGCGTACATCTGCTCAGTGTCGTTTAGACCATCTGTCTGACTGTTTCCTAGAAATGGAAATTGGGAACAATCTGTGTTGCTTTGTCCATTCACTAAAAAGGAATTCACCCGGCATATTTTCAGGGAGTTGTGCATTTTTCAAGCATAAATTTTGTCGTTTCCATCAGTCAATAAAGGAAACCGTTTAGAATTTGCAAATTTCCCAACCAGTATTACGGAAAAATGCCTTGGAAATGCAAGCGAAATCAACCAAAAAGAAGCATTTTTGATTTGAATATATTACCATAAGCATTTTGCGGATATTGCAACCTAATTTTATTTTCTGCAAATTAAAAGACGCATTCTTGAAAGCGGTTCTACTCAAAGCCTTTTCTCGATTATGTAATCTCACCACTAGAATAGAGAGCTGGCTTAGGGAAGATTTTTTCTTCTACAATTGTGAATTTAAAAAAAGTTTAAATTGTTGTATGCCTGACTCGAATCACCTCAATCACCAAATCGTTCCTCATGCGTATTGAAAATCATTTCCTTGTAATTCGAAAAAGCCTCAGAAGTTGATTCTTATGCATCCACCAATAGTATATATAAAATAACTTATTTAATACAATGCGTGGCGCCCAAACAAGCACATCTAAACGAGGATTTTTGCCTTAATTACCAGTGCAATAATAGCAGAGTGTAACTCGATAATTCGCTTCTATAAACAGTATAACAAAATGAATCTTGTTTGAATTCTCAAGGAATTTGGCTCCTCTATCAAACTCACCAGTGAGAGAATACTTTTTCATGTTTGAGCCAGGGCCTGATAAGAAATATATAATTATTTGAACTTATATTAGTGGGCTTCATACCGTTTCTGTTGAGATCAACTCCAAGACAGAATGAGTTCTCTACAAATTTAGCAATTTTAAGCTTTTTACGTGCAATTTAAAGCACCCTTTTCACTTGTATTACCTTCATTTATGTTCTCTACAATGTCGTGTTAGAAGGCGATGAAATTTAGCCAACCAAAATTGTTAAATTCTTTCAGTTTTTTATGCAATCTTACCGATACAGGCACACTTAGGTACCGAGTGAAAGTCTTCTGCTACAGACCAAAGAGAGAAAAAATTGTGCTTTGTCAGTTTAAAACTTTCACCTTTTCATTTTAGTCATAATGCAAATGCACAGCACTCCATTATTATCGCACCAATAATATGATCCGTTTCATTAATCTTTCATCACTTGTACACCAAAAATAAAATTCACCAATTTACACTCTTTTCAAATATATTAAATATGGAGAATTATCATTTTAATTGAATTCTTTACCTTGAAGATTAAATGCGGGTTTATAATTCACATAAGATTCTAGGAAATGATTAATTGATTGATTTTCTACCGAATATTTCTTACCAGAGCAGAAATATTTCTTTTCCGTTCGAAAATTTGCTCCTGTGAGGAATCTTATCTATGTTGTTACTTTTTTAGCACAATTGCACCAAAGGTAGATTTTCATCTTACCGCTAAGAGAATACTGAGGCTCCACAGAGGTAACTTTTTAAGAAATAATATCAAATATTTATTCTTCTTTTGATAATAAAAAATGGTCGATAATTATTCCCTTACCAGTGCATTTATATTCAGGTGATGTCTGTAAAGTCACCTCTGCGAATAATGCAGCAAAAAGTTTAAACTAAGAAAAACGCAATCTACTTATAATCAATATAAGTAGAGTTCCAAGTAATTCTCACCCTTCAAGGTACACTTGGACATCACCAATGCGGCACCCACTAGAATTATGTGCAATTTTAATAAATGTAAATTAAGTAAATTTGAGACAATTTAAAGGATTCCTCACCGGGTTTGGGATAGAATACAGTTTCTGAAAAGTTTGTTTTGCAATAAAAAGGTAGTTAGAAACCTGTCAAATGAAACTTCCCAATGTCACCAGTTTCGAGCAGAACCAATCCACTTATTTCGAAGTTAAGTAGCATGCTGCTGTAGATAATTAGACAATTTTACCAGTTAAAGAGGACATCTTAGTTGAATCGAAAGCATTTTCTGGAACTAAAAATCATTAGATTTATAGGCATGATTTATTTTGGTCTTTGTTTACAGATTTTGATCATACCCTGATTTTCAGAATCAGTGCGATCGTCGTCTGAAAATCATTGTTGAATTATTTAGAAATTTGCAATGGTTTTCAAGCAATGAGACATTTCCTAGTTCTTACCACTGGAGGAATCCAGAGAGATGTATACTGGCAAGAAATAATAATGCGGTTCATTTAATTTTTTACAGATTTCCATGTCCTTTTGTTATAGACATATTTTAACAAAATTAATTTAACTCCAAAATTTATATTTTAAAATATTTGGACTAATTACACAGAGGGACATTGAATATCAAAATAATAAAGAGTATTGCTTGAATCCCACACCAGCATCTGAAAAGATCTACTTTCACTAAAATTTACACAAATTTCATGACGGATTCAAAATGAGAAAAATTGAGTTTAGCTGCCATACCTGTTTCAGGTTGTTCTTGAGTTTCTGAACAAAGTTGGGAAAAAAAGCATTATTAAACTACTAAGCATGCCCACCCCATAATTTTCACACCGTCTTACCAGTTGCATTATATTTTTCAATAATTACAACATCATTTTCTGGTAAATAGGAAAAAAACAATGTAACAATGACAAAAGTTTTTCGAGGAAATGGGTTGTGATAAAGATTCCTACCAGCAATTGTAGAACCAGAATCCGAACTAAAGTTAATTTCTAAAACGGCCAATGAAGAATTGTTTTGCAATTTCTACACACGGATTCATTTTAACACCTCATGAAGTCCACCAATAGAAGTGGTCCCTGTGCACCCGTGCAAGGTCACAAAAATTATGGCCAATAAATAGGACTGTAAAATGCGTTTTTAATTTACATTGGCCAAATGCATTTCACCGTCATTTCACTGTCAGAGGTTATTTGGATCTCATTTCAATGGATTTGCACATTATAATTAAAATCACAAAATAAATCACCAGATCGCACCTCCGCAGGAAAACTCTTTCTCGAGATAAAAATTGGCTTCTGTTATCAAGATTTCATTAAGAAGGTCAAATAATTCCATTTAAAAATAAATTTAAATCCACCCATTATTACCTGAAAGACTATACAAACTTTCACGGTAGCTATCACTCGCTATAACGAAACCGAAATTTGTTGAGAATACGGAAAATGTATTTTTGTGCAAATTAAAGGAAATATTTGTAACAAAATCTATCTGAATTTGGAAACTATTTACGAATTTTTAATTGATATTTAGGTTGAAGCATCTAAAGTGCATTATCTTAATATGAATAAAACTGAGGGTTCTCTTAAAAAAAGAACCTGGATAAAGTACACTGATTTAATGTAAAAATCTAGATTCCGAATGTTGTTTTTTGAATAAAAATTTCCCTCGATTTTCAAAAAATTGAATTTAATTACCTGAAATGTTCGATTTCAAACTAGTAACGACGTCATTCGCTGAAAAATAGATTAAATCGAATTTTAATCATTTCACCTGCATAACTATCTATTTAGCTAGCTAATTAAAACAAAACAGGTACATAATTCACCGATAAATGAATACAGGATGATTTTTTTTTTCGTTAGTCAAGCAGACAACAAGTAAACTTGGTTGTGAACCAATATGAAAAGTTGGAGTGCCTGATGATCACCAATGACCTAAAGCATGCAAATTGAATTCGAATATTTTTTGTGTGGCAAATAAAAATGATTTACCAACACCGAGGTGCCTTACCTTTGAAATCAAATCTAGTGCTTTTACCAAGATAACTCTCTAAAAGAAAGTTGCAGCAACGATCCGCCATCAATTTGAGGTTAGTATTTTAATTAAAGAATATTTAGCGACAATTTTCAGCTTCCTAGGTCTGTTCACCAAAGCAGATGTCATCTGAAGACGTGAGATTCGTTTCAGACGATCCAAGTAGACTCATTTCTTTGAGTTTCGGAAGCTTTCAGAATTTTTGAAGATGACAATGAACAGTTTCATGGTTTGAACTAATCTAAATTGCCACTTCCAACCCAAATGATGAAGCAGCTTATCATCTGACTCAACTCTTTTATTCACACATTCTTCTGCATGAACTGAGTTGATGTGGGCATTTGTTCACTGAATAAGTACACCGTGTATATCCTGACCGGTATTTCCCTCTGTTTCACGTCAAACTGTCATGCTTTGAATAAGAGTACATCCCTCACATTCTCCACAACAACCCAGTAGAACATATTTAGGCTTAGAATTAAATGGGCAGGTAGCTTACTTCGTTCGAGTTTGCGAAGTTCGAGTACCTTGGGCTTGGTCTTCTCGAAGGCGCTTTTCAGCTCATCGGTTCGCTCCACACGCCTCAAACTGGCCATACGTCGGAACGGATTTTCTAAAAATAGAAAACCCAAATTTAACGATGTTGTATACTTTTATTACCATCTAAGGCAGTTTCCTTAAACCCTCTTTTGTAGCAAGCTTTAGGTACTTTTAAATCGACTCAAAGTGGACTCAAAAAATGTCAAGAACATAAAACATATATGCATTTCTTAAATTTGGACGACTAACAATTCCACTTTTTTGTGCATGGGCACAATTTGGAATGAACGAACACACGGCATGTTTAGCTTTTCTGAGGATTCTCCTCGAATATAAGCCTATCGTTTTAAATTGGAAACTTCGCTCCATCGTCGAAATAGATCTTGGAGGAAATGTCATCTTCAGAGCGCACCCTTGCCTGATGTTTATAGGGAAAGTTCGCTTTCTTCTGCGCCTCTTCAATGACGATTCCTATTAAACGTATCTGAGATATATTCTTCCAAAGAAGCACTCAGATCCTAAGTTCCAAGAAACAATGTCCTTTTTAAATAGACTGTTCCCATTTTGAGTGCCTCCAATTCTCGATAGAGCCGGACGAAGCGATCACTGATTATACGGGACATAGCGAGGAAATTTCAGTGGCAGATAAGAGCTTTCTCCAATGCAGATTAACCAGACTTCTTCCTTGTTGCAAAATCTTCCACAGAACCGCCATTTTAAGAACGACATAAGCAATCTCTGAACCTGGGACCATCTGCTTGAGAAGTGTTGAGAAATAAGCCCATCTATACGTTTTCCGTTTGTACAACCAACCCTGAACCTCAGTGACTCTGCTCAATATGCCTAACTAGACAACTTTGGTGACATGGCAACTCAGGGGAGACAAAGGGCTTTCGCTCGTGCTTCCTGTTACCTTTCATGCCAGGTGAAACCATCTTATGCCCGGTCATCTCCTTGACCATAGCAATCAATCACAAAACCGTGGCCACGCTAGCCTTCACCGTGTGTGACACCGTTATTTACACTTTCTGAAAACTCGTCAAAAGACGCCTCTTTGGAAGGAGTGAAGCCACTAACCTGGCGCAACGTGCTTCAGATCCGGTCGGTAGTCGGGTTGCGGGTCGATGACCAAATTACACTCAGCCGAGGCCTCTCCGTGAGCGTTCTTCGCCACAGCGGTCACAACGTAATCGCCAGCAGGTCCGCAACGATTGAACTCCAGGTAGCTGATGCCTCCGTCGTTGTAGATTCGCCAAGCGCCACCTCCACCGCTCTGGAACCGATCGATAATCAATAAAATTGAAGTGGACAGCTAGCAAGGCCTTACTAAGTATTTGCTCATTGAAGAAATTGATTGGCTTTGCGTTAAAAATGTATAAAACGGCTGCTATAGGACTATTTAATAAATTTATTACACGATTGCATAGCTCTTCTTAGTGATTTGCTTGTGTATCGATAGGCGAACTACTGTTATATTTGCTAGATGAATAGTTCTTAACATTTGCAATTAATTAGTGGCAATATTGCACATTTTTGTGCGATTTTTAAACTTAATGTCTCATTATTTATTAAATTCTGTCTTCACATAGAGGAAATTTCCTGCTTTTGACTCGGGTACTTCCACGTTCACAGTCTTTTAATAAGGAAAATTTGAATTTACTCTTCTGGAAAAACAAAATTTGATCAGTTTCAATACATTTTGACCTAAAAATAATGTCGTGCTTCATTCGAATTATAAACTTCTCTTTGAATTTAATTTAATTTAAAGGAGGATAATTCGAATTGAATTTTTGGCCTGACAAGATACTTAATTTGGTAAGCAAACGTTTAAAAGTTTTCTCACAGTAGGCAGGACATCGCCGTTGATGAGCCACTGCACACGAGGATGTGGGAATCCACCAGCTTTGACCAGCAGTTTCACCGGTGAACCCTCAATAGCGGTGGTGTTCTTAGGCTCCAGCTCGAACGACGGTGGAGCCGGTGCTTGATGCTCGTTGTCAGCGTATCGCGTCTCAAATCTAAATGTCAACCAGTCTCTTTCCTCTCAAGGCGAACTGATATCGAAAGAGAAAGGCTTCCGTAGACTTACCCAGATTCGGCATTGATCGCGTCTAGGCTCTGGAGATAGTGGACAGATTCAGCTGAGAGCACCGAGTCTGTCACGATTCCGGTGCCTCCCTTGCAGCTAAATAGGAGAAAAAAACGTAAGAAACCTATATGTATTATCTTTAAAGTCCTTAGAAATTTTTAAAAATGTACGTGCTCAAATAGTTAATCTTCCAATGACCTTTTCAAATCCAAATGGAATTTCCCATAGGTAAATCTTGAAGAAATTAACTAATTATATATATATTTATATTTATCAACGAAATAATTTGAAATTTATCACCATAGTATTAATAAGGTTTGCTCATTATAACAAATTCTTTTAATTTTTATTAAAATATTCTTTATAAGCTAATCCAATAACATAATTAGTTGGTGTTACTTTTAAGTTAACGTCAACGTTGTGTAAATTTTTTTCAATATTCCAAATCGTTTTTCCTTTCAAAGTTATTTGAAAGAAGACCGAAGTATTCAGAATATATATTATTATCATCTAACTTATTTTATAAACTTATTTAATTTGAAATATCCTGAATAATTCCTTGTTCCGAGGTACCCTAGGGTAGCGAAATTTTTAAATACATGGCAGTTGAATTCATCCAATAGAAATAGAGCCCGGTCTCTATGATTCCGCCAATGAGAGCAAAGATACCAACTTGGAGAGTTTACCTCAGCTCAACAACATTGCTGGGAGTGGAGCCAGCATTGTTCTTCGCCACACAGTGGTACTGGCCGCTGTCTTCTGGGTAGGTGTAGTGAATATCCAAAATGACGTAGCCACGGTCCATTGTCTCGGTGAATCGGCAGCCTAACAGACGGAGAAAATTTATTTGCTCATTTATTTATTACTATAAAGTCAACCTAATTAAAAGTGTTTCTCACTGCACCCATTAATATAGAAGATTCTACATTTGGGTGAGAATATTCGATCGCTGAAGCGGTAAAGCACATAATACAAGAATTTCCCCAACACTTCAAATGATTGATTAGGTTCAGCTTGTAACCAGGCGTGAATATGACCTCTTTGGGGTCAAACGGTGACCCGAAACGGGGCTCGCACTTCCTAAAAACCGCAAACGAACACCATTTGGTATTTTCGGTAGTTTTAGCAGCAAAATCATTGCGTTATTTTAATATACTACGACGGTGTATCTTGTTGAATCGACTTTTGGACAATGAAAATAAAAAAACAAGTTTCGATACAAGTCAGCGACCTATAAAGTTATATAAAAGAATGCAGAGAGACATAGTTAAAATTTAACATTGAAAAAAATATACATAATTAAAGCCCAATTTCCCAGTTATTAATTTGAGACTCTACAGGCTGCTATTCGAATTTCAAATTAACTTTCACACTATGCATTGAAAAAGTTGGGTTGATTGTTATGATTATGCTAGGAAATGGCTGCTTCATAGCAGCTCTCAAAATAATTAAATCTATATGAAAAATATTCATTGAGGTCGTCTCTTTTTGTCATTAGCTGCAATTTTATTTCTTTGTCTTTAATAATCTCTACTACAGAAATCCAACCCTGTTAGTTTAAACAATATTTTAACTCCTAATCAATAAAACAAATTTTAGAAAAAATGTAATTTTTTAAATAGGATTTTTTACCCCAAAATCGACATCACTTGGCTAATGATAAACACAAAGCCAAAATATTATCACACTTATTAAAAGGACACACACTGAGTAAAATAAATTTAGCTT
This sequence comes from Anomotaenia brevis, assembly GCA_030710315.1. NCBI lineage: Eukaryota > Metazoa > Platyhelminthes > Cestoda > Cyclophyllidea > Dilepididae > Anomotaenia > Anomotaenia brevis. The sequence continues at coordinate 264,055 of JAUOZQ010000027.1, forward strand.
ATTTATGTATTTAATTTTCAATATTTATTCATAGTGGTATTTATAGTGTTAATTCCTGGGTAATATTTTTGTGAAAATCGTTTCATTTCCACACTGCAAAAAAGCGAATATTTTAATTAATATCCTTTATTAACAGCATGAGTCACAAAATTTTAGTTTATTCAAGGACTTTCTGAATTATTTCTTAGGCACAAAAAGGCACATTTGTCGATTTTCAGCTAATTAATTACTAAGTGCTAATTGATTGTTAAAACTGCATTTCAGAAAATCATTTTTATTCTTCTGCGATAAATGACTCCCAACAACTTAATAAACGTTTTACAAATTTTATAATTGACAAATTGGAGCACATTCAACACCTTTCCGAACAATTTTGTAAGCCCAAAATACTTAGTTATTTTCAAAATTGGAATGTTGACTGTGAGTGACAAATGTTCTATGCAAAACCAAAATGTCAGTGCTATTGTTCTTACTAGGTTTCTGCAAAGGTTATGGGTATTTTCTAATACGAAGACATCATCGTATTGATGTCATGATAGAGATGGCCTGATATTTTTCAGCTACCTAGACGGACCAACAAACTAACGAACAGACGATCACTTAATATCTACAGCTACGCCAGAGCAGATCCGTTCACACCTGCAATCACAGACTGATTAAGAAAAAGGATTCATTTTTCGCCAGTTTCAAATCGCAAGTCTATTCACCAAAGGAGATGAAACAATTTGAAATAAAGAGGAGCGAATGTCAGCTGGAGATTTGAGACTGTTTTCAGGCAAATCATGAGGCATACATTCATTTTTCAAGCCTGGAACTCTTCAAAGTTTGTGATAATGAAGATGAAGAGTTGCATGGTTGAAACCAGGCTGAATTTCAAATTCCGGCTCAAGATAAGCTTCTTTCGTAAAACAAGATATGATCAGTTCAAATTCCTTAATTTAATTCGAACACAATGTACGGAATGGCTAGGTAGTTGTAGCCAACCTTCACGCTCACCTTCCTACTCCAAAAAAGCTCTCAAATTTGGTGACAACAAGTGTACTAACCCGTCTTAAGAGGCTCGCCGTCCTTGAACCACTCGACAGTGAGCGAGGGGTCGTTGGCGGGCTGCACGAACGTCTCGAATTTGGCGCCCTCGTTCTCCTTCAGCCCGATCTGCGGTAGCAGAGGCCGCACGAATTGCGGCGGCGTGGTGAATTTGTTCTCATCTTCGCGTCGCGGCGTCCCGTTCATTGCCATCTGGCTCTCCATTGCCGCCAGATTCATGATCATCGACTCCTCGGGCAGTTGGGAGTCGGTCACCACGCCCTCCTCCGGAATTATCCTGAAAATCGAGTGGTTTTCTTGTGGAGTCAATGCTTTTCATTCATTTTCATGTTCATCTTGTCTACTTGCCACAAAACTGCCTGATAACTTTAGTAAAGCTTATTTGCAAATAAATAATAATTAATAATTTTTATTATTTAATAAAGTAAAATAAATAATAAATATTTATAAATAAACGCTATATATATATTATTTAATTGCTGATGACTTTATTTGTTCTGTCAATGATTTCCATTCATTTTCATGTTCATTTTGTTTGCTTGCTAATTATTCGAGATAATAATTTGAGGACAATAAAACTGAAATCTTGAACATTTAAATTTTCTTGAATGGAATAAAAATGAACTACTAATTATTGCGACATTAATTTTCTTTTGGATAAACTCGTTTGTCTTAAAATAAACTTTTATAAAACATTTTGAATTATTAATTTGTTGAGTAATTATTAATTTATTAATTAATTATTATTTAATTGTTATTTAATAAATGATAATAAGTAATTAATATTTATAAATAAACGCATATTTATAAATATATTGGTTAACTGCTGATGGCTTGCGCTATTTATAATATCCCTAGAATTTGCAGTTATGTAACTTTCGTGAAAACTTTTTTTACAAGCTTCGATCAAATTTGTACGACTGCATTAAAACAGATAATTGTTGAGTTTGCGCCATTTGTAGGTCTATTATACAGAAATTAAGACATGGTATTACTATTAAAATTGAGGTTTAATTAAATTAAAGCATCTGGCATCTTGTAAACATACTGAATAATTTTAAAATATTTTCCTTTAAGAAATCAGTGATAGAATTATTTTATATTTTAGATTACTTCCAAAATATTATAATAAACACTTTTACTTTGACGAGATTCTTTAGAATACTATGGGAAAAATACTGTTTAAATCGTATACCTACGACCAGTTTTCAAATAAGCCCTTCTCTTCCAAATTTGTTAAAATTTTTAATAATTCAAAAAATAAATTATTCTTGGAATTTCAATTCGTTAAATTTAAATTGATTTGTAAGTAAAAATTGCATAATTTAAGTACTACGACCACTTATATCGACTGCTTATGCGTTCGATAGGAAATAATATTGCTTTTTCGGGGTTTATTTTGCCATTACTTACGTAACAACACATGGGGTTGATTGGGCAGTTCCGTTAGCCGTCTTGGCAACACAGACGTATTCACCAGCATCGGTCATGTTGGTGTAAAGGAATTGAAACTCGGCATATCCGCGATCCAACACGGCATTGTGACGCGATGCTATTACAAAATACCAGACATCAATTATAATTCATAAAAGATTGGTCTTGTTTCAGTTAAAAAATAAAATGGTATGTTTTTAAACAAACTACACGAATTTTAAATAAAATTCGAACATTTGATTTTTAAATTATAGATGTTTTTGTCTCAAAGAATAGTAAAAAACTCACTGATAAAGAAATCTAATCACGAATAGCACTTTTAAGGTTTGAAATCGTTAATTTCCTCAAATGAGTTTTTTCTTTGAATTGTTTATTTAAGAGACTGGTGGCTTTTGTATAAGAAAAATTTGAAAAGTTCCTAGACTGAAACTCCACAGAAAGTATCATTTGATAGCCCAAGTGCACGAACAGCAGCTGTCGAAAATATCACATTGCGACAATTCGGTATTCCGGTACTTACAAAAATTCAAGTGACTTTTTGACGTAAAATGACTTTAAGACTTCCTTCTTTGAAGAGATTAAACCTTAAAAATGACATCACTATTTTTTACGTTAATATGTAATTTTAAAAATATAATTTAAAAAGCTGGTTTTTCTTATTTCATACATCACTCACTGTAAAATGCAAATACTAGTAGTTAGAGCATTTTAAAATAAAAAGCAATTTTTTCATTAATTTTAGAATCTTTGTTTAGTCTATTCAAAAAGATTGTCTAGTGGCCTTGAGGCTGACCACTCACAGGCAGACACGACAACGCCGTTTTTGAGCCACTGGACGTCGAGAGTTGAGTCCCCGGCGGGACGAACGATGGCCTTGAGGGTGATGCCGTCTCCCTCGTTCACGGTGACCTGCGGCACCGGCTGTTGGACGAACTGGGGAGGTGAGTCGATGTCGCCTCTGTCCATACTCCTTCGTGGTTGCTGAAATACCAGGAATTAGGGCAAAGAGAGTACAGAACTGGCCACTGTTAATCGCAGGATTAATGGGAGAGTGGACATGCTTGCAATCATTTCGAAAAACACCAAGCGGTGCCTCACCTATTTTAACTCAGCTAATTATTTATTTTTAATAAAGATAATTTGAGAAAAAGTACGTTTTTAAATGGCTGAAAGTTAAAATTTATCCAAAAAGGAACTACTTGATATTCACTTTTTTTCTTAAATTACCACAGCCAGAATTTTAAATATATTAATTAATTTAATAATAAAAACGGAACTTTTTTGCTCTAATTGAAATATTATTGTAAAGAAATCAATATTATTAATTTATCTTCTAATAATCACATACGTTGTTAATCTGTGCTTAATCTTTCGCAAATAAAAAGAATCAGTTAGTTAAAGTAACTTAGGGTCCAGTTAAATAGAGCTTAATTTAATATTGGTCTTATAGCTTTAAGTAGAAATAGCTAAATATTTTTATTTAGTTTTGTCGATTTGCACCGAAATTCATGCATTTAAATGGAAAAATTCTAAAGTGCAAGTAAATATTGATATTAGTACGTTAATGAGTAGAGTGGTTGCATTATGGATGTGGTGTGCGCGCCAAAGATGTCCATTCATGCCAAGCTTACCAATCGTGCACGTCTTGGAGGCTGTAATGTTTTAATATTTCAGTTATTTGGAGCTTCCCATACAAAATTAATTTGTATTTTGTAGTTAAAGTGCTTTTTTTCCTATTAAATATTTACTAAAACACTCCATACACTAAAAATCGGACGTCCCTCCCCTGTTAAGGAGTTTAAAAATTTTATTTTTTAATATTATTATATTAATATTACTAATATTATTAATTATATTAATATAATACTATATATTTTATTAATATTATAGTTTAGATTTAGGATAAGTTATGGTGGTAAATATTTTGTACCAGTTAAAATTTTTAAATAGAAACATGCCTCCCTAAAACGTAAACATCTACGACATTTTAGCCCGTACTTTACGTTTAAAGCTAATATTTTCGTGTTTAGTACACAGTATTTTGTTCCTCATGACCTACGTCAGAGATTTCTGATAAAATTTAGCTTACTAACTAACGATCGTGTTTTGACCGTTAGGTCCGCTGTGTTTCAATTCTAAAAGTAGGAAGGAACACAGACATGACGACCTTTTGAGGAAAAAATAAGGGTGATTTATTTTGGGAAATGAAAGGAATTTGCCGAAGTGTTTGGAGCTATCAAGAATGCGTAGGCTGTAGAGGCTGGATTTTTCACTACGATTACCAAATCTAGTTCTTTAAACGCGAAAGAAAACTATGATATTCCTATTTTTTCAATTTTTACTCAATATTTCTCTAGGTTAAACTATTCTTAAATAACTATCCAGTAACGAGGTGATAACTTAAGTAGAATCCAACCCATAAATTTATTTTAATATGAATGGAAAATTGTTTTTGAAATATTGACTCATGCAATCAATTTTAATTTTCGTTGCCAAAATCAGGAGTTTGAGGTTATGTATATAGTAAAGTCTGACAAAAATATGAGTTTTTTAGCCAAATTACATCAATAAACCCACGAGTGCACATGCATATAGGGCTATGGTGCCTAAATTCCTACCATTTGTAAGGAGCCAAAAAGGGTGCACTCTGCTGGGGTAATCGCTACTGCTGCTGCTGATGCCGATGATGATGATGCTGGACTTTTTCGCAGCTATACAGCTGTTTTGCATCGACCAAGGATGCCGTTCCCCACCTCACCTCACCTCCACCCCCTACTATCTTTGCCCATCTTCCGCCAAGCACATTCTCTTCTCCAAAAAGCCAAAAGCCGTCCATCCCTTTCATATATAGCGAAGTTAGTTTTACGCTCTTTATTTTGCTTAAAAGCGTCGAATATTAACCAGAAAATACTTGGTGCTCCTAGGTTAATATTGGGCTCCAATCTGATCAATCTTGTGATTATTTCGCCAGTTATTAGTAGTTGGTTAATCAACATTTTGTCTAAATTTGGATTATGTTTTCTATGCAGGCTTGGCTAAATTGGGATGCCCGATGGAGTTCAAACACAACCAGGAAACTTGTCGGTATTTCCCACCATAAAATGCGCATAAAAATTGTTCCTGGTATTTATCACGTCAAGAAAATGCCATACGACTAGCCATGATCGACTAGTCTTCATTATATATTCTAAATTCAATGTGCGAGTAATTAACTTCATAGAAATACGAAATCAGCGACTGACATTTAAAATGTTGTTTTAATTCATTGGTTTGGAACGCAAGTGTTTTGATTTTAGTCTCACCAACTTGTAAATACCAAGGGTAGATAATTATATTTTTTATTTTTTATTATAATTTCTGAAAAATAAAATTATTTTTATTAATTTGTGAATTAGACTGAAAGCGCCCATAAAATCTGGTTGTTTTATATCAAAATATTACAATAAATTTCTAAAAATTGTGTCAAAATCATTTTGATTTCCAAATTTGTTCGAGAACCCAAGATAACTGATCTAAAACTGACTTTTAAAGGTGAATATGAAAGTCACTTTGAATCCTGCATTGAAATTAACTCGAATAGTGACTGATTAAAGACTTCAAATAATAGCAGTACAAAAAGGGTTATTTTAAATTCCAATACACATTAAATAGATGTCTCCGAAATTTTTAAAGTCATGGTGTAAGTAGACTCATCTTTAAACCATCACAAGAGCGTTTAGAGAGCGGACTAGGAGTTAGCTAAAATCAACTTACAATCTGTCTAAGTTTTGGAGCTTCTCCACCCGGGCTAGTTGGGGTCTGCTGTTTCTGATACTGTGGTTGTTGGGGTCTCGCCTGAGGTGTTTGCGGTTTTCCCTGCTGAATCGCCGCTGCCGCCTGCTGAAGTGGACTCAGTGTCTGCTGAGGAGGCTGGTACTGTTGGGGTCGCTGGACCTGGACCGGTTGAATCGGTTCAAACACGGGTTGCTGCTGCGTCTGCTGCTGGTAATATGGCTGCGGCTGCTGTGATTGGACTGGCGCTGGTGCCATGGTGACGCCCTGCGGCTTCGCCATTGACTGGTACTGCACCTGAACCTGGTTGGCTGATCCCGGGTAGCCCGAGCGATCGATAGGCTGTGCGGCCGCACTCGGCGCGTACTGGGGCTGAATTTGCGACTGTGCTGGTGGTTGTGCCAGCCTGATAACCTGCGGTTGGCCGGCAGCCTGGTAGATCATCGCTGTCGTTGGTTGCTGCTGTTGAGAAGCGTAGCTCACGGCTTGAACCCCTGGGCTCTGAGGGGAGTATTGAATGATCCGTGTTGGAGAGGCTGGCTGTGGTTGTTGCTGTGGTTGTGGTTGGTACTGAGTCTGAGGCTGATAGGCCTGCTGTTGCTGTTGAGCTGAGCTGGCGTACACAACCCTAGATTGGCCCTGTTGATTGGGGGAAAAGAGTATCTGTTGAGGCTGGGATTGCGGTTGAAACTGATTTCGACTTTGCTGATACTGTTGCTGTGTTGATGCCCCAATGGTGTAGACCTGTGGCTGCACTTGAGGTGAGTAGATGGTTTGTTGAGGTTGTTGCAGCTGTGGTTGAACCTGAGGTGAGTAGATGGTCTGTTGCATTGGCTGTTGTTGCCGTGGTTGGACCTGCGGTGAGTAGTAGACAGAAGAGGTCGTCTGCTGAGCTGGTTGGTACTGCACCTGCGGCTTTGTCTGTTGAGCACCTGGGGTGAAGTAGATGGCCTGTGGAGTGCCCTGATTGGCTGCTTCGATGAACGCACCTCCAGATTTGTAGATCTGGGCAGAGCTCACTTGATTGTTGGCTGGGTTGTTCGTGTAGTAGACCGTTTGTGGCTCCATTCTGTTTACAGTTGCCAATGAAGGAATAATTATTCTTTTATTTAAAATAGTTGCGGAGAAGCGAATTGGCTCGAATCACAAGTTCGGCATTCATTCCCACCAAGTCCGATATTTAAGTGATAAAATGGTTATAGCTATTAGCATAATATCTAAAATATTTTCATAAGAGTGGTGTTAAATTTTATTATTATTTTTAATTTAAAATTAATTATCGAAATTTACATAAAATAATGAATCCTAGCAATCTTTGGAATACATTATTTTAATAGACAGCTAACACTCAGGACTAGTTGATTTGATGCGGTTATAATGTAGGAAACATCGGTGTTGTTGTAAACAGAAATTTAAATCATAATATTACTTGTTATTTCTTTAAAAAGAGTTATTTTACTAATATATATTCATTTTGAAATAAGCTTTTCCTAAAAGTAAAAGAAGACAAACATGCATTATATTCAAACATTTGGATATTCTAAGATAAATTTTTGGCACTATTAAGATCGTGGAACAGTAATGTGATTCAAAGGAGTTTTCCCTTATTATTTTTTTCTTATTCTTAAAAATTGTTAATGGATACAAACTACATAGTTTTGGTAAATTATATATAAGTTATCTAAGGCACTACTTATTATTTTTCAGTAGGCGTTACTACTCTACAGCAAAATACTTCAGCGTGAGGCGACCAGCGTATTTCTGAGTCATAAAGGTCCCTTGTTTTAATTCTAAAGTGCTCACTCCCATTTCCGAAAAATATTTTTCCTTCTAAATGCAATTATAAGACTAGAAAACAAAAAGGTGCAAAAATTTGTTGATGTTTCGAACATTAATAAAATTTCAAAAATAATTGTATTATCCAATTTTTAAGAATAAATTACAGTTCTTGTCCTAAAGGGTGCGTATATTTAGCAAAAAAAATATGTCCTTAAAAATTGAAATCTGCCTAAATGGTTTATGTGCCTTTAACTATTGTTCGTTAGGATTTTGTTTATTCACATTTGGGTAAAATAAATAGTTGGTTGACTTTTAATATATCAAAATGCATAAGTAACACATGCTCAATCGATAGAGGATACGATATTTAATTCGGCCAATGCTTAAAAAATATTTCAAACAAAAATTTTAAGCTACCTGTTTGGTATAAATAAGTTTATTAATTCTATCCTAGTTCTACTGGGGTGTGAACAGCTTTTCGCAATTATGGAATAATTTTCCAATAAAATCTCTGAATACAAATGCTTCAATTCACCAGGTGAATTTTTCGTTTTTTGTGCAGAATTTTAATTAACATGACATAACATTTTTGCTTGCACCAGCATGTATGATGGAAATTTATCACATAATAAACAGTTTAAATTCCTCTGTGAAATCCGTTACCTTGAATATTTAAATAACTAGAAATTAATACTTAACTTTGTAATATATAAATACTCCTCCGTCTTTGTAGATAATTTTAGGAAAGCATTTCACTATTGTTAAAATATCTACTACGAATTAGAGAGCATGCTTATATTTCAGGAATTTTAGTTTCTTATTCTTAAGGTAGAATTTTTTAGAATATGTAAGCATTAATTATTGCATTTGTATACAAAAGATTGCTGTGTTTAAAATAATGCACAACATCAGTGTACAGCAAAACCTTCTGATAGATTTAAAGTAATTAGTCAGAAGAATGAAAAACGAATTAATTATTCCAATTAATAAAGTGATTGTATTTCTTATCAGCTGAACAATCAGTAGCTGTTTAAATTTCTATGTATAAATTACTCTTAAATAAGGAGGTTGAAACATTACTTAGAATAAAAATTTGTTTATTTTTAAAAAATATGTATTTAATTTTATGTTTTTACTGAATTGTTAAGCTCTTGTTTCAGAACCCCAAATATTGGTAACCGGACAATTTCTTTGAGGATTCAAAGATATTTTTAAACGAGCAAAATTTTACAACAATATGGGTGATAAAATTGATTACAAAAGTGAACATTAGTTCTTGATTGAGAAAAGCTGTTTTATTAATTGATTTAAGCTTTTTCTAAAATAATTTCGACTACTACACATTTAACTTTAGTCTTAGAAATTCGAAAAGCGTAAGAAAAATTAAAAGCCTTGATCTCTATGCCATCCATAAATGTTTTTTCAGAAAGCTTGGAGAAAATTTGTTATAGTGAATGTCATTTAGGAGAACTATACAAATTTTTGTTGGGTGAAATAATTGTTTAAGCTGACAAAAGTTTTTAGTTACCACAACCCAGGCTTACAAAATTTAATTAAATATTAATCCTTGGTCTTAAAAGTTGACGATCATCAAATAATTAATTAGTAACAATGAGAGTTAATCAAAATTTTTATCACAATGTTTAAGTTACATAGTCTTGGAGAGTCGACAAATAACTTGGAAAATATTTCCATAATTCTTGCATATTCTGATTTGAAATTTTAGATATATATAAATATGTGCCATTTTGAAAGAGTACGATTTATAATTATTAGTTAAAACCACGAAAAAATCATTTTTATATCAGATAAACGGCGAACACACCTTATGCATGGACTGTTTTTGTCTTAAAACGTCTAGATCACAAAAAGAAACTTTTCTGCAAAGCGAGCAGAATCAAAAATCGGAAACTGATTCTGGATAACGCACAATTCGAAAATATTTGCCTCATTTAGTTGATGCTGTCTCAGCACTCTTGTGGTAGCGTCTATGACCTCTGATCGATGACATTTGTCGACCTCAGGTCAATAGGGTCGCTAATGAAACCGCTAAAAGCACTCAGTTCGGTCACAGCCATTAAGTCGCGAAAAAAAAACTTCTAGCTTAGTTTTCCAATTTATTTTTAAAGAAAATTTTAAAGCACTTAGAGGAAACACGTATCGATTTTCGATTTATTTGAAGCACACTTATACAGAAGACAGGAGAAACAATGTACAAACTGTTTAAATAAATTTGGGAATATTTTTTCCTAAATTTTGGTTTTAAAATGCATAAATGATGACAAAACTCACTCGAAAAAGATTTAATTACTCCTTAAAATTAAATGTGTCGTAAGATTTTCGAAGCTACTGGACTGCGAATGGCGAATTTTCGGTGGGAAAGCGATAGTGGTTTCCAGAAAAAAAAAGTATGCCAGAAGAATGGACGAAGGTGTCGACGAAAGCTTCGCTTCGACGGATCCGTCTGTGTGACGAGTGATTTTATATATACCCACGAAGCAGTCGACTTGCAATTATGTGCCAGCACAGCACACAGAGGGACTGCCCAATCACAGGCCTCCCTCCTGCGTGCATCGATTCGCGTCCTCATTGGTCAACCCCATGGGAATGAAGGTCACTCAGCATGCGTAGCGGCCGTGTGCGTGAAATCACGTTGCGCTTTAGGCTTTGAATATGAACTTATCATTGTGTGGATCAAAGGAGATCAAATGAATGCACTCGGCATCATTTGATACTGATTTACCGATTTGATAGTCAGCGAATCAGCTGTAGAAAGCACTAAATTAACGGCATTGTGGCTAGTTATTTGAACTAGTTGATAAAGTCAACGCTGAATGCTCCGCCTTCTCGCAATACTTATAAATTCTGGAAGAAACTAAGTAAAGATATGATAAAATGTGGACAATCCGGAGCCAACCTTTAACAATATTCAGCAATTGGACAAAATAGTGGGGAAAATCAACAAAATATACTTTAATATAATATAGGCCCACTTTTTGTTTTAATCACCTGCTCAATTTTCCGAAGTATCGATTCATATCAGCTGTGAATTGAATCCTAGATCTCGGCTGTTAATTCGCCTCCGATGAAGAGAAAACATTGGCCCCCGCAGTGGATTCCCAAGAAATAGCACGCCATACATCTTGACAGAAGCCCGTCACGTTTTACGTTTGGGAGAATGCAGCAGTCTGGAGTCATTGCTTCTTTCGGTTGTCTAGGAACGTACACTCGCCTATCGTAAGTCGGAAATAAGGCAAACCACGATGATTAGTCAGATGTAGAGTCCGGCAGTTTTTCCCTGTCATCAGCTGGGACTTTCTATTATACCTGTTCTTTGATGTTCAAAGTGGTTGTCATTACCTTTGAGAAAGTACCTCTTGAAACGCAGCCGTGCACTAGCGCTTGTCATACGACCACTAACAATTTGGTGTCCTTAAAAGTCCAAGAGGTCGGCTATTTTAGAAATTTATGGCCTCCAAAGTCTAGACTGTCCTCTACTTATGCGGTATGAGGATAAAGGACTCTTACCGGAGTGCTGGTTGGACGACGAAGAATATGAGTCGCCTGAGTCGGTAAGGATCGGATTTGTGAGTCCAGGGGGTTGCTTTCTAGTCGGTAAGTAGGTGCAGCAGAGAGCGTTTCCGAAGCCGTCTCGCAACCTAAATACCACGATTTTCCATGGGTCTGAAGAATACACAGGCCTGCATAAAAATGGTTTTTAGGAAAATAAAAGCAAGTTAAAAAAATCCAATTAGGCGTCCTGGTATGTATTAATTTAAACAAACTTCCATTTAATGTCAATAAAATATATTTATACTATAAACGTATACCATTATATACTAAATCCGTATTCATATTTATCGATCGCGCAATGTAATTTTTTCTTAAGATGATCAGGACAATGCAGCGCGCAGTATAAACATGATTTGGAAAATTTAAAATAGCAAATTTAAAATTATTTAAGTGTTTCGCCATGTTGTAGTACACTCAAAATTGCATTTAATGTATGAAAACTAAAACAAAGCATTGCTTATGCAGTTAAATTAATGTTTTCATTTACGTAAATGGCATTTTCTATGGTCCTCTTAAAATATTTACAATAAGGATTTATATATTTTAAACATTTTCAAATTAATTTAATTTATTATTTTAAAGCACAATCAGCACAATCCGAGGTCTTCTAGAAATTTACTTTTTGTTTGAATCTCTAGCACTAGAACTAGATCATCATCATCATCATCATCATCATCATCAGAGAACCCCTGCAGCCACATGATGCGATTGGTCGAAGCTAGGAATAAATAAGGCAAAGGACGATGATTCGTCAGAGAAAATTGCATTTTTTTACTGCCAGAGGGACTCTAAATGTTTAGAAATAGTTGTCTTTGAGCAGAGCCGAGGTTTCCTAATTGCAGCTCTTCAGCGGTGGAATTTGGATTTGTGCAGAACCCTAAAACCAGTGCAGTGAGGACGTCTGCACTGGTTTTAGGAGCCTAACTTTTAAAATGCCCACGAAAAAGGCCTTGAGAATAAAGTAACAGACAATAATTCCATCGATTTCTCTGAATACCTTCCACTCACGAGTCGAAGAATCTTAAGGAGTCTGTGAGCCCGCAGGAAGAGCTTTCTGATGAACACGTCCGGATTCATTTCACATGGAGTGGAAAGGCTTTTGAAGGAGCGAGCGGATGTGATTGGTCGACTAAAATAGACACGACTAGCCCCTCTGGTCAGCTGTTCCCATGGACCACACTCCTGTTGTCACGTCGCCCTTATAAGTCTGGTGGATCTATCTTGTCTAGGACTGCTTCCTTTCCTTTTTAATACTGGCAAATTATTGTCTGCAATGCAATAATCACCTCTCGCTACGTTGTGGTTGAAGAGATAGGAAAAAATCGATTATTGATTTATTGATTATATATATATATATAAACAACGCTATAATAAAAGAAGTCCCTTCTAGACTCGACTTTTTGGCATTTACAGTAATTAATATTAATGCCAAAATTATTGGTAAAAATACGTACTCAAAATTTTATTTTAATTAGACTGAATTAATTGTGATTCGTTGTTTTTGAAAGAAAATTCGTTTTTTTCCGATACGGTGGCTGATAATTATCACCAGTTCATCTCTGGAGCAAATAGTGGCAAAAATCGATAACTAACTTTTCCTAATAGCATTTCTGTCATTTTCACTTTCCATCTATAAATTTTTCCTTAATAGAGCCACTATTAATCATCACTCTCTGACATTTTCGAAGATTACCATTAAGGCCTCTCTGTTTGGCAATAAAAATACGAACCCGGATTATTGGTGAATTTAGGGATATTTACTTTCAATATTTGTGTCTTCTCAGAAGTGATTACATTTCTCTTTATTTATTTATTTATTTAAGAATAGATTGAAGATTCGATGTCGTCAACCCGAGATTTAACTTGCTTGTTTTCTGACCACTGATGGGTAGCACCCATTTTTCAAGTCTAGAAACTGCTTATCATCAAACTGATCTGGACGTCGTCTGCTTTCATTTTCATGTTCGTGGATGGTGAAATCTGCACCTCTGAAAATTCTTTTCAGCCTATCTACCCCCAGAAAGCATTAATACTTAATTAACATTTTCCAGCAGTCACCAAAAAATAAATTGGCAGTTCCTATTCAATAGATGACGAGATTCACCTGCGTTGTCTTTTTTGTCAAGCTAAAGCGCGTCTGTCTAAGTGTTAAGTAAGAATTCGATCGACTGAAAAATCTTTACCTAATCTTTTGTTAGGAATGAAGGGGATTATTGATCTAGAAATCGATTGTATTCGACCTTGTGGAAAAGATTTATTGGTTGGTTTATTTAAACACACTAATATGGGCACAGTGGTTTATTTAATCCACTCTGCTGCGTTCTGCCATCCTCAAAAAGTGGCACCACATTAAAACATATTCTATTTATTTTCAAAGTGTTTCCACTTTTTTGTCTAACCCTCCGAAATATGGTCAGTGATTATATTATAGCCTCGGAAAGTATTTATAGCTGTGAGAGTGGTGCAGACAAATAAAACGCACTCCATGTCCTCTCAGGTTAAGTGTAATTACGGTAGATTGCGGGGTTTTTCTTTACATTAGTCACCTCAGATAATCTTCTCGCTTGACCTGTGCGTATAGAGGTCAGCAATGATTGAGCCTGAACACTCTGACCTGGCATTTTCTCGACGTGTGTTTGCCAAGGTGATAGGGCTAGAAATTCCTAGTGGAAAAAACCTCGATTTAACCCACTCAATGAGGGTTTAGGAGCTTCACTTTTGATAGGATCTAAGAAAATTCGTTTTTAAAGGAGACGCCGCTTTCCCTATTGAAAATGCAAAACAGCTGTTATTTTGGGTCACCTATTTGATTAAATTGACAATTCTATGTTTGCTGAAGTTAATTTAAAATTAATAAAATTTATAGGCACTAAATACATTTTTCCTTCTCATGTTTTAGACGGTTTTTTGGCCCATTGAAAGAAAATAATGCAAATTCCAATTTGAATTTTGCGTCTAATCAAGCAAACAGCCCGCAAAAGTCCAAATGATGTTGTTCCTACATGAATTTTCTGAGGTCAGGGTTAAAGAGACGCTGATTTTCGGTTTTGAATGCATGTGTTTGGCTGAAATAAAATTCAAGTATCTAAATTGAAAAATTTGCCTTTGACCTAGTGAACTAAGCTTCAATTAATAAAACAATCCAAAGTGGTTTGAGTCCAGCAGTGATTTTCATAAAGATATAACTCATTTTAAATACTTGTAATATGCTGTTCTTTTAAATGAACAAATCAAATTGCAATAAAAAAACAGATTCAGTGAAATACGTCATGTTTTAATTGTACTCAAACCGTAACACTGCCACCACAGTTGCGCATACGACGACAAACTTGAACAAGGATTTCACTATCGCGGACTGACGACTTTGAAAATGGTATTTCTTGACAATTTTCCTTGTTATGTCGTGACCAGCAAACGGAACTGTAAAGGGCGGTTCATATAATAGTACAGGGGGTTTAAAAGTCCAAATGAATAGTTGTACTAAAAACAGTGTTTTTACAAAAAAATGTTTCTTTTTAAAATCTCCCGATTTGTTAGTGAAGAAATTAGCTGAGTCAGAGGGAAATTAAGACTGGAAAGGCGAAAATTTCTAAAAAAACCAATCCGTACACTCTATATCTACGTTTCCAGGTTTTCTTTACCCTATGGCTCAACACCTATCAACTATCACTGGTAGGATAAGAAGTCCCACTCAAAGAACCGAAAAAAGAGCCTTTATTTACAGATGTGTCACAACGTGAGAAAAGTTGTAATTTTCGGCATCAAAATCCTAGGTGATCGGATTGATTGGCTAATCGCTTGACCAATAACGTGTAGAATCAATGAAAGCGATCGATGTTTAGCTTGCAGCATCGCTGCTGATTCAGGGGGAGTGCACGCAGGAAATTAAGTGCGGCCGTGTAACCCGTTGAATGGGGCTTCGAGTATTGGGTATGAATCACGTGATCGCTGGATTAAGCAGAGCCCATATATTCACTGCGCCCATTGCCTTTTACCCTAACAACGTTTGAGGCAAATTTTTACAAGTCGAGAACAAGAAAATCTTGGAGAATTTCATTGGCAGTTGCTTGTTCTGTACAGCATGAACGGCGTTCGTTTGCGCAGTCTCGTAAGATTCAGTAGAAAAAGAAATTATGCTATTACAAGCTCCTCAGCCAGAATCAAGCATCACGTAGTGTTTAAGCCCACAGAGAAGATTTCGAAGTGGAATTAAGCCTCTCCTTAATTAAATCATTACTCTTATCAGATTCTCCAATAAGCTCTGGCCGATTCTTTTAAATTGAACGAAATCTAGAGAGTTTTTTATAATGTCTAATTGAGCTGAAAAACGTCATCCTCAGCCCCAACTAGAAAATATATTAATGAGTTATGAGTTCCTCATTTAATTTGACTCAAAACGCTATCTGCTTTGTTCTAAAAATGAGTAGTCTTAGTACCTCCGTTATTATTAAAAACTTCTTTATCTGTATCACAAAGAAATCGAAGAATTGTAATGATTTACAGTCTGATTTTTGTCTCTGGAAGGATTTGATTCCTATGCTTGAAGTTAGTAACGCCAGATACCAAATCAAACGAGTACCATTAGGTCGTTCCATAAGTCCTGTCCGAATTTTAGGTAACTCTAACAACTGACCAAACCTTACATTTAACGAAAGATGCGATCATCAAAATCCTCTTTCTTACTAATACCTTATTAATACCTTCATCACTGTAAAATTCCCTTAGTTTTGACAATTTAAATAACTCACAAATTTTAATTTTTATTGCCCTGTAGAATAAATCCTGATTTGTTTAAATGCATCTAAGCATAGGGTAATCTCCAGCACCATCTTCCTTAAAAAAGGTGAAATGCGATGACGTAATACATTTCTACATGTACATTCTGTCGGAAACTACGATACATTTTTATTTGGATATTGTTTACTTGTCTGTAGCAGGATACATATACAATTCTCGATGCTGATAAGTTCTGGATTTGGAACAGGGTAATGAGTCCTGCATTGACTACAACCAGACTAGAAAGAACTCCGCTGGTTAGGCATCACCTACAGTGGCAATCAAGCATTTAGTTGGTAGGGGAATTAGGTTTATTCGACCAAAACCAAATTCAGAGCGTGTAGAAGCATTGGGTTGACGCCAGAAGTCCAGACCACGGATTCTAAAATCAATGGACACCACCTACTGGACCCAGTTTCTGCAAAAACCGTTCAAACACTTATGGTAGTCGATTTTAGAGATTCAAGTAAGAAGTCAGTTTCCTCTATCACTGACATCGTTTCTCAAAGAACTGGGTGTGGGTGTCTTAACTGCTGCATAATGAGCTAAAATGGATCCATGTGGAATCCAATTTTGCTTTTTCGAGTAATTCTTAGGCACCTTTTCGCTTCAACGTCAAGATGACGTCAATGCGAAAAAGAACTAACAATCGGTCCTTCTATTGTAATCTTGGCAGGGACAAATCATCTTGGATTGGTCTTAACGGTGTATTTGGGGAATATAGCACCCTGGCAATTGATGGTTCGAAGATATAAATCATGCTTAATCGCCGGGTGAATATTGTGAATGTGAAGTGGTTATCACTTAAAGGACTTCCAAAGCGAAGTATAAACTTGTATTAGGAGAAACGGACTAGCACAGGGCAGATGAGGTGTTGACGGCACGTTACAGGACACAAATTGGCACTAAGCGATTTTTTATTTGTTTGCGCCGTTAGCGTCCTGTCCTTGAACGAGTATCCACATCAGCACAGCGCATAAGCGCTACAGAGGAATTTACATGAAAAATAAGTAATAAATCTTGCATCTGCTCATTATCTCATTATAAATACTGATTTTTTGTTTGTATAAAGACTTTTTGATATAATAATAATGTTACATTAATTAGTATTAATACCAAATTTAGTTAACGCTCTGGTGTTGTCAATGGCCAACCGGAATTCTTTATTTTTAAAAGAACTTGAAACAAGTGAACTAAAGGATGAAATAAAATTTTGTAATTCAAAATATATTTTTCATACTGCAGCTTGTGGTCGAGTTCCCAGTTGCGTAGAATTGGGGATGTGATAGACAGTGTATACAACTCATTGACATTCGTGTAATTAGGTACAAAAATAGACCTCGATTTTCCACCAGCTGGTTTGTTGTTTAAATGATATGTCGAAGCGGTAGTTTGAACACTTATGGTGCCTCACATTCAGCAGCAGCTGTGTACAACCAGATTGAATATTCGAGGTCGGTTGCAGTTCGAGACATTTTTCCGTTTGTTAGTTTATAAATTGAATTCTACTAATTATTTGTCTTGATTTACTACGACTACGACTCCTAAATGGACTACCCCTATGCTGGCATGGCTTTTGGGTGGCCTTGTTTAAAACCCTGGGAGAAAAACGAGGTTCGGGAAAAGGACTTGCTTCAAAAGGTGACATGTGCTGCTCTCTAAAATCTCAAGAAATGAACACATAAACAATAAACACTTGGTTTTGAAAATAACGCGCCAAAAAATCGATAAATGAGACTTGATCTGCACAGCTGAATAAGAGATAGGACAAATCAGGAGAAGGTTGAAGAAGAAACGGTGACAATGATGGGGTGATGATGATGAGTTTTGGAGTAATAGTTGGTGTAGAAATAGCGGAGGAAGAAGTGGTTTATAGTAACGATTTCTAAAGAGTTTGAATTTGTGGGCATTTCCTGAGTTTATAATTCTAAGTAAAAATTTAAATCAAAGAATAATAAAGTTTATTTCGGCAGTCATTGACAAATCATTTTACGTATGGTCTCAAAATTCACTGGCATCATTTCCTGCTACTTATTTATTCCTAGTAAAGAGTTTATATAGACTTCAGTAGATGGGCTGTGAATTCCTTTGTATAAGCTAATGGTATGAAATAATTCCTTTCTTCACAAAAGTTGAAGTTATATAAATTGTTAACAGGATCTGACTTCTTTCACTTTAAATTATCAAGTATGCTTCATTCTACTCTCGGATATTGCGAAAGTAAAACTCATTAATTAATTTAGCTAGAAAAGCCCCATATTTGTTCTTCATCTTTTCAAATTTCACACAATACCTGGGAAGGAACAGTGGGCGAAAATTTACAGCGTTTGTTGCTGACTTAAAGTAGATAAAACCCTCTCAATTATTTTTTATTCAGGACCCCAAATAACTATAGTATTCTACTTTGGATAAACTCTCTATTTGATCAGGTCAAAAGCCTTAATGATTTAAGCTACAACTATTCTTTCGGCTCATTAATTATAATAATTAAGCCAAATGCCCTTGCAACCAGGCAAAATCAGTTGAACATTTTCATTCTCGATCTTTAAGAGCTGCGAAAGGAGAGTGGCACACTTAAAGCATTATCCCATTCCCAAGGAATTCATGCTCGGATTGCTAAACCCACAACGGTGTTTGGAATAAACCCTAATAATTAAAACTTGATCTGTTTTCCACACGCGCTTGCGTGCATTTAGTTCCCCTTAAGATGTTTAAATTCCGCTTCATGCATTTAATAGGTAATGACATAGATGATGGTGATGAAGTACAAGTCCTACATTAATGATTAAATGATCGATTTGAAGTGAGTAAATTACACAGACAAGAGTGTATGTCATATTGTCAATTTATGTTAAAGATTCAATTGCTAGAAGTTGCATAGTAGAAGGTACAGAAGAAGGAATAACGAAGATTTAACTGTTTATAGTGAGTGTTAGGCGTATAATGTCAAATGAATCGCTTTTTTCGCAGCCACTAAGCTTATATTTACCTAATACAATACAATACAATTTGTGGGAATTAAATAACAGAGAGTCAATTAGGGGCATCATAAGGGATCAGAATTGCATTCTGGGAATAGCTGGGTCTTAAAAAGGACTAAGGCAAAGAGGTACATAGCTTTAAGAAGCAGCACGTTTAATCAAAGTACTTATTTATTTACATTAAAGTTTTTGTAAATTTAAATTTAATTTAATTGAATAATTCTATACATTTTAACAAAGTTCAAAGTTCTTATGTTGCCTTCTTACTATGAACTATCAAATATGACCTTTAAGGTTGTACACACTGGCGCCTTTAAACAGTCTGGGTGTTTGAGGAGGCCGACTAAGGTTTTGCAATGTACAAGCACAATGATTGAATGGAATGTAGTGATGCCCACACAATTTAAGTAGTTTTGTCTTAATTAGTTATGTTAACATATACCAGGAAAATCATCTGATATGGCTAAATCCCCCTTTTGAAATCTTCCCTTTTCCAAAAACAGCACATTGCGAACGTAAGCCGATCATTACTCTACGTTCTCTCTATGAAGGAGACAGCCACTATACTATCGATTTGTAATTAATTGCGCTACTGAAGGCACGTATTCAACTGCAATTAGGCCCTTTGGGGATTGGCTGGCGGAAATTCCGTTTCTTTCGGATTCCATGTAAAACTGCGGCGGGATAAAACCAAGGATATTTTCATACTTTTGTTACTGAATTCTAAAAGCTTATAGCCCTCACTACTAATCGTACAAGTGTCACATATTCACAGGCGATTCTCTGCGGGAAAGCTGGATTCTTGGACTATTTTGGTTGCCTTTTTTGTGCTAACTAACTTTATAATTTAAACGAAGTCAAATTTGTTTCCATTTGGTCATCTTTAACGCATTTCAGTAACCAATGCTACTGAAAACAGGTAAGTAAAAAGATTTCTACGCACTATTGATATATATGAAATTATGCAATTTACAACTACTAATTAACCATTGACTGCTGATTCATTTTTGAAGTGGAGATTGATATATCGAAGGTGTGCAAATCTTACGGAATTTCAGTCGCACTTTTTTACCAAAACTGGAGACGGCTGAAGTGACGATTCTGTTGCTAAGTGGAACCTCGAACCCGAAATTAAAGGCTACACTCTTAGACCATCTCTGAGATCACAAGTAACACTTCCCAGAGACTTATGAGAATTGTAGTTTCTGCAGTTGAGTAGTCATTAACTACCACAAGAAGGCTAGTTTCCAATACTCCTAACTTGACTAGATGTGCCGTTTTCGTCGACTGGAATTTCCTGTTGGCTCCTATTTCGCTTACGATGCTAGATCATATAAATTTCGACGTCCAGCTATTTATTTGTGATAAAATTTAAAGGTTTTTTTCAATAAGGCTCCTCTAATCACCATCGACAGCTGCACATTTACGTTATATTTGATAAAATATACACCACACCACCCCGACGAGTATTCTTATAACAAGCTCTGACTCTGAAAAAATTATTTTATTCAACAAATTCTGATGGCAAAACAATTCTAGACGACATGTTGTAGAACCGGTAAGTGGATTTAGCAGGGAGGCCATCCCAGCTGCTTTCCGCCGAGAACGTGGACGTGAAGGTGGTAAACTGACTGACAACCCTGAGGACCATTGTTAATCACGACACGATACCCCTTCGAAAGTTCCTTTTGAGCAGCGACCTTCTTGGCCACTATGAGCAAATGACCCAGCAACTAGCCGAAAGCATTTCATTAATAGGACAGATACTTACACCCTCATCTTCTTCAGTAGCAGAATCGAGTTTTTGTATTGGTTTCTTTGGAAGAACAAGAAAATGTGTGGGGGCCTGAGGCGAGATATCATCAAAGGCGACACATTTGTCATCCTCATACAGAAAATTGGTAGGGATTTCCTTCCTAACTATTTTCCCAAAAATGGTGTCTCCATCGGACGGAGAGGCAATCTGGGCCTTTTCAACTTCTGAAGCCATGTTTACGGCACAAAAACGACGATGTGATGATACACGAATAAAAGGTCTAAAAAGCCGAAGCATGCACCTCTAGGTCACAAGCATTGATAACATTAATATTCACAAGTAAAAATAAATATGCATTTTTCTTTAAAACTGTTATTACAATTTTGCTTTAAAACACGTAATTTATATTACTTTTTTAATAAACCATTAATCCTAAAAATGTGGCTTTTTACTTAAATTTTACCCTGAATCCTTGGAACTTTAATCAGTCATGTACTTGACTCAGGAATCAACTCCAAAGCTACTTTCGTGTTTCATAAGATAAGTTTTACAAATCTAACTTTAGATATGCTTTAATGGACAGAATTGTCTGCTAATTAATCGTAATAATACGGCTAAATTCCCTAGTAACCATAAAAGTATGACTGTGGGTTTTTAAATAGTTTTTCGAACATCATTAAAGCGCGATTCCTCTGCAGTTTTTTGTTATAACTTTTTTCCTGATCTATGAAAATGATTAATAACGCCAAAGGGCACGTTAAAACTATTCTTCCACTCCCACATGTCCTTGGTGCCATGCGAAATTGGCAAATAATTATTGGGATCTTTGTGAATCCGCCAATAGTTTGGAGTAAAATGTTTATTCTTGATCTTTAAAAGTGGTTGAAGGTGGAGAAGAGCACATTTAAACTATTCTTTCACTCCCACGGTATGCATGGTCGATTGTCACGATCCACAGGGTGTTCGGAATACCCTTAAAAAAGTGCTTTTTAGCTATTAAAACTCGTTAGAATTGCTTTTGCACTCTTTTTTCCACTTAAACGTCTGAATTCTTCTGATTAAGCATGGGAGAAAATTGATCCTAACGACGATTTTGTTGAAGAAGACAACAATGGAGGCAATGGTGTAGATATTGGTGGAGGGTTTGCCATCTGTTCGGTGAACAGAACTACTGAATACTGTAAATCCGAGACACTCCACAAACAGGTTACCGAAGTAAGATATAAGTAGTTGACTCGGATTTGCCGCTTAGGGAATCTCTGTGCCATCTGACTGCAGCAAAACCTTATAAATTACTTCGAAGTAATATTAGTAGGTGAAACATGTGCAGGGTGTTTGAATAAATGTTAGAAGAAGAACTTTATGTCAAGAGTCGCTGAGAGCATTGGAACGTTCTGGAAAGAAGGCCCTTGCTATTACTCATATGAGACTAGCATATTCACGGGCAATGCCGAATAAGGGAAATGAGTCGTTAAACAATTATAAGTGATTAAATTATGCCTTTTTTATCCAAACCAATCCTAATGCCATACCAAAATGAATCTCGTTTCTAGCAGTATCGGAAACGGAAGCTCCTTCGGGTAATATTATTACTACTGATTATAAATGAGTAGAAACACTAAATAACGGTTACATATACGGTACATACAGCCATATGAAATTGTAATTTACAATTATTAACTAAAATGACAGACTATCCTGTCAAGAATTATCATTTCGTGTATTATGCTGTGAGAACATTACCGAGTCCGAACCAGGGGCAGTTTTGACCGAAACTAGCGACGGCCACATCAGCGATTTCGGATTCCAGACGTGACAAAAGCGAACTTCGGAGGATTTTCCTAAATCTCCGAACCCATAAGTATTAGTTCGCGCGATTCCGTGAAATCCGCGTCCCTTACAGTGCAGTAGTCGCCAGCCTGTATGCTAAAAACCTGACTACACTAGATGTGTCATCATCAGTCAACTGGGATTTCCTGCTGGCTCTCATTTGGCTTGCAAAACATGACGAAATAACTGCTCGCACGCCTTCAATGTCTAGCCAGTCATTTGTGGCAAAAAATGAAAACCTGTTCCAAGCACTCGTATCTGACCACAATTTACAACAACGCGATAACACGGGTTTTAAGCAAGTATAGAAGTGCTGCTATCTCTTTGAATACCTTTATAGCAAATCCCATTCTGCAAAGTATAATTTTATTCCAAAATAAATGATGACAAGGTAATCCCACATGATATGTTCCGGAAACGGTAAGTGGATTTAGCAAGGGGGCCATCTCAGTTGCCTTCCGCCAAGAACATGGAGATGAAGATGGTAGATTGACTGCCAGGCCTGAGGACCATTGTTAATCACGACACGATACCCCTTCGAAAGTTCCTTTTGAGCAGCTACCTTCTTGGCCACTATGAGCAAATGACCCAGCAACTAGCCGAATGCATTTGAGTATTAACACAAATGCTTACACCTTCTTCTTCTTCAGTAGCAGAATCGAGTTTCTGTATTGGTTCCTTTGGAATAACAAGAAAATGTGTGGGAGCCTGAGGCCAAATATCATCAAAAGCGACACATTTGTCATCTTCATATAGAAAATTGGCGGGCACCTCTTTTCTAATTATTTTGCCAAAGATGGTGTCTCCTCCGAACGGAGAGGTAGTCTGAGCCTCCTCAACTCCGGAAGGCATATTTACGGTACAAAAATGACGATATGATGTCACACGAACAAACGGCCTCAAAAGACGAACTCATCACTAGGTCACAAACATTGCTATTATCAAAAATCCCAGATAATAATACACTATATGCATTATATTTTTTGAACTTTTATTAAAATCGTGCTGTGAATTTTTACATACTTTGGTTAAAATTATTTTACTATTCCTCACAATTTAAAAGACTGCAGATGACGCGTATAAGTGCGCCCGCAAATATGCCGTCAAAAGTGCTTGATTCTCATTTATTGCTTCATTTTTTCATTAACCGCAGTTATTTATAAAAAGTTTGGCTTTTCTTTTGAATTTTGTCCTTGAATCCTTCGAATTTTAATCCGACAATTAGTCATAGAATTGTGTCTTGATTACTCCTACGATATGATAATTTCTAAAAATTTTGTATTTCGTCTTCAGCTGCCTGCTTCGTCGGATCTCACTGCGAGATCGCCTAATAATGAATCCGAATTGTAATTATCCCTCTTGCTCATACATTCTCTTATTTCCCATGTGTTTACATTTATCCTTTACTTGTCAGAAATTCGGACACAAGCGACTCCGTAAAGATAGTTGAGGAGGAAGAGGACTGCATCATGGCCTTTGAGAAGAGCAAGTACCCTGAGCACATCAAATACGTGCAGACTGCGTTTATCCGCGAAAGTCACAACGACATCATCTACGGCGGTGCCTTCAATTGCGTCAATCGCAAATCACCCGAAGATCCCCTCCTCTTTGTCACGTGCTCGGGCAGGAATGTAGGTACCCTTCTGTCTTATTTGACACCCTTTCTAGGTGACCATTTACCAGTGCAGAACCCTGCCGCCGGGTAAGATCGATCAGGCTGAGTTGCAGAGGAAGCCGACCATGCACCTGCTCCAATCGTTTAGGGACGCGGACACCAAAGAGAGCTTCTACTGCTGCGCCTGGTCCTGCTTCATCGAGCCGCCCGCTGTGACCGTCAAGTCGGGCATGCATCGGCAGCAAATTGTGGCGGTGGCCGGACTCCGTGGTGTCATCAGAATCCTCTGTCCCTCGCTCTCCAAGTGCTTGGACAGTCTGGTTGGCCATGGAGCCGCGATCAATGAACTCAAGTTCCATCCCAATGACCCCTCCCTGCTCTTCTCCTTCAGCAAAGGTGAGATCTGCGTTTAAATCGCTTCTCAGAAGGTATCTACCCTGAAGGGCTTCCTTCACTCTATTAACCCACTTCAGAGCTCCGGCTTGGAGTTTGCAGTGGACTGAGAGACTGCAACTTGCCTTTTAGACAATACGGCACGACTGTGGAACATAGTGACCCACTCGATGGTCGCCGTGTTCGGCGGCATGGAGGGCCACCGCGCCGAGGTGCTGCATGGCGACATCTCGCTCAACGGTGACTTCCTCATCACCGCGAGCATGGACCACACCATGAAGATCTGGCAGCTCGACACGCCGCCCATTCGCGCCGCTGTCGCCAAGTCCTTCAAGCAGCCCATCATTCGGTTAGTCCCTCTCGTTTTCTCTCCACTTTTGGAGGTGGTTTCGGTATCTAAACTCCGATATGGATGTTCTGGGCTTACGTTGAGAAGGTTGCCATTGCTATGATGGTGATTGACTAGACAGCACAGATCTATTAAGGCAAGGTTAGGGCTTGTGTGGCATCGGAAAAATCCATGTTACAAGACGAGGGTTCGCACCCACTTAGACCTATTGACCTTGTGAGTGTGCTTCAGCCAATGGCGAATTTTGCACCTCGACAAACTCTCCTTAGGCTAAGGTAATAGTGCGATTGTGTACGTCGAGATAGGCCAACTGTGTTACCCAAGTTCATATTGCTCCAATGATCCATTAGGACCTTGTAGAGAAGCTCGCAGAAGACGATTCTTCCTCTTTTCTATCCTGAATCACTTAGTGGCCCCTTTTCCCAATATGCCTATGCCACACTAGTTGCTGGACCGTCCTTTACAAGCGAAGTCCTGGATCCGTATATCGGGCTGGATATACGTATTTTTAGACTAACTGATTGACTGTGTCGTGTTGTGGTGGTGGTGTGTTAAAGGGGCACAGAGACACACAGCGAGGACCGACGGCGGCACGCCTTCCCGACACACCTGCAGCACTTCCCCGACTTCACGACGATGCGCGTGCACGGCAACTACGTGGACTGCGTTCGGTGGTTCGGCGGGCTGGTCATCTCCAAGTCCTGCGAGGACGCCCTCGAGGTGTGGGTGCCGGGGCCGGTGGACGAGCCCTCGCGCTTTCGCGACTCCCTCGACCTCCACGACCTCTTCCCGCCGCGTCTGGTCGCCACTGAGGAAGGCGTCGACGCCAACGAGGAACGCCCGGAGAAGCCGGGAGACAAGCCTGCTCATGGCATGACCGGTGAGTCCTGTATTCTGGGGCCTGGGGTCAAGTTCTGGAAACGGGGACATTGTGAAACCGCCTCAGAATGACCTCCTTTACTTTCGGACCTAGGGCCTAAGGTTTCTGTCTGGTCTAGATTCCCTTCAGTAAATTCATTGCGGTCATAAATTGGTCCTTTGGGTTCTGGCTTGTTTATCATGACTGTCTACGGGTCCGTCATTTATTTATCAGCTGTCCCGGCTTCATTTCTGTAAATTCCAGGGGGTCAGAAAACGGGATCGTTGAGAATCGACGGTAGTTTAGAGCT
Source organism: Anomotaenia brevis (assembly GCA_030710315.1). Lineage (NCBI taxonomy): Eukaryota > Metazoa > Platyhelminthes > Cestoda > Cyclophyllidea > Dilepididae > Anomotaenia > Anomotaenia brevis. The sequence continues at coordinate 290,528 of JAUOZQ010000027.1, forward strand.
TTAGGTTCAAAGATTTCCATCTATTTCTAGTCTGTCCGATTGGTGTGTGTTTCCAGTCGCTCCGGCTTCATTTCCTTAACTCCCAGGGGGTCTCTAATCAATTGTTCAGTTTCGGAACATGAATGACCGGTTCGTGATTCGTCCGTGATAAGGATTGCCACTCAATCTGATAACGTCGAGGAAGTGAGTGCCCCCACATTTGGGCCTATTCTGGCAGAAGTCTCGTGCTATTCACAGCTAGACCCAAGAAATATATTTAAGTAGTATCGCTGGTCGTCATTCTTAGGAATTTTGACTAAGGAGTGGGCCACACTACCGAACACCCTTGCATTCTAGGGCTTGTTCTGACTGATGCTTTGTGCCTTTTAACTAGAAGGTCTTGTTAAATTGTCGCTGAAATGTGCTTAAGTATTATCCGGCATCTAGGAGCGGGTCCCGCTACCGAACACCATTACTTTCCGGCATGTTTTAAGCCAATCATACTTAAATCTAAGCCCGACGCTGACGCTGAAATAAATGTTAGTATTATCACAAATATTGGGTGCGTGTGCCTTGTAGGAATGCCGACTGAGGAGCGAGCGACCCTGCTGAACACGCTGAAGGCGGAGAACTGCGACTACTGGTACGTGCGCTTCGACCTGCACCTGGAAAGCCGTCTCCTCGCTGTCGGCACTTCCACGGGGAACCAGCGCATCTACGTCTACGATCTGAACGAACTGGAGACCTCCCTCCAGCTCGAGCAGGCAGTAAGTTGTCAGCCGGCATCTTGATGCCTTTCGAAGGCACGAGGTTTTCCAATGCAACTTCGCCCTCCCCTGTTGCAGGTACTGCCCGTCTCGACGATGGAGGGAAGGTCGTCGAACCACGTGGAGGGCTGCATCCGCCAGACGCGTTTCACGGCCGACGGCAGGACCATCATTGCCGTGGGCGACAAGGGCATCATCTCGCGGTTCGACCGGGACGAGTGAGGCGTCGTCTCCCCGTTTTACCTTTGACAGCGCCTCCCCTCCCCTCCACCCCGCTCCTGAAGGAGTATTTGTGTATTTTTATGTGTGGCCTTAGATATTATTTTGTGCGTGTGGCAAATATATGACGTTTTTGATACACAGTCACTTGGCTCCTCTAACCACGAATGGCGGTTGAAATCATGAATTGCTTGAAAACACCTCGAATCTCTGGGTCTTGACGTCTGGTCTTCCCACCATTCCTGGTAGTGCACTCGCGGCTTTATGTGATATAGAAACAAGGGGGCATGACTCACACAACTCGATTGGCTACGGGAAGTTCGGTAGCTAGGTTTTGACAGGTTTAGTGTGAGCCTGAGAACACAATATCGACTGGATTGTCTAGACGGCCTAGCTGGCATCAGGCCGCCACACGCAGTCAGTTTTGGATATGTTACCTACTATTCCTTGGGATTCTGTTCTCTTGACTATCTGAGGATTGATTTAACGCCTTGGAGCTGAGGTTTTTACTGGCTAGATCAACCCACAAAGGGAATTGGTTCGGGTTGGTACTGAAATTATAGTACTAATTAAGGTTCCTGGTAGTTTCCTGGAATTTGAAAACAAATCATGGAGTTTATTACTTTTTTGCCCTTGGTGCGTGTGTTCTGGCTTTGGTTAGATTCGATGACAGGATAATAAACGACTTAATGGAACTGGTTAATCGATTGAGCAAAAGGCCTATTGGAGGAGAGTACAGGTTTACGGGCTAGACCAAACCACAAGGGGCCCATTTTGCTTTTTCAACTTCGATTTCGTAGACAAGATGATGTTTCCGTTTGCTGATATACATTTATGACCTTTGCGTTAGTTTCGGGCAGAGTCAAGATCCCCTATGCTACATTTCCCTTTTGAGGTTTCCGTAGTCCGATTAGATACAATCTCATTTTAAATCTACTGCAAGAGATAAGTGATATAATGGAGGTCTTACGGGCTTTGTTTTGAAAGCTGACTAGGGTCCTCATTGGCTGAGAATTATTGATTAAATTTCCTCCGAATTGGTAGGTACAAATGTGTCAATCAAAAAAGTCACGGGTATGCGTGTTTTCTTAGGATTCAGGATTACGTTGGTTACTCCAAGTTCAGTCTCAGGATAATTTTACCCAGATTCGACCCTTCGTCTGCATAATCTTTTCGTAAATATTAAGAAAATACCACTTACAAGATTCTATTGATCAGACAGCAACGCTCTTGGAACCCATTGTGCTTAAAGCTTACTCATTTCCAAATTATGACCGTCGATAACCAAATTTGCCACCGACCAATAGGAAACGTTTAAGACAGTAAGTAGCTATCTGATTGGTAGTTATTTGCCACCAATCGTATTCAAGAAAATTGTAAGTAGCTTCCACATTTCCGCTATCTTTTGAAGTTCCCGGTCTTTTCTATGCTAGGGTTGTAGTCTTCAAATTTGTGTCTTCCCTTTTTCTTCCTCTCTTCTTTCTTTTTCATATAAATTCCCAACGGTCTGTGTTCCTTTACTTTCAAGTTTTACCTAATTTGCTCTCCTTATGCTTATTTTCCCACCCTCACCCTCTGCCAGTTTATTCGGAATGGAGGAAACTATGCCTACTAAACAAATTTGGAATTCTATTTAATGAAGGTGCTCAGGCCTTATCACTACTATCGTCACACAGAATCACGATGCTCAATTTTAAGTTCTACTTATATTTGGAGAGTAGCGATTCAAAGACACCATTTTTCTAGCAAAACTCTTCGTCGGAATAAGCAGCTGGTAATTTTGTCGGTCGCGATTTTTAAAAGGAGATTAGAAGGTAATATTAGTCAATCATTACACCAGGCCTCAAAGCCAATGACGATTTGTTTTGAATTAGGCATCCCTAAATCGCCTTACAATGCCATCAAACTAACATGGGCGTTCGAAATAAAACGAGCACCATCAGTTTAAACAATTCTTAATTCCAGAATCGATCAAATTCATACCCACTCGTATAGCAGCTAATGTATCTATTAATTACTCAGGTGAAATTCCAAAGCTTTACCTTCACCGTGAAGCAAAAGCAGCCTTGTGATTAAGTAATCGATTATCGATCGCAACTCGAGCGGCTGTAAAATAAATCGCGTTATCCCTTATCCGTGCCATATTTGGCCGTATTCTGCTATGCGAACTGAAAAATGTACTTGCAGTTGCAGTCCTGTGAATATTTACTAAGATCAAAAGAAAATGGTGTCTCACGACACAGAGAATGACTATTAGGGTGGTCTTGGCTCTATGGAGGAGTGCTTTGGCAGGTTGCAGTGATTGCCATCTCTATCAGTCAGTCAAACCGTTTGTTTACTCTCGCAAGAGTCTCGGCAGTGAAAAAGTCTGTTTACATTAAGCCGATGCAATTGTCGGGATTAAAATGCTGATTTAAGGCAAAGCTGTGATAGCAACTATAGTTTGAGGAGTTTAGAGCGCCTGCGTACACAGAAACAGAATTCGCAAGCTCCGTATTAGGTTTGTGTTATACTTCCAGAAAATTACATTGATAATTTTCTAATTAACTTGAACAATGATTGATTTACCTTTTGTTATTATCTGTATAAAATATCAGATATCAATCTTCACCTCCACCCATTTTAACGTTGTTTCAATCAAGTAAATTTTTAAATTTATTGTTCTTTGATCAGTTAAATGCATCTTAATATACAAATAATATTCAAATCTAGTAGGCTTTATAAATTCCCTTTAATTTTTGCTCAATTTTTAAACACAAAATTCGGACAGAACTTATGCAATCACCGGATTTTTTCTCCACATATTTATAAAATTAAACTTTTTTCGAATTAAAATGATAAGGTAGAACCATTAACTTTGCTAAGAATTTCCACAAATTCAGTATTTGATATTAATTGACAAATTTAACCTTGAGTAATTTTTGAAGGTCATAGTCCAGGTGGATATTGCCCTATCAATACAGATTGAGGTTATGTTAGGAATATGTAAATGAGCCTAATATTTCTCATTTACCGGAATCGAAACGATAGGATGTGGGCAGAGGGGAAACCGACTCCAAACAAGATGCAAATGCCGAATTATCCGGGCCCTTAAAGTCGAGGTATTTGCATAATTCAACTGGTTTTGTGGGTGAAATCCCATGATAAAACCTTAAGTCTTTAAAAGGGTGGCCGGATTTAACATAGTTTGACTGAGATTAACATGATTTTATAGATTTCGATGCATTTAAACCAATCAAAGAGTCTAGAGTTCACTCACTCGGTTTATGGCGAGGAATGCGTAAATGAAAGGAAATGGACTTAGAAGATGGTTTTTGAAGCTAAGAAGTGAAGATTTCACGTTCCACAAACTGTTCAAGTCATCAAGGAAACGTTTTATTGCGTGGTGACGTCACACCGTGAAGATAAATTCGCCGAGTTATCTCGCATGTTGCACGTTGACCTGACCTAATCAAGGGATCAAGTTGCCAATGAAATTGACGCAACCCTCCCCATTTTATATCCTCAGGCTTCCGACGGGCTCACTTTGGCTTGATTAAATTTTCCACAATTAACCTGCTTCCCTTATAATGTTCTTTCAAAAATCAATAGGTCATCAAATTTGATCATCCACATTCTAATCAGTGATCTCTAATACGGTTGTAAGCCCAAAAACGGTTTATATAAATACCGTATCGTCGATATCATCGGAAAGAATATCATTCTGCCGGCCATAAGAAGAGAGCTGCACTTGTTAAAGCCTAGTGGATGATGTATGTAAGGATACCAGCTTCATAATGACACATTGTTCAAGAAATGCTAAGATCCTATCAAGTGAGCTTCCCCTATTCCTCATGTTTGCACCGTGGGAAAATGTGTTCGAGAAAAAGCAGTTGGTTATTTTTTGTTGGATCTGTTGGAAACAAGACTCAATCGACGAGAATTGGTTTCGTGGTTTTGATTCACAGAATTCACGGAATTCACCAGTGGAGATATCCTTGAAGATAGAACCGGATGACGTTCAGCTTCTTGGGAAGTTTATCCTGCTTTGTCATTTGAAATGCAATTGACAATTAAGTCTAATTCAAACCATTCACCGGTTCACTGTCATCTTCTAAAGCGAAAAATGGAACATTTATCGGCGACGCAAACAACAACGATGGCAAACGACCAGATTGGGTCGCAAAGTCCATTTTCCTGACTGGTTACTTACAGTATTTGAAACACCAAATTACACTAACGTCTCCAGCAGAAGTTTCTCAACATGAGAAGAGAATGCTTCGTAAAGCTGTTGACTACTGGAATTGTTAAGAAATCTTAATTAGACATTAATTAATCTCCACCAGATTTCCCACATCTTTTGATTGGATTGGTTAATCGCCTCCATTTATAATAACCTTCTCTGGACCCTAGTAAGTATTGATTAATCGAAGATCGATTGGTAGGAGCACAGATTTGTCGGCTGAACCACTCAGCAAGCGCCAGAGTCCAGACTTTGTTTACTGCTGAAGAAGCTTTCTATAGTATTGATTTTCTATATATTGATTTTCGCCCCAAAACCCCCCTGACGATTACAACTACTGCTAATTCTAGTAGAAAATGTGGTGAATACCAAGCATTTTGACATCACAATAAAGACGTCAAAAGCTTCCTTATTTTTATTTAAGTTATTTAGCAATATTTATTTACCCTTTTCTATCGATTGGTAGGCAGTGAATAGGAATCACTGACTGTGAACGCAATGCCACCACAATTAACATGATGCTTTGCAAATATTGCTATTACCTATGGCATTCATTTGTGCATATGATTGACGGAAAATCCAATTATACTGACTGATTGTGCTCTAGTTCCCTGAAAGTTTCTGAGACTGCCAGCTGGAGGTGATCCAGATCCCAGCGTCTGTTTACCAATTGACCAAAGGTCAGGTTTTGATTTACCGATGCCATTTGGAAAAGGTACGCTAGGTGCGTGTGCCAGATATCCAGTTCAAATCCCCCATAGCATTCGTGCCAACTGGGTTATCTTAGTCACTTAGTGGGATAAGATAACCTGAGATGCACTTGGAATACTAAATTACAATTTAACGTCGAAATCGTGTTGCCTCGATGCTTCAAACCCTGCCCCAACCTCACTGACTGGTAGACGAAGAGATCTATCCCAATTGCTATTGGCTGGAGGTTAGTCTTCAGCGGCTGGGTAGGATATTGATTAGAAAAAAGGAATCATCCGTCGAGAATTCGTGAGGTAGCGAGGAATTACTCTAGTGTCCTAAGAGACAGAAAAATGGCCCCACTAGGAGTATTGATCGATTATAAATCGATCAGGGGGGAACAAGGAGGCAATTCACTTCCGACCAACACTCGATCAATCATTTGCCGATAAATCAATTATATCTGGGTTTGGCTGATTTAGTAGCATCCAAGTACAGTAGCGATCGGAACCACTGAGCTGTAATCTGCATGAATCTGTAATCGATGATCCTTATTGGCATTCTTGTCGTATCCTTTCGAACTAATTGACACCCAGTAAGTCAAGGTTTTCCTCTACAGATTTCGTAGCAATGGCACTGATCAACCTTACTTCAACACTGGCTCAAGATTAAGAGGCCGGTACAATCAACTGTCTTCTAACCACAAAATGCTATTGGAACCTGCTACATTAAAGCGTTGCGTCTATGGAATCGAAAAGGCTATTAATGCGAATATTAAAGGAATGAATGATCTCCAGAGGAAATGTCTGGTACCAGAGCCTTTATTAAGCACGTGAGTGTCCACGTGTGCATGTGGTAAGATTTGGGTCGACCGGATTCATTGGTCAAAAACGCTGAGCCAATAAGATGAAGAATCCAAGCCCGCTCGAGGTGATTTTACGTGGGAGGAAAAGGGTTTTACTCCGACTCTTTGATTGGACGACGAAGGAGTTGAGTCACTGGGTTTGGTCAGGCTTTGTGTGAATACTCGAAGCCGTCCTGTATTTGACATTGGTCTCTTGAAAGTCCGAGAAGTGTGCCATTTTTACAGGATTATAACCAAAATAAATAAAAAATTTGATTTTTTTTATGACATGTTGGAAGATTTGATTCCAAAATGTTAGGAGTTTCCATGGTCTTGTTATCGCAAAATCGAAATTTGATTGGTTCGATGTGCTCGACGCTCATTGGCTGATAGACACAGAACCCCCAAATCTGATTCCGCGCCTTTAAATGCACAATGAAGTTTAATTTTCAAGAAAAGTTGGGTATTTCACATAACCCTATTTACAAAAAGTGCATTAGTATCTTAGCACAATAATTTTTCAAAGTTAGGTAAGTTAGTAACCTTACCTTAAGATGTGGTGTAAACAAATGTCCCTGGAATTGAAAATCCGGTTTTAATCCATTTAGGGTGGATCAAAGTGTTGGGGGAGGAATTGGGGTCGGAAATTGCTTTTTTTATTTATTCCTCTCTATAAACTCCCCTCAAAATATGACCCACATGACCTAATTGGCATTTTTCGTATGTAGGCAAATTAAGTACTGTTCGATTTTTGAATAATTAAAGGAAGATTTCATCGTCAATGTTCATGAACCACGTTTTAATCGAGGACACTTTAGGTAAAACGAAATGTCATCCTTTTAAACATAAATACTCTTTAAATTTCGCTTAGTTTTAAAAATTTGCAATTTCAACGGATTTTATGAGTTGTTTGTCCTGATAGCAACTGTGCGAATTTTAAGTTTTAAACATGCTGATCCTCAAATAAGTAAATTAGAAGCACCTCTGGTTATTTTGAAAACGCAATGGTTTAAAGGAATGAAATAATGTCATGGTTACTCCAGTTATTGATTAGAAGTCATTTTTCTATTCTCACTGAAACCAATTTTAACCAAAAACTTTTTTCCATATTCAAAAATTGACCGAATTCGCAAGCCTGGTGAAAAAATCGATAAGACCACACATTGTGTTCGCTTTGATCTGTTTTTTGCAAACGAACAACGCAGTGATTGCAAAGTATGTTCATGAAGAAAATGCCATTTAAATGAGGACATCAATTTTATCCATTCCAAATTTCGCACTATTCTATTCAAGTACAATTAACTTCAAAAACAACAATTCTTTCCTAACAGTTGACTGATTTATAACTTTATTTATACAAATATTTCTTAAAAACCATATCAGGACAATCCATAAATTCACCTCCACCAATTGAACGTCTAACATAGCTGAAACGTAGTGTTGATGTTAGTATTAATTTTGTTACACAACAATAAGATTAATTCAGTGGATTTGAAGATTTCACCAGTTGATAAGCAGCTTCTTATTTTTTCCAAAAAATGTCTCATTTATTTCGCAATTCACACATAACTGATGGCAGGAACCTAAGGATTTCATTTCCTAGGGCTCTCTGTAATTGAGAATGCCAACTTTAATCAGCTGCGTTTAGCTGATTTGTATATTTAACAAATCATCCCGTGCTCCATGTTTCTTCAGGCGAAATAAACGACTTGATGGCTATGTTAATGTATGGAAATGACATTCCTCCGAGAGATCGGGGACCCTTGAATTCCATCGGGATGTATGACAGAAGTAGACCAAAAAGGCGGGCTTTGTTGGAGCCAATTAGTAATGATAATTAATTCTAAGTTAGTTTCAGTAGCAGCCAGATTAATTATGCAACCAAATTCGCAAAATTTTCCATCAATAACAAACCATAATTCCCGAATTCAATCACTGAATCCATAATTGTGATTTATTAAACAATTCAAAACTGTTTACTAATCCCTTGTTGCATTGTTATTTCTAAAGATAAAGTAATTAGTTCTTTGCACAAAGGCTCAGTAATGGTTAATCGATAATTCGTTCGATAAGTTGCAGTCCTTAAATTAAACCGCGAATACATCATTCCATGATTCCGTTCTAACTACTTCAAAATGCTATTTTTTGCTGCTTTCGAGTAGGAAAAAATGAACAAGGCGCCTAGAATTTAGCCAGCATTGCTGAAAAAGTTTTCTCAATTAGAATTTTTGCTCGTAAATGCTTCCAAATCATCAAGGAAGTAAATAGGGGTCCGAATTTTTTGGAATCTCTCCTCAAGGACTTGTAAACGAGATGTCCTTAACATATTCAGCAGTTCCGTAAGTTACCTTTTAGGCAAAAGCTGAGTCAGAGCTTTCGGTAATTCAAATAAAGCAATGTCAGAATGCTTTTTCAATAATAATATTTTGTTGTTTTTTGTTTGTAGGATTAAAGCGTAATGAGGGTAATTTTGAGTGAAAATATCTTGTTAGCCTGGGTTTCAATCAAGAAACTGTAATCTTATTATTTTGTAAAACAAAATCCGATCATTTTAAATGCATCTTAGTGTGGAAAAATTATAATACTAATTTTCAGCTCCAATGGACATTATAAAGTAAAGTAAATGTTTCTAAATGCTAATTCTGTTATTTTATATTTTTTCAAATAACTGCTTTTAACGGATATGTAGAAAATTGGTCACAACCTTATAGAAATGGCAGACCTTAAAGAGGCCGAATTGTTGGTGTAGCCACTGGACAAATAATTTCAAATTTTGCGGGAAAAATTGTGTAGATTATTAACAAATTCCTGCCAGAAGGCATGTTAGCACCGGCAGATAATGGCAATCAGAACGGTTGCCTATTTATGCTGATTTTTCGAGGGTAGTGGCAGTTTATTTCCTTCTTCACAATTTTTTTGTTTAAATGCCATTCTCTCAAAGCCTCGCCTATGCAAATGGCGGCCTGTTGGAGGAAGGAGTTGGCGCATGTCTTGAAAAATCGCCGCAATATGCTGATTTCTCACAACAAAGTGGCGTATTTCGTGAACATTGTCAAAGGAATATTTGGCTCTCTTCTCAGCTCTACTGTGGTCGTGTTTTGCTCCTTTTCGTTTACGATGAGTCATTCAGCTTAAACCATCCAATCAGGAAATAGAATTCGGTTTCAGTCAATGAAGCTGCCTTTTCTACTTGTCATTTAGGGCATAGTGGCCAAATCTCAGGAAATATATTAACAGATTGTAAAATTAGTCTTAAAACCAATGTTTCATTCCTACGAGATATTTCTAACACATTTTTACTTAGTTAAATTAAAAGTATCTTAACTAATGACCCTATAATAAGTCAAAAACTTTAGTTATTTAGAAACCTGGATTTTGGTATTTAATAAGCATAACTCAGCAAAATTTAATTGGCTAATCAATCAACCAATGGCCATCCGATTTGCCATTTATCAAGCAACCAATGACAAGAAGGCGGAAAATATAAAAACGTGTAATTTTTACTTAAAATTAACGTCGAGCGTGGACCCTAGAGCTGAAAAAAGTAATGCTATCGGGATGCGTTCTCTATTTAATATGAAGGATTAAAATAATTCATGATAATCATTTTCACTGAAAAGATGCATTAATATGTGTAAAATATGAATTCTCAAAATAAATTTCGAATATTCGAAACCTATTCAATTGCAGTGCATCTTTACCAAGCTTAATTTGTGTCTACAAATAAGGGCGTGTCTCATTTAGACTCCCACATGCGCTCTATGTGCGTCATTCACCGGACAATGCCGAACAAGGACGGTCGTGATGAGAGCATGACTCATCCCACACCACTTCGGTACCCTAGGTTCGTATGTTTCGTTAATGGCACATACCGCAAGTTTGTTCGCGAGCTCATTTAGAACCACGAAATCTAGTACCCTCGAATTTTCCCCCTATCGAATTACGCTCAACGCAAAATTGTTACCTCTAAGTGCTATCGATTTTTCTCGGTCAAGTATTCCAATGAGTGCATTTTTCTGAATTCTGGCCAGTTAACTCAGTAGTGCTCCAAAATGCACTAATTGTTTTTCACAAGCTGTCATAACATACTAGGCAACACATTTTGTAAATATTGCGGAAAAAATATGCACCTTAGATGTGTTTGGTGCCAAGCCGTACGTGTGCTCCAAGCCGTACGTGCTTATTAGGACGGAATATTGGTACATTATTGTTGTTTATGGGGTGTTTGTGTGTGAAACTCAAACAAGTCAACGGTGCAATGTGCTCTTGACATCTCCAATACGTTGTTTGTGCTAGAAAAGATATAACTTCTTGTCGACGGCCAATTGCTTCTTGTTGTAAGTAATTTAGATACCATATAATTCATATTAGATTCGAGTAGCTAATGTCATGTTCTAATGACTTACTAGCATAAAACCACGAAAAAGAATCAGGAAAATGATCATTCTATCTCCTAATTTAATTCGATATTTCATATCAGTTTTGTGTGTAATAATATTATCAACGTTAATGAAAGGTAAACACCCTCTTATTGACACTAGATAATAATCTTCACCACAAATCCCCGCTTTTCGATGTCTATTTATTTGAACAATATTCAAAACAGCTAGGTGACTGCTAAAATCCCGTGTAAAAATCGATATCAGCACCTTCTAATGTACACTCTAAGTCCACTGCACCCAATACCTGAATTTTATCGATAAATGTGAAATTTTTAAATGCGTAATTTTTAGAGCAGGTGATCGTGCCTAAATTGCATAGCTTTAGTTGTCATAGCAACCAAGGCCATTGTTTTAGCGTTATTTTTTATTTTTAGAGCATTAAAAGGCTTCCTTAACTTAACTGCGGTAGTTCGACTTTTGAGGTATTTGCAAGATTTACTGCTGACATTCAAGTTATCGATTTTACCGAAACAGTAACGTTTTCGCTAAGTGTTATTAGTATTACACAGTAAAAATGTGGTAGCCATAATTCAGAGAATCATTCTATCGATTGTCGATTATTTAGTACATTTTGAATTTCTGTAGCTGCGGAATTAATTCCTGTTTGCCAAATGCGAACAAACCTGAAATATAAATATTGACGGCATCAGCACACAGAGCGGTTCATTCGCCAATTTCTTGTGTCTGTTTATTTCTCTTGTTGTGAGGTTTTTGTGAGGGTGCAAAGCTCGGCTTTTGTGCGCAAATTTAAGAAATCAAAAATGGAGTTTTCCAAACTCAATTAATGGCTTCATATTTAAGGGTTGAAAAATTATCCAAGATATCAGCTATATTTCATTGCAGAGGTTAGGATGGGAGGTTGTGGAAAAAATCGATAGATATCAATGACCTGGATCTCTACAGAATCGATAACTGTACTGAGGATAGACAAAACTCCAATCGATTATTGCACTTCTCGTCGTGATTCAAATATGATTGGTCAGTTTATCAGACAAGCTTTTAAAGATCACTGCAAGATAGAGGCTTGGTATGCAGGTAAACCATTTTCGCAGGCAGGCCTGGCCGAAAATCGAAGCTGTTGACTGGGAGAGACCGCCATACTTTAAATTAAATTGTTGGAGAGGATCGAAAGACCACGACTCCTAAAATCACTGCAGGGCTCCTCAGTGAAGCAAGAAATTGAATCCCACCGCCGCTATAGTCCCCAAAGAATGTGCTGAAATTCCTTATCCGAAATCCATTTCATCATAGGAAATTAGTTTTTACAACTCAAGGGCCTATCAGTCTGAGGGATATCAAATAGTAATTTGACGGTATTCGATTTTCAGGACTTATATCTACAATGTTCGACACTTTGTACATCCTCACTATCAGACAAGAAATGACGCAAATAGAAGCACAACAAGCATGCTAGCTAATGAAAGTCATTTATTATGGTATGGGCGAAAGAAGCATAAATCTTGACTGTCTTAAAACGAATCTCTTTCACGTGAAATTCAGCCCAAAAATCACGAGAATATCGCAAAGCGCTATGCATATGCAGCTAATTAGCACTTTGAGTTGTGTTCAAACGGAAATATCGATCGACATGCCTTGACCAATAGAATTGGCTAGAAGCTGGAATAAATACCCAATCAAGTCCCTGATTTGTACTAAAGCAAATTTGATTGGAAGCTCTACTTAGAGGTGACAAACTTAATTAGCCTAGGCTCCAAAAAGTGAATGAATTTCAGTTAGGGTTATTTTAACCGATATTTTGACCAAACAGTTTTAGTTTATTTATTTAGCGCCACAGGCATCCATTTTTAATCTTACCTTGGGCTATATTTTTCCTTTATTTGATGCAAACAAAAAGCAAGCAGTGGGCTGCCTAAGCATATTTCCGGAATGACAAAATCAGTCTTAAATATGTCTTTTATACGAAAGCATTTATGCACACGCAACACTCATTCGATTGAAGACTTTTGGATGGGTAAGTATTGAGTTGAGTTCTTCAAATCTTGTGAAGAGATCCAATGGATGTATAAATGAAAATACTTGAAGGAAATGCAACCACTTTCGATTTAGAATTTAAGAATAGCTCTTTTTGAAAGTATATGCGTGCACAACGTTAAGTCACCGTAATTACTACAATTATTATTGAATCTTCGTACTTCTTGCAGGCGCTTTCATTCGATAAGATCACCCCAAGGCGTTCTAATTTTTCATATATTTTCTCAATGTAGAACAGTACCACCCTCACGTTTTGAAATCTAATTTACTAGAGTTTATGGGAATTAGGGTACTGAGGCCATAGGAAAGGCCCAGGCTACCAACCAGCTACCCGATTGATATCGATTATTGAACACAACTCAGCTCGCCAGTTTCCAGAACATTCCCAACCAATCAGTGATCTGATTAGAGGTCACTGTTACCATGTCGTATAAATACTGGGCACAATGTGGACCAAAACAAAACAAGAATAGAGATGATTTCTAAGAATTTTTTGAATATGGTTGCAACAGCGCTGTTTAATCCTACGGCGAACTAATTAAGACAATTATGTTCTGCGGGTTGCACGACCGCACTTCATTTCCTACCTCAAGCTACGTATCGATTGCGTTTATTGATCCTCAACATTATTGGTCAAACGATTGACCAATGAATCCGGTCACCTATGGTTTTGATGCCACACTTTCTAATAAAGGCTCTTGTGTAAACGTCTCATGAAAAGGGGACCGTGTGCCATACAATGGATAGTTGGTACGCCTTGGAGAGAGAAATTTAGCGTAGCTATCAGCCACAGTCACAGGCGCGGTAGTCAATAATCTACTAAGTCCTTCTATAGGGATTATGGTGTTTGATCGGGTCCAGTTGGTATTATTCAAGCTCTACCATAAGCCTGTAGGTGTTTAGCCAGTAGGTGTTCGTCTCCATCGCTACTCAAATAACAGAGCGAAAACAGAAATTTGAGCCCTCTACTGGCAGCAATTACTGTTTTGTCAATTAGCTGATGACCTATTTAATTTTCTAAAAATCTGAAAAACAACAACAACGCATTGTATGAGGTCACCCAATGATTTGCCATCAATTAACTGGCCAATTACCGTTCAGAGTGAATACACCAATAAAAATGCAACATTTGTAGATGCGTACGAAATCTCACTTCATGGCGACATCCACTTTGTGTCTAAACAGAAGTGCAAGGCGTTCACGGCACTATGACATGCAAAATCAATCACTGAGCGACTCCAAAACTTTCGCGTCCGCCTTGCATCCAATGTTTACCAGTGCCTGGAACACACGCTGCCTTCTACCTAACCCCGGTTTGTTGTGATTTATGTGGTGGACAAAAGGTTCAACCTATTTGGATTTGACAAAACGCCAAGGAAATATCCTCTGGCCCAAACCTATTTATGAACCTGCCCTCCAAATAGGCTCAAAACAGTTCCTCTGAATACTCCAGATATTCGACGTCCTATTTTACTGTTTCTTTACACAAAACTAAGAAGTAGAGACGAAATTCGGTCAGAGGAAGGTTGTCGGGAAACTAAGGGAAACCTGGTTATATGATAGGTCAGTTTGATTTGGTCCAAGGTCACATTGTTGTGATGTCATTGGTAGGGACGAATTAAGGCCACACACATGGTCATGTAATTATCTCTCGTACAGAAATGGGTTTCAATAATATCAATTAACAAAGGAGTATTAGGGAGTGATTTAATTAGTACTTTGATATTAAATAGTGAATTTAATAGACTGAAGGAAAACTAGGTAGACCAGTGAATTGCACGACTTTCGACAGCTACAGAACACTAGTGGTCATAAAAATTTGCTGACGGCAATAGGTGTGGCCTATTCCTGCCACGCAGCTATAAATGTGGCTCTCTATTTTTGAATACCCTAGTTCGGGATCTGAATTAAGCCAACGTCAAACCATTGCTGCAGAGGGAGCAGAGTTTTGAGGGAATCGAATGTGAGAGATAAATTGGATCTTCTGATGAGTTGATAATATCTATCTAGCCACTAGGGCCCTTATCTAGAGGTTGGATAAATAGTGTAAACTTTTGTATAAAAGCAAAACTTTTCACATTTTAATTTCTCTCCTACTTATATATGTTTATTTAAAACAACTGTTTTTCGGGTATTTAAAAATATGTTATAACCTTATGAAAATGCAGACATCTAGGACATTCTATAGCATTCTATACTACTTATTTTAACCAACGTGTTTAAGTAATGATGTGTTTAAGTTAAACAAAATTAACTATTTTGATGCCCTGTGCTTGAACTTGATAATAACGTTTGCTGTTAGGGTTACAAACTTAATCTAACCACCACATATACATTTTAATAACTAAGACGAACGCAAATATCTAAGGAGGTCAAGCGCCAGGGTAATGGTGTCGACGGATGATTTGACTGACAACAAACATTCGTGACATTTTCCTAGTTCACACAGAAACTCCTCCCTCCTACCTCATTTTGGCTACCCGTGTCATCCACAGTCACCTATTCCATGTAGACAACATCTGGAGTCGTCAATCTTAGCCCATCCAGCACTTCTTCTTCGCTGAAATCCCGTGAGAACATACAATCAAATGATCTACTTTCGTTTGCTACATGGCGATTCTCAGATTGGTGTTTTCACAGTGTTCAGTGAAGCTGCTCACCTCACCTACCTCACCGCCACAATTGATCAGCATGATCTTTCGGCTAATAAACTGCTGACGCTGTGCAAGATCCCAATTAGCCATCAATTTAAGTGGACAAATACACGAGTAAGTGCGCATTATCGCTATGACATGACAGATGCCATCCCCTTGTGATTCAGCTGGTAAATTTGGTCTATTTCTTGCTTGATGATAGGTTACCTAATAAGGCGTAGATTTGTAAGCGCACTTGGTTCAATTACGATCTCAACGTGTAAATCGATTGCTTTCAAGACGGATATATCAGTTATTGATTTCCAATCACATCTACCGATGGGGGAGCTATTTAATCATCTACTGTTTGGTTGACTCCTTCTCTTGGACTGTCGGATTGCTGTGTTCGCAGTGTTGAGGAGTAGAAGTGAGTTACACCATCTCCTTGCCGCAATACCTGCCTTTGATAATGCGAAT
The DNA here is from genome assembly GCA_030710315.1 of Anomotaenia brevis. NCBI lineage: Eukaryota > Metazoa > Platyhelminthes > Cestoda > Cyclophyllidea > Dilepididae > Anomotaenia > Anomotaenia brevis. The sequence goes on from JAUOZQ010000027.1 coordinate 306,793, forward strand.
AGTTCCCTTTCAAGGTGACTGATGTGGAGGATGCCAGTAACCATCCGTTTACCTCCTCCTTACTGTCATCTAAGAATGCATGAATGACAAAGAAGACTGGAAAATTGAAGTTGCATCCCATACTACTGATTTCTATCAGCGTATCTGAGGCGTGGTGAAATTTCGAAGTCTTTCATCCCAGATAGACATGGATTATGTCCTTATTGTAGTGAGAGGTACTGAGTTGCTTAGTGACCAATGCAACGCCAGTTTGTGACAAAATTAACTAAGAAGGAGACAGTTGTTTCCCTAGAGTTCTAGCGGGACACAAATAGAATGACAGTGAAATTCGTTTAAAATGTGTAACGGTTGATCTATTTGATCGACTTATTAGATGTCACGACACTTCGTCCCTTTAAGGGTATATAATTAGGGATCATACTTAACCTTACCCATCGTACTGCCAGTAATTTGTTCTGTTTATGATTAAGGTGAATAGTAATCAATTTGAGTGAAAAACAGCACTTTTATGCAAGGTTTCAGAGCTGTATAAATACGCACAAAGCGTCTTAACATAAAATCGATACAGTCTTGCCTAAGATTGCGAATACACCGGCTAAGAAAACTCACTCTCTCTTATCGATCTATTAAATCGATTTCACAACTCCACCGTTACCTCTAAGAGATTTTATAACTGGGTGAAATGACATTCCTATTTAGCAGCTCTGTTAGTAGCCGTAGAAAGTTATGAGCCTTCATTAAAGAGAATGCATGCCACAGTGGTCTTCATGTCCTAAATTGAGTTGATTAAAAAAGTAGCTGGATGCTTTATGCATACTAGGGCTTGTCACCAGGAGGTCACCTCATCGTGACATTCTGAGATCTTAGAAGTTGAGTGACTGCAAAGTTGACAGACGGCATTCCTCACTGAATTCACACAGTGAAGTTATACTTGGCAATAACGCTTGAATGAATATAGGATATGCCACTTAAGTGTTCATGGAAACCGCTGAAGCTAACTTAAACTAGGGTATCTAGCTCGCTCAATTGATATGCTACAATTTTCTACTCTACTGCGATTTTGGGAAATAATATTCAAGCATTCCATTAGTGATCCTCTCACCATAATTGATCATCGGTATGTACACTTCCAAAACAGCAAAAATGCCCATCTAAGTCCTAATGGACACCTCCAATTCTTCTTCTTTTGATTGGGCAAATCGGGCAAATGGGGCACACCGTCGCATTTCTTCATGCTCTCTTACAGGCATTTTAGATTGCCTTTAAAATAAATTATTTTTACCTAATTTGAAAGCTCTTTAGTAAGCACAATTTACTCTTGTTATAAGCAATGTTTTGGGCAACTCATCCTCAGATTAGCTATTCAATCAATATTTAATCAATAACCGCTTGTTTACCATGACCGATTTGAGGACTTCCCAACGCTTTCATCAACGAGTGTGGAGTAAATATTTGGGTGTTACCCTGTAACTATGAGTCAAGGGGAAGAGGTCATTAGGTCACGGAAGGGTTTGGTTTTAGGCTAGCTTATAGAGTCACCTTTTCTAGGACAAACTTTGCGCAATTCGCTGCTGACCTTAACATGCTATGCGATAATTTGGTTAGGGTTCCTTAATATCGATAAATGAAACTATTGATTAAATTACACATTTAATTAAAGATTCGATCGTTAATGTACTTTCCCGATGTACTTCGTCGATGATTTATATCTATAATAAATAAATAATATCTTCATTATTTTAAAATTGCTTCGAATCTCTAGAGCAATAAAGTCTTTTATGCGTTCCCCTTGAATCAGCATAAATGGATTGGCTGTATCGATCCAAATTCCAATTGGCTCAGCGTTCGACCAATGAAATCGGCCCGTCGCAAATATATCACGAATTTACTCAGTTACTCAAGTACCCAAGCGATTGCGATCCTCCCAACTTTATTTTGCCTCCTCCTCCAAAAGTTGAGGTTTCATTAAGAAGCTGAGAAAAGTAGGAGCTTGAAAATGTGATTCTATAAGCTAGGACTTCTGTTTGCCTAAAACTGATAAAACCACATCCTTCATTGCATGCGAAGCCTGTTCATGTTTTCGTGAACTAATGACCTCTATTGCTGACTCAGTTACCGTAAAACCTTAATATTTGCACTACATTGGGGTGTCCTAACAAGCCGTTATTGAATAAATATTGAGTGAACAGCTAATCTAAATATGCGTCACCTTAAACATTTCTCATCTGGAAAGACCGATTGAGATATTAGATAAATAGTCACTTCCGCTGTGATACAGACTGGGACTTCTCATCTTATGAAGTGTAGTTAATTCATCTTGGAGATAACTTTAATAAAATCGAATCTGTTACAGTTAATGACTTCTCTACGTTAATACCGATAGATTCTTTGCATGAAAAACCAAGTTAAGAATAGGGGGAGTTTTTAAATGATAAAATGGAATACTAATAACCTATTTGAGTGGAAAATGGCACTGAGTTGTGTAATTAAGAACTGCGTAGAGGGCAGAAGCTAAAATCAAAGCATTATTGGCAAAGATTGTGAACACATCTGAGAAGGCGAACGTGATATGGTTAACCATGTGACTCCAGAGGCAAAAAACGCATTCCATTTCCTGGAGACTTGAGCACAACATTCAATGGGGCTACAGTTTAGTTAAAATGTGCATTCATAAACGTTAGTACAAAATTCGTTGGATATACGCCATCTAAAGTGCTGCGATTCATAATATTACTTTCGATCACAATGGTATCAGGCCACCAGAAACGAAGTTGAAAATAAATTCAGTTTTCTGGAGTTACAACGCTCCTCCCCTGTTAAGATTTTGTGTACGTCTTCTCCTTTGGATCGACTTGAAGTCGTTGTGGTGCGCGTCGGAGCCAATTTGATCTTCTGAGGGTGACATAGGACAGGTAAAGGTATCCAACGCCAGGAACAGGAGTGGAGTACAGTTGGAGCCTGAGAAAATCCAGTGTCGTGGTTGTAAATCGTTCCTATGTCGTGTCCACGTTTCGCCGTCAGCATCCACCTAGTAAATACACACGATCTCCAACGCTAAATCCCTTTTTTAAGGCTTTGTTTGGGGGAATGCTTATCCCAGGTAACAGCCGAATGAGAAGTTAGGTTGGAAGCGGGGTTGTCCGGTAAGCCAACAAGAGACGCTGTAGAATCTCGTCAGTCGTCCCTTCCCCCTTTGCTTTGAAAAGAACTCGTTTTAGGGTGTCGACGAGGCGTTTTACTTGTCCATTTAAATAAGGTGATACCTTTACAAAATTGTTCGAAATGACCTCACGTGATTGGTGTGTTTATCGGAATTGAACTGATTTATGTTTTATGTTGGTGAATCAGGGAAGTGCAGGCTCGAAATTGGGCGTGAGACGGGGTGTGACCGGTTAGACGGTGTGATGAGACTCTCAGGTCACGACCTGATAAAGAATCCCCCTATTAACTACTGCTATAACCAAGGCATTACTGCAACCACCTAGACTATACATACGAAACTTTACCTTCACAACTGTGGAGTTTTAAATTTGGTCTGCTCGAATTTTTTGACTATAAATGCATAGTTTTGATTTGTTAATGGAATCACAGAAAGCAATCCAGCTACTTTTAACAGCATCACTGATGTCAGAAAGCCAAACAGCAGCTGTTAGCCTCTATCTGTGCTTTTGTCATCTGATTTAGAGGTATCTAGTAAAAAGGCATTAGAACTTTTAAAACCCCCCTATTTTACAGAAATGGCAGGGACTTTTGTTACGAAATAATATATGCGAAATGGAGAAGAAGAACTCTAAACCATTTTGGTCCGGTTGGAGTGATTTTCTCATCAACATGACGAGAGTGTTGAAGTATCGAGTCGATCGGAGTTCGTAGTAGCCGGAATAATATCAATCTTTTTCAAAACTAAATTGATTCCAGCTCCTACGCTTTACGCGTACTTTCCACTCAAATTGATTATTATTCACCTAACTCACTCAAAACTCATCCGCTTTCCTCAGGAGGAGTTATGAAATCGATTTGATCGATAGGGAGAGTGCATTCATCTTAGTCAGGGTCCTCATTACCTTTGCCAAAACCATAAGGACTTTTGTCATTGTTATTAACGGATTCATACGATTCTGAAAATGTACCATCATAGAGCCATTTTCCACTCAAATTGATTAATATTATTCTTTAAAAACAACGAATCATGACGTGGGACTAAAAATGTTGCGGTTGCTAGACTTTTAGTACTAACTAGCTAACGCAGTTTGGCTAGAGCATACGTGTCTAGGTCCCAGGCTTCCTTCCGCGTAGTAGATGTCAAGATTTGTAATTGCTTTTACGAAAAATGATTGAAAAACCCGCGTTAACCTAATCCATTCCAACTGTAGTGGATTTGGTGCACTAAAGTTCTCTACAAGCCTAATCAAATACCCTATGAAAGATGAGAAGTTCCAATTGACCAGAGGGAGAACACGTCTGTACCAGAACCTTTATTAGGAAATTTGGTTGATAGTATTTATCGGTCAGTATCTGGCCTAACAAGATTTAGGGTTAGTGCAAGTGGAGGTAGAGTTGGTGAATAGGGGAAATGCATGTTGGAAGGTCACTACGTAACCGTGTGAGTTACAAAGGAATCCTACACGACGTCTAAAGCGATCTCATAGGTCGTACTGTGGAAAGTTACCCAGATGTTGCAGTGTCAGCGATTTGCAGTCGATAAAAATCAACGTACTATCATGGGTTTCGACAAGTCAGAATAATTTGGTTTGAACAAAAGGATTACTTTCGGCCAAATTTGGTTTAATATCAGTAAAATGCGTTCGTGTGGCAATGAAAGGCTGTGACATCCAATTAATCGATCGACCGGATCAAGTGAGTTTGATTTGGCTGAAACTCACCTTAGAAGCGGTCTCCTTTTTCACTCAAACGAGCCAAATTCAGCCACCATTAATCTTCTAATCTCAAAAACCACATATCTATTTTCGGCCCAGTCTATCTTACGAAAATTACCCATAATGACACTAAAAATGAAGCCAGACCACCAGTGTTTAACTTTTTATTAATACGCATATAGATAAAGCCGAAAGCTATTGAATTTCTAAGTCCCGAACATCAATCACTGGCAAATTTCCTATGCATATTTTGGTCCGGTTTCATTTTTTAACACTTCCCTACCAAGATTTTAAAGGATTCTTATTGTAGAAAAAGACATCCGGTGCCAAGAAACATCTCTTCACTGTCACTCTATTTTTGTCCCGCTAGAACTCTAGGGAAATAACTGTCGCCTTCTTAATTAATTTTATCACAAACTGGTGTTGCATTGGTCACTAAGCAACTCCGTACCTCTCACTACAATAAGGACATAATCAATGTTTATCTGGGATGAAAGACTTCGAAATTCCACCCGAATCTCATCAGTTTAGTCATTTAGGCGTGACCAGGCCTCAGATACGCTGATAGAAATAAGTAGTATGGGATGCCACTTCAATTTTCCAGTCTCCTTTGTCATTCATTCACTCTCGGGTGACGGAGAGGAGGAGGTAAACGAATGGTTACTGGCATCCTCCACATCAGTCACCTTGAAAGGGAACTATTCGCATTATCAAAGGCAGGTACTGAGGCAAGGAGATGGTGTAACTCACTTCTACTCCTCAACACTGCGAACACAGCAATCCGACAGTCCAAGAGACTGTCATGACTGAAGGAGTCAACCAAACAGTAGACGATTTAATAGCTCCCCCATCGGTAGATGTGATCGGAAATCAATAACTGATATATCCGTCTTGAAAGCAATCGACTTACACATTGAGATCGTATTTGAACCAAGTGTGCTTACAAAGCTACGCCTTATTAGGTAACCTATCATCAAGCAAGAAATAGACCAAATTTACCAGCTGAATCACAAGGAGATGGCATCTGTCATGTCATAGCGATAATGCGCACTTACTCGTGTATTTGTCCACTTAAATTGATGGCTAATTGGGATCTTGCACAGCGTCAGCAGTTTATTAGCCGAAAGATCATGCTGATCAATTGTGGCGGTGAGGTAGGTGAGGTGAGCAGCTTCACTGAACACTGTGAAAACACCAATCTGAGAATCGCCATGTAGCAAACAAAATAGATCATTTGATTGTATGTTCTCACGGGATTTCAGCGAAGAAGAAGTGCTGGATGGGCTAAGATTGACGACTCCAGATGTTGCCTACATGGAATAGGTGACTGTGGATGACACGGGTAGCCAAAAGGAGGTAGGAGGGAGGAGTAGTCACGACTATTTGTCGTCAGTCAAATCATCCGTCGACACCATTACTCTGGAGCTTGACCTCCGTAGATATTTACCTTCGGATGGACTGTGGTTGCACATCGTCTTAGTAAGTAAAATGCATATTAGTTTAACGGAAGCACTGGAGATGTTAAATTTTGGGTCCTCCAGTCTTGGTCTCCCTATTATTACGGTGACATGGGAACCCGTATTGAACTGTAGATGCATCTTGTGGCCATTAATGACTACAGGGACAAATCACCGTCTGTTCTTGGTCACCTGTAGGCTAGCTCTTACAAGGAATGATGTGTGTTCTCTATTGAGCACCAGTTTAGCGTATGCCACGATATTGTGATGTCGAAAGAAGGCGTCTGCTAACTCTTGGACTGTCGTGTCAGGATCCTTGTCCAAGAGAACCATGAGTTGGGCTCAAATAGAAGATCATGAGGGCTCCTAAAACCTTGTAGAAAAATGAGACTTCGATTACTAAGACGTCGGGGCTTAACTTAAATGTTTCAGCATCTAACATGAAACTTGCACTCAATTAAAACCTTTGCTGGGACTTATGTGAGTAACAGCAAGGCAGCAGATAAGATGACATCTGTATTTATACGTTCTACTTCATTTCGAACACCTAATCCTCGAAACATTATTCCAAAATACCACCATAATCACTTACAGAGGTGAAAGTAAACAAGGCCTTCGGTTATCGAATCGATTATTTATCACAAGTCGCATGTAAAAGAAAACATCGACAGCAGATGTATAAACAATCAGGTTAGTGTCTCCAAGGCAAGATAATATCAAGACAAAAACGGCAAACTGAAACTTTTTAATTAATCTCGGATCATGATCGACCACAACAATCAATAAATTAGCATTTTTCGAGGGATAACAGCAGTTGTTACTAAATCGAAAATGAAAACTGCAAAAATAGCCAGCTAATTTGATTTGTTCCTCAAAAAACCCCAAAAAAGTTTCTGATTGGTCGGTGGACTGGCTAATCAGCGCACCACACCCATGCCGGTGATGATGCTGATGATGATGTCCAAAAAATAACGCTTCGTCTTATAATTAGATCCACGTGCAAAAAACGAGGCAGGTTACTGCTTCGACGTGGCCTACGCGTACCTGGCGTTGGCCAATCAGGCTCGCCAAAGCTTTTTCTTCAAGGTCACTGGGTCAACCAATCAGGAGAGCGAACAGAATGCCCGCAGTACGATGATGGAATTGTGGGATCTATGAGATTTTCAGGTAAATGAAGTGGAAAAAATGGGTGCTTTGCTCAGATGCCGGAGAATGGCGATATCTTGGATTGATTCATTCATTTTACTATGTATCTTATATGAAAAAGCCTGGAAAACAGATTGTTAAAAAATAATTGGGTTTGTCGCAACATCCATAGATGACAATTTTTCAATAAGTCGGATTGAATAGTGGAATTTCAGGCAGCTTATTGAAAAAAGGGGAATTTGGAAAGCATACTTTTTTAAAAGGTGGTAATAAAAAATGATATCTCTTTCAGAGCAATGAGAAATTTCCCATTTTATAAAAAGCAAGCGAATAAATGACTTTCTTAATCAATGCCGAAGAATATTTTGTTCAAAAATGTTATTCACCTTTCCTATTGATTCAAAGCGTAGAGGCTGTCTGCTACTGCATTTTGCCCTTCTGCAGTGTTATTCTTGTTTTGTATTATAAATTTAAACTTTGTTAAAAATAAAATAAGGTAAAAAATTCTTCGAGATATATTTAGGCAGCATATGGTCCCTGTGACAAATAAAAAGCACTTATGGTCCTTTCAGGTGGTAATTTTGATTATGGCATAAATATATCTTCATTTTAATGAATGGTAAATTTACATGTTAATATTTTCACAATTTGATGTTATAATCAATTAGTTTTATCATTTTTTGAGTTTATACAACCGTTTGCAGTGCTTAGTCATATTTGATCGATTTTTAACCGTGTTAATTAATGACGTCAATAATACAAACCCGGAATTAAAATTCTCGTGTTTCCAAAAACTCATAAGAAATAGAACTTTTCCGACTTTAGCCACCGGGTCTTGAAATTTTATTAATGTGATATTTTATGATACCGTTAGAAACAATAACGGCTTCACAATCCGGGTCACAACAGTTTCAAATGCCGGTGTCAACCCCTGAGTTAAGCCATATGTGAAACTCATAAAATGTACTTCCGGCTTTTAGTACAGCTTTATAAAATAAACTGTGATTATAAAGAAAACGAGAATTGAATTTTAAATTACTAGAACGGCCCTGAAAACCCGTTCGTCGCCTCAGTGATGCTTTTAAAGGAATTGGGACTAATTAAACAGCTTTCTAAATGTCCAAGATAATCGCAGGTCTGCCACAAACGACTTGTGAAAGTTTTGATCTTATTGATCGCCTCGCGATCGATAAAATTCGGCCTTCAAATAGCCTGAGCCCCAAATGTGTCAACGAAATGTTACGTTGCGTAATTTTAAGTGGGAGGGCCAGTGTTAATGAACATTCGTAAGGATGAGTCATCCATACATGCGAAGAGTTGTGCAAGATCATCGAAATAATCGATATTACGGCCATATGAGATATTTTGGAGTGCACAAAGAAGGAATTTTCGTTTCTGCATGGAATAAGATGACTGGTAAAATACATATGGCCTAAATTTATTTAGGGCTAAGCCTAAAAGGACTTTTGGAATCGTCTTTAAAAGTAAAACTTCCATTAATAGGCTCACAGCTACACAATACACCTTAAAAGCACCAATGAAAACTTTTGGAACCAGCGTTTCCATGGAAAATAAAAGTCGAATTGTTCCATAGGCTATGGCGCCAGTCTCTTGAAGAGCTAATGTAGGATAAATGAAAATCTCCACTTTTATAGCGCATTTATTTAATATTTGTAATATTCCTCTGTAATCAAGCTGTTGCCATAACGACGATATTAATGATTTGTTGAGAACTGAATGCAGCCAAGATAAAGGGCAAACAAATCACATGTAGAGCAATTAAGTCCAAAAAGTCCGTTTTTAAGGTCAAACTGGGTGGAATAAATTGATGGTTTAGATAAAATTCACTATAGACACCCTACGTTACACAAAATAATTCATAAAACGATTGTGATTTGCAAATATTTACTATTTTAAATCGCTCTGGGGTGAGTCAGTCAGTATTTGGTATTGAACGCTGTAGAGACTGGATGCAACAACAGGATCTGATAAAGCTATTATTTGCTTCATTATTATTTGTTGCATTAAGTCTGGCTAATTTGGAAACATGGGATAAGAGGCCCGTCACCTGAATCTGATGTAAGCATTTTGGAGCACTCAGAACAGCATTTCTACTTGGCGTATGTTTGGTTATTAGAGGTCAAATACCTCACTCACATAGTAGGGTGACTGAAGTTTCTCACTCATGCAGTCCTTGAGAATTTCTTCATATCTTAAAAGCAACTTTAAATGGTCTAATTTGGTGGTAACGATTAGCGTATATCAAGGCACTGACCGCACATTGAAGTCCTATTAAAAGTCATAACTCGACTTTTAATATTCCACAATCCATAATTGTTCATTTTGAGGTATAAATGTTGACCTAATGCGAAGTAAAATCGATAACACAAGATGATGAAATATTATACAATACGTAAAAAAGGCTGCAAAAAATGACTAAGGCAGCATCTCATGAAATCCTAATCTATGGAGCTTATTTAACCTGATTCAAGAAAGAAAGAAAGAAGATATTATTCCTAATGTAGGATAGCGATCGTAACCGCCTGCAAATCACAACTTGCTTCCCAAGTAGTGAGTCACTTTTGGGGCTAAAAGCACACGAAATGAGTCATTCCAATCTGTCGTTGTACGCGGCTTTTCTCTAGCCCTGATTGCCAACATTCTGGTGGGCTGAAAAGTTTGGGCAAGGAATGAACTGGACAAAGCTATTTTTATTACCTGGGCAGAGGCCATGGCAAGGTCAACATCGTTTCGGCGAAATCGCGCAAATTCTGCCCCCCACCCCCCACGACATAACCCGATGACTCAGCACACAACGTAGTCCGCCCGAAACGAAGGATAGATTTGATCAAAAATCCAAGGCACAAATGGCCACCCTTGTGTGGTGATACTTGCCTAAATTCCCCGGATAGATGGGAGGGCATCTTTAAGTACAAGAAGTGCATCAACCACCGGCGAATTGCGCACTCCGAAATATTTCGCGATCGCCGCACACAACTTTACACGAATACTACTGAACAAAAAACCACGATTTTTTTTTCGCCAAGCGTCTTTCCAACGCATTTCGGAGGTGATTAGCCTCTTCCAAGTAGAAGTGACTCAATTCCATCCACATAAAAAATTTATTGTGGCCATTGCTCAATCGCACGCAGACAAGTAGCCACGACGGAAGTATGACCGGCTTGTGCAACGTAGCTATAAGAATGTCCACGCAATGGGAGTACATGAAATTTTAAGAGTAGAAAAGGGGGTGTGAGCACAGCGGTTAAGACGTGATACACTACCGGGTCGAATCGACGAAAGCTACTACCGGCTCTCTCTCCCTCTGAAACTGTTCCTGATGTTTTCGGGCCATGGGGATGCAGACACAGTGAAAGGGAGGGAGCACACACACACAAGAGGAAGGGGAGGGGTGAGGAGGGTTCACACACACAAAGGAGGGAGAGTTAAGACACCGCTCTAGGGGGCCGCAGTCACGTTGGCAGCAGCAGCAGCTGCAGCGGTGGCAGCTGTCGAGACTGTCTTCATGGCCCAATCGGGGAATGTGCTGAGACCGAAGATGGGAACTGCATAGGAGACGGTGCAGATGGTCGTCACCAGAATGCCCACAATCGCCACAAGGGAGCCTCCGAGAATCTAAAAAGGTTAGTAGATTTAGATTAGAGTTTTCTTCTTAGCGAGGAAGCGATTAGGGCTGAGAATGAAACCAACCATCTGATTGATGCCAATACGGCCCTTGTTGTAGACAATAGCGTTGGCAGGAGTACCAGCTGGAAGGATGAATGCCATGCTGGCAGCGATAGTGACAGGCAGACCCAGGTAGTAGGGGTGGATCTTGAGATTCTCAGCCACCTCGAACACGATGGGAACCAACACGGTAGCCGTGGCAGCGTTGGCAACGAAGGTGGTGATGATTGTCGAGAGGGTGACAAAGACCAGGATGAGCACAAACAGTGGCAGTTGCCTCAGACCCATCATGTACTCGCCGACAAGGGTCGAGAGTCCGGATTCCTTAAAGGAGACGGGAAGGGTAATTTATCGAAGCAAGTAAAGGGCTGATTAAAGAATGAGATATTGAAGGAAACCCACTCTGCACATGTCCGAAAGGCAGAAACCACCACCGATGAGGAAGAGCACAGTCCATGGGCATTTGGAGGAGGCGATCTTCCAAGGAAGAACAGTCTCCAAGCGGTTAGCAATGGGCTCTAAAAAACCAAACCAATATTAGAAATTAGGTAAATTAGATCGCTCAAAAAGGGTGCAAAAAAATAGATAACCCACCATCAGCGGTGAGTCTGCGGAAGGGGTTAACGGCGGGCCAGATGCAAATGAGAATGGTGCCCAGAATGGCTGGCTGGGTGTCAGTGACAAAACCAGGGGTGAAAAGAGCCGACCAGCCCTCAACACCGGGTTTGCGCGTGACCCAGAGAACAATGACGAAGGCAAGGATGCCCATCGCAGAGCCCTCAGCCCACGAGACTGGTCCAAGAGTCTTCTGTTCCTCCTCGAGGATCTGTTTGATGGCTGCCTCGCGAGAAGGATCACGACCACGGCAGGCGAAGAACCTCCTGAAGTAGATTAATAAAAACGTCAGTTTAACAAAAGATGGAGACGAATAACGCTGGGGAAAGTGGTACGAACTTGGGTCCGATGAAGACAACACCGAGAACGACCCAGGTGCAGATAAGAAGGAGCATTGAAAGAGGGATACCATAGGCAGCCCATGTACCGAAGGAAAGACCAGTATCACCCTTGTAGCGACTAAAAGAAAGCGAATTCCATTTAAGGACCATTTGAGAAGCGGACTGGGTTAAAGGGTGGGGAAAACCTACTCAGCAACAAGACCGAAGAGAACAACGTTGGTGGGAGTGCCGATGACAGTGCCCATACCGCCACAGCTGGAGGCGAAGGCAACACCCAGAGAGAAGGCACAGCCCAACTTGCCGAGGTCCTCAGTGTCGCTACTACCGGCGTTTTTGATGGCAACGCTCTCATTGCTGGTTCCAGTGTGCCAGGCATCGCCATCAGTGCCATTCTCCTCACTAAAATAAGACTTCAAAATGAACATGCTTACTCATTGCGCAGGGCGATTCCTTCCTCGAGATCTGAAAGCAAGTTGAAAATGCTGGTGTTTAGTTAATGGGCAGGAGAGGTGGGAAACACGTGCAAGCTGAGCTAAGACATTGTGGAAATGGAACGAGCATGCGACGGGTGATTGCAGAAGCCACGGTGAGCAGACAGAGCTAAGGGCACACTTACCACCACCCTTTTCTGAAAGGAACGCGCAGAGAAAACGGGGGTTAGGCAATGCGATTCAAACGACTTGTTAACACCACAACAGGGGGTTCTAGAATGGATGAGTAAATTTACTGGGTCTGATGGATTCCAGCTTGGCGACGAGAGCTTCAACAATGGTCAACATCATAATAGTGGCGGCCGCATTGCTCATCCACATGGAGAGGAACCAGGTTGGCAACATGAGACCCAGAAGGAGACTAAGAAAATCAACGCGGTTAGGAGAGAGCCAAAGGAGGATATTCAAGTTATGAAGAAGTGATGACTTACAGTCTGGGATCACCACCCATGATCTTGATCACGGCATTGCCAATACGACGATGGATATTACGATGTTCAGCAGCAACAGCCAAGAAGGCGCCATGAATGAACAGCATGATGGCATCCTACAAAAAATAGACACTTTAATCAACCCAAAAGTTTAGAAAAGTAGACCCAGGAGTCTACAAGTGAAAAACCTCACCTTCATGTAGGCAACACAGGCCATTTTCGAGGTAAGAATACCCATAAGAGGGCCCATGAGCAGAGGCAACATTGCAGTAACGTAAATGGAAATACATTCAGTTATCCAGTATCCAGCCATCAACAGAAGAGTGAACGCCCCCTTTGACTCCTGTAATCAGAAGGGTGGATGTAAAACAATGCAACAATCGGTGGAGCATGAACGCGAACCGTAACATACCGATGAATTGGAAACGATGAGAATAGGACTCAGGATGAGGGGGTAAATCAAGGTGAATAGGAGCTTCTTGTATGTCAGAAGCCATCTCAACCAATTTGGCGTGGCCATTTTAGTTTATATTCTAAAAAGGATACAGGTGAGATTGTTAGTTCTATTGGAGGAGAAAGCATGCCATCTAAGCCGAGATTGGACTTACACTCACTACAAACGACACGAACGAAGGAAAGTACACGAGAAGTGTAATGATGACATAGTGGATCATATATATATACTCTAGATGAACCAATAAGCAGCCGAGCAACGAGCCAATGAGATCTCTGGGTTATGCAAATCGGACCAATGAGAATTTAGAAAGGCTACTTTAGTTGCATGTCCGCACGCGTGTGTCTAACGGTTGCGCGGCATGTCTGTAAACGTGCATTGCGTTCGGATGGACTTTTTCTCTGAAACCGAATTTGCCCAGAACAACTTTAACCTGGGGGAAATCGAATTAGATCTTTGAGATTATAATCTAAAAGATCTCGGCTAAAATCTCTAACTAGTAGCCTGTTTTAATCAGGCAGTTTGCTATTTTTCCACAATGTTCTGGAAATCGGTTAATTATCGATTTTTCTCATTTGAACGATTCAATCAGCTGTAAAGCCGCTTCAATTCCTGTCATAGTGAGACAAATTTTGATGTTTGATAAAAGCTCGTAATTGTGCTCAATGAAGCCATTCCTGCTCGAAATTGCAGAGTTTTTTTTGGGCGTTCTTGCAACACCCGAGTTCTCAAAACGCTGTGCTCTAGTTTCTCGAGAAACGTTTACCTCAGATAGCGATCAGAGTATTTGTACGCTTTTGGAGCATTCGAAGTAAATATACGAGGAAGCCAAATGCGTGGTTTCACACTTCAGTGAGCTAGAAGGAACTGACTAGAGGCCTTAAATATCCCTAAGTTATGCTTTCAAATTTTTTTTTTTAACCGGTAAAACTAACAAAGTCTGTTTAATGCAAATAATGAACATTGAATGATTCATTGTTTAAAAATGTGTCAAATTTCGACAAACCAACGGCCTGGAGATTCACATGTTCCTAGATTTATTTACAAGCTCTACCACAAATTTCATAGGGAGTATGTTCTGTTCTCAAAATTCATTTATTGGATGATTAGACAAAAGGAAATTCACTTTATCAATAGTCAGAGTTACTTCACTGTTAGAGATACCTATAGATTTATCTGGTAATCACAATTTAATAAATGCTCAGATTAAAATCTAAAAGACTTCATTTAAATTCTTGGCGTTGTTCAATCACTGCTTCATTTATGATACTTGAGAAAAAACTCTATTTTATTTCGCGAAATAGCGCGAATAAAAGGACGCTGCCAGCATCTAAAAAAAATGCGGATTTTAACCTTAGATTTAGTGAGGGTTGTACGAATTTTTACTGCCATATATGGTAGCCAGCATAATTGGGGTCTCCTCTGCCTTCATTTGACTTTTTATCTCTACAAATATTTATTTTTAATTCGTCAAAACTACGCGAATAGCTTGAGTTTTAAAAAAGGCGGTAATTACCAAAATGCATGGGTTATCTTCACAGAGGCTTACACTAATCATATTACCGGCCTGTAAAAACAAGACTGAACAAATAAATACACAAGGCCGTCCAGGTTATGGTGTGCCTATCACGAATTTTAGATCTCAAAATTTTCACACATGTGGCGGTGATGACCTTGCGAATTCCGAGAATTGCAACACTTTCATAACTTGGATGGGTTTTAATGTCACGGGAGGCTTTGCTTTAGGAACAAACATCTTACGACCGGCCTAAAAGAAGGCAGAAATCGAATGATAGTAAAAATCAGAGTTATAACAGAGAGAGGTGTGTGATTCTATTCAGTGCGAGTAAATGTATCGAAAATCGATAAGATCTACAGGGTAAAGTGAAAAGGTAACTCACTCTGCCTAAATCGATCGCCATGCGAACATGTGGTTGGGTCTGAACCTTACGTCACAAAAAAAGTGTTATACTACCATTATATGGAATTTGTATTCAATGCTAACTATGAAACTTAGCAACCTTATTGCAGGTTTGGCTAACCAAGTATTTTGGGGTTGCATAGAAGATGTGGGGTATCATTATGACTCATAAATTTGGGGGTTATTTGGGAACGAAAGTGGGTTATCACCCGCTAGTTGTGTCATGGATATCTGTTCATGGGGCTTCCTGAATGAATTACTACCCATAAACCTGAAATAAGGCAAAACATCACTGATTTAACCACAACAGATACCGATAAATATTAAACCAAGCCAAATTTAGCCTATTTAAGAAATCTCAGCATAATTTGAGCTTCCATATTGAAAATTAATTTGAATTTTATAATCCAGATGGTAAAAATTTGACTTTCTATTTTTAGATAATTGTCCCGGAGACCGATCTAGTACTTGAGGAGCACAAAACTCGAAATTCAAGAATTAAACTTAATTAACCGTTTGGTTACTTGAAGGAAATTGAAGAATTTGTCGATATTATTGATTTTTTCCAAATAAGCTTGTGCTCAAAGTAGAGACACCCTCACACTTCCGGCTGTCACCAATGGCAACAAAATCTATAAAAGTTCACATTTTAAACCGGCTGTGCTCGCGCAATAAAGAATGTTTTATTATCATCTAAATGTGTGAGTTCTATTTTGAACTGAAAACCCACATTTAGGAAAAACTCAAAAATTCTGGATTTCGAGGTATCGAAAGCAATCTGTCGACTTTGTGTTAGTTGCCCAGGTTACAGGAAAGGAGAAATCGTTAGGTTATGTGTAATGAGAGCGTTGTTGACAGGATCAATAAACTGTAAGACGGGTAACCAATGAGAATCGAATAAGCCTAGTTCGAGATATCGATTGCTGGCATTTAGTTTCAATATTAATAAAACCTATTCTAGTTCTTGTTTAGTAAAAAAATTAAATTTTAAATAATTTAATTTAAATTTAATTTATTTAATTTTAAATAATTTAATCTAGTTTAGAGGAATTGTAAAGTTAATTGTCCCAGTGATGAGTCAATAACAATTTGGATACATTGAAGAACTTTTTTCAATGTTTTTGAGTGTATTTTTGGTGAATAATTATTATTTATGACTTTCTTGAATCAATTAATATAATTTTAATTTTCGAAGAACTCACAAATGCTCCTCTTGCGGCGTTGTTAAATTCTCTTTCTTGCAAAACGATTTTCTAAGCTATGGAACAAGTAATAGTCTGATCTTTTATGGCGTGGTTCTTGCAGTGTATGGGGAGAGGTCATGCTGCATTGTTCTGATGAAACATCACCCCAATTCAATACACTGGAACAAGCCTTTTCTTTCACCCCTACAAAGTGGGTTCAAACGCACCAACTGCTGACGACTGTAGATTCAATCATTAATTGTTGCTGGAAATAGGTGACAGTGACAATTCAAAGTTCATTACTCCTGATGTGGTGAATTTATTCATACCAGTGCGTCTATCCAAAGTGTACTTTTGCACGATTGGTTGGCGATTTGCCAGTGCTTATAGGACAATCATTAGCACTTACACTTATCAAGAGTCATGGGGACACACACAAATTGCACAAATAAATTCACCATCGATCCAGTGACCTTGAAAGTTAATGTTCTCTTAAGTCAAGAGATCGAAAAGCCAAATAGTTTTCTCGGATTTTGATATCAGTCACTTAACACTGACTGGTTGATAGAATTGATATTCTGGAACTCCGTTATCGATTGGTGCTTGGTTTGTTGACTCCCCTTTCATCAATACAGATCGATACTCCGAACGAATGCGAGAATCAATATTGATTTTCTTAGCCACGAGCATCGTCACCACTCACCTTTTCGATGACGCTACTATTGTGCAAATAAAAGCATTTGACGCTCTTGGATTGTTTAAGGCAGATAAAGCGACTCTAACGCCAACCTTGAATGTTATTAATAGTTACAAGGCCAACTCAGCCTTATTGTGGTATTGATCTGAACAGAACCTGAAAAACCACAAATAGATCAGCCTAAACATCTCTGAGCTCCTACTAAGGTTTTGCATTAAGTTACCTTTTCTATTGGAAAGGAAGTTTCTCCAGAGTTGTAAACAAAGTTTACGTAGGATTTCGTAGCAAGCACAAACCCACTAAATTTTTTAGTTAAACAATCATGCTTTGATGGAAAGTCACAAGTATTAGCTTGGGGTTAAAAATGTCAATTTTATGCTTGTACTACTTATGTTTATAAAGTAGGTATTTGTGATCGCAAAATAACTTGGGTGAGGCTTGAGAGACCTAGATAAATTTACGGCCGCATTCAGGTCTTCTGCAAATTAAATTTTCAAGAATTCCAATAATGAAATAATAAATTATAATTTTTATTTTTCGAAATATTAAGGCGTAAATCTTATACCCGAGCCTTGGGTTTCATTCGGTACAATGACAGCTATACAATCTTATCAACATTTGGAAAAGTATTGACGAAAGAAAATAAAGTCGAATCAAAGCAATAGCCCTCGGCGAAAGCTTATCTAAAGTGGTGAATTTAATAATAATATTTTGCAAAGTCTATCGTGAAAATGACTACCTGCATCTAGGCCGCTTCCTAATTATTTCTACTTACTGTATTTAAATAGGAATTTTTATATTAAAGAAAAGAATACGTGAAATATCCCTCGAAATAACAGGGTGTGATGTCTGCGGTGCAATTGTTACGGCTATAGATGTCACCTTTTTTGGTTGGTTGCGGAAGGGCGTTGCATCAACTGAAATGTGGAAATTTATATCGCTCTCTTTTACTAAATTACAGAAATAAAATCGACTATTTGTCAGTCCCAGGGTAGAAAGATGTTATTGCGCTCTTGAAACCCGGATACTTTGAGCAATCCAGTTTTTAAAATCGAAATTTGATTTCTTTTGACGTTTCTGAGGCCTGGATGCTATAAGGGAAATTTTTCATGCAATTGTTTAGAAGGTATTCTAAAAACTTCTATTTTAAAGTTACTCCAAGGAAGTCTGTTGGGGCTTGATCATTTCTGTTTAGCAAATATTGTTTATATTTACCCATTTTCCATTAGGGTAATTGCAAAAATTGTTTTAAGTATTAAATTAATTTGTCTGAAACTCACCAAGATGGATGGAAAATTACCTTTTTAAGAAAATAAGCGAGTTTTCCAGATAAGAAATAACTACGAAGCTGTAAATGCTTCAACACTCAAAGTAGTGTACACAAAAAACCTAAACTACTTCACGATTTTTTCTTTATTCAAATAGGTTCTATCTATCTATATTTACCGGGTAAAGACTATGCCTAAAACCTCATTGGATAAGTCACTCAGTAAGCTCGGAAAAGTCCTAATGGTACCAAAACCCAAATATTCGTTGCTATTGGACGTGGAAACCAAGCGTGAGTCTAATAATGGAACTGCCACTCCTAACAACCAGTAAGCATGTCGCCAGGCAACAGGTGCCGGACCAACCGTTGGCTATTAACAGTAAAGACGGTGACTCACCCCACTCCCTCTTTTTATTCTCCTCGACTTGAGCAGAGATAGGCGAATTTTGCCGCACCGTATACCGTCGCGTTCTCCCATCCGATCAAGATACAAGATAACACGGCATGATGTCGCATAACGTAAGCCTGAGGATTATTATTATTAGCATTATTACTGATAATAATTGCATTTAAATTCCATATTTATTAATTTAATAAAATAAATTCATTTGAGTCATAATAACTAATATTTTATGACCACTTTTTTGATCATCTGTTAGGTAATAGTGAATGAACGCACTCTTTTAAAATTAATATTAGTTTTCGTGTTGATTTATGTAAATTTAATTATTTTAATTTATAATTGATTTAAGACAACAAAGCACAACTAACTCAGTTAAAACCAATTATATTTCTCATAGATTAGCATTCAATCTAACAAAGATTTTATGCTTATCCGAAATCCGTTTGGCATTTACATGTAATGTTATATTCTATAAATTTTCCATTTTCTTATAAGATAATTAGAGACTTTGGTACAAACTGACTTTAGTAATGCTTCGAGCTAAATATAAAAAGAATCGGACTTTCCGAATTTCTATTCAGGCTGCTATCGTTCCAGCACTTAAAAATAGCATATCGAAAGTAGTAGTTAATGTAAATGTAAATTTTTTAGTGCACAAATTAAGTATTGTTAATTCATGAACTCCTTTGACAGATCCTATATATATCTTTTTATTGCATAATATCATTGATTTCCGTCAATGCAACAATCTATGAATATTTACGACACCCATATATGCTAAGAATCGCACATTGAAAATTCTAATGTTAGTTTTTTATATCGCAATAATTTTAATTGCGTGTTGCTTTGTGTGAAAAACAATTGCATTCTCTGTTGATCATGCAAACCAACAACACGCGAAACGGTTACTTGCCAAGCTACTGAATATAAAAAATCTGTATGGTGTAAAATCTTTGATAAATATGATTCTACTGTGTTTACCTCGAATGTGGGTTTAAAGGGTTGTATTTTTAAAGTAAGCTAGCAAAACTAAAAACCTATTAACTCGCCTGTAACTCGGCGAATGCAATCCGGATACATTTTTTCTAATTTTGCAAAGAAAAATTGAAAATTGGTAAAAATTATTAATTTTCCGCAAGTTGGTTGGGAATAAATTATTTAATAGTAACTAATGTTTGTTTAAATGTTCGAAATTGGTACAAAAATAATATAACTGTACCATAATTTTATGTTAAAATCTAGAACAAAAGCAAATTTCTGATAAACTTTTAGATTTGTATTATTCTATTCTACAGTGGTTCGATCGGCATTTCTTAACAAGTTATCGTGGTGGCTTACAGCAGCATTATTTACCTTTTAAAATTTTATAATGCACATGACCTCAGCTACAATTTAGAGTAATAAAACTACAAAATCCGCTAAATAAATAAAAGCCTTTTTAATGTAAAGTTTTTATGCTTAAAGATAGTTGAAAATTGTATCCTTAGTTTTGAACAAACCAAAGAGACATAATTAGCGAAAATTTGGTTTACAAGGCTCATTAATAAACCACAAACAGTTTAAAACCGTTACACCCTTCCTTGTCTAATTTCCTGTTTAAAAATTGATTTTGATGACCCGATAATTCTGTACAACCGGTACAAATTAGCGTCGTAATAATCAAAGTGTTGTTGGTGCAGCGCAATCTTCCAGAGTTGCAGGCCATAAGAGGATGCTGAAATATTTTCCCAGATAGGGAGTTGACAAGCTATGCATCCGGTGCATTGTTAGATGTGGAGTTGCTATCGCTACAAGCTCAGACAAAAACCGCCTCTGTGTGTTTGTTTTATTACCTTTGAAATGATAGGGTTAGGTTCCGAAAAAAAATTAATATAATTTTATTGTCTCCAAGTTTTTAAGCCTTCTTGTTACTCGCAAATACTGAGCCTACAGAGCTGACCTTGAACAAATCTATTCTATCGATTTTATGGATCGATAAATTTCGCTCGACCGGTGTGTTGGATGATAATTTTTTAAGATTGGCTGTATTTCATCAGACCTATAATTATTTAAAATACGGCTATGCAGGTGACGGAAATTTGTTTGAAACACAAAAACGTGGCATTATTTATAAACACTGTTTATAATTCATCACGTCAATAACCAGTAATATTCAAAGTAACTCTAGTTGTTTTTCGAGTTATAGATACATTACGTTTCTATTTCACATAAGTATATACCGCAGTAGAACACGCCCCAATTTAAGCCACCACTGTTGGCGAATTGTATTAAGTAGCTCTAGAATGTTTCTGATCCCTAATTTCCTATCTACTTCAGAATTTACCGATTCGCAATAGCGTATACACAACGTAGTCTATCTAGTAATAGCATCCCAGAAGATGGAGGCAGCTTTTCAAATTCTCCGCCAATCAAGTGAGCCTCCAATCGAGTTTTCAAGGGCCTTTAACCTTGTCAGTGACCTATAGGCGTACAGCTCAGACTCCAGCCAATAGGAGCTCCCCTTGTGGGTGCAAGCGGCCAGATTTCTTGCTTTTGTTTGAGTAAATTGAGTGCAGGTGTTGTGGCCCGATTTCTCATAAACTCAAAGATAAAATTTCACGCCAGCTAGGGCATCACTTCGTGGCATCACTTCGAATCAAGTGTCTTCCTGAAGGGTACGTCAGTTACTCTTGATTTTCAGTCGACGCTATTTTTCAAAATTCCAAGTCAACAATCGTATGAATAGTCGGGAATGGTCTTAGCTCTATTTTTAAGCAATGTTCTACATAAAATGAGTTGGTATTCGATTGTAGTGATTAAAATAGTTACTTCTCTCTTTCGTAAAAGTCGCTACAATAATTTGCTGAATAGTTGTAAAATCGATATTGCCTTAATGTACCAAGTTAAAGCAATTCCTTGGGATCAATCTCATTTATCGATTAATTGCTTGTTACCTAAAAGAAATATTGATTCATTTCAGACGAATTTAACCATCTTTTCGACTCTGTAAATTATTTCTGAAACCATAAGATTTTTAAGATTTCAAACTCCAGGAACGAATTCCAACATGTGAAACTGACTGCAAATGCTTGAGACTTTAGTGGAAAGTCCGATATTCATTTAAAATGTGATTTGATCTGGCGCTTAAAATTCATTGCATAGAAACCTTGGAATCTATTTGTTTCAAGGCCATTACTAAGTTTTCCAATGAATTGCTCTTCAGCCCAAAAATCACGATAAGTAACTAAGAGTCGTAATTCCCAAATAAGAACTCTAATTTTTCGATACAATAGTGCCTCCTTTCTCGCGGTAGTGGGTGTGTTCCCCTTAATGTGTATTTAAACTTGTGTTGCCCGCCAACTACCAACCTTGTCTTTGATCACGCATGTTTCAAATGCCGTGTCACTGGAATATGTAGTCTTCCATGACACCTTCCACAAAATTTAGCTGAGACCCTAAGGAATAACTCAGTTTTTGCCTCAATTTTTGAACTACTGCCAACGCTGATTGAATTCCTTTTGTCGTTTCTGGGGACGATTTCCAAAATAATCTGAGCCAAGGCAAATATCCTAAACCAGCGTTATCACTCCAAAGTTCGGTATATTTTAGCTTTTAATGAGGC
Organism: Anomotaenia brevis; assembly: GCA_030710315.1. Lineage (NCBI taxonomy): Eukaryota > Metazoa > Platyhelminthes > Cestoda > Cyclophyllidea > Dilepididae > Anomotaenia > Anomotaenia brevis. The sequence continues at coordinate 329,365 of JAUOZQ010000027.1, forward strand.
TGTTTTACAAAAAGCTATCAAAAGTAAAACAGATTAACAAAATAAATAGAAAAAAATAACATAAATTTGATTTTTTATCTTAATAAGGTTGAAACGTCAAGAAGTCTTATTACCCATGCACTTTTTGTACGATTTGTTTTAAATAATCAAAAATAAAAACAGGCTTTTCTGTTATGAAAAATATTATTTTTGAAGAGCACAAATTATATTATGTTCTAACTTATTTTTAAAAAATAATTAATTTAAGGAAAATTATAAAAGCCTGCAATTATCCATAATCACTGATTTCAACTTACAAACAGGATGTTTACCCTACGTGTATTTCTGCGCTACGCAACCGAAAACAAGACAGTATGACGCGTTTAAATAGGAGTCCTGCTGTTTATTTATAATTAATAATTTTACCCTCCAGCTCTTTTAAAGACGGAAAACCACTTCTTACTTGATGTCTCCAAGACCCACCACAAATGCTCTTCAATCAGAAGATTGTGATAGTCACATGAGGTGCTCACATCCATTAGAATGTTCCCTTAACAATTCTAGCTTTTGTTTGAATAGGTGCTACGTTTTCATCACGAAAGTCGACGGCGTTATCTCCGGAAACCACGGTTCTTGAACAACCATAGGATGGGCTTGGTCACCCGCTAAAATTCCTAAGTAGTCTCGGCTGCATGGAAGGTGATAGTTCATAGGCTGTGTACCCTCCGAAATCTGCTCTGAAGTCCACGTTGAATGTTCTGCCCTCTCCCCAAATATTTCAAATTTCTGGAACCATTGAACACGATCTTGAGTCGTGTGTTCAGCCAGCTTGCTTGCTGGTTGATCGACAAAATGAGTAGGAATCACTGGTAGTGGACGTACAGCCACTATGACTCAGCATTTGTTTTAATTTTGAATCGACTTTAGGTAAAAAATTGTGTTTTCTCCCTTCTCTAGGCTTGTACATGCTGGATATCGAGAGCCATGGCTTTAGAGATAGCAGAAGTGACCGAATCCTAAATCTCTTGGGCCCAAATCGATCCAAGTCCCTTCCAGACCTCCAAAAGCCTCAGTCAAACCAATCGACTCCCCGATATCCCCGTCAGGTCTTCACCTCCACTCTCCATTTACCCGGACCTCACGCCTTCTTCCTAACTCCCATTGGTCCACAAAGTAACCGATCAGGTCCTGGTATTTTCGGAGGACTGGTCTACGCACCCCTGACCAATCAGGAGAAGTACCTAACTGCCCACGTGAGCATCAGTACTCACTTCTCAAGGCCACACGAGTTTGAAGACCTCCAGAACTCGAAACTCCGCCAATTGTCCGATTTCTTCTTCTTCCCTCAAGTAGAGAACAAGAAGCCCACCCGCATTCTTCCATCTCCTTCACCTCTGCCTCTTCCAATTGAAACAGAAGTTAGTTCTACCCTGAGTAACATCCTCTCAGCTCAACCACAAGACTGCTCACTAACTCTTCAGTCAGTGGATGATATAACCCTAACTCGAGATCCAGTTGACTGCAGCTCAGCATCTATGGCTGTGCCGACACAATACGACGTAGAACATCAACTCAACGGCGTAGACGATAACGCTGCTGTTATAACTCACCGGACGGCTTCGTTCCACGATCTCAGACGGAAGTTTGAAGAGGCCCGAACCATGTACCTCCCACGCGATCCAACTCTCCTCAAAGATCCTCCGAAAATCGTCACCAGGAGAAGCCAGTCGGTGGGTCCGTTGAAAAGCCGTCCCAGAAGTGCCATTTACAAGAAACCCGACCCCCAACCACATCCCATTGCTCGTCCAACATCTCTTTCAGTCTGTGAGCAGAAGTCAACCCCAAGAAGTTACCGAAGAGTGCCTTCACGAAGCTACGAAGCGGATGTTAAGAGGCTGACGAGGAATTACGAGAGTGGAATGAATGCGAGACGGGAGAATGGGTATTCGCCGACGAAACGACGCCTCCCGGGCCTGGTAAACCGTAATCCCTCTCCTAGGAGCATGAATAGAGCTGCTGGAAGCAATGACTGGCCTGATGGAATATTCGCGAAGACAGGGGATGTTTACAAGAGACTGAATAGCAATGAGATCGCCTACAATATCCCCACACCAGAGGAAGTTGATCCGCAATCGAGGAATATCGATTATCGGAGGGAGCAGCTATCGGTCGATTGCGGCCTCAGAAGCCCCAGTCCGAGGATGAGGGATAGACCGAGTCCTTGTCTCAACTACTCGTACCTTGAGCACACTGATGCGAGTGGCCTCAAGCCCTATCGATCGGTGAATCTGTCGGATTGGAAGGGGATTCCCAGTCGGAGAAAAGCATCCTCTTGCATGAATCTCTATCAGCCGGAACTGGTTGGAAGTAAACGCTACAGCGTGCCACGACAAATGGACAGGAAACTCGACGACGAATCGTGGAAAATTCGAGCCCAAGAGATCGGTGGAGGCAGGAGAAGAATTCATGCCGTCAGGGGGAGTTGGTCGCCCACACCGTCCTACTCTCCACCTCGATCGATACCTGGTGACCTTGAGGAGCCAACCGAACGCGAGGTGATGGAACGGACAGCCAATAGGAGTACGAGATGGTCTCCACCGCGAATAGAGCCTCCTCTACCCTCACCACCACCACTATCACTACCTCCTCCGCGGTATTCCATATCCGAGGGTGTTGATGAGTCATCCATAGCACGAGAGTTTGACTCAACCATCGCGCGATTTGAGAAGCTGGCGATTGAGAGCAGAAACGAGGCGCTTTGCACCAAGTGCTCGGATTGTTGTCTGCATTCACCAGCAGCCAGACAGCCCTATCCGTCGAGACGTCTATTCTCGACACGACGAGCAAGATCAGAGAGAACACAGATGGTAGATGGTGAGCCGGCAAGGTCACCCCACCACCACCATCCTCACCACTACAGAGTCGAGCGCGGTGGCTTCGACCGATACTACGGGAATGGCACGGTGGAGGTTATCGATTCGCCAGGAGGAAAAATGTACTCCAGGGGATTTGAGCCCTACCCTTTGCCCTGATAGTTATAAACTCACTTTAATGTTCTTTTAAATTGTTTCCTAAACAGACGTGGTTAGTGAAGACTAGGCGATATTACTAGTTTATTTTGAACTTTCTCCAAGTATGCGTATTCATTATTTCCAGCCAGTTCATTGTCTCTACTTTCATTGTGTGCACGGTAAAATACACGCGTGAACATCATCTCTGATTTTCGCCTTTTTTTGGTAGGAAATCTTTTGTTTTAATGAAGTGAGGGGGGTGTAACCTATCCTTCGGGTAGGTTACGGCGTGTCCGCAACGTTTGGAAGACTAGAACTGACAAGAGTAGTTTCTAGAATGGTGGAAATTGGACCGAAAAAGTGAGGAAATACGCAGAAATATCCGGGCGTCTGATGTCTCTGCTGAAAAACGGCAGGTGAGGCATTATTCGGCAAAGTTGTGAACATTGTGTTAAATGGTGTGACAATCCATCGAAATGGATTTGGAGCCACAAGACTATTTTCCATAGATTTTTCGAAGTATTTCAGCTATGCGAGAGCAATCAGATCATCTACTGACTTCTAGTAGTCTCCAGCTCATGCAAAAAGATTACGTTATTCGTGTTGATACGGTTGATATTTCATACAAGCGATAACCTTTTGGATCGATAGGGCAGAAAATATGGTGAGAAGTTGTCTTTGACTGGTATTTTCACTAATAATTTCTTTTAAATGTATTTTTTGAGGGTACTGCAACCGATAGAAAGCGATAGCTGTTCTGTTTTCCAGGCCCAAAGCATTTTGAGCAGTCTCTCTTTTGTGCAATCGCATTAATTTTTAATTCTTCACTTTACTCACTGAACAATAAATCCTTGGGAATCCTTTTTAAAGTACATCTATTTTCAGCTGAGCAAAGATTTTTTCGAGCAAATTTTCCCAATCGAGGTCACTGATGCTGTGATCTTGATCAAGTACGCTTTTCTAGTTTTCACATAAAACAAGAGCGGCTGTTCAAAGTGCTTTGGTTTAGCTCATTAAAACACAAGAATAGGCCGTGGTTGCCTTACGTTCACTACCAGTGATTCCCACTCACTGTGGGCCATTCGTAAGGACAAATCAAACCTTTTTCTATTTTACAACCAAAATGTTGACACGGAGCTGCTGAGACAGATGAACTCTTAAGAGTCTTATTTGGTTTACCTATCTCTTCTACGTGCAGAACTATTTTAATTAGTGAGTAAATTACTAAAGCTCTCCACAAAACAAAATAGTTATTTCGGATAAGTAAGTATTTATTAAAAAAGTGTTTTGGGCGTCGAAAACCGCTTTGACCGGATTCATTGGTCAAAAGCTGGGCCAATAAGATTTATTCTCGGTGCACGCAATCGATAACTGACTTGCAGAGACGATAATTCCAGAAGAATGCACGCACGCCGTACAGCTTGCTAAACGGTGCGAAGTAGAGACGATCGATATCCACTCGATATGACTCACCCTTTGTGCACTACCACAGGTGCCTGTCTTCGGTTTTTATCCATAAGAAAATTAACTATTCAAAAATAATGATTTTGAGGGAACATGTCACACAAATATTACAAATCATTTTAAATGGCAACTATCTATTATTTCATAAATGGCAATAAACATTGCTTCACAAGTTTTCGGATTTCAAGTATCCTACAAACTCTGATTTATTAAAAATGCTATTTTCTCGAAAAAGGAGCAAACACTGTTGAATTTAAATGGTGCTTGACAGATTATAAAATAACTAGGTCAAGGGAGTGTATCTGTGACTTCTTGTTAATTCTAATTTTTTATTCATTCTCCTGTTGCTATTGACAACTATAAAGAAATAAAGTATCTATTGTACTTGTAATTGGTGGATTTTTCGAAGTTCATTTGAAAAATAAAGACATCAGTTACTGTTCGTTCTGTCAGGTATAAAACATTTATCAGATCACAGAACTCCCAGTATCTTGTAAAAGAGATTCTTTTCACGAATAAAGAAGGCCGTTTTTCAAAAGGCATGCATATATATTCTTCTTAATCTACCTCCACAAGATTTAGAGTTAAACACATATTAATAAGTAGTGACGTTCAACTTTTTGATAGGTTTTTGGTAAACGATTAGGTAAATACAACACTTAGAATTATGAAATTAATCTCTTTCATGAAATCACATCATAAATATTTCACTCAATGGGTTGGGTTGCGAAAACAATGAAAGCTCCATTTAAATAGCAAATATTCTGGGATATTTGTTATTCACTGTTGATTTCTCAAGATTTCGTTCATGAAACAACAAAACAAGATGAAGAAGGTTGATGCACGATCGTTAAAGTGGGATTGACTGTAGTATTAATGAATATAGAAGGCACTGAATGTACTAAGAATCACACATATATGTCCGTAAATCTAGCAAAAGTGAAATGTATCATTTTCAGAGGGCAAAATGGTCAAAATTTTGGCTTAAATGGGGGCCAGTGTAATTACTGACACCAAAAAGTTACAAAAATCGATTATTAATACCTACAAATGGGAATCTTCCGTTAATTTTCTAAATACGCAAAAAAGTATTCCACAAAGCCATTTCAATCAAAAGGTGATAAGGTCAGTTATGAATCCACTTTGATTTCTTTTTAAGAAGGTTAGATATCGAGAAACAAATTTTCGTTGACAGCTCATTTACTGAAATCTCATGATTCCCTATGAACAACGAACTTAGTAGCTAGTAATTTTACGTTGAACATGAAAAATCAAGAAAACATGAGCACAACTTTCCTAAGCGACGGACATCTTTCACTATTAAAGTAAGGTTAAGCTCGATTCAAGGAATTAGAGATGAGATGAAAGAAAGGAAAATGGTCTTGCTAATACAATATTCCATATCAGCAAATCTAAGCATATGAACTTTGATACAATTAAGTGGTGCCTAGCGAGGACGAAAGCGTTACTTTGACATAGGTAAACATAAATAAGTTTACTAGTGGTAACTTTATTCTCAAGTAGGCTGTCAAATCTTAGTTTTATTCACCTCAATATTCTAACAAAATAACGAAATTGTTCGTGGAGAACCATCGATTAAATCTAACTCACTAAAAATAGATGTATTAACAGCATTTGTTTTCTTTCCCGTATTCAAGCTAGAAAATACCTCAAGAATACCTCAAGAATAGAGCCCCACTACATCGTGCCATTGTCGCACAATTCAAGAAAACCTACTATTTATGTCACAAATTTGTTAAAATTTTACAAAATTTAAATGTCAATATTCCATAATTATTGATCAAATACTTAATTTTTTAAAGTTGCTGGCTTGATTGGGGACAGATCTGACATTTTGCTACACAAGCGGCTCACCCAATTGGCCCTTTCGGCGTTCATATATCAAAGTAATCAACCAATCAGAACTAAGCACAATTTTGATCGTTGTGTGTACATCAGTTCCATCGTTAGGATATATGGAGGGACCTCTAAGTAAATGGACAAATGTTGTCCAGGGCTGGCAATTCAGATGGTTTGTCCTGGATCTAGCCATGGGTGTACTATCCTACTATACGGTGCGAAAATTTACCTGAATCAAGTGTCACTTTTGTTGCAAATGCGGTACTAATTTCTAGTTGACTCATACATAGTTTTATGCCAAATAAAACGTTCAAAACAAAACGGTGTGCTAATCTACATTGAATTAATGCTTTGCATTACAGTCAAGAGAGAAAATGATACGTGGCGAACGTCGTGGATGTGTAAAGTTGAAAAATGCCCAAATGGGCATAAACGATGAAGACGACAGCACATTTACCATTACTGTCGACTCTAAAGTTTTCCACTTTCAAGGTGGGTTCACGCTTTTTCCTATACAGTACTGTATTCGCTTTAGTTGATGCAGTAGCTGTGAGCCAATATCAATAAGGCCGTACTGTCATATTCGTGTTTTGAAATTTTTTGAGAACTAATTTTTTTGTTAGCCCGCAACTCCGAGGAGCGTCAGCGCTGGTTGGATGCCCTCCAGGAGGCTCGTGATCTCCACACTGAAAACTACGCGCTGCTTCAACATGTGCGTGCCCATTGTAACTCCCTTTCTTTTATCACAAAGTTGAACCCACCGCGAGTAAAATCGTCTCGTAGCCATGAGAACTTCTCCCTACCTAGGTTTAATTTTGTTTTCTATCCCATTCAAACCTCCAGATTCCGCGAAAACGGTCTGAGCAGGTAGTGCGCTTCATAGTCCACTCATAGTTTATTGCTGCTACTGCTGCTACGAACTCGAGGCACTAAATTCGCTTCCCATGTGTCGTTTTACAGCGTGATCTCTTTAGTTTATACTCAGTAGCGATGTGTGATCCATTTTTGCCTGATTTTCCCTCCAATTTTTTGTAGTATTCTTCCTGGAAATTCGCTCAATCACTCTTTAACATCTGGTGCTTTTTTGGTAGTCTAATTTTTTTTTCGGGTTTTTGCAAATGCATTTGCAATGAACGACCTTGCCCTCGAAGGGTCGTGGAATGATGTTTTATTCATCAAGAGTTCCCGCGGAGTTTGTGAATATTAATCGCAGTGAAATCACGCCTAAATGTGAATTTCTCCCCTGCATTTGACGGTCGTCGTCAGAATTGCCTGAAACATCTAGTTTCAAGGTTTAAATTCTAGCACTTCTCCCATGAATGTAAGGTATTTAAAGGCCTGTGGATTTTAGGGGGGTTGTGATGCCCTGAAAACCCAAGGCATGTTCCTAGGTAGCTTTTCTAGGAGAACAAGGGAAAATCATATTTATTAATGCGTTTTTTGCAGGCAAAAATCAATGGAGACATCGCTTAGTTGTCAACTAAATGAGCCCTTTGAGTAGGAAGTGTTTTCGGTCAATAGCCGTGTTTTACTGAGTCTCAGACTGTCTCTAACCACACCTACATGAAGGCAGACTCACACGCTTGTAACGGCGTTCTCTGGACGTGTAAGAAGCCTTTTGGAAGTCCTCAGTCCTTCTTCTTCTTTCCCCTGCACCAGATAGTGGCTTTTGTCTCCTTGTGTGTTACCTGAATGGACTGTAAATTTGAGTTGGTAAAATTATCGATTGCAGACCAGTAGACTGCTGGACTCGTCAGCTACCGTCTCGGAGTTCGATCGACGCATCATCGAGGCAGACGCCTACCTCCAGATTCTCATCGACCAACATCAGGTGAGGCCTTTGTTGTAGCTGGTAGCTAATCTTTGATTCTCCTCCCGGTAGGATGATGATGATGATGATGGGTCCCTGTGTTTAGCGGTGCCACGATATTCTCAGGTCACAGTAGGGCCTCTACGCTGTCAAAAATTTGCAAAAATTTTGACCACTTAACGCAGCCCAAATCACTCGTTCTCCTGATCCGAATACCATTTATTTAATAGCTACTTACAAAGTAAGCTATGCAAGAAACAGAAAGAGGTTGAAACTGTCATTCGTGAGCTATGGGCTGTTCTGGTATAATGAAATGCGATTTTCACCGGAGTTCTAAGAGCCCAAAAGTCATCAAAGACGACGCTAAGCCACGCCTCTGATGTTGGCGTGCAAACAAAGGCTGTTTACTTTCAGTTGTGCATCTTACAAGTCAGTGCGTGCGATTGTTTGTGCATTGGGGTCCTTCTAAATCCATTGGTTTATTTTTTTGTTTGCAAGGCAATCGATCAGCAGCTGAGTCACAGTGAGGAACTGCCCAACCAATCCTGTGAAACCATCAAAAAACGCCTTCAGGTGAGCTGAACCTCCTCCTTTATCTCAGCAAGTACTCTCACCACTGACCTCTCTGTGCCGGTAGATTTCCAGTGGATGTCTTATCAGAGCTGTTGTAGTTTAAATCTGCTCTTTTGTATTCTCTAAGCACCTCATCGAGTTGGTGAAGAAGACCATCGTCTGTCTACAGTTCGCAAAGGTGCGTTTCCCGTTTTTTCCTCTTTAAATATCCCCTCTCCCTTTCAACCGCACCAAAATCACCTTGTGTGTGGATTTTGAGAATCGTTAGCCTGTCTTTTTCCTAATCTCAGCATGTCTGTCTCTCCATTTTATGATGAGCAGGAAAGCGAGGAGGCAGCCGTAAGTTAATTTACCACTCCTTAGTTTCGGTAGTACAACAACCGCATCCTTTAATGCGTTAACCTTTGCCGGTGTATTGCTGTTGGCACGGTGGCAACCAGTTGATTTGCACGCAGTGAAAGAAAGACAGTGCTCTAACAAAAAACAAGCATTTTGAGTTGGTATCTCGGTGCGAGGCACGGCGCACTTTGAGTCCGTGTCCGTGGGTCTTTAGAGGGGCTCCAAAATATCTCTAGGGACTAGTCAGCTATCTCCTGATAAGATTAGCAGTACCAATACCCCTGGGAGACGAGGAGATTTGGTTTAACTGGATTTATTGGTTAATACCTGAACCAATCAGATTAAAGGTCCATTCACGCAATCGATATCCAATGATCTATGGGTGAATTAAGGACATGGGATTCTGATTGGGTTTCGACGGGAGAGTTGAGTCACTTGGTTCTGCCTGATAGAAGCTGGTTTGTCGTGTCTGCATAGCTCACGTGACACTGAGTATGCGCCAGCCAATGGCAAGGATTGGGCCTTAGCCAGACCTCAAAGTGTCCCCTACCAAGACTGAAGACGCTGGAGACCTGAGAAGAGGCTGAGCAGTTGTCTTGGAAATGTCATTTCCTTAACATTACATTTAAGTTCCGATATTAAAGCCTGTCAAACGGTAGAAAGAGGTTGTGATAGGTAGGCGTTTGTCTGCGCATCGCAGTTCCTGTTACACTAGCGTCTGCTACACGAGTATTAGCGGTTTGGCCTCTTTGAATGTTCCACATATCTGTAAAAGTAGTTATTCTATATAAACACGTCAAATGACGAAAATAGTAAGCAAAAAAGCATTAAAGTGCGACAAGTTTCGATTGTTTATAACATGTTGAAAGGTTCTGGCGTCACAATGTTAGGTGTTTATTCTATTTCCTCCTCGAATTAGTAGTGAAATCAGACAGTTGCATCCGTCACCAGCAACCAATACCAAAACTGGATCTGGAAAATCAATACTATAGAAGGCCTTTTTCACTCTGTAAAGCCAGTGAGCGTCCTTATTTGTTTAAGACTGGATTCCTGGTGTCTTTTGGACTTCGCATATCCGTTTTGGTGTCTCCAAAGCTGTCATCTATCTCTGAAGAAGCTCAAAGCCTCGACAGTTCTAAAATTAGTCCTCTGAGTTTGGGTTACCTCGCATTCCTTGTCCAGCACTTATCTCAAATTCACCACATTGTATTTTAACACCTTCGTAGACTAAAGTCCCGAAATTTCTTGAATCCCGAGTGCCATATTTACTGAAACCCCTAGATTCGCTAAAGTGGTACTTATTGTAGTGGGATATTGCTCAAACCATTTGTGGAATTCCTCTCGGATGATTCTTAATTACTCCAACTGTTTTATCGGTCTTAGAGTTGGGATTTTCATAGAATTAATCGCTGTAAATTTAGGGAGAGCACACAAAATGCCCCACTCCACTTTTAATCGGATTTACCCCCAAATCGGGAGAGTAATTAAATCCACGCGCCAGCGGTGAAATTGCACTCAAGATGCCGTCTACTAAAAAGGCGAAATTATTCCTCATTCTCTCTATCTCTTTGTGCTTGAAACTCGAGAGATTGGTCGGGCCAAAAATAGCCTGTGGTATTGCAGTCGAAAGCCTAGCTGAGAAAGCACACTTTTTGCAAACAAAGTCTATTCCTGCTTACTCCTACTTTTCGAATTTTTGCGAGATTGGATTGGTTGGGTTTGCATGCAAAAAGATGGCTTTTCTAGCGCTTGGGATTTAGCTGAAGAGATTATTCATTTCAGTACTGCGTTGAACTATTACAAAAGTGGTCTCAATAGTCCGTCTAAATAAGTGCTGGCCTTGGAACGGACTCAAATCTTAACCTGAAAAAGGATCTGGGTACTATTTGATCACCCGGCACGTCATTGGTCAGGATGATTTCAATCCTGACTTCTGATTGGATGGATTCCTAGGCACCAGCTTCGGCATCCACCAGTCAGGATGTTCATTGGCGCTGCCCGACGCGTGCTTGCATTCTTATTGGCTGTGTAGAAAGTGGGTTGATTACACACAAAAACGGCTTTGTGGCTTCGGACTTTGGACCCAATTAGTGCAATTGAGTTGTTCCGGTGTGTGGAAGTAATAACTCGGAATGCAGTACGATGCCTGAAGGTGGTGCTGTTGGTCGAAATGTGAGCAGTACCTCGTTTTTTGGTCTTTAGTTTATCGATGATGTCTGCGGAAAGAAGAGCACACCTAGTGTTTGCTCATCTACGCGTAGATCAACTTTTTCTGTGTGTCTTTTCACAGGAAAACCCCAAAACGGCCATGGTCAACCTCTGCACAAACTCCCTTACTGATGGTGAGTCGAGTTTTTTTTTTCTGGTTTTTATTTTAAATTTTGTTGAAATGAAAGAAATGGTTTTGCAGTAGAGAGCAAATTGTTTGCGGCTTGCTTTAATTGCTTCCGATTTAAGTGCAAAAGAAGGCGAACCAAATAGTGCAATTTTAAGGGGAAAGTTGTCCTTTGCCCACTTTTTCAGGTTAAATGGTGCCTTTAACGGTTTTAAAATTCCTTTACACGAAAGAATCGTCCACCTGTAATTCCACCGTTTTATTTTTACGGTTCCTGCTCTTTTGATTTAAATTTAATCTTTTTAAGTACCAGAATGGGCGAAAGAGCTGAAGACTAGCGGTTTCTTATTTAATTGAATTTAAAACAAACGTTTCCGGAATAAGAGAACAATGCGTGCTTCCTTTTCATTGATATTTGTCACATATATATATATATATTTTTTTTTTACTGCTGTGCTTTTGCTCATAAACAATGCGGCAGCTAAAAAGACCTCATTTCTAGCACATTTTCTAATGAAAAATCATCAAGTTTCAAGCCTACCTGACTGGAGAAATGTAATTCTTTAAGACAGTTGTAATCAACAGACAAACAGTCGGTGATAAATTACTAGCTGTGGTTTCCGGAGAAGTGAGATGATGTACTTTCTGGTTGGGGCAAATTCCTTCTTGGGAGAGAACTTGCCCTTCTGCCTAAAAGTCCTCAAAAACGCTTCTGGCAAATAGTTGCTCGCTTCCATTGGTTAAATTTGCCCTAATTCAGGGCGAAATCTTCAGAGTCAATGGAATTTTCTTCCCAATTAATCTGGGGGTCGTTGATTACTTAGAGTGAATTAACTCTCTCTAATTCGGTGCTGGTGAAAAACGCTTTTCAGTTTAGTCACCGGAAATGGGCAAATCGAGTTTCTTGGCGTCGTAGTCTTTGAAACCAGTGGTGAGGTAATTGGTGTGTGGTGACATACCAGAGATTATTGAGTTATTCAAGCGCTGTGCGCCTAGAAATTGCCAAATTCGTAGTGCGTTTTAATTTCCTAATTGTAGCACCAAACTTCCCCAGACCGCATTCGAACCAATTAGACATCATGAAGATATTGGGGGTCGCATTTTCAGTCAACTATTGTCGTTATTTCTCCATTATGATAGCACTGATCCCTTAATCAGTGAACAACGAAGACTAGAAACCGGAAAAGATTAAGACTGTTGTGTGATATTTACCTGGGTTCGGTCGCAGCTTCATTTCATTGGTTCTTATTTAGTAATTCGGTAGCTTTTGAACCTATGGGAAAAAATTTATCGATCGTCCCGCTTTGTTGTAAATTTTTCGAGGTAATGTAGGACTGATAACTTAGGGTTTCTATGGTATCACTCCCGATTTGCATAATGTGTGTGCAGCCTTAAACAGGTAAATGTAAATGGTACTCTCTCTCTATCGAGTAGCTTTGGTGTGAGGGTTCTGGTAAGAAAGGATCCCCACGTGACCTCCAAAGATGACGGGTGGAGAAAAGGGGCAAAAGAGATGAGGAAGAGGGGAGGAAGATGAGAGCTAAGATGAGGGTGCCGACGAGGGAGGTTATGGTGACGATGCTTTAATGGAAAATAACTTAGAAGCAAAAAAAAGATGAAGAAAAGGAATCGTAGGAAGAAATTGAGAGAAGACGTTCAATAAGAAGAGAGAGATAGAGATGATCATGATGGTGAAAGAGTGAATGATGAACGTAACGTTCAAAGAAGAATGAAGTGAAAGTGAGGACGATGACGCAGAAGGGAAATTAAGAAATTGACTATGAAGGACAAGAAGAATGCCCTTTTGACGTTACGAACTCAAGCTACAAGGGCAAACGGGAAGTCATAATTCCTGCGTACTTTAGATAAAAAGACGAGTCATCGGAAATGATGATAATGATGACGCAGAAAAGAGTGATGATGATGTTCTTAAGGAGGATGAGAATGGAGAAGTGTGTTTCCACTTCGTTTTGGTTGTAGCTGTGGGATATTTCCCGGGGGTGTACCTCTCAAAGAATAATGGCCTTTTGTTCTGAATTTTTGTGAAAATATGAGATTGGCGAATTACGGTTTTGTTTACCTTCACCTTTGGCCTATTGTCTGTTGCCTTAAATCTGTGAATATCACTGGTACTGCGCATCGACTAGGTTACGTGCTGATGAGGAGTAGGAAGGTGAAGATGGAACAAGATGAGGAACAAGAGCAGAAGACGCTGGAATACCTAAAAGAAGGTGGTACGGGAAACGCCGATAATTATGGCGTCGAAGAAAGAGGAAGAGAGAGAGAGAGAGAAGTGGTGGGGTCCTTGGGACATCGTCACAACTACTGTGTGTGTTTGTCAGAAAAAGACCAAAAAAATGGTAAAGACTAAGATGAAGATGAAAAAGAGAGATGGGAAAGTCGATAATGATGATGACGACCAAGCAGAAGAATCAGAAGTTGATGAAGACATGAAAGAGGTAAGTGGAATGCTGAAGGCGAAAGAGAAGGAGAGAATAATCGTGTAGAGGATTATGGTGATGCTTTTGTTGGAAAAGAGAATTGGATGGAATGCGGTTTACTGTGCTAGTCAATGTCGACTAGCTTTGGTTTGAAAGTTCTGGTTGAAAAAGACCTCAACGTCGCGTTCGAGGAAGAAGAATGAGAAGTGGTCGAAGCTGGAGGAATATGAAGAGGAGGACGACGATGACGCCAAATCTTTAAACTACGGAATTTGAACTCCCAATCCTTGAAGAACGAAAAAGGCGACGACCACGACGTCTTCTGCAACATTTGTCCCACACGCGATAAACAATAATCACGTCGTAGTGATGGATTCTCAAGGGGTTCATTTGTTCTACAGTATGGAATTGCAGTGAGAAGGTATTTAGACTGTACGGTCATCCTAGGAGCCCAGTCTAGGAGTCTGTTAGTGTTGAATGCAGCAGGAGGTAGATGCCTTCATGTGAGGGCTGGATTCGACTTCGTGATTTGACTTTTAAATTAGCTGCTAGTGCTAGTAGTGACATCCAACAGGATCTTTTACTAGGACAATAAAAACAGGGGCAAGTGTCGAAAGTGAAGGATGTTAAAGGGCTCAGCCCATCAAAAGTACAGGCGGTGACGCCTCTGAGATCCTGCCCAGTAAAATCTATGTCCATTTTGCGTGAAACAAGATTTCTCAAAATTTTTCAAAAGACATCGAAGCAATCATTGGTTCTTCACGGTTTCTCAGTAGGGATGCTGTTCGCGCTGTATCAAGTTAGTGTTTTTCGAAGCCTAGGCTCTCTCTTTTCCCTTTCAAAAACAACATTCACCTTCCGCTTCGTTATTTGCGTGAGCACGCATTGTTTGTTTTCGTTTCCAGCCCTGTGGGAGTTTAATAAGTCGTCTTTTGTTTCTTCAAGTTCCTCGTAAATAGTTAAACCACGCCCTGGAGGAAAATGCAATTTCGTAGAGGATCAACATTAGAGGGAGAAGAGACTAGGAACGTGTGTGTCGCCATTGGGTTGGCTGAATTCATTGGTCAACGCCTGGACCAATGGAATTAAGAGTCGATTCACGCGGTCCATATATGGTAATTCTAGGGTCTAAGTGTGGCTTGAGGACAGAGGTCATCGTCTTCAAGGTCGTCGCCTCTTCCTTCTTTCTCTGAATCGCTAAATCCACTTCTAGCCTGCGGTATTTTTTTACGACTCAATATGCCTGAGCAATATGCAGGGACTTGCGTGAAGCCTCTTTTGTGGGTAAATAAAAGCAGTCAAGTATTTCGACTCGTTTTTCCGACATGCGAAAATGTTTCAGGAACAAAATGCAATTGACATGGAGGCCTTCTTAGTCCCAAGTTACGGTCCTGAAGAGGTGGATTTTCTGTTGTTGTTCATCGCCCGTCTTTCTCAGATCAAAATTAAGCGGTTTCGATGATGTTTTCATCGTTTTCCACTTGTCGGTCGTAGTCTTTTTTGAAAAACGCGTTTCACAAACTTTTTCCCGAAAGTCTCAATGGTTTATCTCATGAAGACCTCGATCTGAGACGAAGTCGTGAATCCGCGAAGTCACAGGACTTGTTGTATCTGCTTGTTGGTAACTAGAACCGATGCAAAGTAATGTCTCATTGTTCTGGGAGATAGGTTCCGGGACCCTGATGTACTAATTTTGAAATGGTAGCGACAATTTTGATGAAATAACATTCCGAAGCAAGGTCGTAGATCCTCGATGGTCCATGGATTGGTGTGTAGCGAGTCAATGAGCCCGTGTCTTTTGCCTCTCTTCAACAACCGTCTACATCCCAGCGTCTCTCCATTCTTCCAATTGCTAGGTCATCGTTTCCATCCGAGTTCTAGCCAACTAGATGCAAGGCTCTGACCTGCTTTAATTACCTTAATCCGCTTTTACCATTTTTCTGTTTTCAATGAGTGTGTGTCCCTTTCCAACAGCCGCCAACATGCGTCAGCTAATGCGGGCCCCAGGCATCTCACCTCTGCTCCTCACCACCTCCCCGTCATCAGTTCTGACAAGCTCCTCATCCTCCTCTGCCATCGGCACCTCAGCAAGCGCCTGCGGTCTCTCTGTGCCACCTGCGGCTTCTTCCTCCTCTTCCTCTTCCTCCAACGTCGCCCCAACAGGCGCCAAGACACCCGAAGGTAGCGAGAAACCCTCCCAACAACAGCGACTCAGATGCGTTCCTGCCGTCTCGTACTCATCGGAGGAAGAGGAAGATGGGAGTGAAAGCGACGACGATGACGAGTACTTCGACACACAGGAGCACATTGGACCTTCCTCAGAGACGTGAGTGCCCCCTTAAAATGCATTTTTTAGTGCTTTAAAACGAGTGGTGTAAAGTTATATATGGTGATAGACAGTCGGTTTATGGTGGGTAATTTAAAGCCACGCCTAGCGTCACGCCTTGTGCATTCACGTTTGGGTGTCTTCATCAATTATTCAGTTCTCTCGATTTTTTCCAAGTTGGAAACTCTCATAAAAAAACCAGAGAGTAATTTTGGCCTTCAAATCCGTCTTTTTTCTCCTCGTATTCGCGTGTTTTACTTAAATTTAAAAAGTACTATATCGATAAAACTTGGCTTTATCGAGCATTTCGTGTTCATGGCTCTTGAAAAAGCCATGAACGATGGACGATGCACATAACTCATTGGGAACGTAATCGAGGGTACTACTTTCAGGAGAATCCACTCAGTCTACAAATCAGTAATCGGTTGGCTACTCTCACTCTCATAGCTCTTTCGAGAGTCTTTGCAGAACGCAGTACTTCCACCTCTCCCTTTGATCACGCATGAAAACCCCACTTCTACACCAGAAGTAAACATCAACGCATTTCCAACCTAGGCCCCGAAGTAGGGAGGTCTATGCTGCTCTGGTCTCGACACTACCTCTAAATGCTGCATTGAGAGGGCTCCAGATTCGTGGAGATGTCATCACAAGCACCACAACCTTTGTTGCTGTTTGTGTCCAGCATTCCATCTGTGTCAACTTCATCAAGAGTCCACTCTTTACAAAATAGGAGCAAGAGCATAGGAGACCCTATTGTCTGCCAATGAGATCAGAGTAGGTGATACGACAGTAAGATGGGTCGTGGGGTCACAGTCGGCGCACATAAGGGCAAATCACCCGATTATTAATCGTCTCCCCACTGGATTTGGGTCGATTCCTCGAGTCCACACCCCACGACACCGCTTGCTGAACCGCGAATGTGCTGTGGCAACGCAGCCTCGACGCACCTACTCCAGTTGGTTTTAGTTGCGTCACAGCTATACTGAGTGGACTCGTAGAAAACTGCGTTCGACGTCATCGTGATTCGAGAGGGTGTGTATGTGTATGTGTGTGTGCGCGTGTGTGTGCGAGGTGGTTGTACTCTTGACGACGAGGTCTCAACGCTGCACGCAGCGTGTTTGAGCACACACGCGCTGCTGCACTCATGTGGATTTGGTTGCACTTTTGAGTAACTGAGCAAAAAAGGTGGTACAAGAGACCACCTTAGTCAGCTGTGGAGTGGATCGCGTTTGCGGTGGGGAGGGTGTTTGTTCAGCTGATCCCTCACTGTGGATCGATCAAGTGGACGCCACCAACCACTCTCCTCTGGCCACCACAGCCTTTTGGGTCTCTCGTCATCCACAATTGCCAGTTGGTGCGCTCACTCTGGTCAACTGACCAGAGTTGTAGGTAAGATTAGTGCCAGAAATAGGGGAGAATCAGATGCACATCTAACGACTTAGCCAGGAGGAAATGAGCCTTACGCGACATAACAGTCAACTCCAATTTCTTCAAAGCCGTGAGGGAGCATTCTGCAAACCTTTATTGAAAATGCGTCGTGCGTCAAGTTAACAGGCCTTTCGGAGATTAAACGGTTGACTTCACTCTTCTTATTCGATTGTCCAAGTGCCTGAGTCCATAACGGAAGCTTAAACCCCTATCTTGAAATAACCTATTGTCTTTTCGGATAATCTGGCACCTCATATTTCTTCAGAGACAAATAGACCTAGACAAACTCCTCTCTGACTCCTACAAACAGCATGCTGGCCTAGAAATCTATCATGTAGTCGTTTTGGAGCTTCTTAAAGAGTTGGCCAAGCCAAAGAATCTCTTCTGGAATCTCAACCTTCCTCCACCTTGAAAGTTTCCTGTTTTTATTTCAATAATTTAGCGGAACGCTTGAAAAATCATCTTGGCCGATTAGGGCTTAATGAAGCCGTCCACTCAGAACCGAAAAAGATTCCCTCTGGAAGCTTAACCTTCGCTCATCTCGAAATCACCTCCCGTTAATTCGGTACTTCAGCACCCAATCCACGTTCAACGATTGACAACGGACGCAACCACCTGTTTATTCGACACTCTGACACCTTCAGTTTCTCCTCAGTGCCTCGAAAAACGCTACTCAACTTTTGGAAAGAAACATTGGCTTTTACCTGGAAACGAAGAACACTCGCAACGCCGATCTCTTCAAAGCAGTAATAGGATATTCTCAAGGAAAAACGCTTCCAGACAAAGCGTCACTATTTCTACTGTGTACTTCTTTTTCTTTGAATTTGGTTTAAACAATAGAAGGAAGACGATAGAGTTCTTTTCTCTCACTCGATTTTCCCGGGGTCTTGGATCTCAGCTTAGTTTTAAACACGCTCGGCTAATAATAATTTACCAACCACACAAGATTTGGTAGTGAGACTGTGAAAATAACTGTTTCTTTCACAAAACCCTCCAGTACCTGAATGACTCATTTGAGAGTCTGACTTTTCAACTTAGATAATCACAATACGCCCAATTTCTGGAGACTCGGAGATTTGGTGGGGAGACAGGGAATCACTTGTGGAAACTTAGACAAAAAATTGTCATCAAATTGAAATTACGATCTTTTCGGTGAATTGGCACCTCAAGTTTCTTCAACCCTCCAACTCTTGAAAGTGGCTTAGAATGATGATGATGATGACGTCCATCACCTGTCAAATAGATGAGTGGCCTGAATAGTCACTTCGGAATTACGTCATGTTTACTTGACAATTTGACAGCCTCAGTGTCGTCTGAGTGTCCACCAAACTCTTGGGTAACCTACAAAAATTGGAGGAAGACGGATACAATTGCGTCATGTTTACTGGCACCTCCAGTGTCGTCTGAGCGTCTCACAACTCTCCTGAGAACGTCACGATAGTTTTGTCATCTACAAACGGTAGAGGAAGACGGCTACTTGGAGTCTTTTTCGTACTCCTCCACCTAGAAATGCCTCGGTTTATCCTGAGTGCCTCAGAAAAGTTACCGAGTTTCGTGACGAAGGTAACGATGAAGCAAGACGGTCGCAAACGGTCATTTTCATCGGTCGGCAAATTATTTAACACAATTCGTTGATTAACAATGAATAAAGGCGGCCATGTACAGTCCTTTTCCTTCCCACAAAAGCAGCTGGGAAAACACGAAGCGAAAGAGATCAGCCAACGATGAAGGAGACGTCCATATAGTCCCTTTCGATCTTGTGAAAGAGTTGGCTAAGCCAAAGAATCTCTTCTAGAATCTAAACCTTCCTCTATCTCAAAATTTCTCCTGAGGGTCTTAAAAAGAATTCCAGTCTCTTAAAAAGCACTCCTCGAAAAAGCGTCGAATTTCGAATTTAGATTGACGAAAAGCTAACAAGTTCTCTTTCGATTGTCCAAACGCTTGAGGTCGCATCATCTTCGCGTATTAACGCCTTTTTGCGCAGTTGGAAAGTCACCGAAGCCTTGGACCCCACCTCCTCCATCATTTATTACACCAGAGCTTTTCTCACCGCAGTTGTCAATCTCCTCCTTGTGAGTCATTGGTAGAAAGGAAAACCAATACTGATCTGCCAGTCTTCCCAAGGAACGCTCGACTGCTTATGGAAGGCAGTGCCTCTGTTGCGTTGCCTAGTGTTGCTCACCCTGTTGCGCACGCAAAAACACCCCTTGTAACGCAAACGAGGTAGGCAGCTAACGCGGAAGCGAGCGAGAGAGCGAGCGAGCGAAGTACAATCGGAAGGGCGTGCACGCACGCGCGCTCGTGAGCCCTCGGTGGTGATTGGTGGGGTGCAGAGGCCTATCTCAGGCGCCTTGGCTGCCAGCGCATTATAGTCTTGCGTCTCGCTATGCTCGCCAGTCGACTTCAAGCCTCCTTGTAAGCCATCAATTTCACTTTAAGTGACACTCTCCACACCCAGTTTTTATGCGCCCTCGCTTTTATGTACGTAGGCACATTGTTGAAGCTTTTTCTGCATTTTTAAATCCCCCATAAAGTGTCTGTTTAATCGTATTTTCTGTGAGAAGTGGACCTCTGCGATGGTCGTTATTGGGGGCTTCTTCGTGCCCCCAGGTTGTTGCTTTTACAGTTTTTTGCCAAGGACAGTGGTTGGGGATTACTATTTAATCGAAATTCTCGTCTCCAGGTCTTAGATTGATATTTTTTTGAGACTCCGCAGTTTCCTACTTTCGCAAATCTGTCTCCAAACTCCTCGGGTTCAAAATTAACCGGCCACAGTCTTTAAAATTTATTTTTGCCAAGGATAGAGGTCGGTGTTTATTCAATCAAATTCCTAAGAAACAAAACAACTGGAGTGAAGTGCCTCTTTGTGAATGTCTTTTCCCAAGTCTCGCAATCTCTTGACAGTTAGCTGAGCCAGGCCTGTGTGGTGCCTTTGGAGAGGTGCCGAAATACCGCACTCACAGGGAGTTAATTACATTACAACACGGGTTTTTCGGCGAAATGACGAAATCTTGTTGTCGAATCAAGTCTTTGTTTCAGGCTACTGATTTCCACCGACAATTATCGTCTGCTTGTCTGGTGCGTTTTGGGTCTTTGTTAGTTGCTGTGTTGGTCAAGTCAGCATCACTTCCTCTGAGAGGTTGTCAATCACGACCCACCAATTATTTAGCGGAATTGTCTGAGTAAATAAAAAGATTTGCATATTTTTGTTAAACAATTGAATTATCTTACAGAATCAGCGGTCGTTTCTCAACGTTATTGGCTCCTGTTATTAATGTTTTGTATATTTTCAGGGTAAATCTGTCAATATGACACCCTCTGTTCTGAAAATTCGTACACGTGATGCTTCAACAAGAGGTCGCTCTTCGTCTGCTTCAAGTTTTTTCAACACTATCAAGGAGGGATCATTTCTTCGAAGATTCCATCAATTAGGCCGCGGTCGTGAAGAATTTAAGTTGGATATTTGTTAGTCGTCAGTATCTGAGGTTCCTGGTTCTCCGTGCTAGTGAGGGCTGTCGTCTCTTCCTTCCTTAAATCGCTGAATCCAGTTGGAGCACGATGTGCATAGACCTCTTCTAAAGCCTCAACATTTTCACCGGCTTTATCTCACAATATCGTTTTTTTTTCTGTTGCAAACAATAGCGAGGCTTGCCTAGAACTCTCTACGGATTACTAGAAGCAGGATACGAGGCCAGTAAAGTGGTTTAACCACTGGAACAAGCAATAATCCACTTTGAATTGGTGCCCTTAACTTCAAGGCTTGCATAAGTGCTCATGCACTTACCCTGTCTCCTGATTGGTCGCAGGGTTATTTGGACTGCCCTTCAGAAGAACCAACCTCTCCACCAGTCATCTCGCTCCACGTAACACGATTACACTGATTGCACCAATCAGCTTCATCATCCTGCCACAAGTACACCGCAGTGACAAACGACATTCGCGCGTGCAAGTGCGGACGTGCGTGCGCGCGCGCGCGTAGGTCTATTAAGTAACTCTGAGGGGCGTGTGAGGCCATTTCAAGCCCCAATAGTCGCCAAGGGGAGCGGAATGCTGGCATTCTTCCGTAGATTCCGGTAATTCCTTTTGGTGGTTTTGCTCAAACAAGCGGTAATTTCGAAATTCCAGGATGGATTCCTCGGTTCGGTGTGCTATCTTTTTGTTGGACGTAGTGCACTCTAAGTGGACGCCTTCATTCATTGCGACGGTTCGAGTTGCTTGTGAGACCGGAATTCCGGATTTTCAAGCGATTGGGCAGCTTTTTGCGGGGCATTTACAGACGGTAATTCCGAGGTAGAGGCTGTTAAGTTTCCAGAATGGATACCAGCGTTCGGTCAGCTGTTTTATGGGGAAAAAACTCAAGGAGCCGCCTTAATGTATCTTGGATCAGTAGGTCTTTATCAAGTGGCGTGTAGGGTTAGGTTTTTGGAGTGGTTGTTTTCATTTGTTGCTGTTACACAGACGTGGACAAAATAATGGAAACACCGTGAAAAGTCAACAATATATATATACATTCCTAAATACGTAATATCGGCTGCTAATTTTTTCCATTAGGGGAGGGAAACCTTGGGCCCAGCAGCGCGGACGACGTTTTTACTTCTCTTTCAATTGATTTTGGCCCAAATTTGTTGGAACGAAGCTGAGACCCCAGAGCTCTGAGACAGTCGAGCGAGAGAGAAGCAGTTTTTAGTTGGGAGGTGGAGGTGAATGGATTTGCCGATTCTGTCAGTTTTTTGACGAGGGCGAAATGGACTAGGAGTTCCAAAATGCCTTTTGAAAGAAGCTCGCATTAACAGGAGGCCATTTCGCGGTGGTGAAAAGTGGTAGATTCTTGGTATGACTTCTTTGGTTCTGCGGACGAAAAGGCTTGTTTGTTACCAGGACTCTTAACTGGCCTGCTATCGTTAAGAGATTGAGCATCGAGATAACGGAAGACCAAGTCTTCAGAGTAAAACCAAACGACCAAAGTCCATTTTACCCCGTTTCTTTGCAGTTCGAACCGCGAGAACTCAGTCACAAACGCCGGTGGAGTAGTCATTTCCACAGGAGCTCCGATCAGTCTCGATTCCAGCGACGGCGTCGGCGTCGTCGTTAGCGGTGGTGCCTTTGGTCCTTCGGCTTCACCCCCAGTGACCAAAGACACCGGAGGTCAACGCAGATCCACCATTGTCTGCTCCACCACTTCCAACACGCCTCGTCCACCTGCGGTCACGTCGATGGACAATAACCTGCCGTCAAAGTACAGACGCATATTCGAGTATGACCCACTCTACGATGACGAGGATGAGAGTGACTGTGAGTCGTTGTCTTCATGCATCCTTGATGGTCCATTTTTTTAACCTGCTTAACGTTTTCAAGTGTTAGACACTCGGAAAAGAGATCCCATGGTAACGAATAAACGTGACGTGATTCCGAGTTTTTCGAGGGCAAAAAAGTAGCCGGCTGTCTTCATTGGTGGATGAGAGATCTCTAAACTTGGATGGGGGGATGAAGGAGGTTGTAATTGGACTCCACTAGACAAATATTCGTTTTTGCAAGAGTTTCAGATGAGATTTTTAGGGCACTCAAAGTATCGATCGGTTTTCTGTAGTTTAAACCACATTTAACGAAAAGGCATTTAAGAGAGTGAAGCCTTTCTCAAGGTGTGTTTCCATTAAAGTAATTGGACTCGAGTGGTCTTGTTTTCCAGTCAAAAGTACACGTCTCTGTCAACGGGAATTTGAGATTCTCAAGAGGTTGAGGTCTCCCAGGGTAGCCAAATTATCGAATAAGAGGCAAATTCGGGACCGGTTTGGCCAGCCTTTTGACGTCTGCAAATGGCCGTCTTCATTTGTTGTTGGTGGATCTCTTAACTTTCTCAACGCTTTTTCAGTAACGTTTCGTTTCCCAGCTGTTTTGTGGGAAGGAAAAGGACTGTAAATGGCCGTCTTTATTCATTGTTAATCAACGAAATGTGTTAAATAATTTGCCGACGATGAAAATGACCGTTTGCGACCGTTTTGCTTCATCGTTACCTTCGTCACGAAACTCGGTAACTTTTCTGAGTCACTCAGGATAAACCGAGGCATTTCTAGGTGGAGGAGTACGAAAAAGAGCCCAAGTAGCCGTCTTCCTCTACCGTTTGTAGATGACAAAACTATCGTGACGTTCTCAGGAGAGTTGTGAGACGCTCAGACGACACTGGAGGTGCCAGTAAACATGACGCAATTGTATCCGTCTTCCTCCAATTTTTGTAGGTTACCCAAGAGTTTGGTGGACACTCAGACGACACTGAGGCTGTCAAATTGTCAAGTAAACATGACATAATTCCGAAGTGACTATTGAGGTCACTCATCTATTTGACAGGTGATGGACGTCATCATCATCATCATTCTAAGCCACTTTCAAGAGTTGGAGGGTTGAAGAAACTTGAGGTGCCAATTCACCGAAAAGATCGTAATTTCATTTTGATGACAATTTTTTGTCTAAGTTTCCACAAGTGATTCCCTGTCTCCCCACCAAATCTCCGAGTCTCCAGAAATTGGGCGTATTGTGATTATCCAAGTTGAAAAGTCAGACTCTCAAATGAGTCATTCAGGTACTGGAGGGTTTTGTGAGAGAAACAATTATTTTCACAGTCTCACTACCAAATCTTGTGTGGTTGGTAAATTATTATTAGCCGAGCGTGTTTAAAACTAAGCTGAGATCCAAGACCCCGGGAAAATCGAGCGAGAGAAAAGAACTCTATCGTCTTCCTTCTATTGTTTAAACCAAATTCAAAGAAAAAGAAGTACACAGTAGAAATGGTGACGCTTTATCGGGAAGTGTTTTTTCTTCTGAGAATATCCTATTACTGCTTTGAAGAGATCGGCGTTGCGAGTGTTCTTGGTTTCCAGGTAAAAGCCAATGTTTCTTTCCAAAAGTTGAGTAGCGTTTTTCGAGGCACTGAGGAGAAACTGAAGGTGTCAGAGTGTCGAATAAACAAGTGGTTGCGTCCGTTGTCAATCGTTGAACGTGGATTGGGTGCTGAAGTACCGAATTAACGGGAGGTGATTTCGAGATGAGCGAAGGTTAAGTTTCCAGAGGGAATCTTTTTCGGTTCTGAGTGGACGGCTTCATTAAGCCCTAATCGGCCAAGATGATTTTTCAAGCGTTCCGCTAAATTATTGAAATAAAAACAGGAAACTTTCAAGGTGGAGGAAGGTTGAGATTCTAGAAGAGATTCTTTGGCTTGGCCAACTCTTTAAGAAGCTCCAAAACGACTACATGATAGATTTCTAGGCCAGCATGCTGTTTGTAGGAGTCAGAGAGGAGTTTGTCTAGGTCTATTTGTCTCAGAAGAAATATGAGGTGCCAGATTATCCGAAAAGACAATAGGTTATTTCAAGATAGGGGTTTAAGCTTCCGTTATGGACTCAGGCACTTGGACAATCGAATAAGAAGAGTGAAGTCAACCGTTTAATCTCCGAAAGGCCTGTTAACTTGACGCACGACGCATTTTCAAGAAAGGTTTGCAGAATGCTCCCTCACGGCTTTGAAGAAATTGGAGTTGACTGTTATGTCGCGTAAGGCTCATTTCCTCCTGGCTAAGTCGTTAGATGTGCATCTGATTCTCCCCTATTTCTGGCACTAATCTTACCTACAACTCTGGTCAGTTGACCAGAGTGAGCGCACCAACTGGCAATTGTGGATGACGAGAGACCCAAAAGGCTGTGGTGGCCAGAGGAGAGTGGTTGGTGGCGTCCACTTGATCGATCCACAGTGAGAGATCAGCTGAATGAGGACCCTCCTCACTGCAAACGAGATCCACTCCACAGCTGACTAAGGTGGTCTCTTGTACCACCTTTTTTGCTCAGTTATTCAAAAGTGCAACCAAATCCACATGAGTGCAGCAGCGCGTGTGTGCTCAAACACGCTGCGTGCAGCGTTGAGACCTCGTCGTCAAGAGTACAACCACCTCGCACACACACGCGCACACACACATACACATACACACCCTCTCGAATCACGATGACGTCGAACGCAGTTTTCTACGAGTCGACTCAGTATAGCTGTGACGCAACTAAAACCAACTGGAGTAGGTGCGTCGAGGCTGCGTTGCCACAGCACATTCGCGGTTCAGCAAGCGGTGTCGTGGGGTGTGGACTCGAGGAATCGACCCAAATCCAGTGGGGAGACGATTAATAATCGGGTGATTTGCCCTTATGTGCGGCGACTGTGACCCCACGACCCATCTTACTGTCGTATCACCTACTCTGACCTCATTGGCAGACAATAGGGTCTCTTATGCTCTTGCTCCTATGTTGTAAAGAGTGGACTCTTGATGAAGTTGACACAGATGGAATGCTGGACACAAACAGCAACAAAGGTTGTGGTGCTTGTGATGACATCTCCACGAATCTGGAGCCCTCTCAATGCAGCATTTAGAGGTAGTGTCGAGACCAGAGCAGCATAGACCTCCCTACTTCGGAGCCTAGGTTGGAAATGCGTTGATGTTTACTTCTGGCGTAGAAGTGGGGTTTTCATGCGTGATCAAAGGGAGAGGTGGAAGTACCGCGTTCTGCAAAGACTCTCGAAAGAGCTATGAGAGTGAGAGTAGCCAACCGATTACTGATTTGTAGACTGAGTGGATTCTCCTGAAAGTAGTACCCTCGATTACACTCCTAGTGAGTTATGTGCATCGTCCATCTTTCATGGCTTTTTCAAGAGCCCTTACAATTAGCTTAAAAGTCATTTTAGAAAAGATTCCTTAGTTTTTGCGCTATTTATGCCTGCCACTTAGCACTAAGGCACTTAGTCTTAGATATAAAAATTTTATTTTCTCTAAACCACTTCATAGAATCTCGTTTTCTGTTAATGTTCGTCTGCAACATCAAAGTCAAACCGGATTGGTCGGTTTTTCGCCTGAAACTTCGAGTGTTTAATGAGGAAAAAGGAGGTTCTCGATGGATCGATAAATCACTTCCATTTATGATAACCTGCCCTGAACCCACCTAAAGGTTGATGGAGCACATATTTATCGGCTAGACCAAACCACAAGGGGAATTAGGTTCTCTCTAGAAGCCTCTAAAGTCAAGAATGTGTTCCAAACTTATCCACTGTGGCGACAATGGGCTTATTTGAAAGCTGATTGGACGACAAAGGCTAGGCACGGGAGCTTCAGCATAGCTCACGTGACGCTTAGGATTGAGATTATCCGGGCCACTACACGCTATCTCTCTGCCTTAACAACACAAGGATCAAAAGAACGCAAGGCCATAGGTGAATAGTATCGGCTTTGTTTTGCTCTAAATTATGGGTGTGCCGGTTGCTTGTTAATTATTAGACGCTTTTGAAATTCGAAATGACCGTTTCTTATTACAAAAAGGCATTTCAAAACTGATCGATCAATTTGTTCCGTCTCAATTCCGTCGCAATTGCAATACCTTGTTTGTGTGAAAATATCCTCGTTTGAGGTGCCTGAGTCACGAGTTTGACAGTCAGCTTCAAAGAATACCGACTTCTTTCTGCAACGTATTTGATTGTTGTTTCTGTGAATGGGACCAACACTTGCAAGGTGCTTTCCGTGCTTTCATATCATTAACTCGGAAATCGGAGTCTTTTAGTTGCAGAAATGCCTCTCAATTGTCCCAGTGTGTTCACCGCTCCACAAAAAGGTGGCGATTTGATTGGATCCCAATCGTTGAGAGGCCACAACTGGATCCTGTGTCCAAACACTTTGAAGCAGGATAAATAAAATCAATAATTTCGTCTGACTTGGGTGTCTAATAACTCTTAATCATTTTTTTTTTGGGAAATAAAAATCCACAAACCACAGCTTAAACCCGTCCAGTTAGGGTCAATTCAGTGAGGTCAAGTGTTTTCTGAACGTTTACTTGGCTTCAGTCCAACGTACCGCTCATGTATTTGCCTTTGATAGGCTTAAAAAATTCTGAGAACAAACCCGCTGACTCCATATCGATTCATCGAGCTCTTCTCAGTTACTGTTTCTCGTTCTTCACAGTCATGAGTTATTCACAAACGGCGGTGAATTCATTGGCAGACCATATTTCACACCTAATTCTGGTTTTCTGAAAAGGCTTGTTCTCAAAATTCAAGAGCAAAGTCAGTGAAAAAAGTGTGAGGCTAAGTTGTTAGGGGGCGCAGATTTTGATTGGTGAATTATTGACGGAAGGTAGGCCCGACTAACCAGGGAAATCTTCTATTATGACCGAGTCAACGTGTGTTTGTTAACCCCAGAGAGGTCAAGTGTTATCGTAATGTTTTTTCTTGACTTCGTGTATTCTGAGAATGAGTGCGACTTGCTCAAACCGATTCCTCGAGCTTTTGAGTCTTCACAGTTTCCAATTTACTGAGTTGCATTTTTTCGCCCACCAACATTCTACAAAGATAAATCAGCGATGTGTCCATCATTCCAAAAAAGCAGCTGCCTAGTTCATTGGTTCGCAATTTTTGAAGGGCCTAAATTTAATGCTATTATCTTGTGTTTGTTTTATTCGCTTGTGGGAAAGCAACTTCGAATAGCCAAAGTGATCCATAAAACCTGTGGCCTTTTGGTGTTTCCCATGAAACACTGATGTGCCCGGGCCAACCGTGTGGTTTTTAACCTCTATGGGCTGTAAGGTCAAATCCAGTGAGGTTAAGTGCCATTTAGATGTCCTCTTGATTAAAACAATTTCACTTGGTGTTTCTGAAAATGAACTCAGCCTTAAATCGACCTTTTTCGGTTTACAGAATTTTCTCCACGGATTTCAGTGGATGGATTGCTGTGTTCACCATTTCCAAGCAGAATTCGTTTGATTGCACTCATTGAAAAGCCATGAAACCCTATTGTAACCGCTTCATTATCTGCTCCATAACGATAAATTGTCGCTGTGCCAATGACTGTTTAAATTTCCATAATCAGGCGGTGAATTCACTGGTCACGTTTGATGCTGATATTCCAAATTACTGTTTCTGACTAGCCTCCATTCTCACTTGGTCTTTACCAGCTCGGTTTCCAAAAATGTTGGATGTTTTAGCTAAACAGATGGGAATTTAGCTCTCCATAAGTATTCCACGGCAATAAATTTTCCGTGTCCCAATTTATGTCACACCGTTTCACAGGCAGATGGAGAAATTTATTGGTTCGAAATTGTACAAAAATTCACATTTGACCCTAGTATCTAATTTTTGAAATGCAAAATTATTGTTTTCAAAATATTCCTTGTAGAATTCGACCAGAAAGTTTGCCAAACTAAGAATTGATGTTGCTCGGTTAGGTGTGTAATCTGAATGTTGGCTTAATTCGAAATATTCTCTTTTTGGTGATTCTGAAAACGAACTCACTTCCCTGAAACTCTGTACTCTTCTCAGGCATCCTCGAGCAAAGTTCACCCGGTTGGCTCGCACATTCGTGCAAAAAATTCACAGAGCTCCAAGGAAAATGTTGTGCTTTTATGCGCATAGCTTCGGGTCAACTACTTGCATCCAATTTGAGTAATTCACTGGGTGGTCTGGTGGTTTTTGGCATTCTCATTAGTGCTCCTCACCACCTCAGTCTCCTGACTGCTTTGCTCCTTAGTAAAATGTAAATTAGGGGTGAACCAGGGGTCTCCTATCTCCAGAAGGGATTGTTTCTTGGGTCATCTACTTATATCGCATTTCAGTAGTGTAAAGTAATCGTGTTTTGGGACTGGATTGTATAGTGAGTTCCTCATAGTCTGACGGCTCAGATATACATCCTACCTGATCAGGAGCAGTTCCGAGGCATCTACTTATTTCGAATTTCAGTAGTTTATCTCAGGCTGGAGGTGGCTTGTTGTGACCTACTTATAAACCACTTCAGTAGCTCCTATCTGGCGTGTCTTGCTTTGTGTTGTGCAGTGGGCTCGCTGCAGTCGGAGGGCTCGGTGATCTCCTACCTGATCTCACAGCTGCGCATCGGCATGGACCTCACGCGGATCACCCTGCCCACCTTCATCCTGGAGAAGCGCTCCACCCTCGAGATGTACGCCGACTTCCTCGCCCACCCAGACCTCTGGGTGGCCATCGGCGACGCCCTCACACCTCAGGCCCGTCTCATCGCCTGTCTCCGATGGTACGGCCCCCAAGTCCATTTATGCCTACATACTACTTATAGAGGCTTATCAGTAGTGTGCACAAGTTCTATGAGGGTCCCCCCTGTCCTTCTTACCCACTTTTGAAGTTATGCTACTTAAAGGGGTTTATAAGTAGTATACACGATTTCAACCATTTCCATACCATGCTAGAACACTACGTAGAGAGAGACTGTGTCACTAATCTAGACTAATCTTTCCAAACTGTTCATTGTTTGGGTCCCACACAGGTACCTCTCAGCATTCCACGCCAGCCGACGCACCCCAGTGGCGAAGAAGCCCTACAACCCTATCCTGGGCGAGATCTTCCGCTGCTGCTACTACCTCGGCCCCCCCGCCAACGCCAATTCCTCCACCGCCTCCGCCTCTGACGCCACGACCGAAGAAGACCAGACGTCGTCTGCGGAGGGCATCCCTGTGCCCTACCAGGTCTCTGAGGAGGAGATGGCACGGAAGGGACCCCTGCCCTACGCCGCCGACGACTGTGTCGTCTTTCTTGCCGAGCAGGTGCGTCGCCAATCGATTATTTCCACCTCCGGGTTGGTCTAGAGGTTTTTGCAGCTTC
Source organism: Anomotaenia brevis (assembly GCA_030710315.1). NCBI lineage: Eukaryota > Metazoa > Platyhelminthes > Cestoda > Cyclophyllidea > Dilepididae > Anomotaenia > Anomotaenia brevis. The sequence continues at coordinate 359,570 of JAUOZQ010000027.1, forward strand.
CGCAAAGGCTCAGAGATGGGGCTTTTCATTCCCTTGTAGCAGATGGCTACTCTCAGATTCTATCAGGTCATTGGATAAGTTCTGTCCAAATTTTATTTGGGACGGTGGAGGGAGTACCGAATCCTTCCCGAATTGAGTTCCATTGCCAAACCACAAGCTGGCGCTGTTAACCCCACATTCATTCATACGCCTTCGCGAAGACGTGTGACATGACTCTGCAGGGCAAACAATTAAAAGATGTTTAAATAAGTAATAATAAATAATGTTTTGCCTTCTCCTCTCCCAAAAGGTGTCACACCACCCGCCAGTGTCGGCGTTCTACGCAGAGTACGCGCCGGGCCGCATCCAGGTGTCGGGACACATCTGGACCAAATCCAAATTCCTCGGTCTCTCCATCGGCGTGGAGATGGTCGGCAGTGCCACCATCGTCCTCCTCGACCGCCCCGGGGAGGAATACGTCGTCACCTTCCCCTCCGCCTACGGACGGTACGCCGATACCCACCTACTTAATTCGTTCATCAGTAGTATGTTCACACCCAAATATTAGGAGATAAATGCATTTGCTCTGGGGCGGAGCAACTACTAGAGGGAGAAGGGAAGACATCTACTTGATTCATCAGTCAGTAGTATGGCGGACGGCGCACTAAAGGATACTCTCCAAGACGGATCAACTACCTCTTGATCTACTGAAGAGTTAATGAGTAGCGTGTTGTGGGCGCGCAGGAGCAGATATAATCGGTTTGGTGAGGGTGGTACAGAAGAGTTAAATAAGTAGTGCGTTTTGGATGTAGGAACATCCTGGGGACGCCGTGGGTGGAGTTGGCGGGGCAGTGCTCCGTGCGCTGCGCCAAGACGGGGTACCACGCGGAGGTGAACTTCCTGGCGAAGCCCTTCTACGGTGGCAAGAAGGACCAGGTGCGCGCCAAGGCTTTCGCGCCCCCCTCCGAGAACCACTCCTCCTCGGCCTCCAGCGCCGGCGCGCCATTCTTCACCGTCGAGGGCGAGTGGAACGGCCAAATGGTCGGCAGGTGGACCGACTCCGGGGTCAGAACCCTCTCCCTCCTTTCTCATCTCTCTGATACCCCCTGTGCGAGCTACTGAAGAGCACCTAAACCCTTCTTTTTTCTCTGTCTTCAGAAGGAGGAGTTGTTCGTGGACACGAAGGCGCTGCCGATAATCAAGAAGCAGGTCCGTCCGCGCGCTGAGCAGCTGCCCAACGAGTCGAGGAAGTACGTGCCCACTGCTGAAATGCCACCCCTCTCTTGTCGCGGCTAATTTAGTGTGTTTCCTCTTCTCGTGCAGGATGTGGGAGTCGGTGACGCAGAACCTGAAGCAGGGCAACATCGACGCGGCGACGGACGCCAAGTCGCTGTTGGAGACGCGACAGCGTCGCGAAGCGGCGGCTCGACTGGAGGCGCGCCAGCGCTGGCACCCCGCCTACTTCCGCTCCTCTTCCGCCTCCACTTCTCACAGCGTGACAGAGGCGGGCAACGCCTCCTACGCCTTCAAGTGGCCCCTGGCGGAGCGGGTGGGGTGCTCGAACCAGAGGCCTTCGGCGGAGGAGGAAGTTGAGTGAGAGGAGGAGGTGTCTTTTACTTGCCCCTGTCTGTGTTTCTGTGTTCGCACCCTTGAAACGACTTGCCCCACACCCCACCGCACCTCTGAAACGTCGTGCTGAGTGAGAACGGGTCTGTCTGTGTGTATAGTTTGGTGGAGACGAGGCGGCGCGAACAGCATTTGCGTGTGTGTATCTCTCTCTCTCTCTCTCTCTCTTTGTCCCTATCTCCCCCTCTCCTTGTGTTTGTCTCAAATCATTTTGCTTTATAATTCAGTTTGAACGAGGGAGACGTAGTTTTGGTTTGCTGGGGGAAGTGCTGGTGGTGGTTCGTGAAATTGTTGGAACTTTAAGGGAGCTGAGTGGTCGGGTAAGACTGTTAAGGTATTTCTTTTAAGATAAATAAACATAAAATTGTAAATACGTCTTAAGACTTCAAGAAGATTAGATACGAGAAACCAGCTAGCTGTAGAGGCCTTGCTAAGTCTCAATTTCTACCACTGGTTGATGCACACTCTGAGTTACGTAGACGCGACAAGTCTGAGTCTCGCCAACCTAGGCGAATCAACCCCTACGTCGTCCTTACACCGCACTAATATGGGGAAAGTTTAGGCTCTGGGGGCTGCTAGAGGTTGCTGAACGGCGGATATGTACGGTGACACGGGTCCTGGTACACCCGCTAGTGCGCTGAGAGGACAATCTCTATGTGGTTTGTTCGAGCCAGTAAATCAGCGCTCCCCAATTGACCCTGGGTTGATATAGATGTAGGAGATTGGCCAATCCCTCTCACCTTCCTGAGGTAGAAGACAAAACGACAGGCTGAGAATATGAGATCTAGTGTAGGGCTCGGCATTTTTACTATCAATCGGACAAGGCACAGTTCTCTTGTAACGACGACGGAGGAGCAGGGCGGTGGCTAGGCGTTTTCGTTCTCGCAGATCAGTGCAGCTCCGTAGCTGATCCAGCGGTCCTGTGGCTCCGAACTCGGCAACGGAATCGCCGTCACGAAGTTCGTCGAGATGCCTGCACAGAAGCAAAACAAAATCGCGTTTTTAAACAAACCAAATTAATTTGCATTAAATAGGAAAGTGTTCTTAAGCCTACGAACACAGAGCAATGTCATGTCAACCAGTTGAGCAGTTTCAACGAGGCGTGGACCTCAAAAATTGATGAGGAAAAATATCGAATCTACAAACTGAAGTAGCTCAAATTCCAATGCAAAAAATTGTATTTATCCCAGAGACATTTTCTAATTTTCTGAATTAAATATTGATTGAATTCGGGGCTGTACCGGTGGTGGAGAGGACGCCGGCGCGAGTGGATGTCTTGTAGAGCGGCGCGACGTACTTTTCCGGCGCGGGTTTGAAGTCCATCTCGGGCTTCATGTGCACCATGGGCAGCGTCTCTATCGTCACCCGCGGCAACGGGTCCGTGATCATCATCCGCTCCGAGTCCCACCTACACCCAGAAACACACAAATAAAGCCGCCAATTTAATCTGTGTAAAGCTAACTTGCCTGAATCCGTCCATGAAGAGGCCGTGAATGAGAACACCGTCTTCTGGTACCTCCAGACCATCATCTTCGGGGTGCGGGTCACCGAATGGGAGCTCGCGCTGCTGTTTCACGTACGTCTCCTGGTCACGGTACCTCGACAGGACGTTGAAGTCGAACGAAAGGTGATCGATCGGGAAATCATACTTCCGTGCGTAGTTCTGCAGTGCGCCAGTCAGGAAGCCTGGTGAAGAACCAACGGTTAATCTAACCACCCCTCAAGCTATTGAAATAGATTTAAATAGCGGGGCCCTGTGCTACCCTGGGGGAAGAAGAAGCCTGAGATCCAGAAGGAGGTGGGCGGGCCGTTGAGGAGCCAGAGGTTGATGAACTCGACGCGCAGACAGAGGTCCTTGATCCACAGACTAAGAGGCTTCAGACTGGGGTAGGCGGCGTCCTCCCACAACCGGGGCACCGCGTTTATCAGGAAGGCGGAGTAGATCTTCTCCAGCTTCTCGGACATCACCAGGAAACCCTTCACTGCCTTCTGCAGCTGCTCCAGTGACACCTGGACGAATCAAAAGGCACTTAGGACAGTGTCACCTATACGGGCAGTCCGTCCGTTATTTAACAGGATAGGTTAGTTACTTCTACTACTGTAATCGAATAGATTTCTAATTTAAACAACGCTTCAACTGCTGCATGCTAGGTTTGGGCAGGCTTTGTGTGACGCTGAGCCGGTGATGAAAAATTGGGGATAAGTCAACCTAGGATAGAAGAGGTGCAGAAAGCTCTAAAGATAAATCCAACATACCTTGATGATACCCAGCAGATTGTTGTATCGATCCACTTCCTGAACCAGGACCGTAGTGAGTGAGTTGACCCGACCCCGCTTGTCCGTCACAAAGAGCTCCTGATGCGCCTTCGATTTATCGATCGCCGGCGGCAGAGTAGCCAGTATCGATCCCGCCAAGTCGTAGACAATCTCATCCGACGTCCGGCCCTGGCTTCCACCGCCGGTTCGTGGTTGAACCTCCAGGATGGTCGAGAGTAACTTGATGGTTTCTTTTTGCTGAAATCACAAAAAAACAAAATGCCATTATTTGTGGTTAGAGGGCGCTTATAACGGTGCCTTTTTCATACCAAGAAGATCAGATTGGCATTGGAATGCATGTTGAAGATGTCTGTGGGGTCGAGGAGGGGCAGAGAGTCAACGTATTCGAGGAAGTCCTTCAAGTAGTTGACCTCACTCGACGGGCGATACATGTCGGAGTCCTCGCAGTACCGGTAGCCGTCCAGGAGGGTCGCTTCGCTGAAGAACCGCGACAAAACGACGCTCAGACACCGCTGATCCCAGGCGTCGGTGACACGACCTCCGTAGGTGATCTGTCGGGAGGGAAAGGCACATTAGGTGATGAGAATGAGGGGAGGCAAAAAGGAAGAGGAAGAAGAGAGAAGACGGAGGGAGAATGGGAATAATGAGAAGTAGAGGAGGAGGATGACGAGTGTAGGAGAGCTCACCTCGGCGGTGATGTACTTGAGAGCATCCCAGGCAAAGCCAAACTCATTCGAGAAGAAGTTGAGGTTGAGGATGGCGCATTCTCGATCCGAGTCGTTGAACTCGTAGGGGATGTTCCAGCCCAGCGGACCGAACTTCTTGCGCTCCAGAATGACCGCGTGGAAGAGGCACACCCCGTACACCACCCGGCGCCAACCCAGGCCCAGAACTAAGACCAAAATATCCACCAGTTAATCCCTCACTACCCCCTGAGACTTATCAGGTCGTCCCATAAGTTCTGTCCGATTTTACTTTTTGGAATTAAACGAAATTTAAAGCGAATTTTCTAATGTCCAAGGAAGCTAAACAACATTTTTATGTTGTACAGTCACAGCCGAGAAGGAAACTTCATGGGGATAAGGATATTCTTCGGTCAATCCGATGGACTGATGCCCAAATCTACTGTCAGCACCTATGGCGGGGTTCGAAGCTCCCTCCTCGTATTACCGTTTGTTTATCCGGAAGAAACAGCTATTAAAGAGGTTGAAGCTGACATTTATAAGCTCCTCTTACAACCAGAACTAAAAGGTATAAAGAAGGAAGTCATAGATAATCAGAAAGATCCCATTGATGATATCGTGACTTATGGGACTCACTGTTGTTGTCGAAGTACTCCGTGGAGATCTCGTTGAGGGCACGCTTGAGGTTGGCACGGATGCCCTTGGGCGGCTCGTTGGTGACCTTGACGGAGTTCTGGAGCACGGTGATGGGGAAGGAGCGCGCCGGCATGGAGCTGAGGAAGAGACGGAAGTCGGGGTGGGTGCCAGACGGTGCGGTGGACACCGAGGTGTCTGCGTCGGTGGTGGTGGAGGCGGTGGCGGCCGCGGCGACGGATTCCGAGCGCGCCTTGATGATCTCCTCCATGCGAACCATCCAGGAGGCGGCGAGGTGGCAATTCTACGCCAGAGGAGAAAGATATCGACGATGATGGTTTTGTAGGGGAGTTAATTATCCATTGGGAGGAAAAAATTCCTCATCCACCCTATTCTATAGATTACGCCGCTTATTCTCCAGACTACCACTTGTTTCGTTGCATATAAAATCACTCACAACTTGGGAATTAACTGTATTTGTGATCCAGCAGTCCTAGATCAAACAGGAGGCCAATTTATAACAAGATCGAAAAAGAAACACATTATATAATCAGACACATCTATTGCTTTTGATGCCCCGACTCCAATTGGACGTTTCGGCCACCAGTTAGGCCCTCCATGATGTCTCTGGGCTACTACTAGGGCCTAGAGCTTCAGGAAAGTTGTCAGAAGCGTTTTAAGTGTGCCTACAGACCTGGAGGAACACCCAGTCGCCATTCTTGGCAGCCTCCTCGAGCAGTTTCTCCGCCGTGGGCCCTTGTCCCTGACCCAGGGACACCGAGTGAATCCTGTCCGCGTACTCCATCTGTCTGGCGAATCGCTGCAGCTGTGCCATCGGGTCGGAGCCCGCAGAGAGGACAAAGACCAGTGGTGTCGCCGCGTCCATGTCCTCGTAGAGCAGTGGCAAGTCCACCGCCGGTGTCTCCACGAATTCGGGACCCAGCTCAATCTTCACAAACTCCGTCACGGCCGAGACAAACTCCTCCTCCGCCAACACACGAACCAGGAGGATCTTCTGGAAAAGACTGAGCTGTTTATCCCACGCACCGCCTGCTCGAAGAGTTACTGTTATCCCCTCCTTGTTAGCGTCTCGGATATTGATGGGGATAATCTTCCCTTGGGTCACGTCTTCAGGGAGACTGGAGAAGACCTCGGGGAGAGCGTCGGCGATATCGCAGACGGCTTTCCACTGTCTGGCGGAGAGCCAGGCGGTGGTGCTTTCTGGTTGCGGGGGAACGGCGTGATCGGACTTGGTGGCAGTGGAGATGAGGTAGTCCCACTCCGTGGCGCCGATTTTGCCGTCGTGGAGGAGGATCTTGGCGCAGAGCATGAAGGAGAAGACGAGCTTGTCCTGCGCGAACAGGCCACGCGCCACGTTGTTGTAGGTGGCCAGGGTGATGGCGTCGATGAGGAGCTCCGCCCGCTTCGCCACCGCTGCCTCGTCTGGCTCCTTCTCCCCCTCCGCCTCTGCCTCCCCTGCCTCGTCGTTGGGTTCCTCTCTGGGACACTTCTCGATGGTCTGGTTGAAAAGCTGCAGGGGAAATTTAAAAAATATTAAATCACAATCATGCTAGTAGCATAGTAGACCGTTAAATTGAGGTTCTGGTGAGATATTATGGTTTTAGAGTTGGGGAGAAGACCCACCGAGATGAAGTACTTGAGGGAGAACTGGTACATGGGGTCGATGTCGGCCAGGAGGGTGATGACGAAGTAGAGGGTCGAGCCGCGCGCCGCGATGGGGAGGAAGGAGGACCTGGCGGTGGCGATCATCGTCTCCGTCGCCTCCGCCTCCACCAGGCGCTTGGCGATCTCTGTCGACGTCGTCTTGGACTCGTTCAGCGTGTTGATCAGTGCCTCGTTGTCCAGGATGTTGCCTTCCGACTCGAAGAGCAGCTTCAGGATCTTGTCCTCGATTTGCTGCAAAGAGGTCGAGATCAGACTGTTTCAAAGCTGTTCAATATCTCTGGCGACTGATTCAGCAACCTCTTGACTCGTTGTTTCCTATGGATCGAATTCCATGTACCTCGCCGACAGATATGGACGCAGTCAATATGACAATTGGTAGGAATAAATAGCTCTAAATAATGGTCATCTACAGAGAAGCTAAGCTAGCAATCCAACAACCTATCCTATGATTTATGAACAGATTAAAGAGTTTTAAATGTGTGTTAAGGATGCTGCCTTATGATATCAGTCCTCTAGAATAAGTAGTATTTCCCTTCGCTTCGCTCTGTTTCCTTGTTCAATCTCTTTCCACCAGCTTTCATACATAGCAATGTTGACACGGATAATTTTTCCATCTAAGTAGAGAATCCACACCAACCTGCAGAGTGATCTTGTCGGCATTGATGTGCACAATCAGCTGCACCCTCTGTTCCTCCAATTCCGGTCTCTCCAGTCGTGTCACCTCACTCAACAACTGGTCTTCCAGACCCTGCGGAGTGACCGTGAAGTTGATCAGCGTCACACGAATGGTTACTTCGGGCATGTAGTGCGGATTCGGCAGTTTCGTGGTGATGTAGAACTTGAAATTCTTGTCGTACTCCACGTCATTGTCTCCCAGACGAATCAAAAGTCGCCCCGCCTTCATAAAGGTCTGTCGAAGCAGCACCGGTTCCAGAGCTGGATCCAGGTTCTCTCCTGCATCTTCCAGAAGCATTGGACAGCCCGTTCGGATGCAGGACTCAAGAACCCTGAGCATTTTCGAGTCCGTCGCCTTTACTACTCGGACCCCATTCTCCGCCTCCATGTTCCTGATCCATCGATTGGCCTGTTCTTGTGGATCGATCATCAGAGGCCACCTTCTCGACTTCTTCACCATGATTCCATTGTCCGTGCTCACCTGGTCTCTTGGTAGGCCTTGGGCATTCCACTGACGGAGCTCAAATGCGTCTCCGAGGACAGTGAAGAGTCCGACATTCTCACTGACGGGCACTCCGAGCTCGTTGCATTTATCGATCCATGTCTGGACAAGGAATTCACGGTACTCCATTGTGAAGGCGCCATAGTAGGCCACACATGCCGCAGCCACAAAAACGTCACCAATAACGTTGCCCATTTGCGTGTTGTATTCGCCAATCGAATCTCGCCACCGGTCCTGCTCACTTGACAGGGCCGTAGTCAACTTGGCAGCTCGCTTGAGTCGAGCTGACGTCAGTGCCAGATTGTGTTCGAGAACCTTCTTCTCACTAACCGACTTTTCATAGGTGTGCTGCAACTCAGCAATCTTGTCTTCAATCGCCTTCAAAGCAGCCTGTTTCTCCCGCAAATTCGCAACCATTATGTCCATCTCCTTGTTGGCTGCCTCTAATCTACAGTGGTACAAAGGCAAAGTGAGGATTAGCCTATCAGGTGCGAGGTGAATTCTCATTGACTGACGGCTGACCTTCGGCGTTTGGGTTCGACAGTTCGGTAGAGACGGGCGTACATTTCGAGGGCTCGAACCCACATGCAGAGGGACTTGCAGGCTTTGCTGACCTTCTCGATCACAGCCGGGACAAAGTCGGGGTTGTCGACGTACTTCTGGAGCTTCTTCAAGAGCGAATCAGAGATCTCGTCCTTCGGATACTCGACCAATCTGCGAAGGAAGTTGCTGTCACCCAGTAGGGTCTTAGCTGTGGCCCAGTCGGTCCTAAAAATCGACAGATCACTGGTTAACGCCAGAAATAGGGAGCTAGAAGGGGAAGGTAGGGGCTCACTTCTGGCCAAGCATGAGACAGACGGCCTCCATGACAGTCTGTACCAGCTGGGGCGGTTTGGTGAAGACGCGGACTTCGGCGATGTCATTCTTGTCAAGGGCGTCAAGCGCCTTATTGGCTGCTTCAAGGGCAGGCAAAGCCGCGTCTAGATCACGCTGGGCGTCGTCTGCGATCGCCTGTGTCTCCAACGCTTTCTTCTTGGCCTCAGTCTCGTCGTCTTTCACCCGATGACGCACCACGTCGGCCTATCAGAGGGCAAGAAGTCAAGTAATTAATAGAAATAAAGGAAATCTCGTCTCTTATTGGTCGATGACGGGGGGGGGGCATACCTTCTCCTGATCCTCTCCGAGCTTGTTCATGAGTTTCTCGGTGTCTTTTTGCTTCTGTTCCAACTTCGGTCGAAGAGCAGTCAGCTCCTCTTCCATGTGAGTGACAATGTCATTTGTCTCCTGAATTTTGTTCAGACCGTTCTTGAATTTATCCTGAGTCAATTTCAGCATCCTACAAAAAAGGCGAGGTAGAACTCATTTTCATCAGTAGGTAAATTACCAGGTCTCCCACTTTATAATTTAATATTAATTCAATGCTGAGATGCATTTAAACCGACCAAATTTTGCTCTACAGAACAACACAATTTGTTGGATTAAAACCTTGCTAAAATGGGGTACCCAGGAATAATTTGAGGCACCACAGCACCACAGCGGCAGAAGATGGTTTGCGAAATGGTGAAGTGGCTTACGATTTGCGTTTGTCAAGCATCTCCCGGTAGATTGATAGAAGCTCCAAGTAACTAGTCGGCGTCGTGTAGTAGTGCCGTTTCAGTTCCTCGAAGAATCTTATCGCCGCCGACGACACAGTCAAGTGAGTGTAGGTGCACAGGGCCGAGAGTTTGTTTTTGAGCTCATTCGAATCGATATCGAGGGTGGCGAAAGATGATTGGGCGACGCCAAGAAGAGCCTCCTCAGGCCACTCGGTGAACCAATCAATGGTGCAGCAGTTGACCAATGAGGGGAACATGCGCAGACGGTTGCGGAAAGCCGAGCCCATTGGAGACATGGACACCACCAAATGGAGGTTATTTCGCACCCGGTCGATACAGAATCGATAAATGCCATCTCGATCACCCTCGGCTATGCCGGCTTCCTTCGCCGCGGGACGGGTTCCAATGATGAGTTTCTCGTACGATTCGTTGTCAAACAGTCCTGGAACCTCGCCCGAATTCAGGATGTTGTTGAGGTCTTCCACAAACTCCTCCATGAGGATGTGACTGTCACAGAAGAGGAAGACAGTGGGCTTGTTTTGAACGCCAGTCCAGGTGTACAACTTGTGTAGGTCCTCATGGAATGACTCATAGTTGTAGCCGCGAGACAACTCAATGGAGAAGCACTGATACCCGTTCATGTGAGCTGCTAGCCTAAAACCACAACATTCCCACAGGGTTGGTTTTGATTGGCTACTGCGGGGGGGGAGGTAGTTTTGACCAATCAGAGCTCACTGAGTGAGGGATTTCTTGCCTGTGCCACCGACACCCACAAGAAGGGCATTTCCACGATCCACACGGAGAATGCGAGCGATTCGACAGATGTGTTGGATGGCGTCCTGGAAGAAGACCATTTTGGTCTCCTTCGTGTACACCATGTTGTAGTCGTCGAGGTACTACAAAGTAGGCGAGGTGGAAATGTCGAGAATCAAGGCCTTACCTCCTGCATGACAGCTTTGAGTTTGTCCATGTCAGTGACTTCCTCGTAGATGCGGTCCTCTCTGGCAGCTCCAACGGACATGAAATCGCCGAAGAAGAGAGGTTTCTTGAAGAAGACCACTGGTTCAATAGACTGCAATAGAGACGTGGAGATGATTTTAGGGGGGTTAATGCAATCGACGACCTTCTCAGGGTCACGTGAGCTATGCAGACAAGACAAACCGGTTACTGGACAGCCCTACCAATCCAGGTGACTCATATCCTTTGTCGTCCAATCATACCGCCTAAAAAGGGGACAGTCTGGACTCTGAACACGAGTCCTGGGGCACTCGCTAACGTCGCACTGCTGCGAGGACTGTGAATTTCTAAATCCGCCCACATGAACCAGGAGAAGGATTTTGGGGAAGCGGAATCGTGAGGAGGAGAACTCGCCTCACTGAAGAAGCGACCGGCAATCTCGGAGAGGATGGTGTTGAAGAAGAGGCGGTCGGCGTCGTCGACAAGGCGGTCGTGGAAGACGCGGGAACACTCATGGTAGAAGAGGCGCGAGAGGCCCGTCTTGTCGCGGACGGCCAGTGGGCTCGTCTGCAGCACGCCCTGCACACACTTAGAGAGGTCGCGCAGGTTGAAGACGTAGTGCGACTTGGCCGGCGTCGGTAGCAGCTCCGCCGCTAGTCGCCCGTACATCTCCACCGCACCGCCTACCACCGAGTCGCCGAGGGGACGCAGCACCTGTGGAAAGTCCTGCATGAAGCCCTGGAAGAGGAAGAAGACACCGAGATGCATCAGATAGGTCAGCAGCAGGTAGTGATGGGCCCGATAGCTTATCGCATGGCGGGGACACGTACCGACACAATCGCGGTGAATATGTGTTTCAAGGTCATCTCCGAGGGCGCAGGAATCGCCAAGACAGCAAAGTGTCGAACCAGTCTAGCGGTGATGGGGTTCCTGCCACCGCCAGGCGGTCCACAGGCCGCAGACAGGGTCATGTCCTCCACTGCGATCCAGGTCAACTTGTCTCGATCGTAGAAGCCTCCGAAGTCCTGGAACTGGCGCAGCAGCTCGATGGGCGGCTGACTGCCGTAGGTGTCCATCTTCGGCATGTTCAGATCGTCCACAAAGAGCACCACATGACGACCTTTTGGAGCGCCGATCACGCCCTTCCGACGCTTCTCAAGCTTGTCGACGATCATCTCTTGGGTGCGATTGCTGCTTGTCTGGGCGGAGAAGTTGACGAAGACAGGCATGTAGGGCTCGGTTGTTTGGATGCGCTCCAGGGTGCTTCGAGCAATGGCGGTCTAGGGAAGGAAGTACGAACAACCAATCAGCGTACTGAGTTCGTTTATTGGACAAATGATTGCGATTAAATCGCACTAGTACTGTAGGGGAAGATTACCCGATGCCTTGATTCTAAGTCAACTCTTAGTGAACGCTCTGGTACAGAGGTCTCCTCACCAGCTTAAGAACATGACAGGTCTCTAGAATGTGTCTGTTCTATCAGAGTTCCGATTTCAATACCTTTTCCCTTAATACCACATAAATAATTGCCATATTCTCTGGATACTATAGAGCAAATAAATCCGCGTCATCTCTCTCCTATCTTTCTCATGAGTTCAATGACTCCTCTAATGGTTTAGAGGAGACAATTATGGATAGTAGGAAAAGTACCTTCCCGACACCAGTGTCGCCAGTGAATAGGACAGAACGTCTGGCCGCGAGGAGTTGTTGCAGTAGACGGCCGTAGCGGACTGTGTCGACGGTGGGGACAAGACAATTGAAGAAGGGCTCGCCGCGGTCGTACTTGAACTTCGGCACTAGGCGCTCCCAAATCTCGAATCGACGCAGCTTCGTGTCCACGAAACACGACCATAGGTCGTGGCTCGGAGGCATCTACAGGGAGAACGAGGGAGAACAAAAGCCTCAGTAACTCCGCTCTGAATAAGGGACACTGTTACGTGTATTTGAGGGATTCTGAGACTTACCCTGGCCTCGGAGCACTCGTCCATGACGTTGCGGATGAGGGTGTCGACGTCGTTGGCCTTGGTGCCGATGACGTTGCCGGCGAGGCCCCAGAGGAGGGAGTAGACGAAGACCATGGCGATCAGGGGATTCTGCTTCGGTGCCTCGTTGGGGTCCTGGTCCAGCACCGGCTGGTGGGTGAGGATCACCTCCATCAGGTTGCACATCGTCCGCACCCGGGCTATCGGCACCTGTCGGGTGGGTGGAACAACGAACTCAAGCCATGTTTTGAGCTTGAAAAGCAACATGAATCCGTCAGAATTAATCCCTAGCTCTCAGCTAATGACAGCTTTATTACGCTAATGTTTGCCCATAAGTTTTGTCCGCATTTTATCCTCTTTTAAATTGAACATGAACACTCATTGGCTTGATTCTGTGCATTGTTGACAGGCTCCACTAAGAATGAACTTACCTCCAACCATCAGATTGTTCAGTGAAACACTCAGTAACACCTTCTCTTTACCAACGGCCCTCCAAATAGCCTTAATGCTTAATACAAGCCCATGTCGTGGTTTCTATTCAATGAGTTTGATTTATCAGACTCAATATTCCTTGCAGAGAGGTTACCGATTCCTCTCTAATCCATAGAACGCATTGTTCTCCTATCCTTGTTGGCGTCTCGCCTAAGCATAACCTGTCTCTGCTCTGTTTGTGCCCTCGCAGGCAAGTTTTGATGGAAAAAGTTTCGTCAATTCAACTGGAATCACCTCTTATCTATAAGACAAGAATATACTCAAAAAAAGCCATTCGTTAAATGTAGTTATTAAGTTTGAATCTACCTGTGGGATGATGGTAGGCAAATGCATGATGGCCTTCAAAGCAGAATCAACGTATTTCTCAAACAGCATCATGATGTAATTCCGTAGGTGGTCTTTCAGTTTGTCTTTGAGGCCATTTAACCAAGTCTGTAGGAAGGAAAGGCAAAAGACAACGCTGATAGCTTTTAGATATATACGTAAATATTCGATGACTGGATTTCCTACAGGGGTATATAACTTATATTTAGGATTTGCTTAACCAATACATAAAGCAATCGAAAATTATATTTTCCGTTCTCGCTTTCCTATCTTATTGCTTCAGAACATCCTCCATTTCTTAATTAATGTCTGGAGAATCATATGGCAATATCGTCTTGCTCAATAAACAAAGTCCGTTTGCAGTCCTTAACATTACTGGCTCCGTTGTTGACTTATTAATCCACCCAACTCAAACTTTGATGCCTGACTTCTTTGCCAACACCGGAGATGCTCTAGATCCTTCTAGGGTGTCGAGACGACTGTCTAAGCTGAACAGAGACCGAGTAGGGGAGGGGGTGTGACCTTGACGAAGGGGAGCCAGCCGAGCTCGTGGGGGTCGACGTAGACCATACCGCAGCGCGAGACGGTGGCGGGAGAGGCTACGGCGAGGTCGGCCACCTCGAAGAGCATGTGCACGTACGGCGTCAGCTTGATGCGCTCCGAGTTGGCCAGGCAGAGCATCTTGTTGTCGTCAAGCACCGTGTTCATGTTCTCTATCCACACCGCGTCCACCGGCCCGTCACAGATTATCCACTGGTGGTCCATGCTCGTGTCCTACAACAGCCACGACAAACCAAACACATTTCACTCCAGTCATTGAGGTTATCTGTGCCCTATAGCGCTTCCCATTCTTTGACCATGGTTCAAGGGAATTTGCCATCAGTTTTCCATTTCCATTCCTTTGTCTGATAATTTCAAGACTACCTTTAGAGACCCTAGCAGCAGAGACTCACATTACAGGTCTGTCGGACGATGTATGCGATGAGACCATCATGCCACTCCATGGTCTTCTCATTCACTTCACCGTAGATCTCACCCATGGTGATGGCCTTGGGGTTGAGCACATACACCTTGACGGGCTGGTAGTTGGGGTTGGTCTCAGCCATCTCGGGCATGGCAGCCAGACAGCCCAGTGTCTCCGCCAGGATGCGGTAGACAGTCGTCTTCCCACCGCCCGTCGGACCGACCAGCATCACGCCATGGCGCACCTCCAGCGTCTCGTAGAACTGGATGACCTTGGCCGTCTGTGAGTGCACCACTTGGAGACCGAAATCGCGCGTCACCTGCTCCACCACCTGTTGGAAGCGACCGTAGTCGTGCTCTGGCACATCCACGCCGGGGAAGAGGTCCTGTAGGATAGCCTGGAAGCGGAGGGAGTTGTAATTCTAAACACTGCTTCTTGCGCACAAACACAGTTACCCTTTTACCCTCTGGCTCCCTTTAGCATTTTAAACCCTAAGATAACATAGAAGGCTCCGAAAAACGGATTCAGCATAGGAGATCGGAATCTTATCCCACCAAACGTTTTAATAGCCTGGTTTATCTTCCGGGCTCTCCTCATCTTTTTCAGGTGGAAGTTGGCGACAGAACTGTCCTTATGGGTGGAGATCGACTACCGATTAAGCATCAAATCTAGATTCGTTTTCAAGCGTAAGAACTGACGGTGAATAGGACAGCGTCCTGTGCAAGGAACTTGGGGAGGTTGCTGTCACGGAGGGCGCGGATGAGAACGGCGTCCTCGGGCTTGTCGGCGTTCTGACGCTTCAGCGAGCCCGCCATCACCAGGACCGATTTGAGTGCGCGCATCCCAAAGTCGTAGTGGTCCTGCTTCGAGAGCTGCTCGCTGCACAGCTTGTACATCTGCGTCATCTTCTGCGCCAGGTTCTTCGACGACTCGAAGCCCTCCGAGTAGAGGATCACCTCGGCTATCAGCTCTGCAACAGCCAAACAAACAGCCTTGTAGATGCGGTAGTTGCCCGAAAACAATTTCAAATCTCAAATCTCTTCTAAATAAACATGTGACTGTCGACGAGATACAGTAATACCTAAGACAATACATATTTGCTGAAACAACTGGAAGAATTAAAAGGCAATTTAGTAGAAAAATTCTAGCTCATAGATGCTAGGATCAAATGAATCACGTGGACTTAAAATTCCGACAATACTAGGCTACATTAAACGTACCAATGATACTGCATTAAAACAGATCTAGCATGGTTTCAAGTCACTCAAATTGATTCAGTATCAACAATCGCACTGAACCAGATCCCGCATTTCCCTATTTGTTTGGCAACGTCTAGATTTCCTTGCTCTCTGATGTTTCAGAAGCAGCACCCTTAATTCGCGGTCTCGGAATCACATTTTGAACGCCAGACTAGGCATTTAGCTGGTTTTCAGAGTGTCTACAATTCATACACGACCGATGAAATTGGACACAGACGTCTATCGGCAAGTTTAAATGCAATTTTTGGTCCTAATTTTTTTCATTAAGCTCAAAACCCAAGTCCTAAACACCCCTCTTTAATAGGCCTTTGATTAAATGTTGAAAGATCTAGCGGCTGTGTGAAAGGCTTATGGCTAAAGACCTCTTTCTGTATATCCTGGGCCAGACTAATTTATCAACCAGAAGCGTACTGTAGTCAGGGACCATCATGGAGATGGGACGAAAGAGGGCCTTTAAGTTGTCCGGCAGCTCCGTTCTCCCCGCGTAGCCGGGGTTCATAGTGATGAAGGCGGCGCACGACGGATTCAGTTTTATCTCTCGACCTTCGAACAGGAAACGCGTCACCTGGATTGAAAAAAAACGTCGAAAATGATTAAGCCTTCAGAAAAACGAATTGTAGCCTGACGTAGGGCTCAAATCTCATCGTACACTCGCAAGATGCACATGCCCTAAGTGTCACAGGGTTTTTCCAGGATTATCGGGATTATCTGACCATCATCCACGCAAGTGGAAGAACTGCTTTACATCTAGATTCCTGCAAGGGATCCCAAGGATCTAGTCAAGGAAATCTCACCTACTGAGCGCTACTTTATCCGGCGGTTTTAACGCTATATCGACATACTTCCAGAAACGAAAAGTGGTCATC
The DNA here is from genome assembly GCA_030710315.1 of Anomotaenia brevis. Classification (NCBI taxonomy): domain Eukaryota; kingdom Metazoa; phylum Platyhelminthes; class Cestoda; order Cyclophyllidea; family Dilepididae; genus Anomotaenia; species Anomotaenia brevis. The sequence continues at coordinate 376,070 of JAUOZQ010000027.1, forward strand.
TTTTGCAACACTCCAGAAAAGACTGCGCTTAAGAAGCCCATGGGTTTCAATGTTTAAGAACAATACCCGTTTTTAGATTCCTGTTTTTAGTGCTAACAGTGCACCGATCTCTAAGTTAGCTCTCTAGCAGACGAAATGCTTCCAACAATCATTTTAGTTCTCGGTCTTAAACGCCTGGAATTAACCTCACTTCGGCTCTCCTGGACAGAGAACCGAAAACCACCGTTCAGGAACTGTCAGGTGCTTTCATAAGGCACCTGAACACCCTAGAAGACTCTGAACTTCCTCGTTCCAAGGAGGAGTATACGTCACAGGATTGTTCGTATCGACAACATCAATGTCGGAAGTGTAAAAGACCACAAGGAGAGCTGTTGAACCCCAAGTAAACACTTCATGACGAAGGCACGCAACTATTTATATCAATGAGCACCCGAATGCACTGCCGTTAGATACCGGCTCTGATTTCGATAATGTATCTGTGTTTTGAGAAAGCTTAAGAGTTCACAGCTGCAGCATCCCATTAATTTCAATGTTTAAAGTGCCTCTGGCAACTTCGCTTCTAACAGCAGACGTCGTCAAATGCTGGATATGATTCAAGAAATTGGGTCTTTTCGATTAATTATGTGCAGTTAAGGCTCTGAGGCTTAGTGGTCTATCTTCAGTAGCTACGTGGTAATTGCACAGCAAGCCACCTGTCACAATGTCCACGTAACTCTAAAACAAAACGTTTCCTCCTTTCTTATGCCTTTTTTCACTCCCTGGGATTTATGGAGGTATCTTTAGCAAGTCCTGTGTTTCGGCTGCACAAAAAGGAGATTCATTACCTATCGATGGTATTTCCCCATTTCATTAGAACTCCGAAACCCGCTTTATTCAACAGAATTACAAAGAGTTACCGGCTTCCTTTCGACAAATTAGATCCCTTTGAACTTTCATCTCATATTTTTAAAAATAGGGGAATTAGTATGTTACCGATAAGCATTTTTTTCGACTGCTCTGGTTCAGAAAACACCTAATCCCGCTTTTATTTATAGAAGTCAAAACCTTTTTCCTCTTAACTCCATCTTCTCCTATCAAGATATCCATTGCATTCTTGAGGACTTTAGCCAATTTCTGGATTACGAGGAAGTAGTCTTCTGCAACTAATCCTTCCCGTCTTTTTCCAGTGATTTGCTTATAATTTCAATTTCTCCGACAAGCTCTTTGTGCCTTTTCTAGTCAAGATTTCCCAGATTAATCGTCATCACTTTGTCCCTTTAATTGAGTAATGTCGCCTACCTTAGCAGACTTGGCACTCTTGATTGTGATCAACTGTTGAGCAATGACCGAAAGGACCTCAATGTCAATACGGTTGAACTCATCGAAGCAGCACCAGGCACCCGACTGAGCGAGACCTGCGAAGAACCGCCCCATCATCTTGTAATCCAGTCCATCCGAGCAGTTGAAGACCACACACTGTTTGGCCAGACTCTTGGCCAGGTCCTTCGTCGATTCCGTCTTCCCTGTGCCCGCTGGTCCGGCCGGGGCACCTCCCAGATCCAACTGGAGCGCGCCCATGAGACAGAGGTAGCAGCGGTCGGTGAGGGGAGTGATGACCAGACGCGGCGACGCGCCCAGGTACTCGTAGCCGTAGACGTAGTAGGAGGTGGACATGCGCACCACGCAGTTGTCAATGGCCTCCTCCCAGTAGTAGCGCAGTTGGCGCTGCCACTCAAAGTTATTGGAGGTGGTCACCGAGGCGTCGATGAGACCGGTGACAATGTCTCGAGCGTGCACGTCGATGGTGATAAGGGAACAGAACATCATGCGAATGAGCTTGGCCAAACTACCGCGCACCAACTTGGCCAGGTGATTTAGAGCCTGTTGGGGATAATGCATTAAAATAAATTGCATAATCAAGTGCACTCCGAATTGACTTTTTACCCCTTTCGTGCATTGAGCTGCAAACCAACCAGGGAGTTTGTCTATTGATTTTTTTAATGAACCCCCTTCCACATACCACTTTTCACTAAGTTAGACTTATTGTTACCTATTGGCATTTATTCACACCCTCGCAACAAAGATATTCCAATTTGTTTGCAATTTTAAAATTGAGTCTCTTGATTTGTGAATGTCGAAGAGTGGTTTAACTCTTTATTCTCAAGCTCAATTGCATAAACCAGGTATTTGTGAGAATTACTAGCTCGAAATCTACGATGCACTTTTAACTCATTTACTAACGGTTTCTCCGATTTATATTGATCTTATACGGATTTACTCGACAAGGTAGATTATTGATTTTCCGTTAATCGACCCCCCATGTTCTACTTAGCCTGGGCCTTCAAGCAGCCCCACCAATCGATTACACACTGCCACGACCTTCATTTGATTTATAAAGCCCGGTACTTTTTCCCTATCTACCTCAAAAGACTTCTCCTCAAAAGCCTTCAAACCATCGAGGCGTTGGTAGGGCGGAGAAGCATCGTCATCCAAAATGGCGTGAATTTCTCGCGCCCAAACGAGCTGCTCCACCGTGATGGTGATCTGGTTGGTGTGCGAGAAGAGCCACTCATCGCGAGTCATTGTGTCCACCTCCAGGAGGGCCTGTTTCATGCTCTTGCGCAGACTCGTCACCATACTCTCCTCGGCCTTGCCCAGCCACTCCTCCACGTTGCCTCGCGCTTTCAAGCCCTTTGTCACAAAAGCAAAATGCTCTGACTGCCCTTCTTCCTATTGGTTGGAACAGCTTAGCCCTCTTCCTATTGGTTAAACGTTCTAATTCTATCTGGCCAATGAACAATCGATCTTTTACAAGATACTTTGAACTAATTTCGGATAATCAAAAACTATTTTTTATGTTTGGAGATGAAACAACTAACCTTGGTTAGGGGTACGCTTTCACCCTCTGGTGAGATCATTGCCAGTATGTCGTTAGTGAACTGTGGTTCTAAAAATCGTAAAATATCAATTTAAATTTGTGGAGTTCTAGTTCCTGCTTGAGAAGTACTTTAATTATGAAACACAATCTTAACCGGCGTTGATTTACCCCCAGATTTGCCATCGTAGTTGGGGTTCTCGGCGAATTCCAGTCTCGCGATGGCATCGAAGCACTTCCGGAGGTGCGGTTGCACAGCCAGGGGGTTGCGCGTCTGCGCCAGGATCTCCAGCAACTCGTCGTTGGAGAGGAAGTAGAAGCGAGGGAAGACGACGCGTTTCGACTCCAAGTAGGCCTCCAGACACTTCTGGATCTGCTCCAACAGGACGTTGTTGTTGCGGAAGGTGTCTAGCAGCCCCGTCATGGTGGCAGCACGCATGGCTAGTGGGACCTTCTGCACCTTACGCATGATCTCCTTGAAGGACTTGTCCAGGGCAGTGAAACTCTTCGCTTCGCTGGGCAGTTGGCGTTGAATATCCGGTGCGGAGAAGATGCTCTCCAGGTACATCCAGCCCTTCTGACAAGCTAGCCATTGTTCCTGCAAGCGAACAGCAAAATAAATGAGGGAAATAGTCAACCAACCAGATTCACCTAGACAAACAGCCAATCGGATCAAAGACCAATCAGATGAGAGTTTCAGCAAACCTAATCGCCAATTGAAAGTAGAAACTGGAAGCAATCTGCCAATCAGACTAAACCTTATGAAATCACCAATCAGATGAAGATAGAAACGCCCCTTGATGAATGGAAATAAGTATCTAAAGTATCATAGGCAGAAATTTTGATTTGGCAGAATTGATTCACTAATGGTCAAAATCATTCTGGCCAATCACTTTAGTTACTGGCCTTCGGTTTCCAGCCAGACCGACCAACCAGGACTGTGGAGGCGCAACTGACAAGTTAACCTTTGCTCCTGGAGACAAATGGCCAACCAGACAGAAGACCAATCAGATGAGGGCAACAGAACCCAGTAGTCTATTAAATCCACCAAATTTCCAAATGAAGATTGCTAGAAAAGCAAACTACCAATCAGATTAAATCTAGCGAGGACACCTATCAGATGAGGACGGCGGCAAGCCGACTCATAGCATTCTTCCAAATGAGTTAGTAATTTCCCTTAAAATGAGGCTAAACAAAGATTCAGTAAAATAGTCTAAGTGAAGAGAATGAACTAAATAAAAATAAACAGGTATACTGATTGGTCAACAACTTTTGGGACACTTGGAAAAACCAATCCACTACTAGTCAATTCCATTCCAGCCAATCACGTTAGCTGATAGAATTTTGAATTCAGTCAATGGTAAGGATTAATGAGATGATATGAGAGTAACGGTAAACCAATGCTTCATGAGACTACCTAACCTCCAATCGAAGGTCAATGTCATCACATTCTAGTTGCTAAGCCAAAACTTATTAAGTCATGAAATGGAAAGTAGAATCTAAAATAGCAATGCCAGACACATTAATTGATCACCAACTAGGCACATGTTGGGCCCTCGGGAACACTGATTCACTCTTGGCAAAATTTACTCCAGTCATTCGCGTAAGTTGATGCTATTTAATTTTAGAGAATGTTAGTGGCCTTTCGAGATACCTTCAATTCTTCTGACAGGCCAATCATTGCTTCTGTAGATAGACAACCAATCAGATCGATTGACCAATCAGATTAGCGCAGGGGTAAGCCAATGGCTGAACTGATCCGCAAATCTTAAATTGAAGTACCAATTAGACCAAACACTTTGAGATCATTAATCAGATGAAAATTACGGATGACCGATCCCTCACACTTCCTATTTCTAGCTAAAAACGTCCTTTATAATGTCAGCCAATCACATTAAATGACAAGATTTGGTTTTCAGTTAACCGCAGAGGCCTTTTGATGTTTACTGACCAGTCAGGACTCTCTAGGCGCATACAGCTGTTCTGACAAGCCAACAAAGGCTGCTGTAGGCAAATAACCAATCAGATGAGGAAAATAGTAAATCAATGGTTGACTAGATCTTTCAAATCACCAAAAGCAAGTAGACACTGTAAGCAATCTGCCAATCAGATTAAACCTAGTGGGACCACGAATCAAATTATGATGGCAGAAAGTCGGTTCCTTGTATTCTCCTTTCAAGACTAAAAATGCCCTTGTATTGAAATTAGGATCCTGAATATCATTGACAGAAATCTGATTTGGTTAATATCAGTAATTTTTGGGCCCTTCATAACACTATTGGCCAATCTCATTCTAACCAATCAGGTTAGCCGTTAGGGTTTGGATTCAGCCAATCAGCCAATGCACAGACCGGCCAATCAGAGTCTTACCAAAGTCTCGCCGAACAAGGCCAGTTTGTTGACCCAATCGTCCACTTGGGGTTTGATTGGCCCGACGTGTTTAGATGAGGCTATGGTGGAAATGTTGATGTTTGAATCGTCCCAGAGCTGTTGAATCTCATCAGTTCCACCCAGCACGTAGACGTCTTTGTAGGTCTTGTAGGGCACCACAATGAACTCCGTCGACTTCCAGGCGTTCTCCACCTAAATTTTAGAGAAGCCTCCTTCACAATCACCAAAATCACAGAGCATAGACAGGAACTGCTCAGATGTAGCCTTTTGTATAAGTTCGATTAAATACACACGTTAAGAACTCAGCTCAAAGCTGGAGCGATGAATTAGCAAGGAATAGAACTATAAATATTAAGCACAGAGTCTATTAAACTGGACACACATATATATCATTTGAAATTTCTAAATCATTGTCTAAATCATCTACTCAATAAAAATTCGGTTCTCGAATGTTCTTTAAAAAGTAAGATGGAAATAAAAATTTTAGTTTATTTTCCCTACTGTATTCGAGACCGATCTTGTAGTTCCTGAAGAAAGTTTACGTGACGCAAGAAATCGATGCAAAGGTGTAGCCGCAAGAACACTGACACCTTCCATATTGATTAATCGATTAAATCTACATATAATTCTGGGTTTGCCTTGAAGTCTATAAAATTGTAACAGCTCTACCTAGAGTAAAGAATAGAATAGAATTACCATAGATTGTGGGGTTTATAGATTCGACAATTCCTGCACAACAGATAAATAAGAACTCCAGAATTTTAATAACCAAAAATGGAGGTTTCGGTTACTTATAAGGCTCGACACTCACGGTTATTATCTAGAAAAATTTAAATTAGGACTTTTATTCTTGATTGCGCTTGAAATAAAGTTTACAACTTTTCGAGAAAAGGATTGACTTATTTCAAGAAGTCATCCAAAATTTCATAGTGTCCATCCAACGGTACACGCAGTAAAGTTTACTTGAGAAAAAAACATCGATTAAAAAGTGCAGCCACTGGTTAAAGGAGGAACATCTTCTTTATTGATTAATCAATTGATTCCAGGTGAGATTCTGGACTGGATGGCGGTGAAAATCGATGCAAGGGCTGAATACTTATTTAAATTGTACAATATCGGATAGAAGCCTGATTTTGTTCCAAATTTTATTTTTCCAAGTAGACAGTGTGTGTTCGAACCAACCTTTTTGAGGAGCGCTTCAAGACTGGCTTCAGAGCTGGCCATCCCGGCAATCTCCTGAATTTCCTCGGCTTTCTCAAAGGCGTTGAGCTCCTTCAGTTTGCCCAAAGTCAGCGGCGACTCCAGTGCCTCGAGCTTGAAGCCCAAGATATCCTCCAGCATGGCCCAGTGACGATCTTTTAGTGAGGGGTTACGCATATCACCAATAGATGGCAGCTTTTAGGGAGCACAAAAAAATGCAAAGATGTCAAGCCATTTTAATGACCTTTAGCAGAAATTTATACACCGGAGACATAAGAAAATGAGTTGACGACTTTCCCTGCAACGCTGTGTATCCACAATGCCGATTTTAAATAAGTGACCAAGTAACCAATAATAACTATCCTTTCCCGTTAGCAGCTTTTCGATTGGCTAGTTATTAGCCCAATGCAGAGTGCACCATAGGATTCGCTGACGCTGCAAAGAGAGCTGATTTCTCAAAGCAATCACATGCGTATTACCCACCACGATGCATTTCTACCTTGACTGCTCATATTTTTTTCAGTAGACAAGCAAGTATATAATGAGTTTGTTATTGCTAGTATAGTCTGCAGAGACGCGTACGTAATAATAGAATACTGGTACGGTAGATCGGTCAATTAGGTCTCATAAAATGAAAATCTTATCATGATTATGATCCTGGATACTAAATCCGTTGTTATTTTGTATTTTCAGTGCCAACAAAATTAATTATTTTAGTTACTAAAATAACCTTTTATTACTCATAAAACATTAACAGAAGGGGATTTCATTCATCATCGTACTTTGCAACTGTTAATTACTTCGTCAGTAATATTATGGATCTTTTCATTGTCTCTAAAGCTTAATCAGTAACCAATAGAATAAGCGTAATTTTGTAAGTCACTTTTCATTGGCTGTTCCTCGAACCAATACCAAGTTAGATTCTTTGATCCAACCAATAGCATAGAGATTCATTCAACTCTGTAAAATATGGAGTTTCTGATCCAAAATCTTTATAAACAGGATGCTACCTTAGTTTGATGGACTGAAAAACTGTAATCGTGCTACTCATAAGGTACTTGGGAGATTTCATGATTTTGATTAGTACGGTTCGCGTGCGTGATTATCAATCATTGACAAAAGAGAACTCTTCTGCACTACATCAAAATTCGGCCCTCATTCAGGCCTCAAAACAAGTGGAATGTTTAGTTACTTAAGCATCTTCTAGATTGCTTAACCACAAGACCATTTTTCATTAGTTTTTGTATACCTTGTCTGTCCGTGGATCTGAACCACATTCACAGTGTGCGTGAATTATTACTCCTCTACACTTTCCTAGGCATAAACCGTCATTCTGGGGATGAGGCGCTTACAATGACGCGCATCTGGTCGACTTTCTGGCGCAGAATGGGCACCACGGGGTTGGGCGGGAGGCCCTTCTCCAACTGGGTCACCGACTTGAGGTAGCGCATCGTGGTGGCCGTGACCTCTTCGTGATCGAGTTTGGCGAATTCCTTCTCATCCCAATCGCGGCACACCACCTCCCACTCGGCCAGGCAGTTCCACAGCAGCCGCTTCAGCCGCAGTTCCGTCGACATCTCGTCCAGCTCCACGTATCGAGGCTGCTCCACCTAGATATAGCCAGCTAATCATCAAAAACCTCTCAGCGTTTCTATTGGCTCAGGAAATTGGTTGGTCGACAGCACAGCTATTCAACCAATCATATCTAATGATGACACAGTATTCGATTGCTGATTGGTTTACGCTAGTTTTGAGTTCCCTTCACTCACCTTGACGATGTTTGGATAGAGCTTGCCGAGCCATTCCTAGAATTTCGGAAATTTCAGATTAATTTAATGATTTTAACCTTGGTTTAGCTTTGGTATATCCGAAAAACGCACCAAAAAGTTGTTGGCTCTCACTCCTGGTCGGTTTAGCACTTGATCCTGAAGTAGAAAGACGGATATTGTAATTTTTTCTGATTGAGAGGTACACTATCGTGGGTATTGATTGAATTTCCTGCCCTTTCTCTAGCTCTGAAAATATCTCAACATTTCACTTTTTATCATAACTGGTCTGATTATAATTACGTATACAACCTCTTATTAAGTGATATGCATCAAATGTAACTCTAGTCGCGTGGAAAGTTAGAATATGTCATCGGTTCTCATTAAAATGGGATATAGACACCGGAAAAAGGTTCTTACCTCAAGAGGAGTACCACTGATTTGCAGAGTGAGGTCCTGAAATCGTGGAAAAGATTCTTGGTAAACTTTCACGGGTACATTCATAAGCATTTGGGGGTGTTTTAGGAACAAGTATATCGAGTAGATACCGAGACAGGGATTTAAGTAATAAACTCTCACTTTGAAGCTTTTTTCATAGCCTTTGTAAGTCTGATATCGATTCTGCTGCTCAGACACAATCGTTTCCAGCTTGTCTAGCTCCTCCAGAATCACCTCTCGTTGTTGCGTATCGTCCAACAGGATTGGATTCTGTAAAATTGGAAAAAAAAGGAAATTAAAACCCAAAACTCCTGAGCAGTATTACTTGCATTACCAGCGTTCAGAATTTAGTCTCTTTTTCAAGTTCTATGAGTGAATTATAACATGACTAACGCAAAGGACCCCTTGTCGACGAATCAGAAGTCCACTGAATATCGATGTATGGAACTCAATTTATTCTGTCGTGTAGAGGCTTACCCGAATGGAATGCTTGGTTTCTTTGACATCACTGATCAAATCGCCAATGTCCTTATTCAAAGCCGCGAAGAAAACGTCTACGGTTGAATCCCTTTCTGCCAGAGCCTTATCGATTGAAGTTATCACGCGTTCGATTCCTGGAACGAGGGTCTATCATAGGCACAAATGGGTAGGAAATGCGTGAAAATTAAGGCAGACTGTGAGTGATAATTCCTTGTTTCAATAGAAACCCATTTACTTGGTAGAGGGCTACGTCTTCGGGTGCAGTGGGGACAGTGAAGACTTCTATCAATTCATACATCTGACGCACGGCATCAGCCTCCTTTTCCAAGGGATCGATCTGCAAGAAAACAGTAGGGGAGCTAAGTATGGCATTTACTACATCAGTGTGTCCAGTCAGATACTATACGAAATTATAAGCTTCGTGATTTCCAGTATATCCATAGGTTTCGTCTGCCGAATCACAAGAACTCTTCCAACTGAAGTCCACCCTACTCCGACTAACAGCTTCATACACGAAGTTAAAGGAAACGTGTCTCTTAAATGCGACTACACTGAATCAGGCTCATCCACACCTACTCGGACCTCTAGCGGCTTTCAGTCGCCTTCGGTCTTGGTGGCCTAAGACCCAGCTACTCAACCTACCACAATCCCAACTCACACGAAGCTGGATCTGCCTGAGAAAGGTGAGATGGTTCACATAGTCAGGGGCGGTGCTCAGTGACTGAGTGAGGGTGTACTCAGCCTCCTGTGTCTCCCGGGTGAGTCGGTCGACCTCTTGGCGCGCGATCGATGGGAGGATGTCGTAGACACAGTCTAGACACCTCAGCGGCGATGGCATCACCATGTTCTTGAAGACACTCGTGTCCACGCTGAAAAGACCCAGCGGTCGTGTTTCGGGGATGGCACGAGTGATCACCGTCTGGCGCTTGTAGGTAGCCAGTTTCTCGCGGAAAAAGTCAACATCTGGACGAGGATTTAAACAAAGATTTTCGTCTATATTTAGCTTGCTACACCATACTTTCAAAGCCTCAAATGAAGCATCAAATCAAATTTGAATGTTGAGTAGAAATTCATCGCTACCATACTGAGCGCACGTGCTGTAACTGGAATCTGGCCTTATAAACCATTAGTCCCTCAAATCTCGAAATTTCCAAGTGCACCTCTTGCGTTATAGCAAAAAGAAGACTCCGATAGGTCATACAATTGTCTACTTACCGGCTTGTATTTTCTCTACACCGGTCAGGTCCTTTATTCTTTCTATAAGAAGGAGGAGATGCTTAGTGAATCATAGCTTGTTTCTTTGACCAAATATCGGTAGATTGCTCTACGGCTTTTAGGAGTTTCAGCGCAATAAAATTTTCACGAAACTTGACGAAAAAACACGAGTTTTAGCCCTACCCTCCCTCTCCGCTTGCAGAGACTCCACCGTAACCAACTCATTCGCCCTATAAAAGGCCGTGATCTCCTCAAATGTGGCGATGTAGCGTTGGATGACCCCGAAGGCCGATCGCATGCACTCCTCCACACCACGCACCAACGACTGCAGTTCGTTGTCACCGGCGAAAACGGCACGCAGTTGCGGAGTGGCCGCCGATGCATCGCACGTGCCGGCACCACTGGCCACTCCGCCGGTCATCGAGGTGTTGGAGACCATAGAGATGCCGGTCTTGGCCCCCGAGGGGTGACGCGACTCACGTTTGCCGTTGATCATTGGGTGTGAGAAGGCATCGAAGTACGGATCGGTCACCAGACTCGACATGGTCAGCATTGCCTCCTGTTGAGGTGGCGGGAAATAAGTTAGCGGGGCCTTACGAGGGTCCCAAGCCTTATCACAGCTCACACGAACTACTCACACTGCTATTACACGGAGAAGATCAACGATCAATCGATTACCGAACCCTCTAGACTTCCAGATGTCTGTAGTGGCCTGGTATGTCCCAATCCTCATCACTCAGCGTCGCATGAGCTATGCAGACGTGACGAAGTAGTTACTGGACACTTTCATGTGCTCAAACAAAGCCTCCTCCGTCGTCCAATCAGCCTTCACATTCGAGCCCTTTGTCCTCATACCGCATAAATAGGGAACAGTCGGAATTCTAGTGGTTGTTGAACGGTGGATGTGGTGACAAATGCCACCAACCCAATAATCCAACTTTCTTCTTTTTGGTTTAACGTACCTGTGTTCTACCTAATCAACGTTGAGCTCAATTAATTCTCTAGTGGTTAAGTGAAAGCGATTTATAAGTAACTTGGATCTTGATGATTTGTTAGGAATTTTCCAAGTCTCCATACTACAATGCTCAAAACAAAATCGAAATACGTATAGGGTTGGTTTGTAGACTTAGCCAGGCTTCAACTTCTCATGGAAACATTTAACTCCTTATCACTGGTTTAATTAAAATATTAAAATAATTCCTAAGAGCCCCGAGTTATCCTCCGTCCGAGCCCAACTCATGGCTCTCCTGGACAAGGATCCCAACACGGATGCCTTTGCTCGACATCAGAATAGAATGACAGACGCAAGCACGCCATACCTTATGAGGGCTGTGAAAGGTCCAACAAAAAGTGGAAATTAACCACCGAAGTTACCTTGGGACTGCCCATTCATCAATCACTTGTGCAACAAGTGTAATGAGCAGCTACACAGTAAGATCTTTTAATGAAGTCTTTTCTCGAATTCCGGGTAATTCAAAGGGTAGAATGGAAGTCCACTACCAACCTGGAAGTGATTGATGAGAGAGTTCATGCTCTCCACGAACTGCTCCTCATTGGGAATCGCGTTGATTTTCCCATCCTGCAGGATCAACTCGTTCATGAAGAAGGGCGGTTGCAGTGCGCTCTCCGTGGGACCTGTTTGTGAGTCCGGCAGCGTCTGCAAAACACCCTAACTTTCACCTCAAAATGTCTCCTAGTTTGCAATTTAACCTCTATCAACTCACGCCGTCATTAGTGGTGTTCTGGTTGTTCTTCTCCGCTGCGCCTCCCTCGGCCTTGGCCGCTGCCTGTGAGTCGGCTTCGAGGTCCCCCTCCGCCTCCTCGATCTCCTCGGGGTGGAGGATGAGGGGCGCGTCGATGCGCAGCGCTGCGACGTCGCGCGCACTCGGTGCCGTCGCAGTCTCCTCGCGCACCACCCGGTGCAGCGCGTACACCGACTTTTTGGCGAGGGTGTGGAGCGTGCTCAGGATCAGATAGTCCACCAGACGCACGAAGCTTCGCAAGCACACAGAGAGGGGAAAATCCTACCATTCATATGATTGATTGTCTTCTTAAAAAGAAGTGATTTTTACCAGGTAAGTCGCCGGCACTTCTTCCGCTTGCGCGCCTGTTGCGTGTAGGTCATTTTGCCCGCCGAACTGCCGAACCAGTCCTTGTCCGGACACTGCATGAAGAAGGATCCCTTTCCACCGGGAGCCTCTACAAACGGCCAAGAAAATTAAACATTTAGATAACACCAAGGATTAACAATTTCACAACAAAACAGGACCGCACAACTTGAGAACCATCACTTGTAAACGGGAAACAGAACAACCGAACGGAAACAGAGAACAGAAAACGCCATCGGTAAATTACGAAGTTTCATCTTCTGACACCGTCTTTCCAACTTGACTCGGTTGTTTCGCACTTGTTTAAGGGCAGTCACGATGGGGGCTGTGGCATAGCCCACAAGTGGGTGGTCAATGTCGTAGGGGATCGACTCCAATTGGAGGTGTTTTGAGGTGAGTTTGCAGGCCTCAATCAATTCATCCACGTCGTACATGCTTTTGCCTGTCAACCGAAGCCAATTTGAAATACCACTCTACTTATCAGATTTCAGTAGATGGTCCAGTTTATTATTGACATAAAGGCATAACACAACCACGTGGAAAGGATCAAAACAAATGCTACTTGTTATAATTCAGTAGAAATGTTTTACCCATATCGGCAGGAAGATCAGTCTCATCTTCTAGGTAGTCGTCTGGGAGAAACCCGTACTCCAATAGAGCCGTTCGACAGGCACTCCTGACGACGCGTTTCGTGAGGTCGTGGAACTCTTCCAGTCGCAGGGAGACCTCGTTCAACTGGGACATCTGCATTGACAAGAACTCCACCAGAGTTGAGGTGTGACCACGCTCAATTCGACACAATGTGGCTCCCATCAAGCTATGGCACATTTCACGCAGATTTAACAGCGCCGGACGAAGCGTGGAGTTGGCTATGAAGAGATGCGCCTCTAGGAAGCGCTGGCAGTGCACCATCTGCGAATAACGCACCACTTTGCGCCAGCGCAGAAACACCTTCCATAAACGAAACTGCGCGAAAAGTGGTAACTAGTGGAGAGACATTATTTAGTCAACTAACACGTAATTTTTCTGATTAATATTTATAAATGTTAGCAGAAATATGGCAAGCACACCTTTCGTATGCTAAGAAAGAGCTTGTATTCCCTTTCAAATCGGTCTAAAGTCGTCAGTTCTACTTCATTCCCAACAAAGTGCGTGCAAGCGCTGGAACTGAGAGTGTAGTAGTCTCGTTTATTGATCTTCTCGTACGATGTTACTCTAAAAATATTAATACCAGTAATTAATAAATGAAATTCGTACTTAAGATTGTAATAGTGATAATCAATGTGGCGTTTTGGGAGACTGTGGGTGAGATAGAAGAAGGTGATTTCTGGTCGAGATTTCAGAACCTGAATTATTTTGTTTATGTCCGTTTCTCCATCGTATGATGCAATCTCTGAATGGGAAAATATTTTTTAGTTGGAAAATAAGAGGGAATGACTGAATTATAATTTATCCTACCATCTCTAAGACGCGATTCGGGGCAATCACCTAAATAAATAGGGAATAATTGCCTTAGTTCTAGTAATAATTAAAATGTATACCAAATACGTATTCCTGAGGCGATTTTTTCAACAAGGGAAAACCTTTAGCGTTTTCCATTTTAATAACGAGTTCATCCTGCCAATTTTGCATAGAAATCACATCGAACCTGTGGGACATTAGGTTCTGAACGAAATAAAGGACTTCCACATGGCAGTTCAGAGCTTTCACCAGAATCAAACTTCTGTCGTTTGGGTTCCGCACCAGTTAATTCTGTTCTTGAATCCCAAATAGGTTTTTTACGCTCTTGATGAAAATTGGCTGCTTTAATGTTACGGTATTCTCTAAGACTTGGCTTTAAAATAAGTATAAGTCTAATATTTATTAATACCAATGGTTCTATAAATGGTTTAGAGGAACTTTCAACACGTTTTTGACCCTTTGTTGGCGGTTTAAAGCACAATCGCTTTTCAATTTTCTTAGTTGCATCTATTCTAATATTAACGTCACGAGAAACCATATCAAGACTTTGACCTAACAGATGTTGTTGAACAATTCAATGCTACCGAAGTTCTAGTGAAAATACATACTGATACGCACAAACGAATGATTAAAGTAACAACAAAAACATGAAGAATAATCAGACATTAAGTTAAAATTTAGTTTATTACCATTCAAAAAATGCAAAAATTATTTTTTCTATATCCTATTGAATTTTTTTGATCTACGTCATTCTCTGAGTGTAAATGTCGTACAGATACTGCGTTTTCTGGCGTAAAAAAATACGAAGACCCGAGGACATAGTTAAACATCATCTATACTCATTGAAAGAGCTAATTACTAGCACAAAAGGTATACACCATATGCATTTGTGCATGTAGCTTACACCTAGGGACAAATTACCCTTTTTTTCCAAACCAAAATTCGTAGCTTCATCAAACATAACTTCTGATAGGGCACACAAATGACAAATTCACTGTTGGACAACACGCGCAATTTACACATTTATTATCAAAATACAAAATTCTCCACAATCAAATGATCAATCAAGTAGAACCAGCTCCAATGTCCTTCACACTGACGCTGATCAAACTGATGTCATCCAAGGGCTTATCATTCTTCGGGTTCGTCTTCACATTCGATATCTTCTGCACCACATCCATGCCCTTGATCACTCGCCCAAACACAGTGTGCTTGTTGTCCAACCACGGCTGCAAAAAACAGATAAAAAGCCACTTATTCAAACTAAATAGACGCTGAAATAGCAAGTAAGTAGAAGTAGGCTCACAGTCGGTGCCACGGTGATAAAGAACTGCGATCCATTCGTGTTTGGGCCCGCGTTCGCCATGCTCACAATGTAGGGACGATCGTGACGAAGACTGGGGTGGAATTCGTCCTCGAATTCCCCACCCCATATCGACCTTCCTCCTGTTCCATTTCCTTTAAATACACACACATAAAACAAGTGACCAAATGTAGCAATTAAGGAGTCAATCAACCATGTACTGCTCCCGATTACCCACGACTTTCTCCAGTCTATTAGTGTACTTGTTTTTACCCAGTTTGTTGGAAAATTTTCAATTTCAATTTTCTGTGAAATGCAATTTGCTCAGTTTAAATGCATCTAGACATTATAATACAGTCCTTAAAGCTGTAAAACCCGACCAGAACCTACCGAGTGGACAGCCGGTCTGCACCATGAAGCCCTTGATGACGCGGTGGAAGATGTGGCCGTTGTAGTAGCCGGAGCGCGCGAGCCCCACGAAGTTCTCCACCGTGCGCGGGCACTCGCGGGGCCAGAGGCGCAGGTGGATGTCGCCCAGGGTGGTGTGGAGGATGGCCGAGCCGGCCAATCGCATCGCCCCACCAGCACCCAGCCCGCCCGCACCCGAGTCGCGCGAGGCGGCCAACACCTCCTCCTTCGTGGGCTTCTCGTTGAAGATATCCCGTTCACTCGTCGATCCGGCAGCCAGAGTGTTGCCACTGCAAAGCAGGATGGTTGGAGTAAGTTTAATGCAATAGGACCAATCAATCGATTTTTCGGTTTTCCCATGCCAACTCACTCTGACTTGATCTCATGCGGCTCGCGGTTGGTGAAGAGGTAGACGCGGTTCTTTTTGAACGCCGTGCACACAATGACCGGGTCCCTCGAGGGCGGAGCAGTCGCGGAGTTCGCCGTCTCCCCACAGCCTCCCTCGCCCCCATCGCCGGCCCCGGTCGTCGTGACGACCGCATCCGTCGACGCCAACGCCGCGTGCATCTCCAGCGAGGCCGTAGCGCTCTCCAGCCCCAGGAGCGACATCGCCGTCGCGCTCTGCAACACGGCCGATCTGGCCGGCAGGAGAGCCACCTGGAGGAACCGCAAGTTCTCCGGGTTGCCGAGGCACCGCATCAGTTTCCCCGTCACAACGTTCACCACACGCACTCCCATCAGGGTGGTGTAGATGAGGAAGTTGCCTGACGCGTCGAATTCTACAAAGGCATTTTAGGCCATTCTTCGGTTAAAACACCCTCAACCAGTACTTTTAAAGACGATGGCAGCGGTAGAAATTGAATTCTTATGTGAATCTCTAAAATAGCGCCCCAGCTCATCATCACAGCGCCCCGGTTGATAGAAGTCAGCGGTTTGGATTAAATGCTTCTTTCGGTTGTCTGTCTCCAAATTCCAGTCGACAGCATTAGAATATTTCAAGTTTTAATCATTGGTGACATATTAAACCCCTGCATTATGCAGTGGCCAAAAAAGACGCACCGAGATTGCACATGTGTGTGGCCTCGGAGCGGTCGAGTTCCTTTTCAAGGGCGAGACGACGGCCGAACTCCATGCTGGGCAAAAGCTGCTTCATCGACTGCATCTCCGAGTAGCGCTGCACGCTCTCGTCCAGGATGAGGGAGAGTTTGCCCGTCAGGGTCTTGAAGATGCGGATCTGCAAGAGAGAGCGATCGGATAATCATCGACACGCTTGGACGACATTCTACAACGGGATCGCTTCTCTCTCTCTCTCTCTCTTGTTGGTTAAATGGCATGTCATAACGCTCGTAGATGAAGTTACTTGTACCACTGGTTGACAGGTATTCGACGTTAACGCACAAATACCGCTTTTAACGAGGCTTAAGGACCTAGTATTGACATATACTCAAGCACTATGTCAAATAAATAGGCATTTTCCAGGAAATCGCATCGCGAATGCTTACAGCCACCGGATAGAACCTCCGAAAACTCACACCGTAAGCTCTGGAACTCTGCTAGCTTCTTTCTCGAAAGAACTGCGTCACCTAGAACCATTCCTAGCTCACTCTGAGATTAAGTTAAGATGCCTTACCACACGCTCTGCCGATCTCTGATGTGCCCGTCAAACCAGATTTATAAAAACGCTAGTAGATCAACTCTATGATCTGTTACCGCTATTATTTCAACTCTGTCCTGGAAATTGAGTAATCTTGCGGTTCCCGAACGCACCTTTCGATCTGCGGAGAAACACGCAAGCAAACGTCCGTTATTTGGCGAGAAGGCGAGACTGACGGCGTGCGTGTGGTCCTTGAGGAGGCAATAGAGGTCCGTGTCCATCTTGGAGGTCCAGCGGAGCGCCGGTGGCGTGGTCACAGCGTCGAAACCGTTGCGCTGCGTCGACCAGAACTCCAGCATGCCCTCGGCGTCGGCACTCACCACTGTCTCCAGAGCCGGACAGAACTGAAATAGGTGGTGAGGAACAAGAGATGATGACTTTGAAAGAGGTTGACTCGGACCAAATACTTGAGAGCCCGTCATCTAGATGTCTATATGCCTGCAGTCACTACACTCACCAACTCCACCGCAAGCCATATATGGGGACTGCGCGTATTAACCCGAACTTTCATTGGCCCAGGTGTTGACCGACAAATCAAATAAGCGCTCTTATTATTCGCCCTAAATAACTTAAATCCTAACAGAAGATTATATTCATTCTTCTATACAGGAACCGTTCAGAATAAGTGCGCTCACAATCAATACTAGGCCTTGTGAAAACCTTACAACATGGTAGGCTAGGACGTTAAGTGCGGCTTTACCAGACAAAATGGTCTGAAATTGTCTATAAATACGAGGAAAATAATGACAAAAGCCCACGTTCAAGGATTAAAACTTCAACTCTGGGATTTTTAATTAGAAATATTTTTTTCTAAATAGCCTAAGTCTTAAGGGAAGATATGTATTTTTTAATACAAGAATCGCTAAGAACAAACTCCTGATACGATATGTAGAATGTAAAGGATGAAATCCCGTGTTTAAGGATTTAAAACAAACCGTCCGCTTTGATTCAAGTACATCTGCTTCGAAAGTTTCTTCCACAAAAAAAGTTGAAATATCTTAACGATTACTCTAGACTGCACGATTGGCAGGCGTGTAGATTATTCCCAACTTATTAGCGTTCTGAGAGAAGTTACTTGAATAAATACTGAACGCACAGCTCCCCAATTCCACACAAGTTGTAATTGTGTCGAGTCAAATAATTCTCTACCCTCTCCTTCTGATAATAGGAGGAAAATATCAAATCCACTACAAACTCACGGCGATTTCAAGGACTGGACTGGCATGAAGCTTGTCCAGAGTCTTGAGAAGAGTGTCCTTGGTTCGAGCGTCGTAGATGTGGATGGCGTTGGAGTCACGGTCAGCTCTGCAGAGAGACAGAGACGAGCAATTACCGATTTCTCGGTCTGTGGAAATAAAAATAGGGGGAAACGTACATAGCAATGGCAGCACAGCCATCCTTCGCGGTGTAGACGAAACAGCAGACACGGGGAACGAAGCCCAGCTTCATCATGTTGATCATGTCTAAAAGGGAATCAGGGATGGTGAGATTCATCAGAGCCTCGCAAAATGCTCAAGCCTCATCGCATGTGCTAAACAGATGTAGCAAACCGACCAATCAGCTCATAGGTCGCTGAATATGCTGGTCAAGCATTGGCTAGAATGTGCTTATCCAATCGGCGTTCGGGTTGGAGTTCCAGTCTCCACAACGTGCAATTACACTTCAGCGGGATCTGCTTGACTAAATCTGTTCCTTCAAGGTTTACAGGCGACAGATAAACCATAAATGAACCACCGGATCCACAAAACATGCCTTTGTGAATGGCCAAAAACTAAATGTAGACTCACCAAAGTTGATGATGTCGAAGATCTTGGCGGTTTTATCCTCACCGACTGTGCAGGCAAGTTCGCCGTCATAACTCACCGCCAGGCCGGTTATAGCACTTAGATGGGCGCGATAGTGTTTGACGAATTCGAGACCACGAGTAGCGGCCAAACGCCAGAACTTCAAATGCCCGTCCGAACTGCAGGTGATGAGGTAGTGCGTCCTGAAGAAAGGCAACAACATTGATCACTAATTCGACATCAACCAATAGAAAATCCCCTTAAATTCTATTGGTTAATTCAGCTGAGCAGCCTACCAGTGATTGGTTCATGATTAACCAACTAAAAATCGGATTTAATTCAGACAAGGAAATCAGAAGTTACGCTACAGTTTATCAAAATTTAAAGTTTGTTTCCCAAGAGATCTCAACAAATAATGCAGTGGAAGCTTAGTTAATGAAAAATATCATCTAGACAATTTAAAAGTTAGTCTTTTATGGATCGCAATGTCGAAGGGAATTTATTACCACTTTCATGAGGGTCGCAACGACAATTCACTCGGAACACGTTTCAGTGGATATTTCAAATCTGATGGTAAAATGCCGACCGTTAACTATCTATTGAATCGCTATACCAACACGAAAATAACCGATTAAAGTAGGTATTCATGCTTCAATTTCCTCTAAACTCTAAGCTGGAAATATCTGGGGCTAAACCACATAGGCAGTTGTTAGTGTGAGTCATTTAAGACTGGTTTGTCATTAACCAATCAGAACGAAGCTCTAATCCCATTGGTTCACTAAGCTAGTATAAAGACATACCTGGAGTAGGCCAAATGTGTGATCACGTTCCGATGCATGTAGCTGATTTCGTAGTACTGCGCTTTGGGAATGCTCTGTAGAAGAATGCATTCGTCCCTTAGCACTGAAAAAGAAAAGGAACGGGAGGTTAAACCACCAAATTTCGACAGGAAGACTTCTATTTGGCCCCTCCACTTCTACCTCTCTTCTTCATCTTCTTTTTCTGGGCTTGTGAGTCTTCCGTCGGAGGCATCATCTCGGAGGGTAAAGGACCAACTGTATCCTCGTCTTCGCCTTCTTTCTCAACTCGCCTTCTCTTCCCTGATGGTTCCTGGTCGTCTTCGTCCGCGTTGACAGCCATCTCCGTTGGTAAGGGACCCACCGTCTCCCCATCCTCCTCCTCCTTCTCCTCTCCATTTTGAGTTGCCTCCGTGGGTAGCGGACCAATCGTATCATCGCCAGATTCCGCCATCTACTAACCGACCAAATGGGTAATGGCGCCACTCCAAATCAACCAATCAGAGAAGAGAGGAAGTCGAGAAGCAATACTTATATTATCAAACAGTAGTGCGAAAGAGAATTGGGTGAAAAAAAAACGCTATCACAGGGCGGCCTTTTTGGTGGATTTTTTGCGTCCAAAGAGGAGGGAAGACACGGTTTGTGCTAGAACTGGACACAGCACAGTGTAGGCACAGAGCAGGCAGAATTGAGAGGCCACAGCGAACCAAGCTGGACGCATTTCAGCCAACTCCAGGGTGTCGACTAGAAAGTTCATGACTCCGGTCACCAGGTTGCAGATGAGGAAGTAGGCCATTCCGTTGTCCGCAACCAGAGTTATCAGCTGGAGAAAGTCTAAATACGAAAAATAGACAGGGTGGGCTTAAAGTCAATTGTATTCATCGCACCCAGGGTTGACCTGAGAGCTAAAACCGGTACACTCCCATCCTACGCACCAAAATGCACAAGTTAATACTTCAAAGTCCCGTCTTATACCCTGTATCTATCGATTTCTATGAATACTAAATACTACCAAAGGATACTTTCAACTTCTCCCTTACTTCAGGTTCCCAATCCCATAATTGACCACCTAAAACTTAGTATAGAACTACACCAACAACCCAGACAGCATTCTCGTCTATCTGGTGGCTAAATTTACCAGATTTTTCTGAATCAGTCAGTTTAACGGATTTTGGAAGTAATTGTCAGATAAATCGACCAGACAAAATAACTTGAACCACAATCATGGAAGGGATGAGTTATACATCCTAGACCTCAATCGATTGTCTGTCTGGGAGCTCGCTAATTCCCTGTCCTACAATTTCACCGATGGAATAAGAATTCTGAGTGTGAATAACCTCACCTTTGGTGCTTTGGGTGGTGGATTTCCGGCGTTTCTCCGTCGTGGTGCTCTCAAACACGCCGTAGTTGAAGTACGCCATCAGGGGTGCCATTATGCCCATCTAAAAGGGAGACATTTCAAGCTTGTGAGTGTGGAAATCACTTTGGACAATGCTTAAACGATGCTAAAAACAGTCCTCTACCTGGAGAGCGATGTAAGGCAGGTTGACAAGGCGTCGAGACACAGCGGATGGACCTGCGACAACCACCACGGAGAAACACATCGCGGAGATGACTAGGAAAGCCAGAGAGACCCTCTTCGCGCAACCGTTCCTGTGAAGGGAAAAAAGTTGGAATTGCGGTGGCTTTTCAATCTCCCAAATGACGACCAATTTTCCGTGTCTTCACAGTCAACTTCTGTGGAAATATTGCGCTTTTCATGACTGTTAAGTGGGAGTGCCAATACAAGAGGGGGATTTAGAGACGCCTGTGAGAGTTTGTTTCAGGGTCAATGCCCTGAACGAGAGAGCGGCCTTTTTCCCAAAGCCTTCTTGTAAAAAGACAGCAGTTTCTGTAGGCTAGTTTGAGACGTCAGGCACACCGAAACTTGAAACGAAATTCCATTTAAAAGTCCATAAAGATCGAATAAAATTTTAGAATGGAAAGAAAAGCAACTGAACCACCAAAGAGAGATGGTCTGGTTCTTTCTAGAGCAACTCCAGTGGATGCATCATTGCCACGAGACTAGAACAGCTAATAGGCATATTTGCTAGGGCAGAGTCAGAATCAGAAAACACAGCTTCTAGCGTATTCGAGCCTTTGTCACACTGTTTTAGCTTGCAAAGTGCTACTCTACCACCTCAACTTCTAAATCACGGACGCCAAAGTGTTGAACCAGTCCAACTCAGGACGCCAAATGCCCAGCCTGGAAAATAGAGCAATTGCTGGTTTCAGTATCTACTGCAGCGGTGACCTACATGACTTCGAAGTACTTCACAAACCTCAAGACAGAGAGAAGCAAGAACAGAAACCAGTTTTACAGATAAAACAGAGATCCGTTGAACTTCGGTCGGATGCTGGTGTAGCTCCAGAGCTCATGGTGGACATGATTAATTTGGCAAGAATATAAGAGCTCGCTAATCGATTCTAGAGACTCCTGCGCCTTCACTGATTCACTTGTTTCTATATTCATTAGAGCAACGATCTACATGACTTCGAGGCATTTAACAAACCCTAAATATTCACCCGTAAGCCATTGTCTTCAATTCAGTTAAGAAATCGAATGGATGATACTCACCAAGTCTGTTTGCCCTGCACACAAAGTATCTTCAGCTTATCTCCCATGACCTGGTGTGGTGTGGGCTCGAGGTGCAGCTGCATTAAGAGAGCCGCAAACGTCCCGAAGAGGAAGAGAGAGAAGTAGCCGGTCAGAGAGACCAGTCCCTCCGCATTGGCCTTGGCAAGGCCACCCAGACCCCACTCGTAGTCTCGCGAGTTGGACGACGAAGTAGACAGGAGGTCTGGATGGAGGTAGTGGGCGAGGGGAATGACCAGCCACTGCTGAATGCAAGCGACGACAACGCAGAGGAATGCGTGCAAGATCATGACATCAAAGTCCGTCTTTTTGCGCAGGCAGTAGGCCGTAACGAAACCTGCCAACTGGCAGAGAAAAGGGGTTACAGGCAGTGGAAATCGAGAGACTACCGTGCAATCAATGACGTGACACTTTCTCACGGTCACCCAATTCCCTAAACCAATGACTTTGCGCGTTTATTCCACGACATTGAGTTGTTTTAAAGACCCATCTGCTGAAGATGCAAGATCAGAGGCAGGAAAGGTGTAAAAGACCGTAAAGTCGGGAGAATTTTAGTCCACATCCAGAGGCGTTTGATGCTACCACCTCAAAAGTTTCGACGACAGAGCTCAGTAGTTTGCTAAACAAGGTTATAGCGATAGAACCCCTTGGAAGAAAACTCCCAGACGTTGAAACCATTCTAACCGGTCCCTTAAAGAGAGGCGTTTGACAGTAAAAGAAAGTCCCTCACAAGCAGCTTTGATGTCTTCACCTGCAAAATCTTAAGAAAGCAACTGAGAAGAGAATACCAGTTGGGTGCGAAGGTGGTCACCATTCAAAAGACAAGTGTGAATTCGACCTCCTACTTGATCTGGCAGATTCAAACTACTCCACTGGTTCTGGGTTTCAAAATTCAAATACACGTATCAAACAGATAATTAAAAGCAGTCCCCCTACCTGCCTACCTCGATAAAAAAGAGCTTTAATGTACTCAATACTCAATGACGATCTTCGGTGAATTCATTCGGATTCACAAATTCGGATCATACTTTTCGTGGACGCTACTACCACAAAAGCTTCGACGACAGAGCTCATTAGTGTGCCAAACTCCGGCTCTTCCGGAATAAAGAATAGGCCAAAGGGCAATGTCGATAGAACGTCATCAGTTGAGACGTTGGCAGTTCCGCATGGTGATCGCTAATTCGCAGATCGACTATCACTAATTCACGACTTCTTTCGGCGTAGAAACAGACTCAAGAAGCTGAAGATGAGCAACTGGAAGCAATCATTCGGACTCAGAAATCTGACTCAAACATTCCGGAGGTTGAAAAGGTGTAAAGTCGGACGAATCCTCGTTCATAACAGCCTCATGTCGGCAAATCTAGATCCTAGTCCAGGTCTGGGAGTGGTTGGTGTTAACGCCGCAAATATTTCGGCAACAGAGATCATTAGTGTTCCAAACTCTGCATAATCTCCTACAAAAAGCAACTCAGAGAGTAACGGCGACGAGTTCGCCTGTTTCTGTTGGTTCAGCACCATCACAGTTGTCAGTTTTCACAACTGGATACATCTACCTTAAACTCTAGATGATTGACCAGCTCCACATAAACGCACAAGGTTTTGATAGGAGAGATGGGAAAAATCACTTAACTAAACTGTCGGTAAAATACGGAAATGATTAAGCATAAATAGAAACAGTGACTCAAAAACTTGGGCACTATCAGAAAATTACAGGGGTCAGCAATAGAAGTACAAATAAATTTCGACAAGAGACCTACTCGAACAAAAGCGATTGTGAAGAAGAAATTCCAGTGAACGCCGTATTCGGTGATGTGTTCAGGATATCCAAGGGCCTTCACAGTGACTACTCGAAGTCCCCCAATAAGTATGGGAGGAATCGTGGAGCTCCAAACAGTCTTTAGAAGCTGTTTGGCCGTCCGTTCACGTGCGGCGTAGAGAAAGTTGGGGTTTGAGAATCCCATCATGATAGAGATTAGGCCAACCCCCACATCCATCAGGGAGACACCAAAAACCTCGGTTTTGGCGAATCGACGGGGAAAAATGGGGAAGTCCACGGCATAAATGCAGACACAGGTGTAAACAAGAACGAAAGTGCGACCCAGACGACGATAGGCGGACATTCGACTTCGAACTTGGATGGAAGGTATAAAACGTGATCTGCATCCCTTTAGGTAAACAAGAAGAACCGTGGTTCCCAAGACGATATCGATTTCCAGAACATAATCCGAGAGGAGTGTACAGGGAAGAACAACTGCAACGATGATTCCAATCAAATCAAGAAACAATTTGCTGAAAAACGAAAACCCTTCAGTAGCTAAAATGTTTATGAATATGAAATACTGATCAGAAGTAAGACTTACAGAGAATTTGTCGACTTTGAATAAAAGGCGGAATCTACCTTGTACTTCAAATACCCGACGAAGGAAGGAATGAAAAGCAAGCCAATAAGTTCGAATACGGAACCACCACTGTGACCACTAACGAATTTGTGGTGCCTTTCGGCCTTGAGCGGATCCATACTACATTGACTGCATAAAAATATAGGCAATCGCAAACTTTATGATTTACCTTCTAGATCGCTGACAAAACAATACCTATACACAAACTAACGTTAACAGAACATCGACCAGTGTGCAAACGGGTCAACAAACGTAACACTCATCCGAGTTTCAAAAACTCTGTATGTAAAAAATTACAATGTGTTTACATATAGTTTATTTGCAAACGTTTATATAACTAAGGCTGGTTAAAATATTTATTAGTTTTACCGCGCTAAAGCATGGTTACACACTTGGTAACCTTTACTAGCGAACTTACAAAATTGGCGCTCTATTTCTGCCAGTGACTTGTTTGGAATTTTAGTTCCTCAGGACTCGTAGGCAGCGTATATCTTAGCAATATAATCCACTTTTTTAAATTTAGGCTTTTGGATTAAAATTTTGGCTCAGTTAATTTTTTTGGAATCTGTTGCTTTTGTGGCAAAATTTATGGTGCATTGCTAGCCTTACTAGTCTATGTAACGAAATGCAAAGTGTAGTAGACGCAACTAATGTTTTTAAACCAAAATAAGCTTGGTTATGCATTAAGCCTAGTATTTTATCCTTAGACGAATGACTGTTGACGTTTCTTACGATTTGAAATTAAAAAGCGGGTGGTAGTGGCGTCTTGTGGGTATATACCATCGTTTGCTAGAGATACTTTACTGTATTAATGTCATCCGCTCAGGCGACGGCAAGGCTGTTGCGTTCACACCCATATTTTACTGTATTTTGGATCAGTGTTAGGTTAACAAACAAGATAGGGCTCAGAGGGTAATCCTCTTAGAGGATCGGTAAGCTCTTTTCTTAGATTATAAAGTTTTTTTATTTTAATCCGTGAAATTTTTTACAAAACTCCAACCTCTCTGGTTTCCTAAATAGACATGTATTACGGTTAATACTCCAACAATGCTAGTTCAATATAATATTTGGATTTTTAGAGGATTTTAATTTATTGAGTGCACTTTATATGCATTGTTGTTTTTACTTTTTGAAATTACTTTCCCACACAATTTTTAGACGCTGTGTTTGTCGTTTTTATTTGACCTTGGTGAAGTCCCTGAGCCAGAACTCGCTACACCTTATGTCGAAGTTGTATAATAAAGACCATGTGGTCTATTGTGATGTCAAGTAATTTTCACTTTGTTCATTTTTCCCTTAGAAAAAAGATAACTATTACGGTTGAACAGAAGAACCCTTCCAATGAGCAAATTGAGAGGGTTTGTTCATTTTTTACGTTTGTATGTTTTAGTCCCTCGACATAAGCCTGACTGATGAAAATGATCTATATTTCCTCTTTACTGCAAAAATATTTGCCTCCGATTATCAACGGTATGCGCATTTTTTGTATTTACTATCTGTCAGATTAAAGGATCAACAAGGTTTACTAGTTGAATACAATGCATTCGGACAGATGCTAACAGATCTATTGGCGAAATGCTTGGCTGAGGAAAGCAGCAATTCTCCAAGGTTTGATCAGTATATTTTAATGGTCTTTAGATATTTGTTACAATTTTCAGAGTCCTCAGAACCCAATATTCTTCAAATTGTTGAAACAACCGATTTTCGTCGTTTAACTCACCTAGCAATTCAGTTTACAGCCGCCTCTGATGAAACCCTGAAAGCCTACCTCGTTTCCTACATTAAGCGGTTCAAGGTTTCTGTCAATCTTTTTTTTAATTGCTTACAGGACAAATATTTTGCTGAACAGGAAGTATGGCGAAGTACAGAGTCGAATCTCAGTCGTCAACTTGCTTCTTCGTCACAAGTAACACTTGTTTAAACTTACTTTTTGGATGTAGATATCGATTGAATTGAAAAACAACTTACAAGATCTGAAAGAAAACAAACAAAGCGAGATTTCCGAATTGAGACGTCGATTTGAAGCTCAAATAGAGGAAATGAAATCTTCTAATAAAAAAGTATTTCAAAAATGCGATCAAATTAGTTTCTAGACAATCGAAATGTTGAAATTAAAACATTCCTCCGAAGTTAAAACCCTTCAAGATGATCACGAGGCGGAAATCGCCGGTTTGCGGTTAAAAGTTGCGTCTCAGGCCTCTGTACTATCTGTAATACTTTTGTCGAATTAATGTATTTTTTCATAGAATCACAACTCGATTGAAGAGGATCTCCGAAATCAGATTGATTCCCTTTCAAAGGAACTCAAGGCTTCTGAAGCTGCCTTGAGCAACTCCCAAAAAGACAACGATGGTATATAGAATTTTCAAATAGTTTTTTGACTATTTTAGCCAAAAACTCGGAAATCCTGTCTCTGCGTGTGCAATGCGAGCAGTTGCAGTCGACCATCAGCCAGTTGACATCCAAACACGACAGCATTGAGTCCATGTTCGCCGTGGAACAGCGAAGAGCCAGCTCTCTTGAAGCCGACCTCACCGCTCAGAGGGAACAAATTGTATGTCGTGAATAACTGTTTGGTAATTTTTTCCTCGAAAATTTCCAGAGAGACCTGCAAGAGGAGGTGCAGAAAAAGACGAGGCAGGTGGAGAAACTGGAGAAACAGGTGCGACAGCAGACGGGAGAAGTCAACAAGGCTAACAGCATCATCAAACAGCTGCAGAAGGACCTCAAGAACTCCCAGAACAAGGTTCATCCTCATCATCTTCTTTTTTTTCTTTTTAATTCAGCTCACCAATTTCCATACATTCTGTGCGTCACCTTAGTTAGAGTCTAAATATTAACTAGGCAGGAACCAAGGGCTAGTGAGCTGTTTAAAAACATCAACATTGGGTGAGTGTTGAAGAGGTTCGTCTTCCTGGGAACGCCTTGCTAAGCAACTAAAGAACAAGAGAGGGCCAAGAGATAGCTCGTGTATGCTAGGCTCGGTCTTTGTGCTGCTGATGAGTCAAATGAGTAGTATGCTATCCGTGTAGGACCATCATGGGGACTCCTTACTGTACACCTAGTCTATAGGAGCGTGCGCGCTACTGATGTGTGTCATAAGTAGTATGTTGTGAGTTCCGGAGCATCCTTGGGCTGGTGGGCCAATTCGTTCACAGAGGGACAGGAGAATTAGGCAGTGATATTTCAGCTACACTAGACTCTCTGTGTGTGTGTGCTACTGAATAGGTGAATAAGTAGTGCTGTTCCACTTAGGCGCGACTGAGGGGTCAGGTGGCGGCGGAGCAGGAGCGGGTGCTGGGTGAGCGCGCCGCCGAGGCGGAGGAGGCGGCGGCGGCTCTGCGAGACGCGCGCGAGCAGCTCCGCTCCGCCTCCGAGCGCGCCTCCGCAGCCGAGGCGCAGGTGGCCTCTCTCAACGCCGCTCTGGCCGACGCCAGGGCCACCATCGACAACAACGAGAACAGTGAGTCCCCACCTCCTCCTCATCGTCCTCCTCCCATTTCCCCACTTGGCTCCGGGGGGCTCGGGCGAACGGGAAAAGAATGCGTATAAAGGTGTCTAGTAGGATATGGAAGTAACTAGAAGATTAATGCTTCTTGTGGTGGAAATTTCGATTTCCATTCAAATACACCCATTTTTCGCTCAAAAGTTCGTCTTCTCGAAGTTTCCTACGTACCATGTGGAACAGCATTCTCTCCTCCTTACTTAGTCTTTTGAGGTCAGTAAGTGGTAGGATTCTTGCGCTTTCCTTACTTCAGAATGGTTAAATTTGAAGCCTTCCTATTCTGGGTACTCTTCGCTTCACTTCTTGGGAAAAAGACACGAAAATGAAGGGAACAGTAGGGGGTGTATTTAGCATTTTTCCTCTCGAGTTGTTTGCCTGAGGCATCTTTTAGCGCTTGGCCAATATCGCGCCAGTGTACACGCTTGTCCCTTCGCTGAGCAATGACTCATGCGTCGTCAAGGTACACAAATGTCTACAGCGATGGCCAATGCGACTCCCCTCTCAATTGGGACAATTTAATCGCGTTGGTGGAATGGGAAGACTGGAATATCCTTTTAAATTGGGTAAATTTAGAAATATACCAGATTAAATGTAGGTTGAGCCATGGAAGCTCATAAAAGATGAGCTTGTAGCTGGTAGCCACGCTAGTTTATGAAAACAATCAATTCAAATCTCGAGTTGAAATTCCCTCGTCTTTCCATTCTCGGTAACTTCTTTCGACTACAGGAGGATCTTTTATCGAAATTGTAAGCGTTGTAGTCAGTGGCGCGTTCAGTGGCCACATACGGTCGTATTCTTCCCCTTTGTTCCGTTTAAATGTCTCTAAGCACGAAATAATATTCAACTCTAATGGATACTACAAATTACTCTTTAAATTTCGTTTATTTTTAAAAAAAGGTAAAGTTCGGACAGAACTTATGGAATGACCTGATAGAAGTTGATAATAAATAGGCTCACTTGTCGACGCTGAGCCGTTGATGAGAACTGGGACCTAGTCAGACCACCACCACCACCACCACCACCGCTTCATTCCTCGGGTCTTTCTATGTGCGTTTTCTTGCCTTGTTGTTGCAGTAATCTCGTGGCTGAACCGGCAGGTCTCGGAGTCGTACACTCAGTCGGTGCAGCAGCGCCTCCAGTCCAGCGGCATCCCCATCGTGCCCTCGTACATGGCCGAAAAGCAGCCCCCACCCCTCCTCCCCAAGGATCTCAACACCGCCTCCACCGCCGCCGCCGCCGTCTCCTCCACGTTTCGACCTGGTGGGCTTTGCCAAATTATCCCTACTTGAATCCATTCATTACTATTACGCATTGTCTACGATTACAAAATCATTACATTGAATGGAGATCGAGTTGTTATCTTTTGTGCAGTCCTTCCAACAAGGTGATGGTCGAAGCCAGTTTCCTCTCGTCAGTCTGCTAGGACTTGAATTGTCAGTTGGACCCGAATAATCACTGTAACAGAGTCGTGAATATGAGTTTCTTTGTCTTCTTGCAGAAGGACTATCGTCTAGCAGGACACCGACAACAATGGTGAAGCCATCCGTGTTATCGACAGTCGCGAAACCCCTTGGAAGCGGACTGGGCTCGAAGAAGACCTTCAAGACCACCGTGTTGGACGGAGTCGTCGGCGGGATGGCGGGCCTGTCTGTCCGTCCTCCGACGACCACGACGATGAAGACGACGACGACGACGGCGCTGGCACCTCTCTTCTCCCTGCCTCGGCAAATGCCCGAGTTGGCCGCTGGCAAAGGTACCTCCGAATTGCGCCGTATCTTCACCGGATTTCGTGGCGAAACAGCGTTATTTATTGTGGAAACTGGTGCTTTTAAGAGCCTCAGGAAATGAAGTTCTTGTGAGAAGGATTAAAAGCTTGTTAAGTCCATTTATAGCTCGTAAAACGAACCAGTTTTCCTTATGTAGACCTAGGCTAGAAGGCGCTGCAATTTCTGGTAATATTCTACCAGAAATGGTGTGTTTTCCCTTCTCTAATAGGTCTGACCAGTGGTGCGCCGGTTGGAGCCAGCGACTGTGAGAGCAGTTTGAGTCGCCCCACAACTGCCCAGGGCGGTATCGATGCGCACTCAAGGCCACAGCAGTCCTCTCTCGTGTCCGCCTACTTTCCACCACAGAAAGCAGGTGGACTGAATTGAAGCCACCCACCTCTCCCACCTCTTTGTCCCAAAGTTTTTATTATTGCATTTTGCCTCCTCACGAGAGGGAAGGAATTATCAAGCACTTTTAATAACCTGTTTCCTCTGTTTGTCCACAATGAGAGCACCATCCTACACGTTGGCGTCTTTTGCACTTGAAATACAGCTGTCTGAATTCGGTCTTATTTCGTGTTTGATGGAGATGACCTATAACTGATTTTAAATGAAGTAAAATTCGAGGAATTTTAGAGGAAGATAAATCGGTACACTAACTGAGATATTAAATTGTAGAAATAGATTCACTTTTGCAACATTAACGTCTTTATCTGACATTTCAAACATTATATCCATTGTTATAGGCTACGCAGCTTAAATGAGATCATTTCCGCTACCCATTTTTGGAATAAATCGATATTTAAATCAATTGCAGGGTGTGAATTTACGTGGTCTCTACCTCTGGATTCTTCCTGATCAAAATGCCATTTTCCCGTGTTTCTTTGAAGCTAATTTTGCCTTTATCGTGTCAATCAAAAGCGAATTATGGTGCTATTTGAAGAGTTTTAAGTTAATTTAATCCCCATCAGATCTATTTCCATCGGGAAATTATTTGTTTTATATTCGCAAGCTTAATTCCGAGTCTTTGCTCTATTTAATCATGTTAAACGATCGATAAATCAATACTTAAGTGCGAATTCATGCAGCCCAGTTGTAGAATACCTCTGATCGTGTCCATTTGTTTGACTGCTCTTCATCTAGATTTCTTTCTAATTAATGAGAGTAGTTTAAGATTACAACTCTTTCATCTTACGAGTTTATTTAAATTAGGTTTCTTCTGTTCCTCTCTTTTGCCTGAGACTATTTTGGTGAGAAAGTTATTATAAACAAGAAGTCGAAGTAGAAAGGTACACCAACTTTTTGGACTGAATTCCCACAAAATCCCTATGAGATACTTACTGGAGTAGAAAAAGTAGACCGTTAAATAACTGGCAAAACCTAGTTTTGCCTATTTATTTGACTGCTTTGTATTTCTAATTAGTCCTAGTCCATTATTTACGCAGCACCTCAAAAAAGTCAACTCGATCAGGAGTTCCTTGCCCTACTTATTTATTTGAAGTAGATTTTGCCTGTTCGCGAAGCTGCAGGACCAGCTTGGTTGCGTCTTTCAATGGCCGTTCTTATCCGAACGACCTCCTCAAAATTGCGCAGCAAATCCTCCATCTTGTATGTCACACGAGGAGCCAACACATCACTAGTCAGCGTCAAGTTCGACAGAAAGCCCTGAAACCCAAAGCATACATGTCACTTTCTCACATCCTGTCATTTCGCACAAATACTTTCCGTTAATTGGCCGATCACGTGATTGGCTATAGCTGGAGAATGCTAGTCATTCATTGGCCCTTGTAACACAAACACCACAGGTTTAACCAATCGTAGTGTGGGAAACTCACACGAGGATACGGTGGTGGAATAGTGTCGTTTTCGTGAATTCTCTGGCGCCACTTCTTCCTCTCCTCTCGTTTTTCGTCGTCTTTCCTGTAGTGGAGGTACACGATGATGACAGCAATGAGGTAGCTGCTCACAACGAGGATGAAAACTATCAAAATAACCAGGATTCTGGCTGTCCGAGTGCTCATAGCGGCTTTTGATGCACTCGACATGTGGATACTAAATCCAGCCGGATCTTCAAAGCTCTCCACTAAAATAGTCAAGGCAAAATAATTGGTTCACTTGCATAGGAATAGATTCTAAAGGAAAAAAGGGGGCTAATTCTCACAATGTTCTTCGATGTGAAGTGTGTACTTCCACTTGCAATCGTGTATGCTACACGAAAAGCGATGCACCTGTGGTTTGGCATCCCAGATATCCAGTGTTCCATTGGACATTAAGACCAATCCCTCTTTGACAAAGACGCAAGACATGTGGCCGATTTGATCCGCCAGCAAGTGCTTCATTTTCGGGGTCGGTAGATTTATTGTCTAATGGGGTAAGGAGAATTTAGCTGGGAAAACAACTTATGGGAATAGGCTCACTTTCTGTCCTACTGTTGCAAACAACTCAGGGGCAGCGCGCTCTGGATTCACTGGCCGATTCAGTTTAATTTCTCCAACAATCGTGTGGTTAATTTGATCGGCGGACTGGCACACAACACGGATGGTACTGAGGCAGTAGATGTGCCTCAGTTGAATCCTAACTGCTCCGTAGACGGAAGAGCGCTTGTAGACCGTGGATTGGGTGTGGGGGTCTTGAAAGAGGCAGTTTAGGCGTCGTTTCGAGCAGTACTGCTCCAAACAGGCTCTTATCACAACCTCGTCCCTCCACACATTGTAAGTGGCCTTGCGTGGGCTCACACTAAACTCCAGAGGTGCATACTCTACGATTGAGAAGATCAGCTATTCTGAGGGTTGATGGTTCATTCTTACCAAGTGGTGGAATATGGACCACATGCTGAAGGAAACACTCAGAGTTCTTGAGAAGCAGCACAATGCGTTTAAGACTGCGATCAAGGTTCTCGACGATGCCCTTAGCTGTGCTCAAGCAGGAGACAGCGAATTTGCCCTTGGCCACCTCTGTGCAGACAACGAAAGGTCGCTTGTGCACCGAGCACTCGAGCACGTCATTATCTAACGAGAGTAGTCTGAAATTGAAGTCTATGCTACTGAAAAAGTCACAGTAGTCACGAATGTTCGTGGTCCTCTTGATCACCATTGACCTCCTGAATGGACAGCCGCAGTCTAGCTCAAAAAAAGACACCGATGAAGCCATTCCCCAACCACGTTACCTGTGACATTGACTGAGAAGATCCTTGTGGCCGTACCGCCAGTGGCTTTTATCTCGTAATCACCGCAGTAGCCTTCTTTGAAAACAAAAGTGGCGAGCATTGTGGAGTAGATCTCTACGCCTGGTTCGCGGATCACTGTGGGTGAGCCTGAGTGCAGATAGGGCACCCATTTCACGACCTCGCTGTGGCCGTAGATGCTGCTCATGACGGGATAGAGTCGCTCGTTCCCAACGGGCTTGATATTGTCGTCACGGATCCACTTCTTCCAGAGGGCTTTGTGAAAATCCGAGCTGATATTGCCAACATGCACGGAGATATTGTAGACCTTTGAATGGCTTAGTTCACGCCTACCCAAAAAGAGATCGAATTCTGCATCTAGAGCTGAAATAAAAATCACTCTAATTAGCCTTCTATTTTGATTTTCTCTACAGTCATTTTTAGGCTGGAATATATTCTACTAATCGAGAAAATATATTGTAAAATATGGGCCTAAATTAGCAATCTTAATTAGTAGAGCGAAATTGTAAGTGGATGTCGAATCATATTGATTTTTCATCGATTTAATTAACTGCTCCATGCAAAGTGAGGTCGGCCTAACCAGCAAAGTGAAGCCATTCGAGCACAATTCCGCTACATTCTATAATTCACCTCGGATTTGAAGACATTGCATTTGGACGCCGTCTGCGCCAACTCCTGTGAGGTCATGGGAACAGGCACAACACCAGTCACAAAATCCCACTTACTCAGCAAACAAAAGCTGCTTCTCCTATCTTTGCACCAGTAATGCCCGTCTGGTAGTTGGGAGAGAGGAATCCGGCTACGCTTCTTGTCGTTTGGACAAGGATTGATTTTGGGCATAGCTCTTGCCTGCAACTGCCAAATGTAAACACGACAATTTGAGCGTGTGCAGTGCGAGCAGTCTCCGATTTCGCCATCAAGTGCACGCCCCCTTTGGGTGAGAAGAGGCAGGAAGAGTGCAACCAACAGAAAATTCATGTTATGAAGCAGCAATAATGGTGAGGAATCGATTAGTTTGAATCTTCAACTACTCGTGACGTGATTGGTCCGAATCGAACCAATAAGACTGCGAGAAACAGCATTGGTCTACTTTGCAAAGTGCATCAACATGGCAAAAAACCAAAAGATCCAATTTTTTGATTTTAGAAGAGAGAAATTTCTTAATACACGTACAGTTGGTTTCTAAAATCGCTTTCTTCTATCCATAGCATTTGTTCTGTTATTTATCACACAAGTTATCAGATTGAAATGATTGTTAGGGATGTGTGCCCCAAGGCAAAAGTCAATAATTTTGCAGACAAAGGCGCGTGAATCCGTATCCACACAGAAGTGTACATTAGGGTGCGAGTGCAAGTCGCTGATTTTATTCAAAATAACTATAGCTGAATCGATCTGCAACCTGTCGATATGCAACATCGCGCCTTTGACTTAAAACAATTATGTAGGCAACGAGCAAAAATAAGTAGTGGCCTTAAATTGCATTGACTCATTAGATTAAAGCCACTTCGAAGTCCATCATTTTTATGGAGGGTCAATTTTGCAAGAGTGATTTCAGAGTAGGTGAACTGATGGTGACCTTTACAACTCTCAAGCATTTTATCTGTTAAATACACACGATTTACTAACCGCGTTGGTGTAATTTAAAAACGCATAAACGTTTTTATTATAGCAGTCAAAAACGCGAAACCACAATGTCATAGAATAGAACCTTTTTCAACTTTTATTTGCGTAGGAGGTAGTTTATGGTGAGGACATTTATCTAAATTCTGAACAAATCTATCCAACTTACATTTCAATAAAGGCCTATCTTTACCCAAACAAAGCATATAACTCTAGGAAATAATCTGGCGTAAATGAAATTAAAATCCACCTTAAGTAATAGAAACCTAAACTACAAAGTAATACTGTTGTTTTTAGTAAAGATTTTCATTTCATCAGCATGTTACACAGGTACTTTCAAAATGGTTTATCAATTATGCTCTTTAGGTGTAGCTATTAGTAATAATTAATAATATTAATTACTGAATAGATTAAATAATAATTGACAACAATGTTATCATTATAAAAAATATTGCGATTTTTTATAATTGCTATATTCATTCAATGATAATCCTATAATTATATATATTAAAATTATTTCTAATATTATAATTATCATTATAATTATTAATAGTAATTATTATTACTATTAATAATTAATAGTATTATTAATTAATAAAGATTCTCACTTCATAAGCATATTAGGTAGGCTCCTTCAACACGGTTTATAAATTAACCTCTTTATTTAGGTGTAGTTATTATTACTAATTAATAATATTAATTGCTAAATATATTAAATAATAATTGACAACGATGTTAATTAATTAATAATATTATAATTTTTATAATTGCGATATATATTCTATGACGATTCTATAATTATATCACATATATATATTTATATATTAAAAATTATATTAATTAACTGCATTATAAATTATTATTAACGAATTTCGAGATAAGCAGGCATCTGATTACTGAATTAATCTACTGATGGATGAGGTAGTTGTCGGTACTTCCACTTTGCGAGCAGTAAGCCCAAAAGACTAATTGTAAGATGCTCCAGGGTTCTCATTTGTGATTCAAGAAATGAAAGAATAATTCCCTGCCCTTAACCCACGTGTTTGATTTCAATGAGATCTTCGGTTTGTGAACTTAAATATATTTATTGCGTATATGTGATCATCGACCCAGTTCACTTCGCCATGTTTTACGATTAGGAGAATGCAACATTTGGGATTAGATGCCTCTTTCGGCTCTCTCCAAACGCAGTACACTTGTCTGCCGGAGGTCCGAAATAACATTTTTCCACTGCTTGAGGAGCAAACCAATTCTGGAGGATTCTACTCCGTCACTCTAAACGCTTTGAAACGTGTCGTCTTCTAATTGCAGCTCTTCCTCTGTGGAATCCAGCTCCCTTGTGCAGCTCCAGACGAGGAACAGTTTTTATGGGGGAAAGTGGATTCTGTTCTGGGTGTTCATTGAGGAGCTCAGTATTGATTTTCGGAGCCGCAATTTAGAGTCCGACAGTCTCTCTCAGCCATCAGCTTCGGCTTCCGGCTGGACGCTTTTCCTCGTCTTTCAAAGGCGGCGCCTACCGCCAAGTCAATTTTAAATATCTGTATTAACGTATCTCAGGTTTTGATTGTTTAGGTGTTTCCGCTATTTTGTCCAACCCCTATTTATCGGAAATCGGAATGCAGCATTCGGTTGCAACCAAGTTGCGAAGGCCATGTTAAGTGTGATGCTAGGCTGCTTCCTAGTAGCCTGTTATTTAGGTTCTGTCCAGGATGGAATAACCACCTCGTATATTGCCGTTTCGCTCCTTATGAGCCGTGCACTCAAGCGGCTTATCGCGATATGGGAATAGGGGGACATGGCTCTCACAATTCGATTGGCTGGTTGGATTTTGGCGGGCTTTGTGTGAGCCTGAGAGCTGGATATTGATTAAGTTGTCCAGATGGCTTATCTGGCGTCAGGCCGTCACGGAATCATCGAGGGATTAAATTTAAATTGAGATTCTAAGGAACAGTACCTCTTTCCGGCTGCTAGACGTCTTCCTTCTTACCTTGAAGACCTACAAGGAGAAGGGGAGCAATTTTTGGGGTGCCATCAAAGCTACTGCCGGTCTTCTGTGCCCTTGTTGATATCTGGTCGTCAGGGTAATGAATATTGGTGACATGATGGCTTTGTGGCAAAGGTTGTTGGAGCGGACAAAGCCGCTCAAATGGGGACTACTATCCCACCTTCCATGTGAAGGCCAGGCTGTATGACCATCATGCAACCATTGAAGTATTTTAAGTATTTGTGTCAAATAAATGCATTTTTCGCTGTAAATTTTGACTTGTGAAAGCCGATTTCCACTTCATTCGGGGCTTCATTGAAATGCAAGCTTGATAAGAATTGTTCAAAATTCAAATTTATTTTCTGGCCATAAACGACTTCGGTTGCTTTGGTGATGATGAAGAAGATGTAGATGATATTTCCTCTTTAACTGCATGGAACTTGTCACTGAGTGCAATAAAGGTAAACTTCATTTCAACTACCCAAAGTTGTGAACTTAAATGGCCTTTGCATAAATTACCCACCATAAAAATATGAGCTTACGAAAGGATATAATCCAGTGAATCATCTCTAAATGACTGCCGTTTAAGGTCAATAGCATTTGTGAATTGAACAGGTACCCTTCCAAGAGGACACGGGTTCACACGTCTCAGTTTGCGAAATTATTGATTTTTGCCTTGGGGCACACATCCCCTAATAATCATTTCACTCTGATAACTGGTGTGATAAATAACAGTTAATGACCATACATGTGTCAGAACAAATGCTATGGATAGAAGAAAGCGATTTTAGAAACCAAGTATAGGTCATTAAGAAATTTCTCTCTTCTAAAAGCAAAAAATCGGATCTCTTGGTTTTTGCCATATTGATACACATTGCAAAATAGACCAATGTTGTTTCTCGCAGTCTTATTGGTCCGATTCGGACCAATCACGTCACGAGTAGTTGAAGATCCAAACTAATCGATTCCTCACCATTATTGCTGCTTCATAACATGAATTTTCTGCTGGTTGCACTCTTCCTGCCTCTTCTCACCCAAAGGGGGCGTGCACTTGATGGCGAAGTCGGAGACTGCTCGCACTGCACACGCTCAAATTGTCGTGTTTTCATTTGGCAGTTGCAGGCAAGAGCTATGCCCAAAATCAATCCTTGTCCAAACGACAAGAAGCGTAGCCGGATTCCTCTCTCCCAACTACCAGACGGGCATTACTGGTGCAAAGATAGGAGAAGCAGCTTTTGTTTGCTGAGTAAGTGGGATTTTGTGACTGGTGTTGTGCCTGTTCCCATGACCTCACAGGAGTTGGTGCAGACGGCGTCCAAATGCAATGTCTTCAAATCCGAGGTGAATTATAGAATGTAGCGGAATTGTGCTCGAATGGCTTCACTTTGCTGGTTAGGTCGACCTCACTTTGCGTGGAGCAGTTAATTAAATCGATGAAAAATCAATACGATTCGACATCCACTTACAATTTCGCTCTACTAATTAAGATTGCTAATTTAGGCTCATATTTTGCAATATATTCTCTCTATTAGTAGAATATATTCCAGCTTGAAAATGACTCTAGAGAAAATCAGTAGTAGTACATGCAGATATGCCGAAAATCCATGATTGGTGTGAAGATGATCATATTAGAAGATTTGTGACATACAACGCAACCCACCAGCATCAGGGTAGAAGGCTAATTAGAGTTGGTTTTATTTCATCTCTAGATGCAGTTTTCCATCTCTTTTTGGGTTCGCATGAACTAAGCTGTTCAAAGGTCTACAATATCTCCGTCCATGTCGGTGTTATCCGCTCCGAGTTGAACCAGGCCCTGAGGAGAGCTTTGAAGATCCAACTGGATTTAGTATCCACGTGTCGAGTGCATCAAAAGCCGCTATGAGCACTCGGACAGCCAGAATTCTGGTTATTTTGACAGTTTTCATCCTCGTTGTGAGCAGCTACCTCATTGCTGTCATCATTGTGTACCTCCACTACAGGAAAGACGACGAAAAACGAGAGGAGAGGAAGAAGTGGCGCCAGAGAATTCACGAAAACGACACGATTCCACCACCGTATCCTCGTGTGAGTTTCCCACACTACGATTGGTTAAAGCTGTGGTGTTTGTGTTACAAGGACCAATGAATGACTAGCATTCACCAGCTATAGCCAATCACGTGATCGGCCAATTAAAGAAAAGTATTTGTGCGAAATGACAGGATGTGAGAAAGTGACATGTATGCTTTGGGTTTCAGGGCTTTCTGTCGAACCTGACGCTAACTAGTGATGTGTTGGCTCCTCGTGTGACATACCAGATGGAGGATTTGCTGCGCAATTTTGAGGAGGTCGTTCGGATAAGAACGGACACTGAAAGACATTCAAATTTGGTAGGGCAAGGAACTCCTGATGGGGTTGACTTTTTAGAGGTGCTGGGTAAATAATGGACTAGGACTCATTCGAAATAAAAAGCAGTTAAAAGAAAAACTATCTCTGGAAATTCCACCGCTTGGTTATTGCATTAATCTAAAGATTAATTTATTTCTACACTAGATAGTTTAAGAAGACGATTCTCACGACATGAAATAACGGGTATTTTGAATTTTGATCTTGAGATACTGACTGTTCCTGGGAAGTGCTCTAAATGGACACGCTCATATCATACATTCTATAACTAACCTGCATGTAATCACAAGCGGTATTGATTTATCGATCGTTTAACATGATTACGTTGCGCAGATGTTTTGAATTAAGCTTGCGAATACAAAACAAAAACTATCTGTAGAAGACTGACCAGATGCCTGTTAGAGATTAAAATTACATGGGCCAACGTTGTTTCTCGAAGTCTTATTGGTTCGATTTGGACCAGTCACTTCGTGAGTATTTAAAACTGCTATATCATCATTACTTATTAGATATTGCTGTCTCATATGATGAATTTTGTGCTAATTGCGCTCTTCCTGCCTCTTTGATGGCCAAATCGAGACTGTTTTCACTGCAAACATCCAAATTGCCATGTGTATTTGGCAACCGACGTGGAATAAACAGCTTCTGTTTACTGAGTCGGTGACAGTTTATGACCCTTTTTATGCCTGTTCCGACGACCCCCCAGGAGTTGGCCTCGCCGAGTCCCAGTTTAATGACTGCAAATTCGCGGTTATACTTAACATTGACCGAATTTGTGCTCGAACTAACTTTGCATGCTGCAGTAAAGTTAATCGATCGGCTGTCTCCACAACATTGAACGCTTTGGAATATTTGTCATTAAGATAAGAAAAATGTTTAAATTTAAATTAATTTTTTTAAATTGCTTGTGCCTGCGGGTGTTCATTAATTTGGCCTATTTGAGAGTCCAAGGGGTTTTAATTGTCTGTGAATACCAGTTATTTTAAAGAAACAAATCAAATAAGAAATATGTCAAACTCTTGTATATTTCCGACGTGAAACTGTTGTCACAAAAGTACACACCAACATGCGTGTGCAAAAGTCACGTGTTATTTGCACACAAATTGAATTTAACATGGCCTCAGCTGAAACGGTGTTACGTCATCCCTAAATCGATTGCAATCAGTCGAAATGCAATTCAACAGCCTTACGACACTAAGCAATAAA
This sequence comes from Anomotaenia brevis, assembly GCA_030710315.1. Lineage (NCBI taxonomy): Eukaryota > Metazoa > Platyhelminthes > Cestoda > Cyclophyllidea > Dilepididae > Anomotaenia > Anomotaenia brevis. The sequence continues at coordinate 416,610 of JAUOZQ010000027.1, forward strand.
ACCCGATTTAGAGATAACCCACCAGATTCAAGCAATTTCTAATAATATGTTGGTGAAATTTTACCAATTCAAAAATAAATTTCTAAATAATACTGATGAATAATCGATGGATTTAGAATTGACAGAATGAAGTATAATTCGTCAATTACGTCTACGCACAAGCTCGTAACCCACTAACCAATAAATGAGATCTATATTTGCAGCGAAAATCGGATGAAAACTTTTTTAGTTTTGGTTTTTTTTACGCATCAGAAAGAGAGATGATACGCCCCTGGCTGAGAAGAGCCATTCAAATGACAGTGAGAGCTAATTTTCAAATCGAAGAAATTAAGTAATGAGGTTCCTTGTTTTAGTAAGTAAACGTAATTAAATAAGGTCTATAAAATTTGTGGAATTGAAAAGTACCTTTTGATTGATTGCAATGCGATGGGAATGGATTTTCTCTTATATACAATCACTGTTATTAAACCAAATACAAGGCCTATAAAGTCTTGAAAATCACTCAAGGTGGTAAATTTGCGAAACACCCATTTACTAACCAAATTGATTTTGTTATCATTACCGTAGACGATTTTGGGATTTTCCTTCCTTTAAATTATATTTAATAATTTTATTGAAAGTAGATCTTTAAGGATATAAGGTTAATAGTGCTGGGAAATTTATCGATTGCAGTGAAAACGGCGGTTGAATAAAAAGACTCATTTTATTGCTTAAAAACGAAATAAAATTCCAGAATTTTACGCATTGAAGTGCGTAATTAGCTTATAAAGGTGAGAATTTTAATAAAAGTTTAACCCCTGTGCCATTAAAATTGCGTTCTCACTTCGTAGTTGCCACAGAATAGTAGTCGTTTTAAACTAGCAGTTAGAATTGTTTTGTAGGAATGGCAGCATCAGGAAGAACATTCTAATGAAGTTGTCCATCTCATCTGGCCACCACCACCACCACCACCACAATCCCAGAACCCCCTCAACCTCATTATTGAGGGGCATTTATGGTAGTTGATTTCAGAGATTCAAGTTACGGTGTTCTAACTTAGGAAGAATGGACAAGAATTGCTTTGGAAACTTATCACAGTTTGTCAAAATCAATGCCTCGAATAGCTGAGGCTATTGTATGAATCAGTACCTTTGAGAATTAAGGATATAATTGCCACAAAAGGGGGACCCACATCAGATTAAAATATATTTCGTTAATTTTCAAAAATGTTTCCACTAAATATTTTGTCCAATCCCTGTAAATTAAACACCTCTTGAAGAATCATAAATTGGCAAAATAAAAACCCCAATTTTTCTAAGAATTTATATCTTTATATCTACTAATAGGTAACAAGGGTTTTTGATCTCTTAATACAATTACAGCTGAGGTGACGAGGAATCGCGATCGTTGTCTGCATTCTGATGTCGGTTTAATCTGAACCTCACCAAAATCCCACACCATCCTCCTGACTGCGTTCACTGTTCATTTCAATTTAGCAACTGAAAATAAAAGAAAATTTGCCGAATTTTGGAGATAAAATCCCTACTTATATTCATTTTTGTATAATTCTAATTTAAGCAGTCGATTCGTTGTACTATTATTAGTGCAGGCGGGGTTCGTTTCCAACATCACTATACCAATTTTTTTGCCAAATTTACTACAATGCACATGTGACCGCTATGCCAAAAGTTGGTTTACGTTCGAAGAGAAGTACTGAGCAAGCTTAACCACCTAACGACTACTTTCCAATAAGTAGACCAGAATTTTCATATTCACGAACACAACCGCCAACCCCGTTCCCCCGGGAACAAAAGACGACAACTAACTCGTGGCGTAAAAAGTGGTTTGGACTGTATAAAGCGCAGAGGACTAAACGCACAATCACGCTTCTTTTCGACGTGGAAACACGGGAGTCTGCTGCCTGGGTGTACAAGCACAAATAGAGGAGAAATTTCTTTACTTTTGCTGGTGGCAGCCAGGTAAAAAAGGAGGAGCAGGGTGGGGGGGAGGGGGCCAGACTGGCTTCCCAGGAACACATCTTTGGAGCCAGTGAGCAGTGTTTTCCGACTCACGGGGTTGGGGCATAGCACGCAGAAACGGGGATATGTACACACGCACACGAGCTCATGGGGAGAGTTGGGTTGGGGGGGGGGGGGGGTTGATGCACTAATACTGGGAGGACCTAGGCCGTCTCCTCGGCATGCGTGTTGGTGGAAACAGGGGGTTCTTCGTCGTCGTAGACAACAACGTTCCACTCCTCCGTGGGGACAGCAGCTGCCTCAGCCGCTTCCTCCTCCTCCTCCTCCTCCTCCTCCTCTTGCTGAACGGCTCCAGCAGCGGCGGATTGTCGCTGGGCCGTCAACTGGCCGATTGACGGAACGCGGGGCTTGTAGTTGGTCTCATTTAGATCGTCCTCGTCGCCACCGGCAAGGTAGTCCGTGTCGTAGTCCTTGTACCAGGCAGGCAGACGCCGAGCACGGGTCACGCGACGACTAGGAGTGACGAAGGACGACGCCGCCGAAGCCGCTGATCTCCTCGAGCTGGACGGTTTTAAAGCCGCCGGCCGAAGAGCCATGTCGTCGTCATCACGACTTGCCTCGGCTGCTTCTGCCGCCTGTTGTGCGGCCGTCTTTACGATAGTAATTGTCCGCCGGGTTACATCTACCACAAAGCAAAACAGTCAGTTAATTGGAGGTCAAAGAAAAAAGAGATTACAAGGTGTACATACTTCCATCCTCTACAGGAGCGAGATCGTCATTCGTCTCCTCTGCCATCTCGTACTCCTCCCCTCCGAATTCAGTGCTTCCCTCCTCGTCTTCACCAAAGAGGGCATCAAACTTGCTTCCACGCAGGCGCCGACGTTTAGCGCTGGAAGCGTATCTAGCTGGTGGCAGAGGAAGAGTATCGTCTCCGTCCTCCTCCTGACGTCTGTGCTGCTCGTGGTGACGATCCAGAAGCATAATCGAGTTGGTGGTGAACTCACAGTTGCTGTAGCGACACTTGAGACGGCCGACTGCACCTCTGGACTGGCGGGCATTGCGCTCTTCGGCATGCATACTCCGAATGTGGGCTTCGAGGTCCTTCTTCAGCTCAAAGGTGTTCTCACAGTAGCGACAGACATGACGACGATTGACTTTGAGAGCATGAGCACGAGTGATGTGATGGTTGAGCTGGTTGAAGCCAGGGAAACCGCGTTCACCACAGACGGGGCAAGAGATGATCTGGCTGCCTTCGTGTGCCTTGACATGAGCTTTCAAACTGGCCACGTCGCTCACATAGGCATTACATGGCAGGCAACGGAACTTAGTCTGTAGGGTCCTCACGATGCGACAGCTCCTGGTGTGCTTGTTCAGGTTGTAGATGCTGTCAAAGGTGAGGGAGCAGCCAAGACACTCGAGAGACAGCTGAGAAGAGGCCATCATGGCAAAGTGCTCGCGAAGTTCGTGTTCACGAGTTCTCAAATGGGCTAAGTAGATGTCGTAAGACGAGAAAGCCTTGTTGCAGACATCGCAGCGGAAGATCTTGTCGCGATAAATATGGCGATTGCGGTGTGTTTTCATGTTTGCCTTTTGAGCGAAACGTTTGTTGCAGACGTCGCAGACAAAGGGCTTTTCTCCGGTGTGGGCACGCTTGTGGTGTTCCATAGTGCCTCCGTTGTTTGTCATGTAGTTGCACTGATCGCAGTGGAACTTGTAGTTGTCTGGATTACGCTTGGGCTTCTTTGGGTCGACATGTGAACGACGTGCATGCAAAAAGAGTTGACTGAGAGTTTCGAAGAACTCTTCGCACTGACGGCACGTGTACACTTTGACGAAGTGTTTCTCACGCATATGCTTGGTGAAGGCATTAGCATTGGAATACATAGCGGGGCAAGAAGGGCATTTGTAAGTGATTCCGCCGGGGGCGGGTCCGCTAAGAGTCAGAATTCCATTGGGGCCAGCCATAACGCCGGAAGTGCCATAGTACGTTTTAGTGGTTGGATCATACAAGGACATCTGATCGTTGACCTCAATGAGCTGTGTTCCATCACCGAAGGCCTGATCAGTAAGCTGCACGTACTCTGTGCCTCCTTCGCCAGTGACGGTTGTAACGTTGCCACTTGCGATGAGACTTTCTAGAGCCGCCATGTCCATGTTTTCGTCAGTGGCGATAAGCATGACTTCTTCGTTCTCATTGCCGAGTCCAAGCTCATTGAAGTTGACATAAACTTGCCCGTTGTCTCCAGCCATACCGTAAGACACGGTGGAGTAAGTTCCATCAGGATTCATTACCACTTGCGCGGTTTCATCAGTCACTATTTGTTCCGACATCGTAAAGCTAAAAGATTACGTACACAGTGGTCTCTATAAATAAATGTGATCATCAGACACTACACCAACAAAGGCTAAGAACACGTAGAAAAAGTGTTTCGCGAATCGAACGCCTATATTAATGGTCAATACAAACAAAATTCGAAAGAGATTAAAACAACCGTACCCGAAGGAAGTCAAGGACAATATGGCAGCCTACCGACTGCTATTCAATTGCACAATTCAGATGGACTTAAACAAAATAAAAATTAAAACTAACTATTTTAAGGCAAAAAATTAAAAATTATGATAAATTTATTTAAAATACATTATTTTATCAATTTTAATACAATTTATTGGAATTTTAAGTTAAATAGTAATGTGTGGTGGTTATTGATGTTTAGCCATCGAAGATAAGCAAAATTAGAAAGAAACCTCTCAGAATTTTAAATTTTTAACCAACGTTTTAAAAATAAATAATGTTCTGATAAATTTACAAGGCTTGCGTAATAAATATTAGGCTCGTTCCACCATTGTTCAGAGTTGGCGTTGAACCTCGTCATTGCAATAAAAGCATAAATACTTTGTTTTAAATTCGGACATAATATGCATTCGGGTCTTCAGATACTTTGATTCCCTTTCGCTATCTCTTCGTCCATACCCAGTCTCTTGAGTATCTTTTTTCGACCGTCATTTTCTACTGATTTTTACTACTTAATTCGAGGGGTTTTTTGTCGATATGAATAAGTTAGAATAAATTGTGACACGTCAAGTGGATTTAATCAACATTTTCACGGTAAAGTAGTTATCGTTGTCAACTGAACATCAGTACTCTCGATTTATAAATTAAAATCATTCAGTTATTCAATTTTCCTTGTTTATACTCTTCACATTCATATTTCATAGGCTTCGTAAATTAAACGATTAACTTTATTAATAGAACGAAATTAAATATGAATTAAAAAGTAAATGAAATGCCATTTTCGCTAATATTTTGATATCTGTCTCCTTTTGAAATGATTTACCATCAAGCAAAATGAGCTTGTAGGAAGTTAATTTAATATTTTTATAGTCGTAAAGAAAATAATATTATAAATGTCTTTTATTAATAATTATTTCGGAGTTTACGAAATACTTGAATATTTCGAATCTAATATTCAATTAATAACTCATAAATTAGGGGCATTAACGAACCGGAAAATGCTAGATTTGGGTTTCCAATTATAAATGATACAGTCATGACACATGGATGAATAAAAATTGAAAAAAAATCTAGCCTTAACGCGATACCCTAGTAACAATGTAACTACCGCTAAGCAGTTAGACCATGTGTAGATGCGTTATTTTCTCATGCAAAGGGTCTAATGTAGATTGAGCTTAACCAGCTATTTTGGATTCGCTATTTCTTTATTTCAAACATTGAGGCACTAAACATTGACCACTATGAACCAACCTATTGATGGCCCCTTGCACCCTAGATATGTTAAATAGTACATTTTGCACATTCAGGAATAAATTTAAGCTTATTGTTGCAATTTAATCTTAGTTGTGAAAATCGAAATATTTTTGGTTGGTTATACTTAACTATGAAACTCGGACTAACCAAGTTTTATCAAACTCTTCTCTTCTTCTTTATACGAGAATAAGTCTTTATTAGTCTTAAGGAGTTTTTATGTTATGCTCTATGTTAAATTCACCCTCAATCCCAGGAATATTTAGTGAATGAAACATAATATGATGAAATCGGTGTTTCAAAACTCATATGGCAGTGATGATGATACTAGAGATTCTGTTATTAGAGGATTACTAACCTTCTCGAAATATGGCTATGCGATTTAATGCAACCTGAGCTGTGTCATTTAGATTTGTACCATTACGGTTGATAACACTTAATTGGTAGAGAAGTTGAGCATCTGCTGGTCCAGGAGTAGGATATTCTTGGAACGCCCAGCTGAATAAAGACACATTTGTTATAAATTTGAAAAACGCCATGGTCGACCCTTGGCTGAATGACTGATTAACGTGGTCTTATTTCAAAATACTAACAGTAGCTATCTAGCAACTTGAGTGTTGCCTTATGAAATCTTGCCCGATCTACTGTCATTATCCAGTTGTAAAAAATGTTCCATATTTGCGTATTCTGATTTGACAAGGAGGGGGATAAAATAGGCATTGTCAGGCCCAAGTATCGCATTGAAAAAGATCTTTGCCCATTATAGTTAACACGATTAGAAATACCTTCTGTATTCCCATTTTGTGGTTTTGGTTGATTGCGACAAATAAACCTGAAAATACTTTACCATGCTATAGTTAATAAAAAGCAAGCCTAGCTGCATTTAGTTTAAATGAAATCCCTTAATCTAAAAATGTAAATAATATGTAGAGTTTTAAATTAAAATGCTTCATAATATCAATCTAAAATTAAACTACAATACAAGTGAATGGAAATATATGAATTTTGCAATATTCATTAAAGAGTTGCATATATCCATCACTAAAGGATCCCTGCGTTTATAGGAGTCAGTTAAGCATCTGATGCTGTCGGAGCGCGAAACCGAATATGAAGTGGACCTTCAGAATCTGTTTTTACGCCCTAGTCGATTGTACGCAGGTTGTATGTAGAAATTCTGTAGATTATTTCAGGTCCATTTGTTTCTTCATGTCCCAAGGAATGGTTAGCTTTTTTCGACAACTTGGAATCGTCTTTAAGACGTGGGGAAAATCCGGAATGTGTTAAACACCTATTTTACATGTACCAGTATGCCCAAGTGGTAGGTCCTGTTTAACTAATTGTGGAAGCATTTAAAAGAAAGCTATGACGATGAAAGCTATTGCGTTATACTTGTGCGATTCGCAGTACTTTCAGGGTACTGATTGTTTTTGTTGATTACTTGTCCTTAGAGCAGAAGATATTGAGAGGCCAAAGTCGTATTTTGCTTTCCTCCGTCACAACGCCAGCTCAAACACACGCGTTATGGTTGCTCTTTCTTACTACTACAACCTAACTGGTGCGAATTTCGGACTTTCTTAACTGTGCATTAGGTCACGAAAACCTAGCCGTGGATACTTTGATCCGCGCTAAAACCTATGCCAAAAGTGAGTCAGACAATCGTCTAGCAGATACAGCAATTGAGTTTCGCCAAAAGGGCATGTCCCTAAGACCACTCCTGGGCATATACCTCTACATCCCCATAGATCGCGGTAGGTTTTCCATTTGCGAATGCCCTAACAAGCATCTAGGCAAGTGGGGTGATCGCCTAGATACCACAAATGTGTTTTATGACCCAGTTTGGAGGTAACTCATGCGCTTCAATTATGATTGGCATTTTTCCCAGCGCCAAATTGGAGACTGTTGCACCCATACGTCTTGGCCATCAGCATCAGCAACAGCAACCACAACCGGTCCCAACAGAAGAGCCTCAGTCACCGGTGCGTCAAAGACATCTCGTCAGGGTCCGCTCCACTCCTCAGCTCCATCGAATTTGTGAGGAGGAAGAGGGGGTGGAGACGACGTGGATGAAAGTCGCTAAGCCAAGCGGCTTTCAGAAGGCGTCCACACTCAGTCCCGAAGAATCCTCCTCCTGCGTTCACATGGCGTCGGCTTCTGGCGACGACGACCTGCTGGAAGCCACGAAATCTCGATCTCGACTCGGTTTTGCTCAGGGTACGTAATCAAGTTCCTCCTCCCCGTTCGCTTGATTTAAAATATCACTCGAAAACAACTTGTGTGCCTTTTTTTAGAAGCGGAATTCGCAAACACCGTGAACACTCCCCGGCGACTCCGGGCTATGTCCGCCCTCAGTCCAGCGCCATCTCGAGAAGGAGTCTCGTGGGCGAAAAATCGAAGGGTTGCAGGGGATTTCACGGCCTCAGAAGCGCCCCAGATGAAGCCTATCCCTCCCTGCATGAAGCCGCGACAGTCTTCTGCCGATTTGGGACGGGAAAAGCCGGCCTTCCCCAATACCCGAGGCAAAACCTTCTCTGAACTCCAGGTAGAGGGTGTTTTCGGTGGCAAATCGGGGGAAAAAGACACCCTGGTCGCCTCAAAAGCTCAATGGAGGCCTAAGCCGCCGCTATGGGATCGGGAAAGGCTGGCGAACCGAAAATCCGCTCAAGACGATGTTCCCCCCTATCTCGAGGAAAAGCCCGTCCTTTTTACAGAGCCAAAGAGCTCAGGAATTTCCTCTGGCGGTGGCTGGATGAAGAACCCTGAGCCCAAGTACCGATCCACAGAGGTCACAAAGGTGGAACGGAGAGCTCCGTTGGTCAAAAAGGACTCTGAAGCCCTGGCAAGCCGAAGTACCGCAGCCAAAACTAATCAGCAGGCAGCCACTGTCAGCAAATCGGAGGGGAAGAAGGACCCACCGAAACCGGTCCTTTCTGTGGCCAAGGAGATCACGGTTAATGGTGCGAATTACACCATTCTTCGGGAGCTGGGTCGTGGGGGATTTTCAACGGTGAGACTTGGAAAAAAAATTCCTGATTACAGTTACCAAATTTGAGCGCAAATCACCCGAAGTAGTGCTAGGTTTTGAAGCCCCAATGATGTCGAAAAGCCTCCTAAGCTCAGGCAAGACTTCTCAACGTTTTCTACATGTTTTTTCTTGTGTAGGTCTACTGCGCGATGGACGAGAGACTGCAGCTGAGGGCACTGAAGATTGTAGACTTGGCAAAGTGCCAGGAGGGCACGCTGGGTGTCTGCAAGAACGAGATTCGTCTCCTCCTGTCCCTCCGCGAAACCAATCGCGTTATTTTCCTCTACGACCAGTGAGTTGATTTGGAATTCAGATAGAATTTACAGGATGACTTGGTAAATCTTGAGATTGCACTCAAAGTAACCGTTTTTTTGCAGTGAACTCAGGTCGGACCAGTTGTCAATGGTAATGGAGGTGGCGGAGCAGGATCTCAGGACACACCTAGGCGAGCGTCGGCAGCGTGGACCCCTCTCTGAGAGTGTAGCCACCTTCTTTTGGACGGAAATGCTCGCCTGTGTTAAGGCTATCCACAGCCACCGTATTATTAAAATACACTCTACTTATATGTTATCAGTAGTTAGGATGTTAAACCCAATTTTTTCGATTCGCAGGCATCGTACACCTGGACATCAAGCCGGAGAACTTCGTGATTGTGAAGGGGATGCTGAAGCTGATCGATTTGGGGATCAGTCAGCGGATCCCTATGGACAGCACGCACGCGAAGTTGGACATGCCGATGGGGTCGATCAAGTACATGAGTCCGGAACAGCTCAACTGCATCTTCCAGGCTCATCTAGATGAGCACAATGTGCGTCTGAAGACGGATGTGTGGGCGTTGGGCGTGATTCTCTACGACATGATCTACAACCACCCGCCCTTCAGGTCTTCCACGGCTCCCCACGTTTTGGCCGCGGCGATTCTCAACGAAAAGATGGTTATTCCGTTTCCAGATTCAGCCGGTCTGCCCAAACTTATCCAGGTTAGATAGAAGAGCGTTTGACGCAAGTTTTTTGGTGCTGTTCGTTAAGCTGAGGAGAGCTTGGACAGAATAATGGAAACACCTGACATCTTAGCATCGTGTTTTAAACAACCGAGACGTTTTGAAGAACATAACTACACATATTTTACAGTCAGTAGCACATGTAAGATAAATTATAATCTGAACTTCTCAGGAGTTACAACACTCCTCCCCTGTTGGGATTTTGTGTACGTCTTTTCCTTTGGATCGACATGAAGTCGTTCCCGATCTTCTGAGGGTTGGTGTCTGTTCTGATTGGGTGTGACACGGGACCGGGTTGGGTAAATTGAAAGTATCCATCAACAGCAACAGGGCTGGAATGGAGATGGAGTCCCTGGGAATCTGGTGGCGTGGTCGTAGATGATTCTTGTGTCTTGTCCAGGTTTCACCACCAGCATCCGCCTCGTAAATTGCCTTTCATTTCCGATCTTTGATTACAGCCGGTGTCCAGCTATGGCCGTTCCGGAAATCTCGTGCATACACACGATCTCCAATGTTAAATACATTCCTTAAAGCTCTTTTTGTTCGGGGAGCGCTTGTTCCAGGTAACAAAGCCGAATGAGTAGTTCGAAGGCTTCGGCCCATGAGCACTTCTACCGGTGATTTTCCCCCAAGTATTGGAAGCGGGGTTGTTCGGTAAGCCAACAAGAAACGTTGTAGAATCTCGTCAGTCGTCCCTTCCCCCTTTGCTTTGAAAGGAGCTCGTTTTAGGGTGTCGACGACGCGTTCTGCTTGTCCATTTGATTGAGGGTGGTAAGGTGGTGTACGTAAGTGTTCAATACATCTATCTTTACAAAATTGTTCGGATTGAGCTGACGTGAATTGTGTGCCGTTGTCAAACACTATTATTTCTGGAAATCCATCTAGCGAAGTCACGGTAGCGCTAGTAGTTGACTGTTTTAATGGAACGATCTCTGGCCATTTGAGTGAGCATCAACAGCGGCTAAATACCAGATTCCATTTACCGGTCCTGTGTCAATGGTGATTTGATTGAAGGCCACGGCTCCGGGATTTCACGTTTTCTCCACATCTTTATCTAGACCTGGCCAATAAACGTATCCAGGCGAAAGTGATTTCATCCGCGATATACCAGGGTGTCCAGAGTGCAGTGAACTGTCGAAGCACTGCTTGACGCAGTCCTGATGGAATGACGACTCTGTCTTCAGACATTAAGCAAGCGTCTACGAATGATAAGAGATTGAGTCGATGATACAGCTCTGATAATTCTCCTTGGTGTGGGATCTTTGGCCATCTAGAGCGGGTAAACTGTATTGCTTTTGCAAGAACCCTGTCTTCTGATGTGGTCTTTTTGTTTCGGCTAACACTTGAAGCGTACCAATTTCGGCAGTCGTATTGGCGACGACCACTTCTTCATCTGGAGGGCTTTTTCTATCAATTAGTCTCGATAATCCATCCGCGTGATCGAAGTCTGTAGTTCTGCAGAATTTTACCTCGAAGTCGTAACCTAGTAGAATGGTTGCCCATCTTTGTAGACGGTTTGCCGAATGATTGAGAAACTTATGGAACTTCTTTACACCAAATATTATAGCTACAGCCTCTTTTCGATCTGACTGTATTTTTTCTCCGCCGGCAAAAGTGTTCTAGAAGCGTGTGTTATTGCCTTTTCTGATCCGTCAGGAAACTTGTGCAAAATTACCGCTCCTATGTCGTAGTTAGAAGCATCGGTGGCGAGGATTATCGGTAACGTTGGATCATAGTGAGTTGACAGTAACTCTGAGGTAAGTTTTTCAAAGGCCTTCTCGCACGCTGCCGACCAATTCCAGGTGGAGTTCCTTCCGAGAAGCTTGTTTAATGCAGCCCTTACGTCGAAAAGCGCTTATAATAACTTATCAGACCCAAGAATGGTCTTAGGTTAGTGTAGGCATTTCTCGTATTGCCTTGATATTATCTGGGTCTGGGCGGCGACCACTTGCCTCAAAAATAAAACCCAAGTACTTTCTAGATTCTAAGAAAGAGGCGCATTTCTCCGGTCTGAGGTTAAACCCGTATCTTGATGTTTCTGTTCCGTCTGACCCATGACGATAATATCGTCCAAGTATGCTGCGTTGCCACGAAGTCCATCATGTTCTGGAAAGTGGCTGGAGCGCTTTTGACGCCGAAAGGAAGTCTCGAGAATCGAAATAGTCCCTTGTGGGTATTAATAGCGACTCTTCTTCCACTTCGACTTGTAAGTATGCTTCGGAGAGGTCCAAGTTTGCGAAATAACGGCCGACATTGAGAGTGGTAAATATGTCCTCAGCTAATGCGTCGTTTAATCCAATCGAGAAGTCTGCACATAGGCGTGCCGTACCATTTGGCTTCAGAACTGCTACGATAGGCGCTGCCCAGGCCGAGTGGGATACCGGATGAAGTACTCCCAATTGTTGCAGGCGTTCTAATTCCGTCTCCACTGCTTTGAACGATGACTGAGCATCCGGTTTTATTTCAAAACTTGCTTTCGCCATAGTGCACTTTCCCAGTTCGAAGGTTGGTATTAGTCCTGGAGACGTAGCAGACCGTTGAGTATGACTTTTTATTGTAACTAACAGTACAATTTAGTGCACCTATGATGGGCACTATGTTACCCGACGCGCTTGAAACTGTGAAATTGGTGGGGGTCTAATTCTGGGCTTCCGAGGTTATTTCAAACATTAACTGACATGATACTTATGTCGGAGCCCGTATCCAGTTGTAAACGTGCCTCTCTATCGTTTATCTCAACGGCAACATGCCTGCGTCTGTTGGTTTTTACTTGGAACGACGCGTTTAAACCGTTTGACTGTACGTTGGAATGGACCACAAAACTGACACCACGGTAACTTCTTGGATTGATGACTGCTGTTGTTGAAATTGGCTGAATGATTTGTATTTCCTGTAGGACAATGCTTGGCTCTTGCGCAAAAAGAGTTATCTTATGTATTCAGTGAGAGTTCAGTGTCTGCTACTAAACTCTGACAGTTGTATTGAGATCTTTGTCCAGAATAGCCGTTTGCTGTGCTCTGGTCAAAGATAAATCGGGGCTTCATAAACCTAACAGAAAACAAGTGACCGAAAGTTCTGATAATTTAACGAGTAGAAGTGGAATTCCGAACAGAGTTTATTGGCTCTGCTGGTACAGTCTCTGACACTTTCACTGGTTTCTTGGAGTGAATGTAGTTTATAAATGCCTCAGACATTGTTGTTCAATCGTCATAATGCACCACCACAACGACTTCAAGTCGATTCAAAGAAGGAAAGAGAAGGAAAACGTCTTCCTCGAGCAGTATAAAAAGCGATTTAGGACTTTATAGGCTTCTGTTGTTAAAGCTGTTTGGACAAAAATATTAAAAGTGCCTTTTTCGCGAAATTTAGGCCTGCAAACGGTGCCTCGTTCGTGACTACGTGAAACGGGCTTCGTTGGACGAGCTTTTAGAAATGTAGGTGTAAAATGCGCGCCAAGAAAACATCTTACTAACGACTTTTTTCCCAAATTCACAGGTTTCCGGACCGTTCGAGGGTTTAATGACTTGGCTTTCTTTGCATCTTGTATACTTTCTTCGCTCTTCGTTTTGTAGAAAACTCATCTTTTGCTATAAATGACGTGTTTGGCGTTTGCTTTCTGTCATCCACAGTAGAAAAAAAGAGCTTTTAGACCGTTAGACATTTGTTTTGTTTTCACAAATTGGGTTTTCTTGTCTAAATAGAAAATGGCTGAAGTAAACGGGAAAGGAGGGGTGGTGTGCACAGGTTTCATTAGAGGCGATGAAGGGATGTTCTTTCTACAGCCGTAGTCTGGCTGGGGTAGGTAGGTTGAACACTTTCTCTGAGTAAAGGGTTTATACGCATTCGTCTCAGGCGACCTAATACCCTGGTGAGTTCAAGTAATATTAGTATTCATACTAATTTGGATACTATATATGTATATTCTTCGAACTTTATATCAGGTTTGTTTTGTTCAGAGGGAGATTGAGCAGCGAAAATAATCTCCTCTATATTGTGGATTTCCAGTTCGGCGAAATGTTATGGTTAAAAAATAAATAATAAATAAAAACGACTATATGATACTCCAAACAACTACAAATAAGAGTTTATTTGTCCAGCCTTGCTATAGAAGAAAATGCAATGAAATTTGGCTAGGAAATGTAGGGAATTAACCTAAAAAAGGGGTATTGCGTTCCTGTACGAAGGATATTATTTAAATAACATATTGAATTTAAGGTAGTACCACATGCAATTAATTTGTCTAATCTTAGATGAATTAAAGGTTTCATATACGAAAATTAGTTTTACTAAACCATACAATGCCGCAAAGATGATTTTGCATCGCGATAACTTATAACTAAGCCTGTAGAAATTTGATGAATATGTAGCTCTTATGCGCTGTGCTGATGTGGACACTTGTTCAAGGACAGGACGCCAACGGCACGAACGAATCAAAAATCGCTTAGCGGCAATTTGTGTCCTGTAACGTGCCGTCAACTCTTCATCCGCCCTGTGCTAGTCCGTTTCTCCTAATACAAGTTTATACTTCCATCCTGGGTCTTCTCTTACCTAGAACGTATTTGGAAGTCCTTTAAAGTGGTAACCACTTTAAATACTAAAAACGAGATGTCTACTCATTTAATAAAACTCAAATCTTCAGATTCATCTGATTGTCATTTAGGATTTTAAAAATATTTGGTATTCCAAATTAAAAAGCAATAATTTCACAAAATAATTGCAGATATAAACAGTGATGAAGCTGCTTGTATCTGGGTGTCATTCATTGCAAAATCAGGCCGATTGCACCAGGTGGAAAGTTGGCGTTTCAGTCATAAACTCTGACAGAATGTCACGATGCACAAACTGAATCATCTTCCTGCAATATTGACACTCATTATGCCTCATTTGAACATCTATCAAGCATTTTGGTGTCCTATTTGAGCTGAAGGATGCGTGGAAGGATCCGTTGCGTTGAAGAAAACCACGGAAGAGGGGTCGAGCGTTCCCTTCCGATCACGTCAGGCGGTGTCTTTTCCGTTTTGGAAAAATGTCACGTCAGTCTGTTCCAACCTCATTCCTGTTTGCGTCATTCGGTGGCTGTACAAGAAACCATTGCATCTAGTAATGGAGTAAATTTCTAAAACAGCTGACCTAGAACGATCACGCTAGAAGAGTAGAATGTCCACTTCAAGTTAACGAATGAAATTTAATTAAAAATATATCAGAAGCTGGTACTTTGAAAACGAAATTTTTCCTGGCTTCAGGAATTTTCTGATGTATTCAATCCGTCAGAAAAAAATTAAAATGGGATTAAAATTCAAAGTCAGGTAGTTTGACAGAAAGTTAAAAGACTAATCGGAAAATTGGCATGGAAAAAAGATCTTCGATTTAAAAGAACTCAATATATAAAAAGGTGCTTTTCATTCCTACTATATCGTCAGAAAATTATGTGAATATTTTCCTGATAATCACGTACTATAATTTATTTACCCTCCGTTATAATCTGTGCAAGATGTGCAGTTGTTTAAGTCATTACTATGACGCCTGGCGTTTCGGCAAATAAACTTTGGAGTTACCACGCGTCCGTTATCTAACCCAACTTTAACTAATCATTCTACTTAGGTATCACAGCACCTAGTAAACTTAATTATGAAGCCGTCGTAGGAGTAAATGATTCTTCGTAAATTCCGGCATGTCCTAAAACTTTAAGTCTATAGCATCTGAGAACCGCTATATCCATATCTGGAAATTGTCTAAGGATGGACAGAAGATCGAGATCTAGTCAATGACACCTTCTGGAGTGTTCGTTTGACTATTTAATGCGTTAGTTAGGGTTTTGAGAAGTCCTTAAATTTGATGCATCGCTATTTTTGTAAAGTACGAAGTGCTATGCTACCTAAATATGTTAAATAGTAAACGTTTCGTTAGATAACGGCCACAAGAGACGAGGCGCGTGGTAACTCCAAAGTCTATTCAACGAAATGTCAGCGTCATTGCAAAGACAAACAACTGCACATATTTTACAGATAATAACGAAAGGTAACTAAATTATAGTTCGAGAATATTATAAAATCATTATTATAATTTTATTTATGCATAACACGTTCAAAATAACCACCTGGAGAAATCAAGCTGATAACATGACTTGTCTTATTTAGTTTTAATGATAATTTTAAATTTATACTAATTAAAAAATCCATTGGAATTATGTCATAGCAAAATCCACGTTATATCAACCGATTTTTATATGATATACGTTTCGACGGCTATCCGAAACAAACTCTTGCCCTCTCAAATGTATTATGAAATCCATGCTCATTCTTACTTCATTTTTTAATTACTTTTTTGGATGAAAAACGACCATTAGAGCCAATGTCGTAGAAAAAATCCATATTATGTTAATTTGTATTAATGTTTATAGAAATTCGTCTATTAGGTACTTACCTATCCACTCTCCCATGAAATCCTTGTTGGTTATTGCTCTATATTGTCAAAAATTACGGTTAGAAACTTTATTTGAATGAGAAAAATCATTTGAATCACGTCGTTGTAAAAATTCACATTATATAATTCCTATAAAATCACAATGCCACCATTACTGTCAAATTCTTTTGGTTTGATAATTCGAGGAACTCACATTGTCCCGTTGAAACATCACTAGAACAGGTCTTTTTTCCACTCATAGATTGGCTTAAACTGTTCAAATATTAGGTGGTAACAGTTCGTTTCGAAAAAAAGATGCATTTTTCATCACCCACATGCTAACCTAATCTTAGCCAATGTTGTTCTGTCTAGACAATAAACCATTGTGACCTTGTGACAAACGATCCATATGTTGGATCACAGACAGACAGATCACATTACCACTGACCTCAAAAGGTGATTGGTCCACCACCAGAATAAAAAGTTAGCTCCACACTGTTACAATCCACTTTAAGAATGCGCTCACTGCTAAAACTCTGTGTTATCACGTTACTCCTGGCAACAGCCTCTTCCAAGCCGCATAAAGTCAGCATTTCCTACAAGGACCTTCTTTTGAAGTGCATTCAAGACGCCACCACCAAGGCTCTTGTTGGCCATTACTTCGGCTATGTGCAAGTCCTGAAATTCGAGAAGTTCAGACATCTGAATCCTCTGCAAATAACCAGGATGGGTGACGGGTGGTTGCTCATTAAGACCAATTTCGTCATCCACAATGTCGGCGTTTACTACTGGAAAAGCAGGGTAGGAGAGAATTCGTTTAACCTACTTCGTGTTTTGTGCTAAAAGTCGAACTTTACGACAAAGGCCAGAACCCATATGACATTGAACGTTGGACAGGGCAGACAAAGGGACTCTAGTGTCAAAGTGACCTTCAAGACAGGGGCCTGGAATCGAGATATCGCCGTGGAGACCACAACTGAGGCTCTGAGGCCGATGGCTGAAAGAATTACGCGCGAACTGGCATACGTTCAGGATAAATTATTTCGCTTTGCCTCATTGTATATGAAAGTGTAGAGAAATTAACGCTCTAATGATGATTTGCCATTTTGACTTCTTTTGAGGGGTTAAATTTCTAATTAAACGTTTGACCTTGTGCATTGACGTGTCGTCTTCTATGCCAACAAACGCAAATGGAATGCACTAGTCATTGCTTTAAACAATTCATTCATTCCACCGTTTAAGTATAACTCCCTTACAATCGCCTACAATTTCTAATCTAATATTTATATATACTTTCAAGTTTTATCTAGCTCTAAAGCAGAAGGAAATTAGCCAATTTAATTGTAATTAAATTCACCAAATTCACGAAGCATCACTTGCTAATACAAGTCAAAGAGAAGTCAAAATTTATTGTACTTTGAAGGAAACAGAATGTGTGAGTTTTTCATTGTTTGCGCTGTTTATCACTCTTAAAGGCTTTCTAAAATACAAAACAGTCATTATATTACAGAAAACCCAAAAAATGTTTTTTAAAAAGAGGTTTGGTGTAGTCACCTTTGCCATTTTGAAAGGATTCTTCAACTTCATATAATCTTTCAATTTTCCGTCCTAATTATAAAATAGAAAACTTTAAAAAATAAAAACAACGACCAAAGTATTTTTAATACAGCTGCATATTTAAGATAGCTTAAAATCCAAATTAAATAAACCCAATTTTGGGGAAGAAATGTTAGTTAAGGAACTTGCATTTTCTTCCGTAGATACAGGATCTTCTTCGATTGCACGGATTTCAGAATTCTATTCGAAGTTTAAATAACTTGTTATAATTAATCGAATTTAATTATCAACTAAAATAAGAAGTATTAAAAATATATTTCTAGGTTTCATTCAGAGCTGTCTTAATAATTCGACATTTTAAAACGAAATTTCTGAAAGGAAGAGCCGAAAATGATAAAATGCTTATATTTTTTACAATTTTAAGTCCAATTATTTTTCAAGCATGTGAAAAATTCTGAAAAGAATTTGAAAAGTCGCGAAAAATACCGAAAGTGAAATTTGAATTTAAATTTACGTTATTCGGCAAACTGTCACAGATCCTTTGAATATCGGCGAAAAGCCCCAAAAATGCCCTCGGAGATGGCTCCACTTTCGACCATTTTTCGTGTAATTTCTACAAAATATTTAAAAATATTTCATGAAAAAATTAACAGCTTTGATAGCTTTTTTAGCTGTCGCTTTCACGTTAACTCTTCCCCGATTGTTCTCGGTCAGTGAATTTGAAACGGCAGGTCTTTATGGGCCTAATTTAAACAAAGATCCATACCTTTATTTGGTCGATATGATTCGACGCCTCCTTGGCCTTCAAAACTCGTCGGAGGGATCTCCGAAACTGTCCATCTATCGATTCGATGATGGCGATGGAACCCCGTCTAATCGGCGGAGCGGTTTCTTCTATTTCTGACGCGCCGAGCTAAAAATTCGACCAAAATAGAGCTCAATTAGATTTCCACGCAAATTTTAATCGACTAATTAAGCTTTTATTGAGGTTCTGAAACAGACAAAGCGATCGATAAATGACCAGTTGATTATGCAAGGTTGTCATCATGATCTCTGACATATTATCCGGTTTTGTACATTCTTTTTGTTTCAATGCGTTTATTTAAGGTGACCGCTTTTATAGTTATTAAAACAAACTGGTTATAGCCTCATGAATTGCCAAACCTCTCGGACTCGTGTGACAGACGTTAGTGTAACAAACTGCCTCCAAAATGCTTGGCGGTGCTTCAAATGGTATTGTCTCAAAATTAATAACTGCCGTCAAGATATTATAGCCTGTATTGGTCTTCTCATCACGGGACTTACCCAATACACAATTTCATAAAGCACTTTGTCAAAAACAATAGGTAATCGGTATCTATATAATCCATTACGTTTCTGCACTAATTTTGCTCTGAATAAAGCCCAAGACTGGTCGAATAACCTATCTGCTTAAATTTGATATTTATATACAACGTTAAAGATGGTTAGTTTGCCATGTCTTGATCCATTTTCAGTCTTCCTTTTAATCCTATCCACCACCACCACCACCACCACCACCACCACCACCACCACCACCACCACCACCACCACCACCACCACCACCACCACCACCACCACCACCACCACCACCACCACCACCACCACCACCACCACCACCACCACCACCACCACCACCACCACCACCACCACCACCACCACCACCACCACCACCACCACCACCACCACCACCACCACCACCACCACCACCACCACCACCACCATCTTTTCCACCTACCTGTGCTCATACATGTGTTGGGATCGATCTACTACTCCCAACAGGCAATCGGACTTTCTACCTGTTTATCGACCGCGACAGATTCCCCTTGATCCACGAAAACCAGAAACGCGATGCAGTCCTTCTCGAGGTAGGCCAGCAGCTCAGTAGTGACCTTCTTAAAGGTAATCTGTCGCGAATGGGCCACACTCAACTCCCCATCTTTCATCTTCGCTGGATCCGCCTTCAAACGAACTTTCGTCGGCTTGTGGTCCGTGTAGACACTGTATCTAATCGACGATTTCCCACTCTCCAACAATTTCGGCAGACTTATCTTCTCCACGGAAATCTGTAGGAAAAAAAAACAAACTTTAAATATTGGTAGTAAGGCTGTGGTTGTTTTTATTCTCACAGAAAATCGATGTTGAGTAACTTTTATTGATCTACTGATTTTGAAAAGTTCCCAAGCTGGCAACATTACCCTAATATGAATTAAAAAATATATACCAAAACAAACAAGCAAACCTTGAAGTAAAACGGTTTCCCCAGTAACGTTTTCGGATTCTCGACAAACAGACTCGCAGAACTTTCGGGTCCAGGCACCTCTCCAGAAGATAGACAGGGTTGAAGACTCACGCTGACCTTTCCGATTGGTTTACCATCGAGATCGCTGATCTGTAATTGATCCGTGTAATCAAGGCCGTAGGCCAGTGATTGGAGGAACACAGGCGCGAATCCCACCAAGAGGGGTTCAAGTGGCTCCCAGAAAGGATCGTCTTCCGGTTTTATTGGACTCATAGACCCAGCTCCGCTCTCGTCGTATTCCTGATACATTTCCTGAATGAAATAGGCCCAGAAAGAGTCTTTTAGTCCGCAAGGCACGGCTTCACTTGTTTTTAATTAATCTAAATTTTGAGATGAATCTTATATAAGCTATAGAGGAGAGCGGTGCCAAATACATGATTTCATAACCTTAGAACATTGAGAATACCAGACTATGTGGGCCTCTGAGTTTACCGACCTTTTATTTTTTCCAAGGACGTTTTATGGAAAACTCCATTAACATTTCATGAATTCTTTCTGTCAGCCAAATAGTTTACATTGTAGGTTTTTCAATTACAAAAATGGAAGATGACGTTTTCCTTTAATTTCCAAAACTGGGATCAACCTAAATCTTCGTTTATTAATACCTCTCGAGTGAATAAAAGTAACTTTTTAAAAAAGTTTAACCTATTTTGAAAGTTACAGTGGTTACTTAACCAGCTTTTTGTTAACTGCAACCAGGGTAATACAAGCCGCTGAATTGTTTCAAAGAAAAGGTACCTGTTTGACTGCCATCGGAAATAAATATTTCGGAAGAAGTTTGAAAATAAATTTGTGGCAGAACTCAAATATAAAGAAACACTGATCAAAGGTTAATGGGACTCGTGCTTAAATTGATTTTCTTAAACAGTTCTTATCCGTGTTTAAAAACAGTTAAGTGATTCACCTAAAGCTGCTTCTTTTAAATTCATGTAATTTTTCAAAAATCCCCTATTTAACTGTGTGGATTATTTAGTAAACTTTATTTGCTTTCATTTATTGATCTTATGAGTTTATGAAGACATTTCTCGCTTTGTTTTACCTGATAAATGATGTATTGAATCAAGGATCGAGGCGATTCAAAATCGAATTGGGTTAATACTTGATTAAAAAAATATTCTCTGACTTCTGTGAATGTTTTCGGATGGAAGGAATATTAAAATTATTTCACTAACCTGGATGAGGAATCTTCGATTCAAAAATTTGCCTCTTTGCCACATCCATATGTGCCCCGTCTCAGTGCACTTCATGCGGATCACAATTCTACGAAAAATAGAATAATTTTGTAATAGAAAAACAAATTAAAACTTCGAAAATCAACAAATTTGAAATGACTCATTACCATAGCCATGTTGATTTTATCACAAGAAAAGCTTTTAGCACTAGCAGAGGTTAAAGACCCAAAGACACAGCCTTTTAGTTCATAAATCTCCTCACGTTCTTTGTCAAGATATTGGAGAAAAATTGTTTGGTTTGGTAGAAACTTACTTTGTCGCCTTGTGTTGGGGTCCCGAGGTCTGTTGAAGCAGACCCGGGAGAAGAACGATGTCGAAGACGCGATTCTTGTGCATCTCCTTCGCGATGGAATTGACTTCTTGCAGCATCGGCAGAAGCTCTATTAGCTGCTGCTGCATCACAAAGCGGTCTATGAGACAAGTTTAGAAAAAGTGGACAGTGGTAATTTTCATCCTGCCTTTTTTATTTTATCTATCATTTGAAAAAAATAAGACATCATAGATTAACACTACATTTTTTCGTACGAAAATCGTAGTCATAGAGGAAAAAAATGTTATATCTTTTAATTAATAAATTATTTGGATGGAAATCTAGCGCATTTTTATTTAATTACTTTCAATAATACTCATTTTAATGACAGATGTGTAGCCTATATGTAAGCGTAGAATGAAAGATAAGAATTGTTCTAATTTAGATGCTGATTGAAATTTTTGAATCAATAATGGTCAGCATCAAAAACATTTAAAAATGTCAAATTAAAAGTAATAGACTAAATATTGCATATATTTAGGAGATATGTAGATTCCATTTCGAAATAGGTGCTTCGTAAGGTCATAAATAAAATATATTTACATCGGATGTTTAAACGTTATAGAACCAAAACAAAACATGATATAATAAACTATCAGAAAGTTAACTTTATTTACACAATCAGTTGTTAAATTCATTAAGAAGCAAGTATTAATGCAGTAAGTACACAGAAATGTTCCCGAACTCAACTTGACGATTAACAACTAGCAATGGCTATAACTCATATCGAGAAAAGTGATCACCGTTAACGAAATCGAATCCAACCAACCATTATCGTCCATTGCCTTATCAAACTGATCGATGCCTTCGCTTTTCGCCAGCTCCTGTTGAGCGAAATCCCAGTCTACGTCCTTCGGAGCATCCTTATTCTTCTCCGCGTTGTTCCGGTACACGTAGAGGTGGTAAGAACCTCAATTTGATAAAAAAAATGACCATAAATAATTCATTTAATGGATGATCGATTGCTACACCTCTGCTCCACCTCGATTCGCTTTGAGTGATCAACGGTTAATCTTAATCGGAGCATACCACCAATTTTTAAACTAATAAACCCACCAAAAAGAATCCGGTCCATCGGTCTGAGAATAACTGAGGTGGTGAGGATGGTTCCATTGACCTTGGTGTTGCGCATCGAGGTCGAACCGACAGAGAGTTCCATCCTTCCATCGGAAAGTTTCCTGAGTGTCGCGTGCCTGTCCTGAATGTTAAGACCCTTCAAGAGAATGTATGACGTCGTTTCGCGGGTTTCGGGGTCAACCTCGACTCGATTCAGGCCCAAATTGCCCGGAGCACCCTCTCGTCCGACAATGACCTATAGAAGAATATCGAAAATCGATAACTGTTGTTTATCTTCTAATAGGCTTCATCCTTTGCTTGAATATTGGAGCTTTGTTCCCTTAAATAATAATAACTATTAACTTCACGAATAATAAATAAATTGATGAGAATCAAAATTTTTTTCTAACATTAAATAGTGCAATCATTAAATTAGTTTCTAATCTCCAAGGCATTAATTAATATTAACATAAATGATTATTTATTTTTAAAATGGCAACTTCAAATTGTGGCTTCAGTAACGCTCTTCATCGTAATTTTAAATTTTAAATTAATTAAACACAATCATTTAATTAATATTAATAAACATTCACATTATAATTATTGTTTGATATTCAACCCAGAATCCTAGCGTGTGTTGAAGACATGTTTATTGACACAAATTAATTAAATAGGCAAAATGAAACTTTTTAATCAAGCTTTATTAACTACCTCAAGTCTCAGTAGTATTTCGGATTCCACGTCATAGGTGCCTGAGACAGAAAATCTTTAAAATTTCTAGCAACTAAATTCTTAATTTTAGTAACGCCACTCATCACATTTTTGACATTATTTGAGGGAAAAAATAGTTCCATTTGAAGCAGCAGATTCAAATTTGGACAGTTTTTTAACTTTTGGCAAATCGAAATACTTCAAAGATGTCTTATTTGTTGTTATTATTATTAGTGGCTATTAAAACGTGATTTCGCGATTTCTAGCACTTCACACTGTGCCTTAAATAACGCATCTAATGTCATATTTCGTTAACCTTAAATTCAATAACTTTCATTGGAATAATATTAAACATTACAATAGAAATATTGGTCGATATGGTGGTGGGAAGTTTTTGAAACCAATCCGAGTCGAGGATTATGCTGACAACATATCTTTTAACACTAAAATACAAAAATTTAAGTAAAATGCTCACACCATTTCAAATTTGTATTACAGTTACTTGAAACATAAAATCCCAATAATCATAGAGCATTTCAAATATTTCCTGAAGTGCGCTACTCATTTCAAATTCATTTAATATCACTTAAATAATTAACTAAAAATTATTTTTTATAATTCCTTACATGGTGCTCTTTTTGCAGGCCAAAATTAAATGAAAGTCTTGGTTTTTACTGGCTATGGACTTACAAATACTCCTTACAACATTATTTAGTGAATCAGAGCAATTTCTCCTGAAAAGCGTATTGAAATACTTCAAGGCCTCGGAGCATAATTAATAAATAATTAATGATTAACTCAAATTAATTTTAATAATTAATAAAAATAATTAATACTAATTATTAATTGTTAATTAATTAATTAATGATTAACTAAAAATTGTTTTTAATAATTCCTTACATGGTGCTCTTTTTGTAGGCCATAATTTAATGAAATTATTGGTTTTTACTGACTATGGACTTATAAAAATTCCTTACAACATTATTTAGTGAATCAGAGCAATTTCTCCTGAAAAGCGTATTGAAATACTTCAAGGCCTCGGACCATAATCCGGAGTTAGCCCCATTTATGAAGATAAGTATGTGTTTAGATAAAAACGAACCCTGTCGGTGTTCAAGTAGTGAACAATGACACCGGAAAGCTGAGGGTCCTCGTTGAGATTGGTGAGGTAGGGACACTGCGGTCGGACTTTTGCACTAGGACGAGCGGCCACGGGCATTGAAATATTCGTAACCTCTTTTTGGGCCTCTTCGAGCTAGAAATAATTTAAAAAACGTTTTTAATGTAAAATTCAATTTAAAATTAGTGGTTCGAGCCCTAGGCCTAAGCATCCAACGAATTACACATTGTTATTCATAATCTCCAAGTCGAAAAAATGAAATGAGTCTCTATAAGAGCTTAAATATTAAATAAATAAAATTTTTTATTTTTTTTACAGTTATAAATCATAATCATAATATTTAGAGCAATATAAATATGAATGATAATGTAGGTTTCAATTAACAAAACTAAATCGAATAGAATGAATGAATAATTATTAATTTTAATAAATTGCGATTTTTTAAAATAATTTTTGTAATTCCAATTTAATTTTCGAACCTTTTTCTTGAAGACGCTTTGGTCTTGGTTCTCGAGCCGCTCTCGATTATTTTCCAATTGAGCCATGATTTCTCTTCGAACATCTTCTTGTATTCTTGCTCTTTCTGATTAAAAAATAAATGAATGTTATAATAACAGACTTCAAAGTATTTATTACCTTCAGAACTGACACCAGGTGCAGCTAAGACCGAAGAACTCATCAATTCCTGAAGTTGGGTTTTCAGACGTTCATTCTCGGCCTTACCAGAAATCAAAAGCATTAATTATTAAAATATAACCAATTTTCACTACCTGATATGATAGCAATAAATCATAAACGATATTAGCAGCCTAATTAGTCGCTAAAAGCCATGAGGAAGCTGTATTTCACTCTTTGTGGTGTGCGCAATATTGCCACCTTGCCGACCACAATCTGAATTGTTGTCACTGTTTGATCATTGATGTAACTGATAAAATATGTGGTTTAACAACAAACCTTGGATCTCAATATACAGTTCCACCTCTCTCTCCATTGCCGAAACTTAAAAAAAGATTCATCCAAATCGTCTCAAATCAGCCAGTAAATTCGATCGATTTCTATGCTCCCAAAAAGAATTGAACGTACATCTTCTTCTTCTTATCCCTTTCTACATTTATGGTTAATTAGATTCACTAGAATAAGGTGTAGAATTTCGTCGAAGTCACTCACCAAAAGTTCTTTGATGACATTGTCCTGCAGTTTGTTGTTGACTACGGCATTTGTTTTAATTTGCTTCGCTCTTTCTGCATAGCGGAGTGTGGAGAGGGTCTCTGAGTAATTTAAATCAGCCGGTGAAAGAGCCGCTATCATCACGGTTTTGCTAGACGATTTCAAAAGAATTCGAGGACTGTTTTATTTATGTTTTTTAATGCATACATCAGTCAACATCAAAAAATCACACTGTACATTCATCATCTCCTACATTCATTTTTCTAGCTGCTTGATAATTATCAATAAATAGATTTAGATTATTTTAAATGAAAAAATTAAAAAATAACCCCTTTTCAATATATACTTTGAAAAAACTTAATATTCTTTGGTTCTTAATTTTAATTATTATCTACAGTGAATGATGGCAACTTTTTAGTGGTGAATTAATCACTTTCTTTGCTCCCATGAACCGCTATAATAATTTTTTTCATTTTTTGAGACACGAAATTAAATATTGTGGCTTTTCAAAGAGATTTGTGAACGCACATTTCTACCTATTGTGTACATGGTTTTAAAATCTAAATGGCTGAATGATTGCTCACATGAAACCTTTTAATTGTGAATTTTACAGACTTCCTTAATCGGTCGCCATGGAAGTATTGTTTAAATGTATCGAAACGAGGTTTCTAGTGCAATTTACAAAATGCGATTCAACTGAATGCGCACCATGAATTTTCACAAAAAGATATTTAAATTTACAAAGTATTGCAATATACTTCATATTAAAAATTTAGTCAATTTTGTAAAATCTTAACATTTTTTTCAAATTTAATTTATTGAGATCCGGGAAATTTTAACTGTTTTGATTATTTTTTCTCGTTATATTAAATTCTTGCTGAAAAACATCGCATTTGTTCAAAGAGAGGCTTGAGATTGGCTTTCCAAATACCGGACAACATCGATTGTAACCTGTTTCCACCGAGAGCATTTTGTAGGAGCTTTGTTAGAACCGAGTCCCTGTAGGGCACAACCTTCTTCCTTTCCGCCAGTGCCTTATTTATTAAAACAATGGAAGAATAATTGACAATCCATTTAAACAAAAATGAGCAGTCACTACAATTCATGTAAAGAAGTTGAGAAAGTGTTTTTCATGACAGACATCAGATTCCAGCGCCTGAAAAGGTGGCTGACGACTAAGGCATATAATTTTGTCGTAAATTTTGTTAAATAAAATTTACAAGCTCTAAGAAATGCGCCAGAGCTCACAATCAGCGACGGCAGAGTTATTTGTATTTACGCTCATGGATTCCACAATAACCCATCATTATTAAAAAGCAAGCGTGAAGTAAATTCTTCGATAAACTTTAAGTATTTTTAATGCAAAAACACTAAAACAAAACGCAAGATATTCAAAACAATTAGTCCAGAACTGTCAAATCGTAAAATCGATAAACATAATGTCCACTTACCGAGATGACGTTGGCTAGGACGGAGAGCGATCGATTAATATTTGCACCCTCTTTCAGTCGATCACCGGTTGCTCCAGTGCTATCGGCTCTTTCAGAGCCTAATATAAATTTTAAAAAAATTGCCAGAAGAAGATTTAAATATCCGCAATTTATAACTTTAAGTTATTAAAGCCAAATAAGCAGCATCTATGTAAGTTTAGATTCGAAGTTAATGTTATCATAGCCTATGCATTGGTTATATTAATTATTATATAATATAAATATATTATATATAATTTTATTATACATTATATTTTTGACATATATTGTATATAAATTATATATTATATTATTATCAAAGTCTTGTGATAAAACATTTTTAAATTAATTTTCAATGTGAAGAGTTGTTAATTGTGAAGATACAATGGGACAATGAATAATATATTAAAAATTAAAGGTTGTTACTTTTTAAAGAATAACGTAATTCATCGACCCTTGTAGTTATTTTAAAATTTTCAGTGTAAAATTGTAATGCAAAAAGATTTTCCTATATTTTGAAGAATAGTACTTGAATTTCAGGTTAAGAAGACAGTTTTTCCTTAAATTTACCTGCCAAATCTACGAAATTTATCACCGAACTCAGTCGCCCTGTAGAGCCGCCTTCAGATGTGATTTGCTCAAAAGAAAGGCACACCAGAGTATGAGCTCTCGAGCTGGTCGCATTCATATTCGTCGCCGCGATCGTTCTATTTGCAGTTCCTTGATTTAAAATCTTATAAATTTTTAAGGTTTGCCATTACCTTGCTCCATCCTCTTCTCGATATCTTTGTAAGACCCAACGGGGATATTTTTGAGACCCTGAACGAAAAATCCTTCACCGGCTGCCTGTCGAACTGGAAGGCCTGCGGCACTTTTCGATTCCGTATTGAGAAGATCTCGAACTTTTTCATTATAAATTTCCATCATCGATATCGTCACTTGAAACTCCTGAAAATTTCAAGATTATTTTAACAGTATAATTGCCTTATTTGGGTTCTTATTTGAATTGATGGTTTCAAATAAGTGCTCACAAGCGATGGGAACTATTCCTCTATAAACAACAAAATTTCACATTTAAGATTTTTGAAAATAGTAAAGGTCATGTAGTTTCAAAGTGGTATTTACTTATTTTTCCCATATCCAACAACCGAGTACGATTTTCCCGAGCCAGTTTGTCCATAAGCGAATAAGGAACAGTTGTATCCTTCAAAGGCGTTCTTGAGTATGCCTGATCCGAGGTCGTTGTACACCTTTTCTTGACTAGCGTAGTTAGAATCAGCGCCATTAGCTACGAAGACACCATTTTTGTCCTCGATAAATCCATCATGAGACCAGTAGGAGTGATCGAATGCAAACAACTTCCTGTCATTTGGATCTAGAGACAATATGTTAAGTTGATACATCAAATTTCAAGAGGGGTTCTACAAGGCTTTACTAAATTTGAGTGTTCAATTTCAAGGAAATGTTCTACAAACAACTAGGCTCACTTTCGGGATTTTCTATTTCCGTAATGTTACCATTCATGTGAAGGACAAGCTTAGCATTTCGACTCTTCTCACGATCGTTGAAGGGTCTAACTCGGACGGCGACTTTTATTCTAAGTCACTTTTATACTAATAAATCAAACTTACGATTCCTCTTTCATGGCTACAATTTATGAATTAGATGATGTTGAATAAACGCCGTTCTAAAAGACCTTGAAAGCGTAATGCAATATTTGAGATTAATGCCGGGGTTTATGCACGGTGATTTCCTTGTTAAATCTTTAAAATAAACATTTAATAAAGTGCTAAATGGGTTAATAAAAATAGCTTAAATTCATTTTTTATTAATTAGTGGAGATTTTTGATAGCTGACCTCAAAGTGTCTGCGAAATTAATACAAACGTGGCAAATGGAAGATCTAAAGAGGCGTATTCAAATTTTTATTTAAAACCTTATCTGCCAGTTAATAAATAATGCGTTAATCAATTCATTGCAACTAAACAGGTTTTATCAGGTATGAATTGTGAGAAAAATGGCAGACATGTATGCGACTGCCTCCGTCCTAATCAGTTGGTCTTTTTGTTTCTCGAGTCATATACTACGTTGGAAATCACTCAATCTAGTGAAGACCATCATTGAGCGACGACTAACTACCGTAGTCGCAATTACCACATTACCCCGACCCAAACCTAACCAACAACCAGGTTACCCTCATTCAACCACCACATACCCAAATCAATCAAAAACAGGAGTCCACAATTTAATAGGCCCATACATTTTTCAACCACAAATCAACTACATTTTTTACATTTTCACAGAAATTTTGACTTCAGGCGTTACTGCTTCCCTTCCTCCGTTCCTCTATTCCTGATGATCACCGTCGCAGCATCCAGAGCCGGATTGAGGAGCCTCAACTCGTTCAGCCACTGCTGGATCAACGCCGGGGGCGCCGGTATCGGCAACTGGAAGGAGGGATCGGGCATCTCTGCACTCGTCTCACCACCATAGGCTCTCAACTGGTTCTCCAGGGCGGTTGCTATTGGTGCCACCACACCTACGGCCAACACAACACCCTCTGGCTGCTCGTGACGAGAGAGGTTCTCTGGCAGGTGAGTTAGTTGACGGTACTCGGGTCTGGATCAACGAAACATACGAAATATGAGTCAGAGAGAGGTCCGCTGCTGTAGCGTTGAGTGCGCCTCTATCAAAGCTACAAATTAGTGACTCTATGCTGGATCCCTCTGCAAATTCCTCGGATCAAATGGGATTCACGGAACAGCCTTACAGCCCTCTGTCAAATTGCAGGAACAGGAGTTCACAGCCAATTGAAGCCGTACCAGCGACTACCTCAAACTTATGAGATTGGTATGAGCACTAACCGGAGGTTCTTCTTGGAATTCACGGCGTGTTAAAAGAAGACTTATCACTATTGTTCCTTGACTCAACCGTCTCGATGGAAACAGCATAGCTTCTCCACCGGCTCAAGGCTAAGACACGGACACAACCCAGGTAGACTGTCTTCCAACCACACAAATCCTAACATCTCAACCGACGGCCACCATTTTAGAGTGCCTTTTAGCCGATCCCTGAGTCCTGTGGCTCTCCAGCTCTTTTCTCAAGTAATCGAATCACCAAAAGACTCAACTCACCCGAAACCCGCGGCCCACAGAGCTCTACGTCTTTCCGCCGTTGCCACTGCACCCGTTCTCATCAGCGACTTCCGATTCGGTCTTAGAGATAGTAGACTACTTTCCCCTTCCTCCTCTTCATCCCTCTTCACTGGAAGCAGGTTCTCCATTCTAGGAGGAGAAGTTGACGCCTCACCTGAAACAACCGGTTGTAGGGGCACGAATCCCTCTCTCTCCAGACCAGGAAGTGGGAAATCCCATGAAGCGGTGTCGGAGACAGCTCCCAATCGATTCGCGATGGTCTGGCGCTGTTTGATCTGGTTCTCGAGACGCTGTTTGGGCAAATGACCCCACAGGACGTAGTAGCCGAGTTGGAGGTTGCGGTACCAGACGAATTGCGGGCCGTCGAGGTAGAGAACGAGGGAAGAGTCGGTGGTCTTGAGAGAGGTGGCGTAGGAGGAGAGCAGGGCCTGCTGGGTAGGACTTTGGGCGCTTACGAGGCAGTTAGGGGTGTTTGAAGAGACTCCTTGGTCGTTTTCATCCTTTGATGCCAGCTGAAACATAGTGAGTTGAGAAAGATAAGTAGGAAATTGACATCCTGGTGGACTGGTGAAGAAACGCCGGTTAAGGGTCTTCAAAAGAAGCACTCAACGACGCAGCACCGGAAAAACTGTTATCTCAGAACTTATAGGATGACCGGATACTGGGTTATTGAGAGACGTGAATCACCACCGTGCTCAAAGTACTACAAAAGCCTCTCCTCACTTAATCGACGACGGAATTAAACCACCACATTCTGGGTAGAGGAGGGTCTAACTGACCAGAACGGGCGTAAAAAGGGTGCTGGGGTCGGGGCAGATGCGCGCGGCGACCAGTTCGGCCAATCGCAGTGCGTCCTCGCCGTCAAGGTCGTCGGGAAGACGCTCGACCACCGGCCAGGGGTTGGCGTGGCGCATCTTCGGCACCCAGTACATCATCCGCCGGTAGTGGGACATCGCGAAGCTCCGGAAACCAAACACCTCCACCAGGGTGTTGCCCATGTCATCGTCTGGCATCACCTCTGTGAAGAGACGCAAAAAAGAAACGATTTAAAGCCGCTCACGACTAAAACCACCAACATACCCTAGGACTCCTTTAACAGATGGATCAATAATTCATTTGAGGACAAGTTCACTGGCAGAGAAGTTATAAAAACTCAGTTTGGTCGACATCCTTCCTAATAAGTGAATTCTGGAAACCTGTTCGATTCGATTCTGGGTTCTGTTGCTTCATGACTCCTTTTTCCTTTAAAACAGTTTAAATTCCAAGGAAAGTGTGCTAAGTGTGGCTTTATCAACCACAAAATAGCGCGAAATTGCCAACAAAATCGTGGAAAAAACATATTAAGCTGATTTAAAACCTCCGCCTTAGGCTCTTTAGTTTAAACGTGCTTGTTCATTGTAGGTAGTCTTACATTTTACCAAAGGGAAATATTTACTTTTCGAAATAAGAATCGCCTTTCGAAAACACTATTGTCAGCTATGCTACGGTGTTAAGTGCGGCTTCAGGAAACACTAAATGGCGTGAATTTGTGTAATACAGAAGAAGATCGCACTCAAGGATTTAAGTGGAAGAACTCTGCAGCTAGTAGAAATACCTCAGAGTGGAAGAATAAGTCTATTCTAGGGATGATAAAATGACTTACTGACCTGACTACGGCCCAAAGTGCATTCCACCAGTTTGGTTAGGAAAACCCTTTCTCCCATGAAATTAACCCTCATGTCGGCCTTCTAATACAACAAACTCACTACAACTCACCCGATCTGTCTACAGAAATTACAATAACTTCAACACTTAACGCCTTCCAAAATAGACGAGGCTTCAACTCACGGTTGGCATTGAGCTGGATCAGCAGCATAACGACCGTATCCTGCTGCTGTTTGTACGCGCCCATGTCGGCGTGGAGGAAGGACTTGGCCTTGAGCCGCCCGCCACGCGGAAGCACCGTCAGGAGAGCCTTGTAGGCCTCCAAGTCGTCTGCGACTTCGTAGTTCTTCATCTCCTTCAGCGCCGCCAAGATGAACTCGTTGAAGCCGCGGCGAGCGTTGCCCGAGCGGGACTTGAAGAGCTCCACGGTGTCCAGGAAGGCCGCCTTCTTGAGACGCTTCAGCTGGGACCGACGCAGACCCATGGCGGTCTTGGGCAGTTCGGCTATCTGGTTGTTCAAGAGGGTCTTAGTCGCCTCCGACCAACTGAAAGTGAAGGTGAAATAGACGTTCGATTAATTCAAATGCATCTAGTTATAAAAAGTAATGTTCAACTCTTTAAATTTCGTTCTGATTAAAACATGTTAATATGTGGACAGAACTTATGGAATGACCTAATATACTTTCTCAGAACATATAACTACGTGGACAAACGAGGTATTACTTCATTAGTTCTTTAGCCCATCATAAATTGTTGATTATTCGAAACAAAGACCGCTCAGAGTAATGATTTTTGAATGTAACTAACAATTGTAAAGGAAATACGTTACACAACATGCCTAGAGGATAAATAATCTTAAATATATAACAGTAAAAAATAGTTGTTTTAGCAGACACGTTATGGGTTGTCCTGCGAACTAGGCTTCCTCCTTTCAAAGCTCAAACACGAGAATGGATTATGGTGACTGTGACTGTTATGACCACTTTAATAATGTCTGTAAAAACGGTTATTTTAAATATACATATCAAACAACCAGAATAAGAAACAAAAAACACAAACTATGTGAAATTTTGGTGTTTATAACATGTGCAAAAATTACGAGGCCAAAATATTAGCTGTTTCCATTATTTTGTCAAGCCCTTGTATGCTTAGGCACTGAATAAAATGTTCTTAAGCAGCCAAAAGTGGCTTACATGAGCTCAGCATGGGTTCCTTTGGTTCCTTCCGATTGTTCTGCGTCTGATTTCGTTTCACCTCGCCATTTCTTAAAAAAGGAAAAGATTGACCGGTTTCCGGCCACATTCCACGGGCAGAGACCCTCGGACAGAAGCCGTTGGCCGACCAGAGAGCGCAACTTGTAAAAAATAAGGAACTCTTGATC
Source organism: Anomotaenia brevis (assembly GCA_030710315.1). Taxonomy (NCBI): domain Eukaryota; kingdom Metazoa; phylum Platyhelminthes; class Cestoda; order Cyclophyllidea; family Dilepididae; genus Anomotaenia; species Anomotaenia brevis. The sequence continues at coordinate 449,876 of JAUOZQ010000027.1, forward strand.
ACAACACCCGAAAAAACAACAGGCAAACGGGTACAGAAGAAGGCGGTTTTATAGGAGTATAGTTTACTGGAAACCAATATAGATACACAGATGATGCTTCAGTCTAGTACCTGATGGCACTCTGTACATGCTCGCAGTTGTGACTTCCGTCACAAAAGGGAGCAGAACCAGTTTGTTTGCAGGTGCAGAACCAGGCTTCAGTTTTTCTAGAAAATAGAAATAACAACATCAAACGCAAACTCACTTTTTAAAGACTACTTTCACAGGCTTGAACATGGGCTTCTGGGAACGTGAAGGCCACTTCTGAACATAACGTAAGTGGTGGCCATCGCAGAAGGGCTGTTCCTTGCTTAAACCACATGAACACCACCAGTAAATCTTGTTGGGCTGGCAAACAAAGCGAAACGGCCGCTTGTCGGCTATTTTGGGTCCTGTGGCTGGAGGTAGTTCATCTAAAGCCACAAAGGATACAAGTGGGATAAAGCGGATGATTGAAAAGGCCGGGAGTTTGTGAATATTTACCACGGAATTTGGGTGTTTCGGGATGGGGAGGCGGACGACGATTGCCCTCCTCATCGAACCGTTCTGTGAATGGGACGTAGAATTTTCCTGGAGCCATAAATCGCCCAGTGCAACAAGGAGAAACAAGCACATTAACTTGACGCAACAAAATAACCCCAGCTTTCAGCATATCTAAAAATGTTCAGAATTTAATATCTAATTTACACTGACATCAAAACAGCGTGAAAGTAGGAAAAACATGATGTTAGAAAACGTAAGCGAAGTCCCATACTTGCAAAATAACTTCTACTAAATGCACACTCCTATAATAATAATAATACCTCACTAACTCAATGCCGGTGAAGACACCACAAACGACCTTGGGAATCCCGAACCAAATAGCACATGAGTGCATATTTAAGTGCAAATAGAAACTAGAACTCTACAAATCATACGTTTTCAGTTGAATTTTTAAATGGCTCTATTTTATAGCATATTTTCCATTAAAATATCTGTTACTTTTGGACATCTGACTATACCAGAATAAATAATATAAAATGCTATAAAATTAGGCTATATGTGTCATGTCGACTGAATTAAGTTTCCCATTTTAAATTTATTGTGTGTTTAATTTTGTGAACATTGTTTGTTATTTGTCTGTATTTATTTCCTTCGTTAGTTGTGGGGAATGAAAACCATTAAGCCTTTTATTTGATTTTTTTCTAAAATCTTTGAGGATCCTGTCGTGCTCATTTTTGAATGTTGATTTTTGAATGTTAAAACATCAGGGAGATTGACTAAAGTGTGAGATTTTGATCCTGCACGGTAATTCACAATGCATTTCTACTCATGCCCTCTTTAGTGAAAGAAGAAGAACAGATTACCATTGTTGATTCTCGATGTTATTTAATCACCTACATTGCTACAGCTAGAAATGAATGTTGATTCGGTACCCTATGTGGGCAATTTGGAGGATGCCAGGTGCCTAGAGAATTTTTTGTGCGATAATTCAACTTTGAGGCTATTTTATGCGTATCCAATTACCATATTGACTGATTCGATTGATATTGTAGTACCATAATTTATACAATGATATTATCAAAAATATTATTAATTGCCATCATGTCTTATTCAAATTGACTATTTTTTGATCGTGATGGCCAAAATAAGTTTTTGTGATAAATAAATTGCCACATTCTATTGACGCCTATAGGAAGAATCAGTCAAAGATGTATCGATTAGTCATTGCCGAATCAACCAATGAGCGAACGCTGTAGCGATTCTTGTAAGTGATTGGCCAAAAGTGAATAGCAATCAGCTGAGTAGATCTCTTTTTTAGATAAGCAATTTGCTAAATATATGACTATAATTCCCATTTTTAAAGTTCTCTTGAAATTTTCGGGTCCCTCAAGGTAACCTTGTTTATTTATACTTGAAAATTAATGCCCCCATTTTCGAAGATAATTTTAACAATTAATTTAATGTAGTGGTCTATTTTGGCTTTCCTAAATTTAGGAATGATTGTACGTAATGTCTACGAGTTCTACGGAGGATGCATAGAAAATTTAGCCGATTCTACAGATGTTTCACTTAATAGCGGAATACGGATTCGCTCAGATGAAGAGACAGCATCTCCTCAAATCGATTTTCCAATCGTGGAAACCAGAGAAATCCGCGGATACCAGAAGAAGCAACTACCGGAATTTCTAGTAGATGCTAAATTTCCAGTAAAGCATTCCTTCGGGTTGAACTTGGCCATCCTAAGTTATCAAGATGAGCAGAATTCTATTCCAAGAAGCTCACTTAAAATACTCTGCAAGATTGGTAGAAGTTTAGTGCTTGACCAATACAAGGCGCAAATGCCTGAAGCGTTTTCATTGGTTGGAGTGAAACCTCCCCGTCGGACCAATGAAAGTCGTACATTCGAAAGGCGGGACCTACAACGGAATCTTCCATTTTCCAACCACGCGGTTTCGCAGGTACGGTGGCAACCTAAGAATCTCGGTTCTGTGCTCAAATCTACGTGCATGAAAGTGAACTGCGTCTGCCAACCATGCTCATTCTTGGATCTGACGAGACACCTTCGTTTTGGCCATTACAGTTTGAAAAAAATTTCTAGAATACCAGAGGAAAAAAGTACCCCAACGAGCTTCTATCCTGTGAACCTAGCGAAGATGAAGGGTCGCTATGCAAATTTATCCAGTTGTGTTGAATGTCGTCTGTGTGGCAAATTTTTCAATTCCGGAAAAGCTCTGAATTCGCATTACACCATGTAAGACGCATTAATTTGGTTTATCTATAACTAAGACTCCATCCCAATGAGACTCCGAGAATTGCCGAATCACGGATTTGTGATTCCTGCCCCTACTGTGAAGGTTCCATGGAAAAGGGGACCTGCAGTTTTGCGGTGTGTCAAAACGTGCCTGATGAATCACTAGCACGGTGTTCCAGCCAATCAAAGTCGTGCCCTGTCGAGCGCTATGATTGGACTAGTAGATTTAACCAATCAGCGCGCAATGGTCACTCCAGTTACTATTTAACTCCTATCAGGCCTCAGTATTTTGACGAATTTGACTGGAATCATGTACCTTTATCCTCTTCTCAAGAAACCGTGGACATGGAGGAGCTTTTGCAAAATGCAGATATGAAGCAAGTTTATTGATAAGAATTGTTCTTAGATATTAGCTCACTTGGAGGACATCTTTGTTTCATCAGTTTGCCCATCTTAGGATTGCTTAACTAAGATGAATTCTTCCACCTTTTTTGAAGTAGCTTTTCCAGGAGCTTTTCCTTAGCTTTTAAAGATGTATAGCAATGTTTATTTTCAATTTCTTTGTAGTGATGATTTCCAAAGTGTAGATATGGCACCCGAATGCGATGTTCCCTTGATTAAATATGAAAACAAACGTTCCATGTCTCGAACGAAGAGGTCGGTGAAGAAATCCAGGAACCGCAATAGAACCATGTAAGTTGCATGTTGTGAAAAAACTCATTATAGCAAAAAGCTTTGGTTAGATTTATGAAGAAAACTAGATATCCGTTACAAAATGTAAATTATTTTTATTCAGGATGGCTTGTTTTAATTCGTAGAGACATTGTCAGTAATGATTTTGCACTGTATTGCTAATTAGTTGGCTAGTTTAATGTTGGAAGTCGCAAAATTCAGACGGCCCTATAGAATTACTTCGAAAGAGTTGACAAGGCCATGTATTATAGCGGCCGCAATTTCAAAAGCTCGAATTTTTTCTTGTATTTAACAAAACTTTTCATAATCATGATAGGCAGTTTTGCCATAAACATTGGCTTTGTATTATCCAGCGTAGAATCAACACAACTTTGCTTTTTGTGTTATTTTGAATACAGTACGAAAAACGCCAAACCGAAGGCATTGGATCAAAGTCTCACCAGACAGTTACCAATCAAGCGACGACGTCTGCAGAGCTCGCGTTCTCGTCAGCGTCCGCTGAATTGTCCGGAAAACCTTCGTAATTCGAAAGGACCCCTTACTTCCACACCGATTCAGCGAAATCGTAGTCAGAAAAGGTACAACTTGAGATGCAGTGGAAGAAAAACCCGAAAAACACTATGATTGGCTCATTTGAAATCAATGCGGTTCAGGATCGTGATTCAGGCATTCATTGGTTGGCATTCTTGTTGTGTTATTAGAATAGATTTATTAATGTGCATTAAGATGTTATCTTACTCAGGAACTTGGAATAACTGGGGGGCATAAAGCAACCCCAGTTTTGGTGTACAGTTTTTGCTTTAAAGTTCTGTCCAAAATTAACCAGACAGGCAAAGGACTAAAGTGATTGTCACTTTAACTAATAACAACAATATCTTTCAGGTAAGAGAAAAGCAAGAATGAAAGCGTAAACTTGTATTAGGAGAAAGAACTAGCACGTTATGGAGGAGGTCTTGCTTGCACGCCGTCGTACGAAGTTGTGTACGCCAATTATCGTGACAGGGCACGAGTTGTGACCACGCGATTTGTGATTGGCTCGTGTCGTTAGCGTCCTTGTCCTTGAAATCAACACAGCACATAAACACTACAGGGCGACCCAAGAACTATTTAAAGTACATAATATTTTATAAGTTAAAGAAAGGAAACTGAAAGTATGCAACAAAAGGAACAGGGTTGGAGTGGAGATGGAGTCTCTGGGAATCTGGTAGCGTGGAGTTACAGCAGGTGCCAACGAGGCTTTGAGAAAGAGATTTGCTCTAGTGAATGGAGAAGTGATGCGGTTTCAGGAGGACAATTCACGATGGTTAACATAGTTGAGAGCGAAATCCCTCAGACTTCCAATTGCTTTGATGGAAACAGCTTTGCAACACCGGAGCACTTGTGTACTCAACCGAAGTGGGCAGGCTCTCCTCACCACCTCTATCGGTGACTGGACTGAGAGGCGGGAACCTCGGTGGAAGAGTGGACTCCAGAACTCCTGTTTGAGCCTTTGTGGAGCTGTTTCCAGGCGGCAAGCGAGTCGTAGACGCTGAGGCACGAAAAGCCAGAACCTTGGTCAAAACGTCCCGATTGCTGATAGTAGATATGAGTGTTAAATAATGATGATGATGAATTGGGTGGAAGATAATCGATGTGGACAAAGTAGGAGTGTTACCCAAAGCGAACTTAAGCAGCCAGAAGTTCAAGAGGACTCAGTTCGTCCACAGACTTCTTCTCTTCCTCCAGAGAAGCTCTCTTCTGACGTTTCTCGACTATACGTTCCTCCAATATCTCGAAATTGTTCCTCTTTTGCAACTTTTTAAATAAACCTTTAAGAATGAATAATTAAATTACAGTTCTATTTTTAAATTTAAAAAAATAAATAAATTCTGTTGAAATACGTGTTAGTAGGTAATGCAAAGTACGGAGGTGCTATGCTACCTAAAGTGATCTGATTAATATGCGTTACGTTCGATAACGGCCACAAGAGACGGGACGCGTCGTAACTCCAAAGTTTATTCAACAAAGTGCAAGGCGTCATAGTAACGACTTAAACAATAGTACATATTATACAGATAATATCGAAAGATAAACAAATTACAGTTCAAGATAATCAGGAAATTATAAATATAATTTTCTAAAGATACAACAGTAGGTACACTATCTCACAAGATATAAAATTACGAAGTTTCCATTTTCCCTGTCCAGTTAATTGGACAAACTTTTCTAATATGCCCCAACATATTCGTATCTTGGGATGGACAAAATTTTGATATTCTGTGCGATATTTGATTACATGAAACAAATGACCACATTAATGATTAAAATTTAATATATAAAGTTCAAGGGGCTATGCAACCTAAATAGTGCGACCACAAGATATGGGACACACGGTAACTCAAAAGTTAATTCGACAATGTGTAAAACGTCATAGCAAACAACTATTAAATATAAAGATAATAACGGAGGGAAATAAATTATAGTTAAAAATAATTAGAAAATTAGGACTACAATTTTCTAAAGACATAAAAATTTATTGATTTATCTATTCTAATTTTGGTCGAAATGACCTAATAAAAATGTGGGCGCTTAACCAATCCCCACAGTTTCTCTCCGGAGCAGAGACAATATCTATCCTAGCGATTTTTCATAGTCAACAAGGGTATATTTGGCAAATTATAGCAACAATAATAGTAGTAATAGTAGGAGTAGTAATTTGCTTAAGTACAGAGAGTTTGGAATTTGTGCGTATAAGAGTTTGCTCCCGACAACAATATCATCAGCTCTTCAGATATCCACATCATCCACTTCTGAGGGATTCTGGAACAGCGGTCCCACATACTCCCCGGCAGTCATTGCTGCCGTGTTATTGGTCGCAGCTGCATTCAAGGGCATTGGCCAAACATAGCCCCCTCCGATAGGCGTCGATCGTCTATCAACTGCAACTAGAGTGGCCTCAGCACTGCTCCCATTCCCTCTGCTGCTGTGGGGAGCACTTGTGTACTCAACCGAAGTGGGCAGGCTCTCCTCACCACCTCTATCGATGACTGGACTGAGAGGCGGGAACCTTGGTGGAAGAGTGGACTCCACAACTCCTGTTTGAGCCTTTACGGAGCTGTTTCCAGGCGGTAAACGAGTCGTAGACGCTGAGGCACCAAAAGCCAGAGCGTTTTCGTCCTTAGGACCTGAGTTCGAGTCCCGTCGATCTGAGTAGGCACCTGAGAGACGTGTTGATCTCGTCTGAGCGCTGATCAAGCTACTTGTCGGCTGCAAAGGGAAAACTCCTTATAAATATGCGTACTTAAATCGTCTAAGTGGAGTGTTTATGATGGCATACCCGTGCGTGGAGGAAGTATTCGGGAGTGTCGGCTTTACTTCGGAGAATTTGAAGAATATCGGCGAAAGTGATCCTCTCCTCCGGGTTTTCTCGCCAACCTATAAATAATCGATAAATTTGGAAGCCAAAAGAACTCACAGGCCAGGAGGAGACGCTGGTAGGCTTCGAGGGTGCAAATATCTGGTTGCGACAAACGACCCCCAGTTACCACATAACGCTTCACATCTTTTGTCTCGATATTTGGGTAGGGTCGTTGACCGAAGGTGAATATTTCCCATAAAGTCACACCTGAAACATCAAAAAAGCGTTAGAAACCTCTTGATTAGCTGAGTTTCAGGCCTCCTCAACCAACCGTAAGACCAAATATCCGTTTTGAAGGAGTAGCGGCCACTGGTAAGCGTCTCAATGGCCAACCAACGGATGGGAACACGACCGGATTGGACGATAACTTCCCCCCTCTCGTTCTCGTCTTCTCCGTTAAGCATCTTAGCCAATCCGAAGTCGGTGATTTGTACCCAGTCTTGCTCCTTTACCAAAACGTTCCGAGTTGCCAAGTCGCTGAATTAAAACAAACGGGTAAATGCCATTATTTGCCTGGTCGAGAACTCTTCAACTGACGGCCCATTTATTAGTTTAGGTATGGTATAAACTCATTTCTATGTCGAACTTCAGCTGTTGTTCCCAACAAAACGACTTAAATAAAGCTCAGATGCCTCACGGTTTACTCATGATTTGGATACGATTAAAGTTTTTTGTAGAACACTTTTAATTGAAGGCTCCTGAGGATTAGTATCGAGTTTATTTAGGCAATTTTTCTCATCATAAATTCGGTTAATCTCGGCTTGGTCGGTGGAATAATTTGCAATTTAAGGTCCTTATGGAATTCATTGTAAAAGTACCATTTTTAAAAAAATCCATAACATTAAGACGCATAAAATAGACATCTGATGTGTTATAACATAGTTCATCTTTAAATTAAAAATTCTACCATCAACTTACCGATGAATGATTCCAGCCGATTGCAAGTACGCCATTCCATCAGCAATTTGCTCAGCCCACAAAAGCAGCAGTCCATAGGGCAGCTCGTTCCTATAGCGTCGAATATAGTTGTCCAAACTGCCGTTGGCTATGTATTCCGACACCAGGTAGCGTTGAGACCCGGCCAAGCATACTCCAAGGAGTTGGAGACAATTTCTATGCCTCAAGGAACACATGACCTATCGAAAAGGCAAATAAGGAACAGTAAAATACACAAATGAAGGCATTACTTCAGTTGAAACTCACCTTGGCTTCTTCCAACAGGGCCTGAAGGTCCTCAGATCCATGCGCTTCGTTAAGAATCTTCACGGCCACGTTGACGTGTCGTCTTCCGTCGTTTGCCACAGTCGTTGGCAGTTGGACGTCCTCTACGTCGCCTGGTATCTTCCAGATACCCCGATAAACCGCACCAAAAGCTCCGTTGCCTAGGGGAACCTTGCTCGGAGGTAGAACAATGTCGTCCAAGTTGATCAATACCAGACGGCCCATGTTTGGCTGTTGCCGAGTGGAGCGACGATAGATCTACATGGCAAGCAGCGACGATTCAAAAGTCAGATAAACGTGCGTCACTGGCATATTCCTCGAAGCCTTCAAACCATACTACTCACTGGATTATAGCAGTAGCTATTTCTGCAGACCAGTGGTCCGGTGGACTGCAGACGGCTGCCCTCAGCACTGCTGTCGCGGCAGTACTGGCACCCCGAACCCTCCGAAGACCACGTGATTCGATTACTAGCTGCATAGAGGCTCGCTCCACGACCTCCTCTCTCCTCGATCCTTGTCACGACTACCGGACCGCTCCCCGCAATGTACGACACCACTCGAGAGGTCTGAGCCCCCTTCGGCATCATCTGAGGAGGAAAATCGATAAATTAGTCCTGTTCCCTCTTGCGCTCCCAATGTGGCGCTGGGTTTGGAGTAGTCACCTTATCTATGAAGCTGGAGAGCAGCGAAGGCAGGGGTTTAACCATCAAGGCGTTCTTAGCTCGTCTGTTGCGACTGCGCCAGCAGCAGGTGAGTCCGATGCAGAGGAGACAGAGGAGAAGGGCGACAGCCAGGGGACCGACCAGACCGGCTCCCAGACGTCGCGCAACCCTGGAAGACTCGTCCCGCCGTCTGTCTAGGTAGATGGAGCCGAGGTTTTCGCCGTCTGCGATGCTGTGGCAGGTGATGTCGCCTGTCACGGGGTCGTTGGAGACGTAGGGCATGGAGGGTGGACAGGATGGCTCGCAGGTGAAATACATTGACAGCGTCTAGGGGTGAGAGTGGGTCAAATTAGACCCAATAACCCTGGAATTTTCTTATAATGGCGAATCTTCTAAGTCTATGACGCCTAGGAAATCGTAGCGACTAATATTTGCTTCATTGGTGACTGACCAATCAAGTGACTCATTGCCCCCGTTAACCAATCACCACACAGATCGGGCATTCTAGTAGATCATTGGTTAAGAAGCCTGGTTCTGGAACTTTTCTGCCCAATCACCTTTCTTGGTAGGATTTTTAATTACCGTGACGTTTAAAACACTGGAAGTTTCTCACGCTACATGAAAATACCCTGGTTGATTAAATCCATTCACTATCTCTAACTTTTCTCTTCTGTCACTGACAAAATCATTTTGTGGTATAGTAAAGTTGGTTATAAACCTTAAAAACCACATGAGTAATAAACCATCATGTGCGCTCCAATCCATCTTTCAGTTTGAGTACTTGTTGTAGTTTCAATAGCTGCACAGCTTACCAAAACTACTTTCAAACCCGTGCTCTGGCGTTTATGGTGTTTTTCCTTTAAATGCATGCTCGGCTTAGCATCCTAAATATTACCTCATCCTACAACAAATAACGATCTTATTTGTGAATAAATTTCAGAATATTTCCTTTGTTAAATAATAATTACGCCATCCTTTGTTACTCCAAGCCTCGTAATAGCACCTGTAGCCTCAAGAGCTACACCATCATTAAAACAAAAGAATCGATCGATAAACATCAGCTCGCTTCTACCCATGACTAATTACCACTCCTGTTATCGATCGATTACCTTTTGAGGATCACTCTTCTCCTGCATCCTCTCATAGAACGGCACCTCCCCAAACGCTTCCCGATTCAGCATGTACACCGACTTCGGATCGTGCGATGGGGACCAAGTTTTCGCTTCTGACGGACCTGTGCCCTCATGCCACACCCGGACGTTGGCACAGCGGTTGCACTGGGCCGCTGTGGGACCCCAGCATCCACCCAGACACTGCGGATGACAGAGCAGACACCTTCCATCGAGATGTCGAGACCAGAGTTGTGGACGTGGGAAGATGTCCGAACCACGGACGGGGCTGTTTAGACGAGCGGGAAGGAAGAGACCGCGAACGTCGAGGGACTGACGGAAGTGGAAGGCCTTGTGCATCTCCGGGGGGTGGGTCAGGGAGATTTGGAAGGTGAATTCTGGGGGAAGAGGATTGTTAGGTGTGAGGAACTTGACTTCTATCAGGTCAGTGAAGGAGATTAACCAAAGCGGTGGGACATACCCGCTGGACACTCCTTGACACATGTATCCCTAAACCAGAACCCATTGCAGTCCAGACAACCAGGCGTTGTGTTGGTGGCTCTGAGGAGACTGTAGCCGGTGCAAGTGAGACAGAGAGTGTGACAGGATCGACACACCGGGACTGCGTGGACACCCTCCTCCACAAACGCAGCGAATCTGGAGCCCGCCTCCACGGATTCCATCGTTTTGAAGGTGCCCTGAGGGCAGGAGCCTCGCATGCACAACAGGGCTCCGTGTTGGGTGCGAACGGAGGTTTCTGAGAGGCAAAATGGGGAGATATCGGCAATCCTAAGAACGCTCCAAGACTTCAAGGTGAGATATTGCGAAGCGAATCCCCTGATGCCTATTTTTGCGAGAGCTTGCTAAGTTTTGAGTATGAATCCCGGGCATGCTGGTTGAATATTCGATCAACGTTTGGATTAGAGTTCATTTTTTCACCCTTAATTTGTGAATATTGGGTACATACTCTAGAGTAGATAGTTATATAAGGGTGAATCAAAAATTAAGCAGTATTCTCAAGAACTCCAACAAGAGATTCTTTGCCCTTTTAGTTAAAAATCTAAACTTAATCTTTTAACTGGCTAAAAACTCCAGCATAGGTACATAACACTCTTTTTTACTTTTTCAAAATCTTAAAACTTGAGAAGTTCACTGGCCAAATCGGCCCATATGATTACGTACATCACTAAAAAATCCGTTATCTTTAGTCAACCTTCGCATTTGGGAGGCTTAGTGAAAAATAGCAGTGTTGTTGATCTCTATTGCAGTCTCATTGTTTGTAACCTTGGAAATATTTCAAAGCATCAGTAACACTATTTAAGATCAGGAGTACTTAGTTAAGATAAATTAATTAAACGCAAAATATTCCCGGTTTCCTATAGTTCATGATGCTACAGTTATTAATAGCCAAATGAACAATGTCACTTTTAAATCTTTAAACGATGCAAAATAAAATATACATTCACCACTTCCAAAATCACCAAAAAAAGTTTCGAAGCAATATTGATGACTATTAAGTTGATTTTTTAAAAAAGTGAAGACGGATAAAGGAGGCATGAAACAAATAGATAAAAAATTATCACTTAAAATATTTTGAGTCCCTGTTAGAAAAAATGATCTAGCTATAAATGGCTAAAATGCAAGATGCCAATTTCAGTTATTAATTTGAGTTAAAGTAAAACATTCATTTAACAGCTTGCCAAAATGTAAAAAAACACTTGTTGGCGCAATTTAATTTTATTTACGATGGAAAAAGGGATTATGAGGCAAATAGATTAATAAATACAACAGAAATTTTCTGAATTGTGACAAAATTGCTTATTAAACCATGGGTAAATTCAACGATGTGTATATCCGATACCTAAATAATGTGAAGATAAATATGTCTTTTCCTTGCTTCCAAAATTTTAAAAAAAATATATAACCCTGTAGTAATGGTATTTTCAATGATAAAAATGCGAAACCTTCCGGTGAAAACAAGGGAGATATGGAACAAATAGATTAAGAGATAAAAATCCAAATCTCCTAGGTTCTGGATAGCCTAGAAGTACTTATTAAGCCATTAGCTAAAACAAACGGCACCATTCACAAGTATTAAAAACATGTGGAGCAAAATAATTATTCAGTACACGAAAATTAAAAAAACATAAATGGAAGAGTTATATTAATAGTATTAAACATAAAAACAGTTAAAAGGAAGAATTTAAGGCAATTGTATTCGGAAATATTTAGCAATGGCTAAAGAATACGAAAAGTATTTTAGATATTGAAATGATGTTAAGTGAAATATACCTCTTAATTTTTTAGAAAACCACTGAAAAATATATGGTAAATTTGGTTATTCGTACTAAAAGTATCCATTGATTCACAAAAATCTCCCCTCCGGAAACCAATATACACAAGGCTTCATATGTGCCTTTTTAATTACTGGAATACTACTGGTACTTACCTTTAAGTAGCCCGTCGAAGGAGATGAACTCGAGGAACATGTCGCACTTGTTGCAACCGCCTGGACCAGGGTAGATTCCTGTGCCCGAGCACACCGGCTTTCCGCTGAGTTTGCGCTGGTGGCACTGAGTTGCACAGCGAACACACGTCTTTATTTGCGCGTCGAAGAAGGTATCCTGGGGACATTCGGCCACGCACTCGTTCAAGTACTGTAAAAGGTGGAACAAGACAGAATTTCAGCTGTTTTCTGACTTTTAAGTTTCCAAACCATTGGTTCCTTGAGAGCAGGAGAGAGAATATCTCAGGAATGTTTGGATGTCTTTAAGAAAGATGTCTTTAAGAAGATTCTACTTATTGACAAAGATACAAAAAACAATAAATTACCCAGAAGGCATAAATTTCCCAGTGGTTTAATAAATTTTAATTAAGGAAAAGAATAAGATGAAAAAGAGGGCAAATTTTCGTAAAGTACATCGACCAAGAACCTTTATCAATAATAAATAAACAAATAATACCGAATCCCGAGCACTAAAGAATTTTTCTACCTCAAAGTCTATAGTTTCGTTGGAAAATTTTTAAAATTTATTCCAGATAAATTTCAAAGCCCTTTTTGTGAAAAATTACCAACAACAGATAGCTAGTAAATTGAAACATTATTTGGAATTTTTAATCGGCAAATAAGAAACGAAAAATGTGTAAATCGTCTTATTTGAACTTAGATACATCAGGTTTCCCCAGATTTCATTTAATTTTCCAAATTCAAGTTAATTTGGAAAATTAAAGGTAGAAAAGGATTTGCAAGGTACAAATTTATCCGGAGTGTTTGTATACAGAAGAAATCCGATTGTTAGTTTGATTTTAGCTTTGTGGTTCTGAGATGAGGCGATTTCGAAGGCATCTTTGCTTAACTATCCCAAACACACACTGAAATTCCAACGATTTTTGCATCTTCAACAAAAGATTCGATTTGACCAACTAACTCACCTTAGCATGTTTGCATCTTCCAACGCACTGATCAGCCGCCGGTCCCAAACAAGTCTCCGCACATTCAGGGTGACACCTCTCACAGACAACGGGTGATTTGGCCAACTCTGTTGCTCCCTCACCACCACCTTGAACCGAGGCAGGCTCATCGATCACGTGACCCGAGGCCAGTCTGGCCAGCTGCAGACGTCTGGTCAGGGGATTGCTGGGTGTTGAGGCTCCCGGGTTGGTTAAGTTGATATCGCGCGGTGTTTCGTAGAATCCGGGAAGTTCGGTGCAGCTGCTGACGCAGACAGAGCCGTCGATTGAGTGGCTACGACAGCGGAGACAGTCCTGGCGTCGCGGGCCCCAGCAACCGAATCTAAGGTCGCAGGTTGGGTGGCAGAGAGCTCCTCTGACGGCTGGAATCGATTAAAAATCGATAATCTAGAGGTCGGAAGCTCAGAAGTGCCGCACTTTACAAACCACTTATTACTATTTATCGATTTTCAATAAAGGTTTCATTTCCTAAAAGAGATCATTCTAGTAAAACCGAATAGTATTTTTGTGTTAAGAAGCATTTAAACTGAGTAAATAATAATCCAAAGAACACTAAAAGACGCCAACTACAGCCACCGAAAAGGGAACTTTTGCTTTCAACCTAGCTGCGTCTCGAAAAAATCCAGTATCTTACAGCACTCTGCTGCGCTTGGCATTTCGTGCAACCTTATTCGAAGATTTGGCGAAACTAAAACATTAAAAAAAAACGAACATAAGTCACCCATTTGAAATGAATGAGGGACTTCCCATCGAAAAATACTCATACCGATGGATTGAACGTAACACAGACTGGGTGATTCCATGAAGGTAATATTTCCATGTGGCGTTTCCCGAAGATTATGCAAACCGGCATATTCGATTTGTCCAGGGAGCACTGCAAGACTAAAACCAGCTTCTACAAAAATAGACCAGTAAGGGATTGGTCGATTGTGTGGACCAATAGCGTGCGAGGAGACTGGTCATTGGCTGCTTACTTGAGCCTCCGATTTTGCGTAAGTTTTCGAGAAAAGTTAGGTCCCTTAGGATGGTGGGATGAGCTCGTAAGTCGAGATAGACGTAGCCGGAAACCTCTCGCAGAGAATGCAAGGCCCATAACTCTTCTGACGTCGTTATTGGCAACCGTTCAGGTAAATTCGAGCTGAAATACAATTCATTGAAGATTTCACACAGAATTTCTTAATAGTGCTTATAAAATCAAAATTTCGGACGAAAAATAAGTTAAGATGGCTTTCAAATAAGTGTGGGATAACTCATGAGAGTTACAAATTTAACACTACGAGATTGTAATTTTCATATATTGTATTTATAAATAAGTATTTTTATTTACCTTTTTAAAGAAACTAATATCGAAGCATAAATAAGTTCTACTTCATGGTAAATAGGGTAAGACCAAGCCAGATTTCGTAGCGAAACATCTGAGTCTTATTGGTTAGATACAATTTAGCCGTCCTTGACTCTAATTGGCTGATTGGAACCTGGCCCAAATTTTATTGGTTTACAGTACAGCACTTCAAATTACTTCAAAATAAAGTTACTATTTTAGAATACACAGTCAAATATGGAAAAATCAATAAATCCATATTCCCACAACTGAGTTAGAGCTCATGTTTTGAATCACAGTCACATGGCCTGGCCAAATAACCAGTCATATGTGGGAATGTTTCTCTGACGAATCTCATTGGTTAATCTGTATAAAAATATTTTGAAGGTGTATACATTTTGAAC
Organism: Anomotaenia brevis; assembly: GCA_030710315.1. NCBI lineage: Eukaryota > Metazoa > Platyhelminthes > Cestoda > Cyclophyllidea > Dilepididae > Anomotaenia > Anomotaenia brevis. Next base: position 464,927 of record JAUOZQ010000027.1, read on the forward strand.
AAACCTTATATATCGCCAAAAATGGGAATTAACATATCACAATTGTTATTTTGGCCGAAATAAACGTAAAGTTCAAAATTACCTGTACGATTCCTCCGAGATGACCAGGTTTCCCGAAAGTTTTGTGCAGTATTTGAGACTAGCGAGTGCTGTTGCATCGAGACTGCCATTCACACCAACTGTACACACTAGAAAAACAGCATTTTCCCATTAGTCTCGCGACAAGAAACCCAGTGCACACACGACAAACTCGAGATCACAACAAAGACGACAAAACTACAACACTGATATACCTGTTTGGTTTAGTTCATGCATAATTTCGGCACTTTTATTTGCTAAAAACATCAAGGCGATGAGGCATAAGGGATTAAGAAGCCGTTAACAGTATTCGAAAGCCAACCTTTAGGACAATTTTCCCCACAAGGGATGCACAATTGGCCGGAAGGATAGTATTTTCCAGGTGTACACTCTCGAACACACCTTGTTCCCTCCGCGAAAAATTCAACTATATTTAAAAGAAGCAAAGGCATTACTAAAGTCGTTATAGGAAGAGCGCGCCAAATAATGAAAGGTTAAATTAAACACTACTGAATATGAATAAGTAGTTAGAACATTTTACTCACGTGGACAGTCGTCGACACAGAATCCGTGAAATTTGTATTTGAATTTGTCATTGAGTGTCAGCTGGTAGTTTTGAACAGTGACTGGCGACGAGCACTTTTCGACACACTGATTACCCTCTCGGAGATCCTTACAAACCTACCAAAGGGATTGCGACAAATAAGGGTCTTTTATTATCCACGATAATGCTAATTTTCATTCTGGATCTGATGGTAAAAAAATGAAACAATGAAGACGTACATAGCAGTCGAAGGCAGTGGGACCCGAACATCCTCCCAGACACGAAGGATGACACTGGTATTCCTCACTAATTCCCCCTGGCCCCAGAACTTGGTAACACCAGTCGAAGTTCAGTTTCGTGCATCGACCTTGGTTTTGAGCTGAAACAAACAAATTTTCATGGATTTGAGGAAAATCTCCAGAGCTCTCCTCTCGGATTTAAGCTTCTTGACCTTGCCAAGCAACAGGTTCCAAAAGTTACTTCATTAACGGGCTGTCATTTCTCGCGACCTCGTAAGCAGATTTGAGGTAGATAAATTTTCGACCTCTAAGGTCACCGGGTTGGTGGTGGGACTTTTCAAAAGTTTTAGGCGGTGAAATTTTACATACCCACTAAATAAGTTGAAACGAAAATTACAAACGAAAATCAGCGGTTGATCTAATAAATAATAAATCTTTGATTTTTTTAGATCTCATCATTTTAGGTATTAAAAATAAATTAATTCAACGGTCAAGAAAAAAAGAGAATAAAATGCATATTTATTTAACTCATAAAAATACTTTTTTTATTTCTGATGTCAGTAAACGAAGTGGATTAAGTATTGTATTTTCTATTTAAGCCGTAGCCATAACACGAATCTATGCTTAGAATCTACCATTAATTAAATCACAAAAATGTACATAAAAAGTATAGCTTTGGGGTAATAAAATACCTAAAATATGACTACAAAACCTATATTAGGTTAGTAAAATTAAGTAATGTCAAAGGACCTGATTGAATTAATACTGGTGACACCAATCGATTGACTATTATACTTTAAGAAGAAAATCAATAAAGAAAACCCAAAGAAAAGTCCGTAGAAGGCATCTTAGTAACCAGTTGTCCCAAAACCAGGTCACCAGAGTATCATTTGGCGCCCTAGCAACCAGAGACGGCTCGAGTTTGCGCCGCATTGCGAGACAAGGTCGAGCTAGTGGTTTGAGTAGCCGCGCGCGGAAACTCATACGCGCACACCGGTTTGAGGAAGGTGCTATTGCGCACTTCCAAGCACGCCCACACACTCATCAGTGTGTGTGTGCGTGTGTGCGCGCAGATGACGACGATGATGATGTAATACACCACACAATTTCAGCAAATGACCAATAGGAGAACAATGGTGCCAAGCCTGGTAACAAAGAACCACTGAGCAAAGAGATCGGTGTTGCCATTTGGATTTTTAAACTCACTACCGATATATGAGCAGAAATTTGAGAAGAATTTTGAGTAAGAAAATATCTAAAACATAAGATTTTTATCATGAAACCTCGGCTTGTTGCCTGCGTATTGAATGGGTTCCATTTTGCTCAAGACAAGGGCCGATTTGTACCCAACATTTATTGGTCGTTTTTTACAAGATGAAAGGAGAGTGAGTTCACTAGTTGCTACAATAACAGCGGCGGTTCACGTGAAAGCATAAACTCTACTCTACTTTTAAATCACTTTCCTATTTCTGTTGTAGTTTACTTTAATGCGTAGCCAAGAAAACTTTAAACAAGTGTACTGCTTCATTTAAACAAGACGAGAACTACAAACCCCTAAAACTTGACTCTTTTTTCGCATAATTAAGGAAACAGGTAGGTAAGTGAATTAACATACGTTCGAAAAATTCTCTCGCTTAGGCTGGTCCAACTAGGAAATAGAATTAAATTTTCAAACCGAATACTCTTTTGACTTTTAATAACGATTAAAGATAAGTCTATACGAAAATTTAAATTTGTGGATATATAATAAACGATATTACCTTTAAATATATTTACAGGAAGAAATTTTGGTGTTTTAATGAGTTTATATTTTTAGCAAAAATTTAACTGATTTAAATTTAACTGATAGAAAAGTAAAAGATGTTAATAAAAATGGCATAATAGCTTTTAGTTTGACTGAAGTTGTTTAAATAAATTGAGAACAGCTCGGAATCTCATTTAATTTCTGGTTATTTATTCCAAAAACCTGAATAATGTGAGCTCACATGCATAAAATCTCCGTCACAATTCGGGTGATGCTTTTACAACCCTTGGAGACAAAAAAGCCACCATATTTCCACTTTGTTTTTGGGCTAGCTCACGACTATTGGTGGAAAAACGAATGATTTCTCAAGCATTTTTTAAACATAATCAACTCGGAGTAAATGAACCCCAGCATCATGGGAAAGCTGCATCGCGTTTGAAGTTTTCCGGTGATGATAGTTTACAGAAAAACTCGTCATTTCTTTTTGGAGATGAAGAGGGGTGGAATTAGGTCTGCCGATTCCGACAATTGTGCTGAGTAAATTTTGTAAAAAACTATGGAATGGTTTTCCGAATTATCCCACTAAACCATGGGATAAAACAATGGCTATTTTTAAGTGCTCTTTCCGAGTTAAATTTTCTTATTGTAAAATCATTTCAGAATAAAATTTTGAGCGACTTATGAGTATAAAAAACTTCTCTGCAGTCCAGCACAGCTCAGTAAACATGGCAAAAGATATTTTTATGGCTCTGACTAATAAAAGTACAGTTTTCCTACCAGATTGAGATCTGTTTCAGCTGACTTCGAAATCCTAGGGACTCAACTATTTCAAAACACAGATCGAATGTTTTTGTTTAGTTACGTGAGTAAATTTCGTGAAATGGGCCTTGAATATGGCATTTTATACTAGAAAAAGAGCCACAATATAAAGCTTAAATTAAATTAATAAGATTCTTGGTGTTACAAAATAATCATATGAGAATAAATAAATATTGTAACTAGTAGAAAATATTATGCAATCAACACAATGTTCCCAGCTTCATTTTAGTTCATTTTATAAATCAAATGCTTCAAAATACAAAAAATTGTTTTAAATTTCAAAACTGGATCATTTGCAATTACGTAGGAATTAACTTTCCAGAACTCAGAATGTTCTAGAATTTCCTTTTCGGAGAACTAAAGACAGATGAGGAACTAGTTTAGATTTAATTTTGGACATCAAAAAACTGTTCCATCATTTAATTCAACCAAAGAATATCTTCGTGGAGAGCTAATTGTAAATTTAAACAACCATTTGTAAGCAATATAGGGTATTAAAATAACTCCATTTTAAAAAAAGTTTTTTATAATATCAGTTGACTATACTTTCGTTTACAATTCCATTAATTACGTGAAATTTCTGTGAAATTTAAAACCACTCTCATTCTGAGATTCTTAGCTCTAGTTTTCTTAAAAAATAGCAAATTTTAAACAAATTAATTGCTAATTTCCACTGGATCAGTTGAAAAACCGGTGAAACAGGTAGTCATTTGGGATTTTAGATCAATTTAAACAGTCACAAAGAAAGATAACTTTGAAAAAAAGCAATTCAGATGAAGATTTTAGCTACAAATCCGAGGTATTATTTGGGATTTCAAGGTAAAGAACCAGGATTCGGTTACCTCTTGCGAATATTCTAGAGTGTTTTTGATGACAGCTTTTGTATAAAGGGGATCCAAAGGCATAATCGAGGTAGAAAATTAATTCCCTGATGTCAAAGCACCAAGTTTCTCAATCTGCATCATCTAAGTTGGCTCATATATATAAATCCGCCTGCCAAAATCCAATGACACCTTCTGTGACACGGAAAAGGAATGCTAAAGCCAATATGCAGTCAGGAAAGGCCATCGAAGTGCCACCGATTGGGGCACGAATAATTTAACTCTGAAGCGATTAAGCGCAGGTGTCGGCACTGATGGCTCTCAAAAAATGTCACTCTGTCAAAAGAGGCGCGCAAGCGTCAAATTGACGATGAGTAAGACCCCCTGTGACACACCCAAGGATTACACAAAAGTGGACATCATCATTATTGATAGATTTGCAACCAACCATCGTGGATTGTTTCCAAGGAAATTTCAGCCCATCAGAAAAAATCACATTTTTCCACTGCTGGAGGGATCAATGCATGAGGAGGTTATCTACTCCACAATTCTAAAATCTTTGAAACATTTGTCGTGTTTGAGCGGATAGCTTTTCCGTGGTAAAACCCAAATTTGTGCCCGAACAGCCCGAAGAACACCCTAGGCTGTGGAACGTTAAAACCTCGATTAGTAGAGGTTATTTAATGAAAAATTTGAGATTTATAATTCTTACATTAGTTGATGGCAGAATTAGAGCAGCAAATTTTGAACAAACTACCCCTAATAGGGTTTTTGGGTTAAAGGGACCATCTTTTTAAACAAAACCTGTTAGGTATTGTAAAATTTACTACCAAGTCAAATAAAATTGACACATTTTCGAAGTTTTTACAAGGTTGCACCTCTTTTTAATCGCAAAATATCTCAGAGGGAATGCAGAATCGAGGTTGGGAAAAATCGATATTTTGGAATGCGATCTCATTGGTAGTGTTTGTTCTATCGAAGGACTTTCTGAGAGGAATTTTAAGTACCAACGACTTATTAATCAATAGTACACTGCCAGTTATTATCAGTAATCCCACTGTGAGCTTTATAACGTCGCAAAAGCACCAGCTTAGTGAGGTAACTGAAATTCTATTCCAGTTTCATGAAATTAAATGAGTAAAACGAACTAGAAGCTTAAAAGAACTTGAATTATTTCCTGAATAGAAATGGGAGTGAGATTAGAGTTAGTTGTAAGACCCAAAATGATATCCTCTTCACAAAATCTTAAAATTTGGAACGGTCATGAAAGTCAGAGATCTTTGAAGCCCTCTAGGAGAAAATAAATCGATCTATCGTAACTCATTTCCTACCCTTTGTGGCTCTATAGTGGATGATATCAATCTGTGATCAAAACTGAACAAGCTTTGATGTGATTGGTTGAATTTTACCTCCTCGAATGAGCCAAAAATTGGAAATCAATTAAGGTACCTTGTTATCACCGATTCCACAGAAAAATCAATATCCAGTTGATTCATTGGCTGGCATTACTTAAAATTCCAAAAGATTGGAATTCATCATCACTGCAAAAAGAGTAGTTGTATTACTATTTTATCCTATGTTAGTTTAGAATCTAAAACAACAACTTCAGTAACGATGCTGAAGAAGTCTCGATCAATGGACTTGCATATTTACGATTGCTATCACTTCATTTTAGCAACACTGGTAAACAAACACTATTGATTGCCAAGAAAACACAGGTTTTATTGAACCCCAGACATAAATTGATGAATACTCAGTCAATATGATGGCTGAGAGAAACAGTTGGACTCACCTATTTTTGAGATAAGGTCAAACGCCTACTACCCACTTTCTGCTCACATGATAGACGTCTGGCTTGGAGTCTTAGTTTGATTAGTAGGTTCCAAGGTATAATTGCATTAAATGCTTCAATTAAATGGTTGTACTCTGATTTCATGGATTTCATAAGTGTATTAAATGTTTAAAAGAAGTTTCTGTTGCTTAAAATTTTAGCTAAATCTAAATCGGTGGTTCATTAAAACCGAGGTAGGAGAATAACTTTCCTTATTTTAAAGCATTAATATCTTACAAATATGCAATAAAACACACCAAAACACTAAATTTGGAGGTTGAATGTTCCTCTCTTTCCTCTGTTATAGCAATAAAATCAAATTATTATTTATTTATTTATTACACTTTATATCCTACTCATATGACAAGCCGTTTGGAAAATAATTAAATTAAATCGACTTAAGATTAGCTTCAGGTACTGAATTTGCGCGAAAACAAGTGAGATAACTTAAGAAAATCACCTTGGAAATGTTCCCACAGGTTTTGATGCAATTCAACTCCGCTTTAAGAGCAACAAAAACGACTGACAGAACTCTTGGCACTTAAATCGATATTTGGGTCGATAAGTAGCGACTTAAGGTGGTTTTAATGAGAAAAGTGGGTAACAATGTATCAGAGTCAGTGATATTTCCTAAATCAGACATCCCCAGATCACCAGCAACCTCCAAGAATTTGGCACCAAGAATGTGCGTGTGTGTATGCGTGCGTGCTGAGTGCGTGAAAGACGATTGGTTAGGAGACTGGAAATCATCAGCCAAACCAATGTCAGTCACGTTTGAGAAGCGCAAAAGTGAGCTAACCTGGGGGAACAGATGAGCAGGCTGAGTCAGAGATGGATTTCAGATCGGTGGAATTGTGGAAGTGTTGCTCAGAGGGACTTTGGAAGAGAGTACTCCAAGGCACGCCGGGTGTTAGATTACAGCCTCCTGGATTGTCAAACATGTACACGTCGCCGTTTTGAATTACTACAATGAGATTTAAAAGAAAGCATTTGACAGGTGGCACCAGATAAATAAACATCAATTGTTTGACAATTTTGACAGGCATAATGTGTCATCTTTGAGGGATCGTGGGGCTAAATAAGTGACAGATTTGATCGGCAATTGATGTCTGGTTAAGATCAGCCAAATTAGACGCATTTTTTGCATTTTTTTATAAAGGATGCTAGACAAACTAGATAATTGTAACCCTGATTGTCCATTTTTAACAAGAAATAGAAACACAAACTGTAAAGAAAAAGAAAAACGCTAAATTTAAAGAAATTAAGGTTAAATAAAGTTCGCAATATGCGGATTTGATGTCAAAAATAGTTTTGAATGGGACACCTCTAAGGTTGCTGAAGTCAATTTTCCTGAGAACACTTCTTGTGTGGTGGTTGTGGCGAATGAGAAGAGAGGCCGGAGGTAGATCCTTTTGGATGACGTATCCACTGCCAATGCCACGGATAATCCTCAAACTCGAGAGGGGAATTTCTCGAACACTGTTGTTCATGATTATTAAATATCCAGTAATCTCCTCGATGCTTTGTAGAAAGCTGAAATCGGGATCCGACCCATCATCTACAAAAGAAAGTCATTCAAATATATATTTGCTTGTTCGCAGACACATTTAAATAAACAATTAGTGATTCATTCAAATTGCGCAAATGCTAACGAACCAAGCGTAATAAACTTACTCTCAGGATGCAAACCAAAAAGTATCACATTTCCAACTATTAGACGACATCCGGAGGAAAACAGGCTCTTTATGTAGTGATAAGTTCTATCAATTGGAAATCCACTGATTTCGTTCATTGGGCTTACACAAACTAGCCATTAAGCGAATACGAAAAATACCTTTATATTGGCCTACATGAGTGATGATGGTACCTAAAGTATTTTTTATGCAATAGAGTTAATTTTACCTGTTGCAGAAGCAAATAAAACTAAAAATACGAGGTGAAAATCCATAAATGCTATTTTGAATAGTTGCTAATAGATTGCAAGGTCATAATTGCGGCTCTTGGTGCGAGTGCGAGAGCAACTAAACTGTTTGTGAATGTCTGTTATTTATGTAGATGAAATAAAACTAATCTTTAATATTCCTTTACGTTTAATTTTGATTTTGTATAAGCTTTTGTTATTGTTGAAAAATAATTGAATACGAATTGACAAATGCAATTGTAAAAGCCTATCTATTCCTTCCAGATCTAAACAAAATTTACAATTTACAACATTCTTTTATGAAACAAATTTAGTTATTCTGCTCTTTGTGGGTCGTATTGTCGCATTGCTGACCCTATTTATCTCACAATAAAGCCTGTTTCACAGATGCTTTTAGTCATTACTTTACTAACTTGTTGCATAAATATATAAGAGAGTTTTGAGTTTGCAGTGAATGTCCTATGGATTTTTCCGTAGCTTTGATATACCAGGATATTGCCTTCAAGGAATTCTTTCCACCCGTTTAGGGGGCCATCGATGTTGTATTCTTTCAGCACTTATTGAATCTTCGGTGATAAAGAGGTTCAAAGCTTACAATAATCTTTATTCCGTTTAAAATTAAACTATTATATATATTTTAAATGATGCCATGATGTTATATTATAAGAGTAAGGGTTTTTCTGAATAGATTTGAATCAAATGGCTTACTTTCATATCTTCAACCCACGTCACAGAAAAATTCTAATTTTATTAAATATTAATTCCGAACTGTTCGGAAACTCATTGAAGGCGAAAATTAGAATTGTAATAATTTAGTTAATTTACCCTTGCTTTCAAAACTAACTTTAACTTAAATATTTAAATAACCAGGATCAGCTGATATTACATGAACTTGTAGGTCATGGCGCAGGTTTCGATTGGTTACTAATACAATCAGCCTTTGACTAACCTTTTGAATATATACCGCAAGACACCTTCCTTCTATTTGTTTGTAATCTCCAAATACAAATCACTAAAGCCAAATGCATCTCAAACATTATAAAACTTTAATAAATCCCCAGCCTTCGGAAGCTAAAATAGCCTCTATAGCTTGGTCCCCTAACAGTAAACGTTTGGCTGTGGCGACGAGTGATCGTTTAATAGTCTTATTCGACGAAGATGGCGAAAGAAGGGAACGTTTTGCCACAAAACCGGCTGATGGAAAATCTAAGAAAGGCTACGTAGTCACCGGTCTGGCTTTCTCTTTGGACTCTACCAAGCTAGCTATATCACAATCAGACAATATTGCATTCGTGTATAAACTCGGTGAAAGTTGGGAAGACAAGAAGGCCATTTGCAACAAGTTTCCTCAGAGAAACCCCGTCACCTGTATTATTTGGCCCTCAGAACACCTTGTAATCCTGGGACTCACTGATGGCAAGGTTCGTTTAGCCAATACGAAAACGAACAAGTCTATGTCGATTTTCAACTCGAGTTCCTATGTTGTTGCCCTGGCTGCTGACTCAAACGGTCGAGGATTTATTTCAGGTCATGCTGACGGGAAAATAGTGCGGTTCAGTTATGATGACGAAGGGAATTATGTACTAAAAGGCAAAATTACCACCCATCCAGTTCCACCGTTTGCACTAGCTTGGGCTGGAAACTCGATTTTCGCAGCCGGTTTCGATCGTCGAACCGTTGTGTACAGTCGGGATGGAAAAACCCTTCAAAATTTCGACTATTCCAAAGACACAACTGAAAAGGAGTCGACAGTAGCGATTGCCGGTCCAGGTGGTCAGGTTGTTGCTATCGGGAGTTACAACAAAATTCGTGTTTACAACTTTTGCACCCGTAAAAACAGCTGGGAAGAGGCTCCACCGCGAGTTATCCAGAATATCTACACCATTTCTGCCATGTGTTGGAAAGCGGACGGGTCAAAATTGACAATCGGCACGATGTACGGTGGCGTTGAGCAATTTGATTGCTCACTGAAGCACAAGGCTTTGAGAAACTTTGAATTAATCTACGTCACTCCAAGTCAGGTTATTGTTTTGAATAAAAATAATGAAAATAAGACGTTACTTCGTTCGGGCTTCGGTTACGAAATCGAGGATGTTAAAATTATGGGAGGTGACGAATATTTGGTTGCACAAACCACTGAAACTCTCATTCTTGCAAATATGCCAACGAAGAAGCTCAGTGAGGTCCCTTGGAAGAAGAAGGGATTTAAGTATAAATTATTCTTCCCATCTAAACAATTTTGTGTGATATTCGGGTCAGGAGAGGTCTTTGTAATTGAATACGGTTCAAATGAAATTCTCGGATCTGTGCGAACAGAACTAACCAGTCCCTATCTCTTCAGTGTTCGTATAAGCGAAAGAAACAGGAGTGGACATACTACTTATAAGAAAATAGCCTACATGCTTGACCAGAGAACAATAAATCTAATAGATTTGACCTCTGGAATTTCATTGGGTCAGTACATCCACGAGGCGTGTGTTGATTGGTTGGAGCTGAGTGAAAACACCAATCAAATTCTGCTTCGTGACCGAAAGCACCAACTCGTATTGATCGGCACAGAAACCTTCTCGCCATTCATTCTTCTTCCCTACTGCTCATTCGTCCAATGGATTCCCCACAGTGGAGCTGTAGTAGCTCAAAGTAAAGACAACATTTGCATCTGGTACAACATTGAAGCCCATGATCGACTAACAACCGTACCCCTTCAAGGCGGAGAAATTGTCGGTATCGATCGAACGGGGAGTAAAACCGCTATTGTCATTTCCAAGGGGATGACGACGATCAAACACCCCCTTGATGACGGTCTAATCGAATTTGGATCGGCAATGGATAATGACGAGTTGGAGAGAGCTGTGGCCTTTCTGGATTCTCTTCCGATAACCGAAGAAACTGAAGGAATGTGGAAGAAACTGGGTGAAAAAGCCCTGCAAGTTGGGCATCTCCTGATCTCAGAGAGGTGTTTTGCTGCCCTAGGGCTGTTGAGCAAGGCTCAGTATCTTCGATTGACGCGAGAGATAGCCGAGGAAGAGGGAAGTGAGAGTCATTATAGGGTTCAGGCTCGACTTTCGGCACTGAGTGGAGATTTGAAGACCGCGGAAATGATATACCTGGAAAACAACGCCGTGGATGAGGCCATAAACATGTACATTCAGCTGCGAAAGTATCCAGAGGCAATAGAGGTATTTTCATTGAATTTGTGATGAGAAATCCACTAGATAGCTGAGGCAAAATCGTTGCCGAGACTGGAAGAATTGAAGGAGGATTACCATCGATGGTTGGCGGAAACGGAGCAGACGGAGATGCTGGGAGATTTCAGAGCGAAGGATGGAGATAATGTGGCGGCGATTAGTTTGTACCTCAAAGCGTCTGTGCCAGGAAAGGCGGCCGCTTTGGCTCTGTCTGATCCATCTCTGTCTGAGGATCGCGTCACTCTAGAGCAGATTGCACAGGTGAATTTGTTTGCAGTTATTTGTGACATTTATTCAAGCTGGGTGACTGAAAATACCATTTATATTAAAAATTAAGAATGGAGAGAAGAGTTGACAGGTGTTATCTCGAGATTTGAAAAAGTTTTCGAGCATCCATTAACTGTTAGGCTCCCGTTTTCCAAGTATTTGAAGATGACAACCATGAACACTTGTATTTATTGAAATAATGCTTAAGTTAAAATTGCCATAAGTTTCATTAGAACTTGATAAATTATACGGTTCTTCTAAATGTTCAAATTCGCCAATATATATATATATTTATATCATTTATATATATTTAATACATATTAATTGCAATCTTCATATTATAATATTTCTCTAAATAATGCGTTAGGTTTCCTATCTGATCATATATCTACCTGAAAGTTTTACTACTGAATATGCGACTTTAATATTAACAAACTCATACTTTGAGCTGAAGTGCACCTGTTGAGTAATTTTGAAATATAAAATAGAATCTACTGGGAGCAAATAGTTCATTCCAGCAATCTTATTTTTCGATCGACTTTTTGACTGAGCGACAGAGTAGAAATCACCAGCTAATGAGGTTTGGGACTACCCTTTATCTTTTCCTGCTCGCTTTTATCTCCATTTTTACTTTTAAAAATGACTGAGTGTCTTGGGTTGGATCTCAAGAAGTAACAACATTTTCTTGCTGTTTCTCACAGGCTCTGGTGCGTAGCGGTCGAGAAGAGAAGGCGGGTGAGCTGTACTCACGTCTGCGCCACTTTGAAGCCGCGTTAAAGTGTTATCGTGCTGGTGCGGCATTCGGAAGAGCGCTTGAGTTGGCACGGGCTCACTTCCCCTCGGAGGTGGTTCGTTTGGAGGAGGAGTGGGGAGACCATCTAGTTGGGCTGAGGCAAATGGATGCTGCCATCAATCACTTCATTGAAGCCGGGTAAGTGAAGAAAATCAGAAAGTGAACGCGCCTAACGCCGTAGCACGCTGAGGTTTTGTCGCAGATGCCTTTTATCTTGAACAGTGTACCTATTGCAGTAACTATCGGGAGGGAATTTTGGTACGATTTTTAATAGGTTGGATTTCAGAAATAACAATTTACTTTTATTTTCCTTTAAATGAACCGAAGTAGCAAATTGGGATTCCGTCGACTATATCATACCATCTCCAAAAGAGGCCTTTTAATGCATAAATTTAATTCCCAATCCCTTATGGCGATTATACGTATTCATTTAACAGATCTCCTGATAATCATTAAACATTCACTGTGGAAATATACTCTCCTTCAGTGCTTACGTGAAGGCGCTAGACGCAGCCACAAAAGCAGGCGAGTGGAGCAAAGCAGCCGACATCCTGGCCAGTCTTGACGCCGGAGACGGCGCCGAGACACCCAAAGAGGCTGTGAATCCCTTCCGTCTGGAGCTGGCCAGACACTACGCCCAAACACGGCAGTTCGCGCTGGCCGAAAAGACCTTCATGGCAGCGGAGGAACCCAAATTGGCCATCGAGATGTACAACGAGGCAGGGATGTGGGAGGAGGCTCACGCTCTTGCCACCAACAGCATGCAACAAGATGATCTCACTGTGTGAGTCATTGTCACTGTTTCAGGGTAGTGGCTGAAAGGCTCAAGTGAAGCGAGATCCTACTACAGCCATTAAATTTTCCTGATCTTGCACGAATGCAAACACGACAAGGAAGAAACTAATGATACATTAGTTTTCGTATCTCGTAACTCTACTGTCATGTAAATATTAACTACATCGATGCTGTTCCTTCTAACCATGGCTACAGCTGATTTCGAGTTTCTCAGGGTCTTCTTTGTTCAAGGGTTGGTTACCTTGAAGGGTTACATTCCGACCCTTAAGTATTCCGACTGGAGTGCTTGAGTTGCATTTGAAGAATCATCTCAGTTGTCCCCTTCCCCTTCGTTTGTTTGCAAATATTTGTGCTTGACCATCGGATAGTAAAAAAGTTACAGAAGTTAAGCTCTACCTTCTCGTTAAATTCCAACTGTGCCCGTACGCAAAGATATGTTTACAAAAGGATAAGTGGTAAGGTTTTTGATATTACGGTATTTAAAAAGTACAATTATCCGTACACATATGTCAAGAAAAAACACTTTTGTTTAAATCAAGCATGTACCTGGAGCAAGCAGAGGGCCTGGAGCGAGCCGGCCAGTTCAAAGAGGCCGAGAGGCTCTACGTGACAGTGAAGCGAATCGACCGAGCTCTCACCATGTACCGCACCCAGCGCCAGTATCGCGAGATGGCCCGTCTTGTGCGCACCCACAAGCCCGACATGCTCGAGGCCACCCTCATTCGCATCGCGCAGGAACTCGAGTGTGAAGGCAACCTACGCCAGGCAGAGCACTATTACCTCGAGGTATACTAATTATTTCTTATGAGTAGAGGGTTAGACGATTGTCCAATTATAGTGGATTGGTGGTCGAAGTCCTCCTTCTAATAGAAGAGGGTTCCATAGGGACGTAAGTAACCGTGTGTACACGTGTGGCTAGATTCGAGTTGACCTAATTCATTGGTCAATCGGGTTTGGTATCATTCCGTGTGCGGTATACGGGGAAGACAGGCAAGGACAAAGAAAGTTACTCAGAACTCTGATTGGGCGACGGGGTGTTTGTGACTAGTCTGTCACATTTGCATAGCTCACGTGAAGCTGAGTATAAACCAGTCAGTAATGAGTACGGGGACTCAGATGTGCCACTGCAGAAGCACCCACTTAATGATTTTAGCCACACTCCGGTGTTTACAAAATGAAGTTTTAAATAAATGAATAAAAGTGAAAGTACTATAAAATTTTAAGTTATCTAATTAGGTCTTAAATTTTTGCTTATGAGCATTGAATCGAATGGACATTTTTTCTTGTCAATAGACTCCTTGCACTAGTGGCTTACCAAGAAATTCAGGCGCCACATTTAAGAAGTAATAGTTAATAAGTTATTAATAATGACATTATAATTAATAATTAATATTAATTATTATTTTAACAGAATTTTCTGAAAATTGGTAAAAAGTACACATGTATAAGGAAATTACTAATTTTGTAAATTAGGCTGGTGAATGGAAGTCAGCCGTGAATATGTACCGTAGCCGCGACCTTTGGGAGGAGGCCTACCGCGTTGCTGGCGACTGCAAGGCCGCTCAGCCGGAGCTGCGCAAGCAGGTGGCCTTTTTGTGGGCGCGCCACCTTGGCAGCGACACGGCCGCCATCCGTCTGCTCACTCGACTCGGTCTCCTCTCCTCAGCCGTAGACTATGCGGCTGAGCACTGTGTCTTCGAATTCGCCTTCGCTCTGGCCAAAGCCTGTCCACCGGAGAAGCTGGCTGATGTACACAACAAGTACGCCATGTTCTTAGAGGATGAGGGGAAGCTGCAGGAGGCGGAGGAACACTTTATTAAGGCGGGTTTCCATGAATAATTTTTCATTCCATTAAAGTAGTAGTTTATCGTGCCACCAACACTACCGTTCACGTCTAAATTTTAGAAAATCAACAACGCCCATCTTTTAAGCAGATTTCTTACAAAACTGTTGTAAATCCAGAAAATTATATTTATAATTTTCTAATTTTTATTTTACATTTGCCATTCACTGCAAATTATGTATAGTTGTTTATGTTGTTACTAGGACGCGTTGTACTTCTACGAATACATGTTTTGAGTCGTTACGCATCCGTTTACCTGGTGGCCTGCTATCCTAGAGACAGAGCGTAATATTTCTAATCGCATAACTATAGATGGCATCAATACCTCGTAAATACACATTAAAAACTGATAATGTCTCCAAAAATTTTATTTCCGAAAGTTTTTTTTTTTGTCATTAGTCGAGTATCTTGTCCTATTTATAAAATCTTAATATTATGAAAATCCATTAAAATCGGCCATCCAGTATTAAAAAGTTATAAAAGCATTACATTCTGCTCATGTTGATGATTAGGTGAGAGGGTACCATGGAAACTGGTGAGTCGAACTTTGTGCAGTTTGGGTAGAAATCCATAGGTCTCGAAGCCAAGGCCTTTCGTGATATACTGCCTAACTAAAAGCCTTCTCGACTTTCGAAATTGCATTTGAATAGGTTAAGTTCAATCGATACCAAACGCTCTATCTTTTCTAACAGCTCTCAAATGATCGCACTTATAACACCCCAAAGCTTATTAAAGGAAGTCCTGATTGCATAAATATTACAAACAAAAGGTCAGATTCTAGGATGCTACTGTCTAATTAGCATTCCTGATTAGAAATCCCTTTAATCCTAACTCTGTACCGTACAGTTTTAAAGTCCGAATTAAGCATAGAGTTATTTCTTGTCCACAACAGGCGGGAAAACCCCGCGAGGCGGTGCTGATGTACGTGCACAACCAGGACTGGGACGCAGCAGTGCGCGTGGCGCGCGAACACGACTCGGAGAGTGTGGTCGAGGTGCTGTTGGGGCAGGCGCGGGTGGCCTTCGGACAGCGCGACTTCGCGACAGCCGAGGCGCTGCTGCTGCGCGCGCAGCGGCCTGACATGGCAGTGCGCGCCTACCGCGAGACCGGCCGATGGCTCGACGCAATCCGAGTGGCCCAGGCCTACCTCCCACCAGCGAAATTGCAGGAGCTGTTGGTGAGTTTGAAGTGCCTGCAAACCTTTCCTAGTTCACTGATTAAGCATTTAAAACAGCTTAATTACTTCCAGGACGAGTATGAAGAGGCGAAACTTAGCGCCGATTCTACCAACACCGGTGACGGTGGCACGGGAAGCCTCTGTGGGGTCGGTGGTGGCAGTGGCGACCTCCAACGTCCCCTTCGGACCTCCACCAACTCCCTCAGTGGGCGAGACACCACGTCGACCAAGAGCACCTTCTCTCTCCCCCTTCTGGCCTCCGCACGCCAGTTCGAAGGCAGCGGGGAGTACCTCAAGGCCGTCGAGTGTTACCTCAAGGTCACGCCTGATGTGCTAGCGGAGCATCAGAGCGACGAGACAGCTGGCGGTGGTGGTGAGCCGGAGAGCGCCGCGAATCTGGAGACTTGTGAGAGCCTCTGGGTGCATGCCTCGAATCTGGCCATGAAGTTTCTGCCGCCGGAGAGTGCGACGCAGATCACGGAGTTGGTGGCATCGCGTTTGAGTCGATTTCAGGTGAGCTGTGCCCTGAGATTTCTCTAAGCAGTTCTTCACAGTATGATTTCTTCATTGGATATAAATTATTCGACTCCTATTTCGTCTCATCTTGACCGGTCTTTTCAGGGATTCAGTGCAGATAATAATTACCAATTTTTCAATGCAAGCTCAATCAAATAGCATTAAGCTAAACATCTACTATCGATCATTTGATATTTTCACCACAAATATGAATATTGTTCGCCATTTCCCTATAGAAATTCAGTACAGCTGGGGAGCTGCTGCTAAGCATTGACAGATTCGAAGAGGCCATCAACGTTTTCGTGCTGGGCGAGCAATGGGATAAAGCCCGGAAGATCGCCAAAGACCTCGCTCCCCAGATGGAGGGCTTTGTTGAGAGCAAGTACAAGGAGTCTCTGAAGGTAAGTCGGATTTCGTCTTAGACATTTGTTTAAATTGCATCCCTCCCGGGTTATAGAGCAGTGGCCAAGCCGAAGAACTAGCCGGTGTAGACGTGGTCTCGGCCATCGAGATATTCGCCGACCAAGGCAGATGGGAGAAGTGTCTGACAGCCGCCGACAAACTCTACCAGGAGACGCGGAGCGAAAAAGATCACCAGATGCTCCACAAGTACCTCGCCTCCTACGCAGCAGCGCTGATTAAAGACAATCGCACAGTGGATGCCCTCATGCTCTACAAACGCCACGGCACACCAGCCTACGTCCAGAACTTCAACATCTACAAGAGGATCTTCCAGGAAATCACTAGGCAGAGAGGTCTGGCCACAGCTGAGGCCTTTCCAACATGGTCGGCTTTGAGGGACTCTCTCTTCGACCTCTACCAACAGGTTTCCAGTCCGTCGTTCGCTTCAAAGCTCCAACCGGGAGTTGTGAGCATATTTGAGCGAATGCTAGTGGTAGCGCATTACTACGCAACGCGCTCTGCCCTGATTTCCGCCAAGCTCTATGAGGTGGGTTGTGGTTTTTGTAGGCTTCACCAGCATTCCTTTCAGATGGCGGCTAAGATAAGTGTGTCTCTGCTGAGAGACTCGGACATAATTCCCGCCGACAAAGCCTTCTTTGAGGCGGGGTCGCAGTGTCGAAAACTCGGCTGGGAGAGCATGGCCTTTGTCTTCCTGAATCGGTTCCTGGATCTGATGGAGGTGATTGAGGATCACGAAGGGAATTCGGATGCCCTGGACAGCACTGATTTCCAGGTAAATCGTTGGACATATTTTGAGGTATTAATGCTCATGCAATATTAAAGTTGGTGACATTTAATTTTGAATTTAGGACACAGACATCCCCTTGGAAGTCCCCATTCCCGAGACCGCCTACGCCACCGAAGCAGAACACGAGTCAGTCCGCGAGTGGATCCTGGCTGTCTCCATGGATCAGAAGTTGGAGCAGGAGCTGCCGAAGGACGAGAGGGGTGTCTATGTGGCCTGCCTGCGCTCTGCGGCCACGGGAGTCACCGCTCTGCCCTGTGTCGTGACTGGCTACCCGGTGCTGCGCGACGGCGTCTCATTCGCCGGTAGCAAGGTCAAGCGCTTGGCCAATGTCGATGATTGGAAGAAATTGGCCTATGCGGCAAATGTCGACCGCAATGCTGAGTGTATTAATGTCTTCGAGTTTATTAGCAAATGGTGTGGAAGTGTTGTTTGAAATATACATTCGTAGTGGATTGTTGTGAGGCTTGTTAGCTGCAATCTATTACTTACTCACTCTCCTATTGGTTGGTAAGAGGGTTTTTCCTCATTGGCTAATGGCGGACTTTTGTTTATGGGATGACCTAGTGCACAGTGCGTTCACAGTGAATTGGTCGGTTTCTTCAGTAAAAAACGCGTTATGCTTGGAACTACAAGCTATTGGAGCCCTAAGGCCTGGTTAGACCCCAATACTCATCACTGAATGACGCATACCCAGAGTCACGTGAGCAGATACAACTACACAGCTTCTAACAACCTAACTGAATCAACTTCCTGTCACATTAACAGGGTTTTGAGCAAAGTCCCTTGATCTTAAACAGCGTTCCTCCTCCTCCTCAAATCACCGCCTTCATAACCCGAGAATTCCTCTAGAGTTGACTCGAAAAAAAATCGCATGCATGCATTGTCTTTTTCGATTCACAGCAGCAGGTCCTGATTCCCTCTTAAGAGTTTGGTTCGAACGGCCTTATTACAGTACTTCCCAATATTTACTTCTATGTATAGCGGAAAATAATTTAAAAACCAAGAAATATTTCAGATGTTATAAGGAGACTTTTGGCATTTGCTACAGAATTCTCTGTGGTTGAACAGATATTCTGGAAGCTGTCTAAATGACAAAGGACAAACTGATACTGCGAGGTTACAACGAAGGCAACGCAACGGACGCTCCTCTAAAAGAGGAAAGGCATTTTTGAGCTAAACACAACTGCCAGGAATTGTATAAACATATTTCTTGATTCTGGTAATTTTTTAATTTCATTGAATTTATTGTAAACTGATTTAACATAGTAGTCATGAAACTGCTGTCTTATTTCTTTCAAACATCTTCCCTACATAATTCATTCTTGTCTACTTTGAAAGCCAGATAACAAAAACAGTAGGAATGTTTTTTATTTGACATGTATTTGAAGAAAAGCACAATCGACGGTTATAAATGAGGCGTATAAAGCACTGGGGAGGAGAAATGCTTGACTGAATAGGGAATAAGAAGCTGATTGTGATAGAAACTCCAACCATCACCGTTGAATTTCACCAACAAAGTGTTTAGCAACTACTTTTAGCTACAATCTATGAAGTGAGCAGGGAACGGGTAACAAGATTCTGGCAGTCTTCAAACATATCAATCAGAAAGAAGACCACATTTCAACAAGCTCATACAAATAATTTATATTTACAATATTTATAAAATAATAAAAATTATATTTTTATAATTTAAAAATTCATATCTAATAAATTTAAATTAATAAATTAAAACAAATTTAATATAAGATTTACAGAATAAGTAGTCTTCCTGGTTGAATATAATTAGATAAAAAAATAAACTAAATTCAAATTTATATTAATTACAATAAATTTAATTTAATAAATTACATTTCTATTTAACAAAAATTGATGGAATTTATTTAGTCTTCTTGGTTAAATTCTTTGAGTCCGTCCACCACTTCCACTGAGTGGCGTTGAGAGATCTAGCTCTGTCTCTATTGGTTGGTTAGGAAGTACCATCCGCCAGTGTACGTATTTACTTGGTCCTAAAGAAGCAGTTAATTAGATGTCTTCCTATTTTACGGGTTTCGTAACTCGCAAATTTACTTTTTCATTTTCTGCAGAAATGGAATTGCCTACATCTAACTGACCTGTTTGCGCTATTGCAGACGCACCAATTCGATACATCTTTTTGTTAACAACCAAGAACTTACGTTGCTCTACCGCTGTTGATTGGCCTCAGGTAGAAATATAACTCAAAGCGAATGAGGGAAGAATGCGCTCAAGTTCCAGAGAAGGGTCGGAATCGAAGAGGTCAAAGTTGATTCTTGCCAACTTTTCCAAAAAGCCCTTGAAACTTAACTAGCATTTGCCATCAGAATCTAAGAAACGATCTTTAGACGAATGAGAATCCTCACTAAGCTACTCATTTGCATCGACAACACTACCAGGCGATATCGGCATAGTAAGCGCAAGGGCTGAACAAGATAGTGGGATCATAACATTTTGGCATTAGAAGCCAAAATGAACAGGTTATGAGAAATCAAAACTTGGCCATCCTATTGTTTTTTTTTTGCCAAATTGTTGGTGTTTGAGTGACAGGCACCAATGCAACAGAAACTGCCCCCACACTCACACTCTCCGAGTGCTTCGTGGCGTTTCAAGGGTTACTTTCTCGAAGGAAATACGTCGTCCTCAGGTCTGGCGGAAAGCCGAAGTTGTTGGCTGAGAGACACCGTCGGTCAGATTCTCTCAAATCGAACTGTTAGAGAGAATGGCAAGACCACGGTTCCCAGAAAACACATATAGAATCCAGTTCCTACAAAAACTCATCCTAGTGGAGAGTTGAACTAATCTGGATTCCGCCATGGAAGACCTGCAATTACAAATCCACTGATTGATCCCTCGAGCAGTGGAGCAGAATGTGCTTTTCTCTGATGAATCATCGTTTGCCACCTCATTTTCGACCTCTTGGAGACAGACGAAGAGAAGAAGAAGAAGTATGCAACCATGACTACTGCTAGACTGATCTAGGGTAATGATGATCCCGATGCTATTTCTAGGAAATGCTATACCGGGTCAATGATTGCCCTTCATGGAGGAAAAACTAACGACCGATACTTTTCAGAGATTTTGTGCTACAAATTTCACTGTCCGATGGTGTCCGAAGCGGAACGCAGGCACATTTCAAGATGAAAATGCGGCATCAATCCACACGGCGGTGCAGAATTGTTTGTAAGAATGGTGGCACGAGGAGGAACAGCCTAAGGAAGTTGAGCATTTCATCTCACAACCACCACAACCCCCAGACCACTTCAACCTCATCACTGAGGGGCATTTAAGGTCGTCGATTTCAGAGATGCAATTCAAGTAAGAAGGCGATTTCCGCAGCCCACGCAATCGCTTAAACCCCTTTAAAAGCAGTAATAACTCGGGCCGTCGAGGCTGTAACTGCCACGATAAATGGAATTAAAATACTTTTTGATTTGCAAGGTGTTTTCACTATTTGTCCACCGCCCGTACTATCAAATCTCCCAATTTTCTTGATAAAATTGAAGGAGGTGCCAAGGAAAGTCGGTTCACCTGGACAGGCGATGGCGAAGGAGGACTGGGCCTGGAGCGGGTGATGGGGGGAGACCACGGGGCGAATATCCGTGCTACTCGAATAGGTCCCCATGCGGTGCTGGATCCATCGACTGTAGCCGTAGGCCTTCAAGACATCAACGTTGCTGTGACGAGCAATACGACTTCGCTCTTACAAACATGGCATCTATTCATCTCTCTCTCCCTTTAAATTGACTCCTTGGTACTATCTATCGATATGAGTAGTATTCAGGCAAAGTGGGGGAGTGAAACTCACGTCTTCAAATGGTGTCGGAGGACGACTGTGTGGCGATTGTGAGGATGTCTGGATTGGTTTTCTGTTTGCAGGCTCACGCCTCAGTTTGCGTTGCTGAAAATAGCAAAAATGCGCATTTTAAAACTTGGATCTTCGGGGAATCGACAGTGTTTCTTCGATCCCTAAATGTCGGTTTTACCCCCATTCCACAATCGACCTCTCTATCCTGAGAAATTGTAGAACGGATGCCCTGAAAATTAAACTAGCTCTCTCCTGGTGGTGGTGGTGGTGGTGGTTGTGGTGGTATTGCTGGTGGTGATTAGTTGTTCTCTAATGCGCTTTGGATGGCAATATCCCCGTGAATTCTCGTCTTCGATCACAACATTCCTCCTAACTTGATCGACTGCGTATTTCTTTTCCTTTTTCCCACAGAAGATTTCAGTAAACAGTCTCTCTTCTCCGAGTTCTCGAAGGATCTCCGTCATCCACTAAAACCATCATTTGTATTCGACGCTTTTCATCTTAAGTCGCCTAGACCTCCATGATCCCGAGTGAAAACTGCACCAGATCCACTGAATAAAACGACTTACTCCATGCAGGTGGAATCATGAAAAAATCCATCTTCCATGATTGCAATGTCTATCTGGTCTGCTGACTACTTGCCCCCGAATTTCATCAAATTAAGCTGATGTTCTACATTTTAAATTGAGTAATTAAGCAGTTAATTGCACTTTAAAATTAATTTGATGGTAAGGAATTATTGATTAGCCAAATTAGGGCATTTTCCATGCTAAAGAGATTACAATTATCGTTCCGAATGAGTAAACAACATAAATTAAGGTCAAGTCAAAAGTCCTTAATTGCGTAATCGATACGCAAATTCAGACTTAAACACTTACAAAATTGTGCTCTCACCAACCCCCCTCACCCCCACCTGACCTCCTAATTAAACCGGGTCATCACCAGGCCCAAATAATGTCGCCCGTTTAATCCCGCCCCTCGCGAATTTCTTCCGTCAGGCCGCGTGAGCAAAAGTTGGCCGCGTGCTATCTTAACCGAAATTATCCCACTACCTTCCAAGTGTTAAAATCATGTTGGTGCCAGCATCTCGTACTGCTCTCAAGAGCTCTGGGTTCTACACTGTGGCTCCTTTCATGCCTGCTTCAGATTAATAGTCATCATCTTGTCTAAGACAGTCAAACTAAGTACTCCGGTATGACTTTAGAAACAAAAATCGCCATTTGGAGGTAGAAAGTGGAACTCACGGCAAATTGTCGGTTCATCTCCGATAAGTATCGCTCAGGGGGTCTGCGATTCTCCAGTGGAGTTCTCCTGTGAGGGGAATACTCCTCACCTCCCTCAATCTCCGTATTCCTTAGACACAGACGGACTGGATGTTCTCATCCTCCTCCTCCTCCATCTCCATTTTCATTTCTCCAAGACAACAAGTCAATGCCGACTCTGCCGAAGAACAGGAAAAGGGCGACAATTAAATCAACTCAAATCAACCTTAACTACGAAGCTGGTACGAAACCTGCCGTGGTATTGGTTGGATTCATTCGAAGCCTTTGACGATTTCACCATATCGAGCAGCATCTAACAGCGATGTCCAAAACGGAAGGGCCAAATTGTATGTGGCTGGCATGCAATCAGAGATGGTGAGTACTAAAGCAGTCGAGAGTGGATAATGACCGATTCGGCAATGATTTGAAATGAATGAATGAATGAATGAATTGCCTGTCAGTTGGCACAAGTAGCAAGATTTTTCGATTTGAGGTGTTGCAGGGGAGTAATTATTAGCACTCCTCTGTGTGTTTAACGAAATATTACGCTAGTTCCCACTTTATTGAGAAGATAAAACCAGACAGGACTGGAAATATGAGCAGAGTCGAGTGAGCCCGCACCAACGCTGATTTGCTGTTACGGTAGCAGAATCGATCAGTGATCTCCTTCAGTCTCTCATATATGCCTCAAAGTTGTGTTGGGATAAGGGGGTTAATGGGAATTTGCTATGGAATGGCGATCCCCTAGAATTCATGAAAAGAACAATCTGAATTTATCGACTTCAAGCATTTACATTTGCAATATGATCATAGGTTTTTGAAATTCAATTTAGGCGTAGATTGAGAAGCATTTGATCAGTGATCGGTCGACGCCTCCTTAACCAAGAGTGGACCATTTTGAAAACATGTAGGCGTGATGACGCTAGGATGTATTGGAACAGACCCATTTCCATCGGATACGAATGAAAATATATGAGTAAAGTTGATTCAGTGCTCACAAATGCTGTACGGATTATCTTCACATGGAACACACTATGAATCCGATTGGATTATTGAATTAATAGTTGCAGAATCTGAATTTTTCAGAAACAAATAAAATACTAAATGGCAAGCCTAGGTTGGAAATATTATATTAAAGTGGTTATCGCTTTAAAGGACTTCCAAGTACGTCCAAGGTAAGAGAAGACCCAGGATGGAAGTACACACTTGTATTAGGAGAAACGGACTAACGCAGGGCGGATGAGGTGTTGACGGCACGTTACAGGACACAACTTGCCACTAAGCGATTTTTGATTCGTTCGTGCCGTTGGCGCCCTGTCCATGAACAAGTATCCACACCAGCACAGCCCATAAGTAGTAAAGTTAGGAGAAAAAGATTTATCAAGATCCCCGTAAGTTTGCAAAAGAACAATCAGCATTCATCGATTTCCTATATTGACATTTGAAATGTGACAGTAATTTTGAAATCCAATATATGAAGCTTGAGTAGGAATCGATCATCAATCCTTCGTCGATCTCCTCTTATTCTCAGCATCCTCCAATTAACCGAGACAGGTCCAGTTGGATGCAGTATTCCAGACTGTGTATCCGGTATTTCTACGTTATGGTAGCATTGAACCCACATCGAATGGGAGCATTCTAGAAACTGCTAGAGAGTTGAGTTATGTTAGACCAGGGCTTATTAAGAGGAGGAGGAGGATGAGGAGGAGGGGATGAAAATCACTAGATATTGAAGCTTGAGTCTTAGATGAAACCCTTAAAATCTCACCATGACTTAGGTAGACCCATCGATTTTTGATCGATTTGTTATCATTTCAAAAGGAAAGGAATGGCAATGGTGGTGACCCATATGCCGTCATCAAATTCGAAAACCGACAAAATCGAAGATTTATTCAGGGCATTGAGATGAATTGCGTGGATTTCATGAGATCCCAACAAACGAAAATTCACCATCTCTTTGAACAAAACTGGGGAATTTCGGCACACCATTAAAATTTTATTTCTGGAAAGATCACTAGTAAGCCGGGTTACGATCCAACTAGAAATCTTAGCAGATCGTAAAATGGAGGGGAAAATTTTATTATCACTTAGAGATGAAATCAAAAAGTGCGCTCAATCCTTCAATTTCATTCCTCTAAATCTACACTGGACCCACGGATTCTTTGCCCGCATCTTACAGACTGAGGATTTAGGACACAGTAATGATTAGCTAGAGGACTCAGGAGTACAATCTTCTTGATCGCGTGGATACTAATATTTTCCACCATTGTCTAGCCACAAACAATTGAAGATGCTCTTTACAATGGCATCGGAAAGTAGTTTTCTTCATGAATCACAAGATCGTCTGCCATCGCCTCATACCAGTCATGTAACATTACCAGAAACTCTGCATGTTTCCATTCATAAAATCGACCCTTTACAACAGCTACCAATCCATTATGATCAAGACCCTCACTGGCTGAACAGCCCTCGTTTGGTAGATCTGGAAGACGAAGTTATCAACAACGAGTTATATTATTTTTGTGAGAATTTTTCTGATAAATGGGAGATCTCGCAAATGGAGGGTTTTTACAAAAAGAAAGCATAAAATTGTGGAAAGGACAACTGCAAGCCGACCGCTTTTCACCCTAAAAGTAATACAAAAAATATTATTTAGTAAAAGTTAAAAATATATAGCACTGCTTGTTTGTATTGATTAAATACTTTTAATTTGTACACTCTCCTAATTACTTCGGAGAAAGATGTGGTTCTCTAACAGCCAACATCTACCAGACGGAGTGGAAACTTGCTCTCAAAGATGCATTTTATTGGAGAAGACGAAATTTCCACTCTTTCCTATCAACTTGAATTGGGATCTTATTAAAGAGCTTGTCCGTTGCAAACGGACCTGGAAATGAGCCACTTGTAGTGCATTGACGTGGCCTGTTTGAACTAGAGGATGTTGAAGAATTCGAAACGCCAAAATTTATAACAACAAAAACTTACAATGCTCTACTGCAGCCGTTGGTGGGGCTCAAGTTAGATAGAGGTCCAATAATCACGGAGGAAAGCGATCTCATACTCCATGAGATGGAGTTCATGGTCGATCATTACCTAAAAGGGGAAAATATTCGTTGACAAAATCCGAGTCCTAAACGAATGAGGATCTTCACGAAATTGCTCCACAGCGACGCGTCAAATCTCCCAATCGATAGTGGTGGTTTAGTCGGCGTTATTAAGTACAGTGAAGTCGACACCTTTCTGGTGAAATGCATCACCTCAGTTGTCTGAGTCCTCTAGGGAAACAGAGCTCCTCTTCATATCGACCGAGGAATGTGGACTTGAGCAACCTTGCTACTAGTTATCATCAGTATGAGTAGTATTGAAGCAGAGGGAGTGAAACTCACTTCTAGGAGTGGGAGTGGGGTTAGGGGTGGCATTTCGGGTGTTGGAGACGGTGGTGGGCTTGAAACTTGTCTCCTCGACGCTCGCTTTCTTCTGGGTTTGTGTCGCTGAAAATGGCAATGTACACGTTGTCACTTGGGTCTCCAATGATGATGAGGTTGATGATTAATCGGTCATGGGCAATTTTCCTATCTAAAGAGCCTGAAACCGTGGTTCCCAAACAGCAAACAATGTGAAATTAAGGTCTAGGGCTTTAAACTGGCAAACTTATGACCGAAAAAGTAGAAAATTTTTATTGAGAAACCAACAAATAAACCCGGGTCATCTTCAGGCCAAGTAATGACGCCGGTATAATGTCTCCGACTCATACTACCCTATCAGAAAATTTTCTAAGTGCTAAAGTGGTGCTGCCACCAAATTTCCTATTTCGACTGATAAATATACGCTTATAGCGAGTGCTTCATTTCAATTTTCCTGCTAAAATCGACCAATAGACGTCACCTTGTCTAAGATAGACATGCTTAGCACCCTCTGGTTAATAGTGAAATAGAAAGCGGAACTCACGTTGAATGCTTTGGAGATTTCTGGATGATATCGTTGTGGGGGCCTCCGATTTCTTCTAGATGATCTCCGGAGAGGTGGGTTCTGCTCCGGTGCGGTTGATGGTGACGTGTCCAACTCTACCGCATCTGGAGACGCGGTTGACTCTGATGAAGAACAAGAAAAAAGGAGACATTTAAGTGAGATCGAAGTACTCTGAATTACGAGCCTAACACGAAACGCACCATGGTGGCGATTTCCCTCCTTCGAAGTCATACTGGAGTTTATCTTGAAAGAGCACAAATTGAATGTGGCCAGAGATCAGAGTCGGGGCGTATTTATAACCTCGACAGTGACCCATGCGGTGCTGACCCACGTAGTTTCGACCAATGAAATTGCCCTCATTAGTAAGGGTGCACGCAACCAATAGCAGTTTTCGAAAGCGACCAATTGGAAATCGCAGTTATTTTCCATGCCGAAGTAGATGAGTGATTGTTTTTTGCTCCACTGGATTATCTATTAATTAACGAGATTTCCGTTCAGCAAATTTTGCTCATATTTCCATCCATGGACTTGTTCAATTCTTCATTAAAGACGGACATAAGTGTAGAATGAACTGGTGATACACCTCTGTTGAAGAACAGGAAAAAGGGCGACATTTAAATCAACTCAAATCACTCTTAACTACGAAGCTGGTAAAAACGTGCCGCGGCGTTGATTGAATTCATTCGAAGCCTCGGACGATTTCACCATATTGAGCAGCATCTAACAGCGATGTCCAAAACGGAAGGGCCAAATTTGATGTGGCTGGCTGGCTGAGAAGATAAAACCAGACAGGACTGGAAATATGAGCAGAGTCGAGTGAGCCCGCACCAACGCTGCTTTTCTGTTTCGGTAGTAGAATCGATCAGTGATCTCCTTCAGTCTGTCAGGTATGCCTCAAAGTTGAGTTGAGATAACTGGCTTAACGGGAATTTGCTATGGAATGGCGATCCGCTAGAACTTCAAGCATTTACATTTGCAGTATGATGAAATGTTATTTACATGAGCAGCACACGGACAAAGAGGTGTGAAACTTCAGTTGTTTATTGATTCCGAAAGAAGTTCCTGTAATGGCCAGAGTTTCTGCTTTTGGGTCGCCTCAAATTATTAACTAGTGTCACCCCCTAAGAAGTTTCTGGAAGGAGTTGGACCCATTTACAAAGCCCTCACTCTTAATTAAGCTTGGGTCAACCTTAGGCCCAAATAATGACCCTCGTATAAATGACCCCTTTCCGGTCAAGTCGTGTGAGCTAAACAACACGTCGAGTTGTCTCGGCCGCACCACTTTCCAAGTGCTAATGTTGTGTTGTAGACAATATTCCCTACTTCTGTCACTAATTCTCGGTTTGCGATTACCAAGAGACTTGAATGTAGCCTACAGGATTTCAAATAATACTTATGATTCCCTCCGCAAAATCTAAACACGTTTCTGGAACTAACGGTTGTTCTTTTAGCTGCCATCTGGAATAAGCATATATACTCCTCAGAAAGAAGATTTATTTTGACAAAGACGTAGGCACAGGACTATACAATTTCGTGATAACGAAAAGAAGGGTCGTTGTTAGGTTGAGTTGAAGTCGAAGCTTGTGTTTGTGGTAGGATCTCCGAATGCACAGCGTCCGTTTGACTCGTTCACAGTCACATCTGTCAATCAACTCACGATGAATGTTTTGTGGTTCATAACTGGCTCGTACCGTTGCGTTGGGCTGCGATTGGTACGAGGGGTTTTTCGCTGTTCCCAGGAGACAGAGTATCTCGGAATACCTCTTCTATCTTTATTTTCACAGGAGATCCTGGAACTGGGTAGCACTCTTACTTCTCCATTACATATTTCCTAGGGAAACCAGTTGAAATGCGTCGCAATTCGTCTTCGATGACGACTGGAAAGCTGAGAAGAAAGTTTCCATGAGTTCCACTTCCCCCTGTCTGATTACTGTTCATAATTTCGCGGAAAATATTCATTAGAGCTGAAAGAGTAGATGACACAGCTGCTATTTTGATGAAGCGTACAGATAAAAAAGGACTTATCTCTTCTTAACTCACTCTGAATAGAGGAAATTCATATTTCTGAGGTTTTTTGTCTATCAAGCTATCAGACAGAGAGGAATCCAGTAAATTTACTCTTCAAATTGGGACAAAATCGAACGGAGACAATCACTTCAACGGTGCGTTTCGCATTAGTCTCATATTTCGCAGTGATTAGAGTTGAGTTAAATGTCGCCTGTTTCCTGTTCTTCAGTAGAGTCACCATCGCCTTATCTCGCCTTAGAAAATTAGGAGGTATGATCATACAGTTTCACAATCTCCTGTGGAAATAAAGATAGAGTAGAGGGAATACCCCGTTTCCCTCGCTCTTCGCAACAGTACGATTCAGAGATGAACAGCAAAACATTCCACACTTTCTATTTAGTAGACATGTCGAATTTTCTTTAGAATTTCACCAGAGATCTCGAGACGCTCCCTCGCGTCCTGAACCGGCTGCAGTCCACAGCCGGTAATTCTTGAAAGAGGCACGTAGAGGAATTTTGGAGTTCAGTTCGTGAAAGTACAAGTCACTTAGGTGTTGACTGGCTGATTGTGATAAAACAAGACGGTTTTACTTTGACGATCAGAAATTGGCGACTGTCGAGATAAAAGCTCCTTTACTTCCTATACTATTTAAAAATAGCAAGAGAAACTTCATTTTTGTAAATACTAATATCTACACGATTTGTTTTCACCATAATATTTAGGTTTAAACACTCAACAGAGAAGAAAGTGATTTCGACATATCTGTTTATTTGAGATGTTTAATGAGACGGTTTATTAACTTTTATGACTCAACCTGAATAGCAAAAGTTAATGTCCTTAAAATTCGTCATAAAATTACTCATGACTCACGGTGGTCGAATTTGTGGGGTTTATTCTACATGAAAGCAGGCTGCCTTAGGTTAAACATCGGTAAATTCTATCTAAAGATATTAACACCTATTTTGCTAAGCACCATTCTGACCGTTATACTTTCCATATCCACATTCAGTAAATTTTGGACAACCAGCGATTTTGTAAATTACGTTCCTGGTGTGCTGCATAATCTCATTGTGACTTGAATACCCCACCATTCAAGGGCCATTTCTGAGATTTAGCCTTCCTTATTAGTTAGATGAATCTCAATCATCCAGTACAGAAATAGCTGTTTACTTTGTCTTTAGTAGTTCAGTGAAGGCGATTCAAACACTCCGACAAATAACAACTCATTCCCGTTACGAGTTGAGTAAAGTTTGATTCAAATAAACTCCGCAGTCCCACAGAGCAGATGCCAAATTTATCGACTCCAAATTATCCTGGACACTGGATACTCAATGAATCCTCATACAGCTCCAAACTTCATTTGACAGTGCCCCATGCACCGCCGCATTCTCCTTTTCATTTTCTCCTATGGTTCCTCTTTGTTCTCTTCGCATTTCATGAGAACTTAGGTCATCGACATGAACAAAGGACAGGACGGAAGAAAGGAAAGTTCACGGCATACCGCAGGAAAGTAAGAAGAAGAAAGGCTCAAAGATTTTGGTAGTGTTCGTGCAATACGAAATGATCCACACTGAGTACGGTTTGTATATACGTAGTTGACAGGTTTCATTTTCATTGATTAAATTCTCTAAAATAGGTTAGCTAATCCAACTGGTTGTTGTTTCATAGACACCCATCATCTGCTATTAGCAAGTGATTAACCATGGAGGAACTTGCCCGTTGTCATCAACTCTTTCTGCTCTGATGACTACGTTCCGCAACCCTGCTACTAGCCATCCATATGAGTAATATAAACGATATGAATAATTTACAGGCACAGGGGAGTGGAACTCACGTTGATTATTGGTTCTAAGGGAAGTTGTAATTGTGAGAGCCTGGAAACAACAGAAAATCACGGGTTGTTTACATATTGTAATCAACGTCTGTTATGTCCAATCCACCAATCGATATTGCATTGGTCTCAGAACCTTACAAATAGGATGCGAGGATGCTTTTCGAAAATAAATAACTCTGAATGATAAAACCAAAGCTTCTTCTCTAATGTTGACATAAAATTCTTCCTAAATTTACAAATTGTCAGTATTTTTAAGTGAAAAGGTAAACGAGAATTACATTAGTATAAACTCACTCCAAAACTGTTATTAAGATGCAAATTTTAAAGGTAATTGTGAAAAATATGGATGAAATTGTGCTTTATTGCAAAATAAAACAAAAACTGCCATTTGACTCATCGCTTCTTCGAATTTGAGGAGGTGTATCAACAGTTCATTCTACACTTATGTCCGTCTTTAATGAAGAATTGAACAAGTCCATGGATGGAAATATGAGCAAAATTTGCTGAACGGAAATCTCGTTAATTAATAGATAATCCAGTGGAGCAAAAAACAACCACTCATCTACTTCGGCATGGAAAATAACTGCGATTTCCAATTGGTCGCTTTCGAAAACTGCTATTGGTTGCGTGCACCCTTACTAATGAGGGCAATTTCATTGGTCGAAACTACGTGGGTCAGCACCGCATGGGTCACTGTCGAGGTTATAAATACGCCCCGACTCTGATCTCTGGCCACATTCAATTTGTGCCCTTTCAAGATAAACTCCAGTATGACTTCGAAGGAGGGAAATCGCCACCATGGTGCGTTTCGTGTTAGGCTTGAAATTCAGAGTACTTCGATCTCACTTAAATGTCTCCTTTTTTCTTGTTCTTCATCAGAGTCAACCGCGTCTCCAGATGCGGTAGAGTTGGACACGTCACCATCAACCGCACCGGAGCAGAACCCACCTCTCCGGAGATCATCTAGAAGAAATCGGAGACCCCCTCAACGATACCATCCAGAAATCTCCAAAGCATTCAACGTGAGTTCCGCTTTCTATTTCACTATTAACCAGAGGGTGCTAAGCATGTCTATCTCAGACAAGGTGACGTCTAATGGTCGATTTTAGCAGGAAAATTGAAATGAAGCACTCGCTATAAGCGTATATTTATCAGTCGAAATAGGAAATTTGGTGGCAGCACCACTTT
This sequence comes from Anomotaenia brevis, assembly GCA_030710315.1. Lineage (NCBI taxonomy): Eukaryota > Metazoa > Platyhelminthes > Cestoda > Cyclophyllidea > Dilepididae > Anomotaenia > Anomotaenia brevis. The sequence goes on from JAUOZQ010000027.1 coordinate 496,793, forward strand.
AGCACTTAGAAAATTTTCTGATAGGGTAGTATGAGTCGGAGACATTATACCGGCGTCATTACTTGGCCTGAAGATGACCCGGGTTTATTTGTTGGTTTCTCAATAAAAATTTTCTACTTTTTCGGTCATAAGCTTGCCAGTTTAAACCCCTTGACCTTAATTTCACATTGTTTGCTGTTTGGGAACCACGGTTTCAGGCTCTTTAGATAGGAAAAGCGCCCATGACCGATTAATCATCAACCTCATCATCATTGGAGACCCAAGTGACAACGTGTACATTGCCATTTTCAGCGACACAAACCCAGAAGAAAGCGAGCGTCGAGGAGACAAGTTTCAAGCCCACCACCGTCTCCAACACCCGAAATGCCACCCCTAACCCCACTCCCACTCCTAGAAGTGAGTTTCACTCCCTCTGCTTCAATACTACTCATACTGATGATAAGTGGTGGCAAGGTTGCTCAAGTCCACATTCCTCGGTCGATATGAAGAGGAGCTCTGTTTCCCTACAGGACTCAGACAACTGAGGTGATGCATTTCACCAGAAAGGTGTCGACTTCACTGTACTTAATAACGCCGACTAAACCACCACTATCGATTGGGAGATTTGACGCGTCGCTGTGGAGCAATTTCGTGAAGATCCTCATTCGTTTGGGACTCGGATTTTGTCAACGAATATTTTCCCCTTTTAGGTTATGATCGACCATGAACTCCATCTCATGGAGTATGAGATCGCTTTCCTCCGTGATTATTGGACCTCTATCTAACTTGAGCCCCACCAACGGCTGCAGTAGAGCATTGTAAGTTTTTGTTTTATAAATTTTGGCGTTTCGAATTCTTCAACATCCACTAGTTCAAACAGGCCACGTCAATGCACTACAAGTGGCTCATTTCCAGGTCCGTTTGCAACGGACAAGCTCTTTAATAAGATCCCAATTCAAGTTGATAGGAAAGAGTGGAAATTTCGTCTTCCCCAATAAGATGCATCTTTGAGAGCAAGTTTCCACTCCGTCTGGTAGATGTTGGCTGTTAGAGAACCACATCTTTCTCCGAAGTAATTAGGAGAGTGTACAAATTAAAAGTATTTAATCAATACAAACAAGCAGTGCTATATATTTTTAAATTTTACTAAATAATATTTTTTGTATTCCTTTTAGGGTGAAAAGCGGTCGGCTTGCAGTTGTCCTTTCCACAATTTTATGCTTTATTTTTGTAAAAACTCTCCATTTGCGAGATCTCCCATTTATCAGAAAAATTCTCACAAAAATATATACTCGTTGTTGATAACTTCGTCTTTCAGATCTACCAAACGAGGGCTGTTCAGCCAGTGAGGGTCTTGATCATAATGGATTGGTAGCTGTTGTAAAGGGTCGATTTTATGAATGGAAACATGCAGAGTTTCTGGTAATGTTACATGACTGGTATGAGTTCATTTTGGTAGTACTTAATTTTATCAAAAATCAGTGTTACATGGTAATACCATTTCTAATTGTAAATAAGGCGATGACAGACGATCTTGTGACTCATGAAGAAAACTACTTTCCAATGCCGATGTAAAGAACATCTTCAATTGTTTGTTGCTAGACAATGGTGGAGAATATTAGTATCCACGCGATCAAAGAGATTGTACTCCTGAGTCCTCTAGCTAATCAATACTGTGTCCTAAATCCTCAGTGTGTAAGATGCGAGCAAAGAATCCGTGGGTCCAGTGCAGATTTAGAGGAATGAAATTGAAGGATTGAGCGCACTTTTTGATTTCATCTCTAAGTGATAATAAAATTTTCCCCTCCATTTTACGATCTGCTAAGATTTCTAGTTGGATCGTAACCCGGCTTACTAGTGATCTTTCTTTAGAAATAAAATTTTTATGGTGTGCCGAAATTCCCCAGTTTTGTTCAAAGAGATGGTGAATTTTCGTTTGTTGGGATCTCATGAAATCCACGGAATTCATCACAATGCCCTGAATAAGTCTTCCATTTTGTGGGTTTTCGAATTTGATGACGGCAAATGGGTCACCACCATTGCCATTCCTTTCCTTTTGAAATGATAACAAATCGATCAAAAATCGATGGGTCTACCTAAGTCATGGTGAGATTTTAAGGGTTTCATCTAAGACTCAAGCTTCAATATCTAGTGATTTTCATCCCCTCCTCCTCATCCTCCTCCTCCTCCTCCTCTTAATAAGCCCTGGTCTAACATAACTCAACTCGCTAGCAGTTTCTAGAATGCTCCCATTCGATGTGGGTTCAATGCTACCATAACGTAGAAATACCGGATACACAGTCTGGAATACTGCATCCAACTGGACCTGTCTCGGTTAATTGGAGGATGCTGAGAATAAGAGGAGATCGACGAAGGATTGATGATCGATTCCTACTCAAGCTTCATGTATTGGATTTCAAAATTAGTGTCATATTTCAAATGTCAATATAGGAAATCGATGAATGCTGATTGTTCTTTTGCAAACTTACGGGGATCGTGATAAATCTTTTTCTCCTAACTTTACTACTTATGGACACTTGTTCTAGGACAGGGCGCCAACGGCACGAACGAATCAAAAATCGCTTAGTGGCAAGTTGTGTCCTGTAACGTGCCGTCAACACCTCATCCGCCCTGTGCTAGTCCGTTTCTCCTAATACAAGTGTGTACTTCCATCCTGGGTCCTATAAAGCGATAACCACTTTAATATAATATTTCCAACCTAGGCTTGCCATTTACTATTTCATTTATTTTTGAAAAATTCAGATTCTGCAACTATTAATTCAATAATCCAATCGGATTCATAGTGTGTTCCATGTGAAGATAATCCGTACAGCATTTGTGAGCACTGAATCAACTTTACTCATATATTTTCATTCGTATCCGATGGAAATGGGTCTGTTCCAATACATCCTAGCGTCATCGCGCCTACCTGTTTTCAAAATGGTCCACTCTTGGTTAAGGAGGCGTCGACCGATCACTGATCAAATGCTTCTCAATCTACGCCTAAATTGAATTTCAAAAACCTATGGTCATATTGCAAATGTAAATGCTTGAAGTCGATAAATTCAGATTGTTCTTTTCACGAATTCTAGGGGATCGCCATTCCATAGCAAATTCCCATTAAGCCCGTTATCCCAACACAACTTTGAGGCATATATGAGAGACTGAAGGAGACAACTGATCGATTCTACTACCGTAACAGCAAATCAGCGTTGGTGCGGGCTCACTCGACTCTGCTCATATTTCCAGTCCTGCCTGGTTTTATCTTCTCAATAAAGTGGGAACTAGCGTAATATTTCGTTAAACACACAGAGGAGTGCTAATAATTACTCCCCTGCAACACCTCAAATCGAGAAATCTTGCTACTTGTGCCAACTGACAGGCAATTCATTCATTCATTCATTCATTTCAAATCATTGCCGAATCGGTCATTATCCACTCTCGACTGCTTTAATACTCACCATCTCTGATTGCATGCCAGCCACATACAATTTGGCCCTTCCGTTTTGGACATCGCTGTTAGATGCTGCTCAATATGGTGAAATCGTCAAAGGCTTCGAATGAATCCAACCAACACCACGGCAAGTTTCGTACCAGCCTTCGTAGTTAAGACTGATTTGAGTTGATTTAAATGTCGCCCCTTTTCCTGTTCTTCAACAGAGTCGGCATTGACTTGTTGTCTTGGAGAAATGAAGATGGAGGTGAAGGAGGAGGAGGAGGAGGAGGATGAGAACATCCACTCCGTCTGTGTCTAAGGAATACGGAGATTGAGGGAGGTGAGGAGTATCCACCTCACAGGAGAACTCCACTGGAGAATCGCAGACCCCCTGAGCGATACCAAGCTGAGATGAACCGACAATTTGCCGTGAGTTCCACTTTCTACCTCCAAATGGCGATTTTTGTTTCTAAAGTCATACCGGAGTACTTAGTTTGACTGTCTTAGACAAGATGATGGCTAATGATCTGAAGCAGGCATGAAAGGAGCCACAGTGTAGAACTCAGAGCTCTTGAGAGCAGTACGAGATGCTGGCACCAACATGATTTTAACACTTGGAAGGTAGTGGAATAGGTTGGGTTGAGATAGCACGCCGCCAACTTGTTGCTCACGCGGCCTGACGGAAGGAATTCGCGAGGGGTGGGATTAAACGGGCGACATTATTTGGGCCTGGTGATGACCCGGTTTAATTAGGAGGTCAGGTGGGGGTGAGGGGGGTTGGTGAGAGCACAATTTTGTAAGTGCTGAAGTCCGAATTTGCGTATGGATTTCGCAATTAAGGAAAGATCTTATCATTACTTTTCGCCTTCTCGAACATAATTACGCTACTTGAAACGACTTTGGACTTGACCTTAATTTATGTTGTTTACTCATTCGGAACGATAATTGTAAGCTCTTTAGCATGGAAAATGTCCTAATTTAGCTAATCAATAATTCCTTACCATAAAAATTAATTTTAAATTGCAATTAACTGCTTAATTACTCAGTTTAAAATGTAGAACATCAGCTTAATTTGATGAAATTCGGTGACAAATAGTCACCAGACCAGGTAGACATTGCAATCATGAAAGATTGGTTTTTCTCTTGATTCCACCCATATGGAGAAAGTCGTTTTTTTCAGTGGATCTGGTGCAGTTCTTACCCGGAATCATGAAAGTCTAGGAGACTTAAGATGAAAAGCGTCGAATACAAATGATGGTTTCAGTGGATGACGGAGATCCTTCGAGAACTCGGAGAAGAGAGACTGTTTACTGAAAACTTCTGTGGGAAAAATGAAAAGAAATACGCAGTCAATCAAGTTAGGAGGAATGTTGTGATCGAAGACGAGAATTCACGGGGATATTGCCATCCAAAGCGCATTAGGGAACAACTAATAACCACCACCACCACTACCGAAGAACGAGGTTAGTTTTCAGGGCATCCGTTCTACAATTTCTCAGGATAGAGAGGTCGATTGTGGAATGGGGGTAAAACCGACATTTAGTGGTGGAAGAAACACTATCGATTAACAGGAGATCCTAGTTGCCAAATGCGCATTTTTGCTATTTTTATCCACGCAACCTGAGACGTGAGCCTGCAAACAGAAAACCAATCCAGACATCCTCACAATCGCCACACAGTCGTCCTCCGACACCATTTGAAGACGTGAGTTTCACTCCCCCACTTTGCCTGAATACTACTCATATCGATAGATAGTACCAAGGAGTCGAGTTAAAGGGAGAGAGCGATGAATAAATGCCATGTTTGTAGGAGCGAAGTCGTATTGCTCGTCACAGCAACGTTGATGTCTTGAAGGCCTACGGCTACAGTCGATGGATCCGCACCGCATGGGGACCGATTCAAGTGGCACGGAAATTCGCCCCGTGGTCTCCCCCCATCACCCGCTCCAGGCCCAGTCCTTCTTCGCCATCGCCTGCTCGAGGTGAACCGACTTTCCTTGGCACCTACTTTAATTTTATCAAGAAAATTGGGAGATTCGATAGTACGGGCGGTGGACAAAATAGTGGAAACACCTTGCAAATCAAAAAGTATTTTAATTCCATTTATCGTGGCAGTTACAGCCTCGACGGCCCGAGTTATTACTGCTTTTAAAGGGGTTTAAGCGATTGCGTGGGCTGCGGAAATCGCCTTCTTACTTGAATCGCATCTCTGAAATCGACGACTTTAAATGCCCCTCAGTGATGAGGTTGAAGTGGTCTGGGGGTTGTGGTGGCTGTGAGATGAAATGCTCAACTTCCTTAGGCTGTTCCTCCTCGTGCCACCATTCTTACAAACAATTCTGCACCGCCGTGTGGATTGATGCCGCATTTTCATCTTGAAATGTGCCTGCGTTCCACTTCGGACACCATCGGACAGTGAAATTTGTAGCACAAAATCTCCGAAATGTCTCGGCCGTTAGTTTTTCCTCCATGAAGGGCAATCATTGACCCGGTACCGCATTTTCAAGAAATAGCATCGGGATCATCATTACCCTAGATCAGTCTAGCAGTAGTCATGGTTGCATACTTCTTCTTCTTCTTCTTCGTCTGTCTCCAAGAGGTCGAAAATGAGGTGGCAAACGATGATTCATCAGAGAAAAGCACATTCTGCTCCACTGCTCGAGGGATCAATCAGTGGATTTGTAATTGCAGGTCTTCCATGGCGGAATCCAGATTAGTTCAACTCTCCACTAGGAGGAGTTTTTGTAGGAACTGGATTCTATATGTGTTTTCTGGGAACCGTGGTCTTGCCATTCTCTCTAACAGTTCGATTTGAGAGAATCTGACCGACGGTGTCTCTCAGCCAACAACTGCGGCTTTCGGCCAGACCTGAGGACGACGTATTTCCTTCGAGAAAGTAACCCTTGAAACGCCACGAAGCACTCGGAGAGTGTGAGTGTGGGGGCAGTTTCTGTTGCATTGGTGCCTGTCACTCAAACACCAACAATTTGGCAGAAAAAACCAATAGGATGGCCAAGCTTTGATTTCTCATAACCTGTTCATTTTGGCTTCTAATGCCAAAATGTTATGATCCCACTATCTTGTTCAGCCCTTGCGCTTACTATGCCGATATCGCCTGGTAGTGTTGTCGATGCAAATGAGTAGTTAGTGAGGATTCTCATTCGTCTAAAGATCGTTTCTTAGATTCTGATGGCAAATGCTAGTTAAGTTTCAAGGACTTTTTGGAAAAATTGGCAAGAATCAACTTTGACCTCTTCGATCCCGACCCTTCTCTGGAACTTGAGTGCATTCTTCCCTCATTCGCTTTGAGTTATATTTCTACCTGAGGCCAATCAACAGCGGTAGAGCAACGTAAGTTCTTGGTTGTTAACAAAAAGATGTATCGAATTGGTGCGTCTGCAATAGCGCAAACAGGTCAGTTAGATGTAGGCAATTCCATTTCTGCAGAAAATGAAAAAGTAAATTTGCGAGTTACGAAACCCGTAAAATAGGAAGACATCTAATTAACTGCTTCTTTAGGACCTAGTAAATACGTACACTGGTGGATGATACTAGTTAACCAACCACTAGAGTCAGAGCTAGATCTCTTAATGCCACTCAGTGGAAGTGGTGGACGGAATCAAAGAATTTAACCAAGACCAAATGATTTCTATCAGTTTTTTATTAAATTTGATTTCAAGTTATTAATTTAATTTATTAAATTTAAATTCGATTTTTTAGGAGGACTAACGATGGGTTGTTTGAATGAGCTTGTTGAGATGTGATCGTTTTTCTGATTGATGTGTGAACACTGTCAGAATATTATTGCCCGTTCCCTGCAACACCTCATAGACTGTAGCTAAAAGTAGATGCTTAACACTTCGTTGGTGAAATTTAACGGTGGTGGTTGGAGAATTGTATCATGGTTCTCTTCCTTTCCTCTATTCGAGTTATGTATTTCTCTTTCCAAGTCCTTTTAACGCTTCATCTATATCCATCGGTTTGGCGTTTTTCCAACCAATGTCAAAAAAGTCATTTCGTGTGAATTTCCTACTGTTTTTACTACCTGATTTTCAAAGTAGACAAGGAGGAATAATCTGTAGAGTATGCTTAAAAGGAATTTGATGGCAGTAGCAGTTTCATAACAGCAAATTTAAGTGGATTAACAATAAATTCAATAGTATTGGAAAGTATCTGAATCAAGGAAGATGGTTTTACAGTTGTTTTTGGTTACGGGATCATATATTTAGCCGTGAGAACACATAACTGGATTATAAATAAATGTCACTTAATTCAGCTATGTAATTCTTTGCTCCTTCACGAATCGACGATCATTGATTCAAGAACTAACTAATTTTATTCCTTTAAAATTATCCTTGCTACTTCGAGATTATGGTTGGTCATTAACAGTACAGGGAGTATTTTAAAAGTTGTAATACTCGTTGAATGGGTAACGTAAAAACAGTACCATTACATTGCGGTCTCGAAACATATCTACTAACGCGATGAACGAGCCATTTTGATATTACCTTAAAGAAATGTTGCAATTGCTCAGTAGACTCGAGGAGAAACAATGTCTTAGAGGAAGCTGGACCAGGTCTTGCAATTCTAAGGTAGAAATATTCCCCAGTTTCATGATTATAACTATTAAAAGAACTATTTAATAGTAAAACTATTTTTGCTAAGCGGGCAGATAAATGACGCACTGATACAAAAGTAATAACGGAATGATTAATAGCAAAAGCATATTTCGGCGAAGCGAATACTGATCGGATTCAGTTTGTGTAAATGCTGACAGAGATAATAAAATTCATTTATTGCATATAAATAGATGGTGAATTAAAGTGGACAAGGCCAAACTAAGGACCATTTTAAATGCCAAATAATAAATTAATGTATTTAATCGTGAGATATTTATCTATACTCTTCTATTTTTGTTAAAACATTTGGCTTTATAAACCAGTTTTCGAAAATGCTTTCATTGTCCTTGAGTCGTAAGGTGAGCATTGTTCTGACTTGGTATTTCACTTGCTTTAGTTATGTGCGATCACGCCGGTCATTGTGAGCATTCACATTCCGCCGAAGATAGTATAAATTTATATAGCCTTTATAAATTTATCGATACTGAGAATCTGGTATGTCTTAACGAAAGCGTACCAGAATCTGGGAAGAAAGTGTTTAAGCCGTTTGAGGTATAATTTTCTCAAATTATAACCTCTGCTTAGGAAAGAAAAGATTCGAGTACTTACGTAGAAAGCGATGCTGATGAAGAACTTTTGTTCAACATACCGTTCATCGGCAACGTAAAATTGAAAGGCATAGTCATTGCTGGCGAGGATGGTGACACTCATCCTGCCACCGTTGCAATCTTCAAAAATAGGCCATTCATGACCTTTGAAGATGCCAATGTAGGCTAAATATGGTTTATTTTACTAGTTATGTAGGCCGAGGCTGATCAGGTAGTTGAACTACATGCTGATCCGAATGGCGAAATCACCTACCCACTGAAGGTGATGAAATTCGGCAACGTTAAGCACCTAAGTCTGCATATTAAGAAGAACTTTGGTGGGGAAAGCACAAAAGTTCACTACATTGGTCTTCGTGGCGATTTCAGCGAGGCCAAACGCCAAGAGGTCGTCATTACCAACTACGAAGTCACTCCCAACGTTTCGGATCATAAGGCTGACTTGTTGAATTCTCCCAGCCATTTTGTTGAATAAATAACGTCTCATATCTACTACTATTTGCTTTTTATTCTAATTTGGTGTTGCAGCAATGAGTGAGCCGGTGGATTGCTTATACCGAAAGTTTTTCAAAGAGATCACCCAGGATATCGATCAACTGTGGACGAAACAGGGCAAACCGGTGACACAGAAGACTCCACAGCCCCAGGAAGATCGATTACGTGTTCTCAGAGCCAGGCTTGAGGAGCTCTACCAGAAGCAGGAGCATTATCGCCGATTGCATAACGAAGTCGTCGGTCAGTTGACCAACATATCCCATGGTCTTCCCGATTGGGTTTTCGACTATGAAGTTCCAGCCAACAACGAACAATCGGTAGAAGTGTACCAAGAAGAGGCGGAAGAACAGCCCGAGCACGAGGAAGAGAGTGACGATAATCTCCTATCCCCTGAAATGCTCCAATTCATGCTGCAGACGTACAAACATCGGGAAGAAAGAGATCGGAAAAAGGCACTGGAGGAAGCCAGAGCCGTCAAGTTTCCTCCGCCTCTGGCGGAGAGGGATGGGGAAATCGACCCGGACACCCTCTCCAAGCGTGTTCAGCTGGAATCTGAAATCGAGAACTACTATGAGAACGTCAGTGAGGTCAGGAATGCACCGTTTTGGCCGGTTTTGCCACTGAGGCAACTGAGACGGTGATGCAGCATTCTTGTAATAAGGCTGTAATATTAAATTAAAATGTATTTTTGTATATTTTCCCCGTTTTTTTTAATTTGTAGTTTCGGTTTTCGAAAATTTACCCTCTTCACAGGAATTAGTCAATTTGCGAATGAAGATGCAAATATCGATCCATATTATTTCGTGACTTAAAGGAAAGTAGAGGAAGAAATCGATAACCGATATGACCTTGAATTCCAGTATAATGGAATTCCGTGGTAATTTTCGGATTTCTTCCTTCGATTTCTGTTGTATATTGTGTGAACAAGAGGGTGTTTTACCTGTTGTCCGAATGTTTACACATGTCTAGCTTTATAAATACTAAAAGTAATGATTGATTTCGGATTTCCTCCTATTCAAATGATCAAGAAACGCATTCTTAACAGTTCGGTCCCATAACTAAGCCTGTACTCTACCACCGAAATTTATATGGCAGGAAATATCTTTAGGCTCCGTTAGGGACGGAAAGTTACTCTGATAATTGAACTATTTTCCTGCATTCCGGCCGAATGGAGTCTTGTTACTATTAAAGCCAATGATAATTTGGGAAAAAATCCAAACCCTTGTTTTTGACATTAATGTCCATTTTGAGCAGAAAAATGCTATTACATGATTCTGCCATTCATTAAGGCGTAGGATAAATTTGAATTAGCAACCACCACTAAGTGTGGGGATCAAAAAAAGAAAATGGTATTACTAGAATCTGTTTCAAGTTTGCACCAAATTAACACTCCATCGATTAACTTCCATGAACATTCACAGGTGGATATGCACCAAGATGATTGCTTAATCTGACCTCTGGTCTGTCCTTTTCCCTAATTATTCAAGTATAACCTTCCCTTTGCTTCTGGTTCATGTGTGCGCAATGTCGCCTCCTGGTCGACTACTTCCTGATTTGGGGTGAATCATTCGACCTCTAAACACAGTCGCCATGCCAACCGCTACCTTACAAAACCGAATTTTTATAAACAGGCCCACTTCCGGTGACCCTCATTTTAAAGGGGTTAGAACTAGAACTTATAAGACTGCAGCTGGTGACTAGTAAGTAAACCAAACAAACACATGAGGCGATAGAGACTTCATTTCAATATACTGCTTAAATCTAGCCTCACACACACTGAGATTCGACAACACACAGTCCAAAATCACAACAGTGAGAGATCGCACACACAAAAACGTCAAGGAATGGAGTCGAAAGATGGTGACGGTGGCGGCAGGGGAAGGTATTATGCTAAGACAGGGAGAATTACACGATGGAAAGACGGCTGGACATTGTGGTTTCGCCTACTCCATGGCGATGTACGCGTCGATTTTGGCGCGATGGTTTTGCGAGATGCACTCGGAGATCCAGACGATGTTCCGCGATTCCTGCTCCTTCAGCTTGAAGTAGGAGTAAAAGAGACCGAAGTGGAAGGGCTCCATGAATGAATCGAGGTGCAGTTTCACCTCGTATTCAAAGAACCTGTCCTCCAGCGTTTTCTCCGTGTCGCCAGACTCCTCGAACAGGTTCTTATAGTCCTTTAAAGACAGCATAAAAACAATCGTACCCAAACGAGTAGAAAGAGCCTTTTAAATGGAGGAAGGGCTAGACTTACAGCGAATTTATTCGCAACAGCCCTGACTTGTTCGTAGTCATCGGCTTTGCCAAGCTCTCCCAACCCGTAGGGATTGAGTTTACCGCATCGCGGGTACAGGCTGATACGGTCTTCTTTCGACAGCTCCGTGCCGAAAGAGTTGATGGTGATCAAGAATGCCCGTCGATCGGCCTCGAATTCCAACAGGTTGCACATAATCTCGGCGGTTTTTCCCCCAAGCTGTTTACAGACTTCGTAGAACTTCTCCAGGTACTTGCGGTAGAGGGAGTTACGAATGATTTCAATGTTGAGTTCATCCATGTCGTGCTTCGAAATGCAGTTGACAAAGTATGGGGCTAGTGGTGTGTCAACTAGCACTGCATGGTGCAAGTCCGCAGAAGTTTTGGCGATTTGCGAGGTTTCCAAACCATCGAATTGACCAAGAGGATGGCATTTGGGCAAAAGCTCCGGAAGCGGACGCTCGTGTAGGTTACCGGTGATCACAAGAATAATGTTGTCAATCATGTATGCGTGCCTATGGGAAATGAGAATAATATAGGACAGACGACTTACGTCATGTAGTCTAGAAATACACTAAGGGGGTTATAAGCCTGGTTCTGGATGTATCTAAACTCCTGTACGATGTTTTCTCGCAATTTTTCTTCAATAAGATTGACCGTTAATGGTCCTGCCTCATCGGCTAAGAATCCCCTGAAGTCCGAGTCCTGCAAATGGAGCTTGAGATCTAACAGTCAGACGCAGATCCAATTCGTTACCTTCTAGCTTTTCACATTGTGTCAGTACTTCGTAGTCCTTTTCCTTCAGCAGACTGTCCTTCATACCACGGACAAGAGCCTCCAGAAAACCAAAATCAGCATTAAAATTCAAGGTTGAGAGTTCGGATACAACCGTCATTCTCGCGTCGAATGCCTCGGTTGAATAGTAACGCAGATAAACTATCCATGGTATTAATTTTGTTAATAAATATATTTTTTGTCACAACCAAAGTTAAAATTAAATATAATTTTTAATCAGATTATTGGCACAAAATAAATTTTATTTTTATTTATGCGAAAACTAATGCTGACACCTCTAGTTTTTCAATCCTTGAGCCTGACTTTAGCTAAATCAGTATTTGATCAAATAAGCAACATACAAGAAATCACGATTTGTGTCAGTGACAAGAATTTCTTTGATTCTATTCCTATTTTCTTCTATTTCACCCTTGTTTTAATACTATGTATTAAGGCGAATATTCTATGACTAATTCCGTAAGCTTTTACTGACTTTTAGAGATTGAGAAAATGTCAAATTTAGTGTGCACTTTGGATTCGTGTTTATTACTTCTTTGAATATTAAGTGAAGCTGAATTTATGGCTAAAGGAGAGTAATGTTAATTGGATGTATCTTAGCTACAGCTGTAAATGATATCTTCATTCTTTTTATCACAAAACCCTTGTTCCTAGGGCAGTTTAATCTGTGCAAAATCAATAATCGTGTTGATAAGATCCTCCTGTTAGTTTGGTAATATTCCTATTTCATTAAATTTCTTTATTTTTAGTAAAGTATCATTACTTTACCGGAACCAAAAATTTTGTTCTAAATTCTTGAACAAACCCGATATTCCACACATAGTAGTTCGTAAATTAGTTTGGTGTCCTAATACGTAACAATCCCTTACTTGAAAATCAACAGATGTATTTGTATATCCTCATTTTTTATACTAGCGTTAGTAAAGAAAGATGAAAACACCAAAACTCTTGCTACTTTTATCTGCTTAGTTTTAGCAAAAAGGTTTGACCAACAAAGCAAATCGAACGTACGTTTTGGATGAAAAATATAGTTACCTCTCACACAAAAGGCCCATTGTCATCGTGTAAGGAACCATTAAAAGTGAATTAAATGGTTTCCATGACACACTTTCCAGAAAACGAAAAGATTATTGCAACGACGGTCTATTACGATCGAGCTCTTTGTGTAAGTTGCTAAGAGACAGAGTATTAAGAACTGTTGAACAATGTCATGGTACTTTCCAATTTGAATGCAATATTTAAGCTATGCTTGAGTGGATTTCCAGCGTTTCCCGTCGTAAGATGCTGCGTTTTAATTGGTTAACAAATCCCCGAGCCTTTGATGCCATGCTGAACTAGACTTACTATAATTCTTCTTGTACTTTATGTTCAAAAGGAAAAGAAGCTATTCGTGATATTTTCACTTGTATTTAAATAGAATAAGAGGCCTAAAGATTACCAATTATTTCTGAACTTCGAAATCCATTTTCTGCTGCAAGTTCTTTCAGTCACACATGCATCTCCATAAACTGGGTGGTACTTTCTTATTATCAGAGTTTTAATTAAACTATTTTTAATTCATTGTCCTGTAAAGCAAATTGATTTAGAGAAAATGCACTTTAGCCTAAAAATTATGTTTAACTACATTTGATATTTCAAAACACTCTTTAAAATTCCTTAAATCAAAAAGGTAACTAACTAAATAATTTTAATTAAATAAAATCCATCCACAGAAACCCAACCACAACTGCATTATCGGCAGGATTACGCAGAAAATTAAAACACTAATCCAATTAAGACAAGACCTTGTAGGAAAAGGATTTAGGCACATTTTTATTTCAGCTAGATAAAACTGAATTTGTTATAGAATAACATACACCTAAAGGCGGTTTTATGAATTCGTATAACATGAATTTTGAAACGGAAACTGATTTGACGGTCTCAATGTCTCGTAAGATAGGAGCGATGCAGACTACGAGTAGATTTCCATTGTTTATTTGAGGAATTTCTAAACCGTTTTTAGCAAATCCAACAACCAGAGTTCGTGTGGTCAACCCCACGCCAATAATAGCATGCTTTGCCCACACCGAATAACTGAGGTGTTGAAATTGCTGTGGAGGTCATGTCCAGCCTCTGTTAGAAGACCGTCCTCCGGTCTGTGATCCATTAAAACGATCTTTAAGTGGTAAACCAGGAATTCACTGAAAGTAGAGAAAAAAAACAAGTGACTGAAACGAGTTAAATGGGCATTTCAAACAGAGTTTAGTGACTCTGCTGGCATAGTCTCTGATGCTCTCTATAAAGTTTCCTCCAGCGTTAGGTCTGATGGTTTCTTAGAATGAGTATAATCAATAAATGCCTCATATGCATTGATGTTTAACCGTCGTAACAGTAGACGATTCTTTGTAGGAGAATTTTAGGTCAAAAGTGCCCGAAAATCTTTGCAACCGGAGGTCGAAACAATCCTCCTCTGGTCTGCTTGTTTGGGCTTTTAGCGTAGTACCATCAGGCCACCAGAAACGAATGCCTATTGGCTCAAAACACATTTATAGAAGTACAACTCTATCCATATTTTACAGTCAATAGCAGAAGTGTAATTTTATGGAGTAACAACACAACCCTGCTTTGGTGAGTTGTTGTAATGAAGGTGGATCACCACAATGAAGGTATATAACTCTCAGTTTTTTAAGTAAAGCATTCTTTATCTCAGCACCTCACAGCCTTAGTTGTTCTATCGTGATCATCACATCTTCTGAATGCCAAAAACCCGCGGCCATCATATTTTGAGATGATTTTTGAGCTCATTTGACCCTAAGGAGCCCTGGGAAAGCTATTAACTTGACTAGCTCCAATTTTGTTCTTGTTTAATGCTGAAGTGAGATCACTTTGCAGATTCTGGTGGCCAGCTTTTAGGATCCGTTGCCCTAAATGCTTCCTTCTTTTTCATAACGCTACCATAAGTAAATATTAGATATTGTTACTCATTGCACTTTAAATGAACATTGGTGGACGTGGTATAGGATCTTTCCTACTACCTTATAATTAACGATTAGACTTTAGACAACTGCAATAAATTCGCTATATCTTCGATATAACGCAATGTAAATTCATTATTCCTTACATTAGATACGTATGATATGATTTCATGCAATAAATAATATCCCATAAATATAAGAACACCCAATCTGTTTGACCTGAATTTTGTGTTAAAAAAATTGATTAAAATAAATTTAACAGTAAATTAATGTTCAATGGGGGCTGAATATCATATATAAGTAAGGATTCATTTAAACAAATAAGGGGAGAAATGCCCTAGCGACCAAAAAACGAGAAGGGAATTTCTTAATAAAAATTGACATCTGTAAGTTTGACTTCGAATTAAAACAACGTCGATTTTACAATAGCGGCATAAATAAGCTTGTTTATAGTTGAAGAGGGCAGTTCCGATTCATTTTTTTAATTTAATGTAGTATTTTTCACCTATTATATTTATTAAATATTTGTACAGGACTTATTTGATGACCTGCTATTTTTCTAAAATTAAAAAATTGAAGAAAATAGTCATTATATTTAATTTTATTTGAAATCCGCCTTCAAATACTGCCGATGCACATATTCAGAAAATGGGATAATATTCTAAGTGTTAAGATGAAACTATCAGTGGGTGAATGGCTATCTACTAACCTTTTCATCTATTTGAAATTCGAAAAATATTTAAAAATATAATTAGTTTCCTAATTTATGCGGCGTTTGAAGTTAAATTCATCCCAAAATGTGCCTTCTTCGGCTTTCTAAATCTACCGCTCCCCAGGAGGCCAGAAATTGGCTAAATCCCCCATAGAAAACTCATTAATTCCCTGGATTGTCATTTCCCTCATTCTGATTGGCTAGACAAACAACTCGCTCCTGATTGGTTACCGCCGCGGCCTAGAAGCACACGAGCGAAATACTGTGTTCTGATTGGTCAACCTCCTTTTCGTTGCCATGGCAGTTCTCGAGGGAAGGAGACGTTGAAGGGGGAAACTTCGCTACCGACGAAGCTGCTTTTCACTTCGTTAATCAGTCGAGCAAGGTTCGTTCGCTTCGTGTGCGCAGTTACTGACAACTTCATCACTACAACATGCGAGAAATTGTGCACATTCAGGCCGGTCAATGCGGCAATCAAATCGGGGCTAAGGTGAGTCTTCTAGTTTATCGATTTTTTGCATCGATTTCGCAACGAGCTTCCAGAATTCGTGTTCAATGAGGCGTGCATTTCAGCATGAATAAAAGTACGGAATCAGATCAAAGGAATAACCGGAAGTTTTACAATTAGTAGTTTAATTTATTGTAATCAGTCAAGCAAATCGCCATTTCTTCACTTTGAAAAATATATGCAGTTAAATTCGTTGTTTCTAGGACAAAATGACGGTTATAAAACCTTTAAGATGCGGCTCTTTCGGAGACCGAGAGTAATAGTTGTACTAGCAGTCAATTATTCGAGGGAAGACCTAATGCTGATATGGATAATGCCTATGAATTATTCAACGGCTTCCTTTGTCGGCTCGTCTCTTGAATACTTCATGGCATATTAGATGCCTAACAATATTATGGTGGTATTTCCTGTGCCAGCGATCGAATAGCACTTCTATCGGTAGTGAAAAGGTTTGTCTTGGGAGATGAAGGATTGCTTGTCTGCATGGCTTGGAATGAGTTCTAAATTCAACTATTGACAAATTGGAGAGATAGGTGCAATGCACAGCTAGAAAAAATATTTGACCACAGTGTGGACGCATGATATTATCATGCAGAGTTATTCGTAATAAAAAGCAGATTAAATTTACATATGTGCTGTCCAATAGAGGATTTTTTTAGCCATTTTGTGGTGTTTAAAATCTTGAAATATGTTGTATTTTTAAGAATAAGGCATTTTTATCGTATAATGCATACAATCTGCACAAATAAATTGCATAATAGCAATAGAAAAGATATTTTTCTTATACTGCGAGATCATATAAGTAATACACATTTAATATAACTTTCCAAAGTGTATCTTGCCTCCTGATTCAAAAAATTATGCCACAGAAATTGTGAAATATTAATATTGGAAGAAAATAGCAAATTTGATAATAAATAAATTCTTTTTAGAATACGGAACAATTCTTAATGTGACATCCATAGGAAATATCCCAATCCTTTATGAATGAATAGCATATTAGGTTTGCCAATTATGTTTTCAACAATTTTAAAGCAAAATAATATGCTGCCACCTAAAATGCAGCAATAATAGGAGAATATAAATTTTTCAAGCCAATTTATTTATACTTTAATTTTCTTACTGAATTAATACCTGTGCTAAATGAAAGTAAGAAATGGAGGGAAATATTTAATATAAATATAAAAACAAAAACCAAATAAAAGTTTAAAATTTAAAATTAATTTTTTAAATAATGAATAATTATTGTTTTTTTATTAGCTAGTTATTTTCTTCAAAGTTTTATAATGCCTACCATCTACATCAGATAAATAATATAATAATATCAAAAAATTTGCCAACACCGCGTTCTAAACAATCGAATTTACATGTTCATTTAATTTGTTTTTTTCAGGTCTTGTCTTACATCCAGGATGAATAAAATAGTCATCATAAATTTTGGCCCAGTGGATTTGAAAAACCGTGATTTTCATTTTATATACAAATAAAAATATAGAATGTGACGCCTTCAGTAAACTTTGCCTTTCATTAATAGATAAATAAATAAATAAATAAAGTGTATGAGTTTTTAATCCCACCAATATTGCTTTCAGAATTTTTAAAACTAAATGATATTTCGATACCACCTGACAAGGTCTAAATATTTAAACTTAAGAAGACCGTATTTCTTTTTCTATCTAACCTATTAAAATATAATTCTCTATATATTTATATATTTAATTGAAATATAAAAAAGTAGTTAAATTTATAATTGGTAATTAGTAATTAAGCTTGTCTAGTACGTTGTTTTATTTTGACGTTTTAATTTTTAAATATGTGAAAATTAGTCGTTCTATCAGCTAGTTATTTCCTTCAATAAATAATAAAATATTGTGACCAAAATAAAAAATATCCGAAACAGTAGCACATAACAATGAATAAATTGCTAAACACAAATTTAAAATTTTGAAATGGCTTTGACCCAGTCGATTTCATAATAAATAAAGTTCATTTTAAATGCATAGAAAAAATTCGAAACGTGATATCCACAGAAAATAGCCAAACCGTGAGCTTATTAAATTAATGCTAGTTAAATTGTAATTAAATTAATTCTATTTTCTCCCCCATTTTTAAAAAAAAGTTCTGGGAGGTGATCTCCGATGAGCACGGTATCGATCCCACGGGCAGTTACCACGGCGACTCCGATCTCCAATTAGAACGCATCAACGTCTACTACAACGAAGCGAGCGGTGTCAAGTACGTGCCGCGAGCCATTCTAGTTGATCTCGAACCCGGAACCATGGACAGCGTGCGCGCGGGTCCCTTCGGCCAGCTCTACCGGCCAGACAACTTCGTCTTCGGCCAGAGTGGCGCGGGAAACAATTGGGCCAAGGGACACTATACCGAAGGGGCCGAACTGGTTGATGCGGTCCTAGACGTCGTCAGAAAGGAAGCGGAGTGCTGTGACTGTCTTCAGGGTTTCCAATTGACCCACTCTCTCGGTGGGGGTACCGGCTCCGGTATGGGGACCCTCCTGATATCGAAGATCAGGGAGGAATACCCCGATCGCATCATGATTACGTTCTCAGTGGTGCCGTCGCCTAAGGTGAGGTCTAGTCAACTATTTTTGAACGTTGTTAGACACCCTAGAGGCATAAACGGACTTATCGACTAGGAGGAGACGTGAAGGACCGATTTACAGAACCAACAGAGTGGTGACAACTAAAATCAATAAATTGGGAAGTAGTTCAGTCAATCGATAAGCGATTAGAGGCATTTTCCGGGTCCCAGTAATTTACGGTGTAATCCTAAATCGATAAATCAATATTTTTGATAGTAATTTGCAAAAAATGCACTTCATAGAAGCTAGCCTTTAACAAAATCTATGGGTTCTGTCAAATTTCATTTGCAATTGTCTAGTTTAAAAAACTCACATTTTTTAGATTCTAGCGAAAAAAATGAAGTCGATAGTCTATATGTCAGCCTTTCTCTATACTATCAACAAGTTATATTTTTGGAAAATAAAAAAGTCGTGATATTTATAAACGCCTTTTAACTTTCGTAATGACAGTCGGTTACTCACCGGTTTAAATGTCAAACGAAAATATTCCCGTAAGTAATTTCCAGGTTCGGCTAGACTCATAGCAAAAGGCTAAGCAAGAAAGCTTTCATTAATACTATTCATAAATTAATTTTAAATGAATTTCGGCTCAGCCAAAATGTGCTTTCAGATGCATTATGGAATTCAATATATTGATAAGAAAAGTTGAGTGCAAAAAAAGGCGTATTATCGCTTTAGTTTTCAAAAAGAAAAAAATTTTAGTATTTTTAATTTGTTGCAAAAAAATCAGAAAACCACTAATTTTAAATCGTAAACGAAAATTTCCGCAATACGACAATACTTGAAATCGTTCAAGTAGCAAAAATTATGTTGATGGTTTCCACGGTAACCATCTTTATGATCGTAACGTTAGCCGATTTAAAGAACGGGAACTACTTTTTCTCCGATTTATTAGCGCATTGTATACATAAAAGAAAAAAGATTTTGTTTTTAAAATAAGAAACTAGAGAATCGTGAATTTTTAAGGCTTAATTCAGTGATGGTTAATCAGGTTAAGATTGTTCCTGAACTGTAGAAGGAAATTCGACCTCTGGGATCCCTGTTTAAATAACACCGAAGGTTATCAGTGAGCGCAGTCTTCATGGCAGAGGCTGACTTATTCAACTCAGAGTAAAAATTGCGGTGATAACTTCTTCAAGTCACCACAATGTCGCATTTCATTGAGCAACGATCAAAATGTTACCCATATTTTTAGAAATAAAATCAAAATTAGCCGAGCTACTTTCCACGTGGCAAACGTCGATGTACCGATGCAGGGGAATTACTCCATCACCGGCAGTCCAGATGTGTGTGAGAGCTTTGATTTTCGATACTTTTTGGACCACTCAGGTTTCGCCTCGTGGTCTGGTCAGTTTTCTCCACTAGTCCTGTTAGCAGACACATATGTTTGCAATCAGAAAGTCAGAAGTTATAGTCATCCCGGTCGACGAACGAACGGGCTGAGCGAAAGCCCGTCCGCCAATAGGAATCGGATTTAGACGAGCTGAGTTCTATTCAAAAGACATGGTCGATCAGAGTGGTGATTGGATGAATATGAGTGGAAATCAAGGGGATTGGAGGCTTAGGCTTTTCGTAGGGTTCTAGCAGGGCAGACACCGATCAATAGAACTGTCTGATAAGTGAAGGATGCAGGCGTACCACGACGGCAGACGTTGATCAATGAACTGGTATAATAATATAGTGAATTAAATGCCTATTTAAAATCAATTAATAATATTGATAAAATAATACTTTAATATATAATTAAAATTTGCTACGAGGCGGGTAGACAGGACCACCACGCAAAGTGTTGATCAATAAAGTAGTCTGAAAAAAACATTGAATTATATTTAAACAATTATTTATTATTTAAACTATTAATTCTAGTGAATTAAGTGCATATTTAAAATCGAATAATAATAATGATAAAATGATACTTAAATATTTAATTAAAATTTGCAAAGCGCTGATCATTAAAGTAGTCTGCATATATATTGAATAATATTTAAACTATTTAAATTTCAAAGTATTACTTAAAATCAAATAAAATTAATAACGTTAAATGCAAATTAAAATTTATGTTTGATCTAAACTTCACACAGCAATAGTAGTGACCTCCCATTGGACCACATATCAGTTAAATCGAATTTAAATTTGAAATTAAGTGGCAATATTAATATCGTATGCAAATAAATTTAATGCTTAATTTAAGTCAAAGCCTTGAATTTAAAAATTTGCTTCCTGTTCATGCATTCATGAAGAAACTATTGAAACGATACATATCATAGGTATTGTCTAATGGTTGTCATTAGCAACTATTCAAATGCCGTGAATTAAGTCAGTCGTAAACAAATTTTAATGCCTTATCTACGGAGCAATCTAAAAAATTGTCCGGTTTTAACTAATTAAGTAAGAGCGAGAGATTAGTAATTGCCCAAGTCGGAAGTATTCTGACTAGGTTCAGCAGGTTACTCACAAAAGAAATATTAATAAATATCCAAATTTAGCTAAATCACCGATAAAGCCTATTCCAGATCATCGATTTTTCGCGCTTAAACAACTCTTAATTTGATTGGTTAAATTTCAGGTGTCTGATACCGTCGTGGAGCCTTACAACGCGACACTGTCTGTTCACCAGTTGGTCGAGAACACCGACCAGACCTTCTGCATCGACAACGAGGCCCTCTACGACATCTGTTTCCGCACTTTGAAGCTCACAAACCCGACCTACGGTGACCTCAATCATCTGGTTTCTGCCACCATGTCTGGAGTGACAACTTGTCTGCGTTTCCCGGGTCAACTGAACGCGGATCTGCGGAAATTGTCCGTCAACATGGTCCCCTTCCCTCGTCTGCACTTCTTTATGCCTGGCTTCGCACCTCTAACTAGTCGTGGAAGCCAACAATATCGTGCTCTAAGCGTTCCCGAGTTGACCCAGCAAATGTTCGACGCCAAGAACATGATGGCCGCGTGTGACCCAAGACACGGTCGATATTTGACCGTCGCAGCGGTCTTCCGAGGCCGGATGTCCATGAAAGAGGTGGATGAGCAGATGCTCAACGTGCAGAACAAGAACTCCAGCTACTTTGTCGAGTGGATCCCTAACAATGTGAAAACAGCGGTCTGCGATATTCCTCCCAGGGGTCTCAAAATGTCCGCCACTTTTATCGGCAACAGCACCGCGATCCAGGAGTTGTTTAAACGCGTGAGCGAGCAATTTACCGCCATGTTCAGACGCAAGGCCTTCCTTCACTGGTACACCGGTGAGGGTATGGATGAAATGGAGTTCACTGAGGCCGAGTCCAATATGAACGACCTTGTCAGTGAGTACCAACAATACCAAGACGCCACGGCCGATGATGAGGGTGAATTCGGTGAGGACGAAGACGCAATTCAAGAGGCGGATTAGAAGTCTTCATTTTGTTTTAAATATATCCCAACTGCTTTACTATCTCTGTGTGTGTGTTGTCTATCTAGGTGTCTATTCAGTAACTCTTGAAAGGTCAACTCAAAGTGCAATTTTACTCGCTCTTTATTAAGACTTCTTCTGATAATACAATTCTCGTTTCTTGTGTGTCAATTTCACACTCTTCATTTTTCTTCTCTGTGTTTTAATTTTCTTAACCTGTTTGTTGCCAATAAATGTGAATGTTTTGGTTGATTTGGGCTGTATTTTGGGTAACATTTGAAGAACTTAAAGTTAAGGAGTGGAAAAGTCGCCATTTCATAAAGAATTAAAGGAATATCTATGATTTTATTTACCGTTTTAATTTAAATCCAATTAATCTAGATCCAGGTCCCCTTAGGAGCGGGTGTTTTCTCTTCTTAAATGTAGGTCTACGAAAAATCATTTTTCTTTCTTTTTTGTGAGATCACTCAATCGGAGAGGAAAGTTTAAGGTAAATCTGAGATTTCTTAAAAAGTAGGTTTGTTACTTAGTTACACTCTGGTGACTAGATCTTGTTCTAATTGTTGTTCTTCCAATCTATAATAATTCAAATTCAGTCGATCATCTTGAGCATAGAATGACCAGTTTAACACAAGGTAGACCGAAAGCCCAATCAGTGCTTATTCTTACTTTTAAACAATCAAATTTTAAGGCCGTCAAGGCCATGGAAAAGTCGAGATCCATAAGAACCATGTTTGTTAGTTAATAATTTCCACCATTTGATAGTGTATGTAGTGTTATCTCATATTTTGGTAAGGCAACGGACGAATTGTTTGAGTTTTATGTACGCAGAGAAGTGTTATTTTTAAAAAATATATTTTTATGCGTTGTCTAAATTTTGGTTGAAAATAAAATTTGTGTGACAAAATCATAATATTCCAGCTTTTTAGCACAATATTCTTCTCGGTTATAAAGGCCTTATTTTAGTAGCTACGCCGCTAGCTAAGCCAAATGCGCTATTATGTCCACAAACTTAGCTATAAAGTTTATATATTTTAAATCTCTTTCTTTCAAATAAAACTCAACTGGAATGAGTATAAATAGCTTCTCTTCAAGCTGCAGTTTTTTTCCACCTTTAAGTGGGCAACATTAAAGCTGGTTTGATACAAATTTGGACGCGTGATAACTCCAATTTATATTCGACGAAGTACAAGGCGTCATAGCAATGACCTAAACAAATGTACGTATTACACAGATATTAACAAAAGGCAAAATAAATTATAGTTAGAAATAATTAGAAAATTATAAATATGAATCTACATAATATATATTTATATATTTCTAAACATAAGTTTCTGCAGATACAACACCTTCCGTCAAACCGTCTGTCGATCCCTTTTTTTGTTAGTCAGATCGAAGAAACAAATCGATTCTTCCAACGTCATTTTGGGCTGTAGGTTTTTTGTTGAATGAGATGTTATTAAACCTCTTCGAAGGCAGTAGCCACGTCAAAAATCATATTAATATAGTCCATTTATCGAAGCGTTTCCACCATATATTATCTTCTGTTAGTCAAATATTAAAAGAGGGTCATTTGGGTTCATCTACTAAGTCAGTTAGATATTATAACTGTGCGTGTTTTCGAGTGCTTAAATTAAAGTGATTGTCACTTTAAATAATAACAACAATATCTTCCAGGTAAGAGAAAACCGAAGGTGGGAGGACAAGCATGTTATGGAGGAGGTCTTGTTTGCACGCCGTCGAACGAAGTTGTGTACACTAATTCTCTCGTTACCACGCGTCCCATATCTTGTGGCCGCTATCTGACTTAACGTTTACTAATCGTGCCATTGTAGGTAGCATAGCAACTCAAAACTTTATACCAGAAGTGTAGTAATCAAGCCAATAGACAGGTTCCTATTGCGCGAAGTAGGGACATCTTTTTAATACTTATCTGAACTTTTAACCCTCAGTAAGCAACTCATCGATTATGCCCATTGCTTCGTAATTTCATTGGCTCAGCTGTGAACCAATGAATTTAATCAACCCAAATTATTCCACCTGTAAGCATGTATAAAGCCTTATAGCTTCTTTCTGTTTCTGTTTTCTGTTTCTGTTTTTCTGTTTTAATCTAATCCGCATTAACGGCATTTCTAAACATGAATCTACCGATAAATTAAAATAAATTAGGTTCTCAGTTTTCTATTCTTAAATATTGGAATCGTCGTTTTAATTAGACATTCTGCTTACTTCAAAAATGTTTCAATTTAGCAGTGTGATTGCTTTACTTGTATCAGTGTTGTGTATAAATTTGCATTTATAACGTATGAATAGTTTGTGCTAATTTTTATTGAAAAGACGACAAGTTAAGTTTAAGCAATATGACGTGGTATCTCCATATTTCTTATTACGCCATTTCAAGGCTTAACCACAAGTTAAACCCGAGCATTAAAACGCGAAACCTCTATGCTTCCAAGTTATCCAAAGATGACGATGAACAATTTCATGGTTCGAACTAAGCTTAATTGCATATTTCTCAACCGGTAAGGCAGAATAAGTCTCTGTTTCATGAAGCTGCTTATCATCAAACTCATCTTTACGACATCTTGTTCGACCACTTTTAAATTTCGAAAAAAAAAATCATTTTATGTAACAAACTTCTTCACTGATCAAATGGTAGCCTTAACTAAGCATCTTGTTGAAAATTTTCCATTTTTTATTCAAACCTTAAACTCGATTAAAAAACCTCAACATCTTGTATTTTCCGCTGAGTGAATGCGGTAAAGTACATCTCTATAGCTGCTGGAAAGGGAGAAAATTGCATTATTTGCCGATAAATAGTCTCCAAATTCTTTGAATGCACTACAACTTAGGTTCTAGCAACCAAACGTCGTATATCCATACCTCTAAATACTCTTTCTATAGAGCTGCAGTAGAAAAATGAAAAACTCTCTATGTGTAAATAGCCCGAAATAGCACATGTTGCATTTTTTGTAGTGTACACGGTCGTACAAGGAGGAAAATTATTGGAAGGACGCTGGAAACGGAAGCGCGCACATATGCATGCGTATGAATCATCTAGAAATGTTAATCAGCTGTGAGTCATTAAAGGATCAGTTTATGACCGCACTGTGCTACCACAGGTAAAATGTGTAGGTAATAAAGGCCATTTTTCTGGTTTGTTTAGCTTTCGCTTTATTTGTTTCTAACTAATATATAAGTTATTTTTAGACGTAATCTGTAAATTGGGGTGCAAATGGAAATAAAATGGCAAAAGGTCCCTGGATTATCCAAAACCTTCAGAAAATCATATATCCAATGGCAATCTTGGGTTAACCTTTAGCCATGAAGTAAGTATATGCAAAATTTTATTAAAATATGTTCAGTAATATGGTTGCGACAAGTTTTCTGGAACAATAATAACCTGTTGAAAAATAGACTATCCTGTTTTTGATGGAAGTTCAAGGGATAATTTTAGTCTATCATTTGTAGTAATTTTTGGACTTTCAGTCGGCCCCTTAGAAAATTCATTAAAGCTTTCGAAGAAATCCAATTTTCCTTTCTATGTTACTTAATAAAAGATGGTAGTATTCGATTTATAATTTCAGTACCTCATAAGGTGAATTCCTAATATAGGTGTTGCTGCGATTTACTAAGGCAAAAATTAACAAATCTAGGATACCCCTTTTTGCCAAATTTATCCTCATTATGAAAGTTTTTAGTGCCCCTGAAATGATTGGGGGGCTTGATAAGAGAAGCTTCATTGCACTAGCAAGAGCTATAAATTTGCAAGAAATATATTTATAATTATAATTATTATATTATTATAATATAATAATATAATGATATTATTTATTATATTTATATTTATCAATTAAAATGCAAAATTCTAACAGTTTACCGGCAAAGCAACTGAAGTGACACAGTCATTTACTCATTCTTCCTTTTTTAATTCATTGATTTGATTAAAATGAGTGTGTCACAAGAAACTCCACGTGGTATCGCAGCTGAATCACCGAAAAAACATTTAGGGAAGTTATTTCTCAATTTGTAATACTGAGAATATAATTGGTGAGTTTTGGCTGCAATTTATGAAGATTAGGTTAATGGACATAGACTGGAGTTGTATAATAGGACATCTGTAAATCTTAATCGCTTTTTCTGAATGTTTAAATCCCTTTTTTGTTAAATCTTCCTTCTCTGCTCTGCCAACCGAAAAAAGCAATTACAACTTTGTCTCATCCTGTGGGCAGGTAAACTGACTTTCCCCTTTCTGCTGGGCACATTTTCGTTATTAATTGTCTCCTTTATTTCTCCATGACAAATTAACTGGAAGTCTTTAAAAACATCTTTGTCTATGCCACGTAATTAACAAGCATGGGCTCTCATAAATTAACACTCAAACCTAAACAAGGATAACACCTATAAACAAATCATGAGAAGATAAAACGGGTTTTCATAAAAATATGCATTCTAAAAAAGTATAGTCCACTTATCAACGTGAAAATACGTCGCATTATTTGATTTCTAATTTAAGATTGCTACTGTTGGCTTATTTCAACAGATGTAAATAACCTTCTTCATGAAGGAACTTTATTTTTTGGGAATGAAGCAAACAAAGTGGAACCCAAGTGCAATTTGGCATTTCTTAACAGCTAAAGAAGTGTTGGGTCGCCTGTGGGAGGTGATAGCCCCACTTTTAAAGTTCATTGACCTTTTTCTGGCTGTCTGGGATTCGATCAAGGCTAAACGTGAACATCTTCATTGAATTCTGAGATTTTTCGATTGCTTAGCTCGAATATCCTTTACAAGAAGCTTTGCATACTTTTTATACCCAGTGTTTTGTATAATCCAAACCACATAGATAAGGTTGAGAGAGAATTTATTATTGAATCCACTTACAATCTCAAAGCACTAAAAATTGTGAAATCAAAGTCAGTAAGTAAAATTAAAAACTTTTTATTTTGGAAATAATAAATGTGGAATTCACAATTTTGGTCTAGCTGGACCAAGAAATTATGCTTGTGGCCGACTCATCTGTGTGCAAATGACTTTTTGCAAATCTATGAGAACATCCTTGACTCTGTTCGCGCGATCCCAAAATTTCAGAGAGGGGACAATCGCAGAATCAACCTGGAAACAAGATAGATTCCGTGCCTGCTTGTACAAAAATAGCCGTGGATGGGGTGAACCAAGTTAATGGAAGGGTTAGTGAGCTTAATTTAGCTGTTTCTTTAGATATCTTAAACGAATACACTTAAATACATTGCAATATTTTGTAAATAGTCGCCGTTGTGCCTGTGTATGCAAGCACAAAGCCTTCAAAAATTGGATAAATTCAAAGAACTGAATTTAAAACCTGCTAAACTTTAGAAGGTTTTTCGGGATATCTATTCCGAGTCTGATTATAACCTCCAATTTCCTCCTTATATTATCTCCACGCTCAACATGTATAATACCGTTCCACCACTCGTAAGTGGGATCATCTACCCAATCAAGACCCCAGATAACCCCTTTAGACCTCAAATCCGATAGGGAATCTTGTTATCCAAAATACCTTTAAAATCCATATCATATAACTTTATGAACAAAAATAAATATCTAAAAGTACAATTTTTGCTAAAGTAAGTCATATGCTTAAACATTTTGAGGATCGAACTTGTGAATTCCAATTTTATGCACAATAAATACCGGGTTAAATGCTTCAACATTCACAAAAATGTCAAGGCCAAAATCAAGAAAGTTAGCTTATACGAACTAGTAGTTTCCCGAATAAATGCTTAAATCTATATTCTTATAATCTTTGTTTTTTTATTATTGAGCAACCTTATTTATAATATAGTTTGGAGGTATTTCAGAGGCTTATGAAATATTATAAAAAGCAAGACAATATTTCTTAATATTTTAAAAATTACATACTGCAAAGTCTTATTTCATACCTTTATGTCCAAGAAACGTTTCTACGTGGTTTTTAAAAATTTTCATTTATTATTTATTTATTTTATTTCAGTCTTCTAGAAGCTACTGAACTTGAGGCTTTATGCTTGCATAAAACCATATTAAATAGCCATTTCCATTTTCATAGTAGTTTTGATCAATAACTGACACCTTGCAATCTTCACAACATTTTGCGTGAGTAAAAATGAAATTACTGGCATTTATTTAGATCGCTGGGGTTTTGATATTGCATTGACGCTCCCATAAAATTTATCTCACATAAATGCATATTAATTGCAACTCATATGCATAATTTTGCCTCGTTATTTGTAGCGTAGATTACAAGCTGGCTTTCAAAGTGTCCGCTTCAACCATTTATGAACCATAAAAGAGTTAGTGTTTTGTTGGTCTTTGGGTATAACGTAGCATGTTATTCTCAATCCGTTTCTGCCATAATTTACAGAAATCACTACTATGTCTTATCAGCATCAAGACTTATATGAAAAGATAACGAAACCTAATAGTTTTTTCTTTTCAAGCATGGTAGATGTGTTACGTTTGATGATATGATCTAGAAAAATTTAACATTTGGAATGGTAAATAAGTATATTTATGCTGAAATACAGGTCAGAAGACTTTTCACCAATTTCCTCTTGACTAAGACTTTCGAAGTGATGGGAATTTACCCACAAACTTAACCTCCTAGTAGGCTAATGAAAAGGGCAAACTTGTCCAATTTTAACGGATGACATCTAATATGCTAAAAATCCAAGTTGCGAAAAAAGTCTTTATATTTTGGGAAAATTTTTTTCTCAAATCTCTTTCATACAATAGCATATGATCTCTGTGCGTACCGTAATCACTTAAATTTCATTAACGAATGCTCTCTAATAAAATGCTTTGTCCTTCATATGCTCATATGCATGATAATTTACACTTAGCATGTCTAACCTGATATCTCCTAACGAAACATGTGTGCATAGATCAGGTTCATGACGTGACTTTATTTCGAGGGCTCATTTATGGTAAATAAGGTTAATTGAATTATTGGGTACGTTTCGTTTCAACTGCTGGATTACTGCCCGCTTTTTAATGAAATCGCTGAAAATTGTTACTATATTTCAAGGTCTATTGATTCTAATTTCAACAAATCTTTTCAAGTGGTTTAAAATGCTGTCAAAGATTTATGTCACCGAGAACAATATAGTTCGGAAAATGTACGTAGTTAATTATATCAAAACTTATTTTAAAACCTTTGAATATCTCTGGCTGTTCTCAATCCAAACGCGATTTTGGAAACAGAATTTAACATATGGCCCTCTAAAAAATTAAACATGAGGATTTTTAACTTATTTCATTGAAATCGTTATTGTTTCTAAGATCACACCAATACCTGGAATGTTTTGCAAGTAATCAACGTGCATTTTCTTCATAAAATCTGTCACCATCTATACCGTCTCGACAACTTAATCATCATCATGTTCTCGAGCTAGCACGAATCCAGCTTCAAACCAGTCTGACATACTTTATCGTTGTCAATGATCGTTTGTGCAACATAAAGACGATACCTGCATTCGTCTGTGCGAAATTTTTTTGCCTAAACACCTCCACTATCAAAGGAATTTTACCACAACCAATGAACTTCCTTCGACAAACTCAAAAAACGACATTTCGACGATCAATCAACGATTGCTCCCAGTCACAGAGTCTGATCTCTTGTCGATAAGCTCAAAAAGAAACTAAATGAATATACTCTAGCAAAAATTTGATCATTTACTAAATAAGTTGTGTAGCCTTGAAAACATTTTTAAAACTCACAAATTTAGCCTCAGGCTAAATTAGTTAAATCAGGCCGCATTTCAAAACAAATAAATAGCTTCCTACCACGCACCAATCAAATTTAGCCCCCAGCCTCATTAGCCAATAGCAACGCAAACAGCTATTCCAAATGATTTATAGACCGAAAGCGGATGAAATGCGGTACTATTGGGAGGGGAGGGATGATTCATCGGAGAAACTTTCTCGAAGAGGATGGGGAGGAAACTGAACAGCTGAAAAGGGGAGTGTCTACAAAATCCAACATTAGTCATTTTTTCCTTAAGTAACTACAATAAATTATTTTTTCAGTATTTTGCCCAGCAATTCATTCCCAATTCAAGCATTTGGTCATTACTGCATTCTGAGTCAGCAAAATAGGCTAAAATTAGCCAAACAATCAACAACGCCTACACGCCACCAATCAGATTTCACTCCCAACTACATTGGCCAGTAGCAATGCAAAGCACCAACCCAACCAATTCATAAACCGAAGGCGATATATGTACAGTTGTACCAAGGAGGAGCAAGACTTTGTGATTTTGACTTTTTCAAGCATTTAGCTATACTCTGAGTCAGCAAAATTATGCCTCGCTTCCCAACCAACCATTATCGGCCTAACAAGAGCCAATCAAATTCGACGGTAACCCCCATTGGTCGACACAAGTTCAGTGTGTTCATAGATCAAAAGCGAGCAATCTCACCCTAAGGCGACACATATTGACTTAAATCAATGGCCAAAACTCATTTCCACGCTTACGTGAATGCTAAAAGTTGACATTCCCTATTCCTGTCCAAATCCAGGCCCAGGTTCATCAGAAATCGACCACATCTCCAAACCAATCAAATTCGAGTCAAAGCCCCATTGGTTAATACAAGTCCAACCTATTCATAGCCGAAAGCGAGCAAATTTACGTTAAGCCGATACACCTTGGGACCGGGTAGAGAAGGAGGTGGAGGAGGAGTAGCAAAGGACCAAACAGCTGGAATGGGGAGACAGAGTGTAGGTCAGTCACTAGGGGATCGGGGGAGGGGAGTTGTCTAGTAGGAGGAGCCGTCCGGGGGCTGCGACAGTTTTGCGTTCTCTGCCGCTCCCATGAGTGTGCGCAGGTCCGAGAGTACAGTGCGGATCTGTAGGCCACGACGCCAGTTGCGCAGGCAGGGCACCTTCGTGCTGTCCACCTAGTCCGAAAACAACCTCGGGCTGACATTATTTAAGCAGTGGTGACTTGATTAACTCATTTTTGCGGTCCGATTTAGCATTTAGAACAGGAGAAAACAATTCCGCCTTTACTATTAAGGATATCGAAGTGATTATTTTTGGCCTGGAGACGAAATGCAACCTTAGGACGTTTCCAGTAATGAGTTAGTTCCTGATAGCTATTGAATTGTTCTCGGTACTAGTCATTTCCTTAAACGATTTAAGCGAGGTCTGTTTTTGTGAATTTTGTAATTCTGTTCGAACAACTGGCTTCCGACCAATTTGATCTTATCATCTCACGTGTTCTCCATTTTTTGGCCGTTTAATTAAGCTAGAGGATTCACGATTCTGCTGACGTGAACGAACCCACTCCCCTTTTGCCATTTTTGGGAAGTTGGGTTGTTAGTCGTTATGGTACCCAAAAAAACCCCAGAAAGATCAACTGGCTGATGGTTTCAAATGGAGGAAGCAATTCCGTCTACCAAACACCACCGTTTCCCACCGAATCGATGAATTAAGCGGTTTCACTTTGCGACACACCAATGGTGATTCATGAAGCAGGCGTGAAAAAATCAGTAATTTGATCCGATCTCTTTGTGAGTCCGTTGGAAAACCAATCCAGTGAAATTTATCGACTTGGGCTAAAGAGTTCAAATTGTCCAGAGCCACGAAAAACTCTTTCGAGCCCATTTTGAGCAAAGAAATGCCCGCTGAGTACATTCAAAGGTCTAACGTAGGAACCACTCTTAGGACAAAACCAAAATTGCTTTCCAAAGGCAATGAAAAATGGACTCTAGGCATTACTCCGATCTCTCTACAACCCACAAAAGCAGTAAAAACGCCAATATACCCATTCAGCAGGTACTTTTTGGGTACTGCATGGGACCACCTGTCTTAAACAAGAAATTCAAGGTACAAACATTTAGAATCTAGGGTTGCCCTCTTGAAAATACGTATATGGAGATTAGGGCGGTTATTTGGAAAGTTCTCTGAAAGCTCAACCGCACGTGAGTCTACCAAAAAGGTAAACAAGGCTCATGGCACCCACAGAACGAAACGGATTTCTGATGGAAAACGATGTTAAAGGACCAAGCTAACATCTTATATAACTCAAGATGCAATCAGAGATGCCGGTTAGTTTGCACCATCTGAATTCTTCTACTAACTATCAGACAGATTACCAGTGATAAAGCAATGTAATCCAAGTCCATATCATCCACCTCACGACACAGAAAACATTTCAGGAAATGCTCCTGAATAAGATACCTCAAGATTACTGATGTAGCCTGGCGGTGGAACGTGTTGAGCTACTTTAAATTCCAACGACTTGACAATATCATCACCAGGTCTCTTTATAACCACTGTTACCACAAAGTTTCAAATCGTACGGATTTTTGACGAACAACAACCATGGACATGAGTTCAATAACGTCAATAATCCGAATAGGGAGTCATTCTTAGATCCTAAATGAGACCGTCTATGTCTAAACACCAATTCGAAGGCTCATTCCTTACTTTTTAATGAAGGTGACATCTCATGGTAACTCAACGGTTATTTCGTAAGTCTATGGTTTCCTTCTGGAAAACATACATGGAGATTAAGCCAATAATCTGAAAGGTTTTCATGAAGACGACATCGCAAAATAAATGCTGTTTTTATAAGGTGGATTTTTGATAGGTTCTCCGAAAGCACAACTTCACGTGAGGCCATCGAAAATACGACGGAAAACGAACTCGTTAGGGTACCATTTTGGAGACAATCCTACAATTGCCACAGTGTGCGATTGTCTCCAGGACCTAGATTTTGGTGTTAGGGTTCACCTGTGATGATATGCATGGGGAAATTAGGCCTAGGGACCATCTCATTCTTTCAATTCGCCAAAATTTATCCACAACCTGGAAACGAGTACTTTTGGGGCAGAAGGGACATGGCTGTGAGAGTACACACATTCCTCAAACGGCTAAAATGGGGCAGACATTTCAATCCACTCAATAAAAAAAGAACAATGCGACAAAGTGACCATTGTTGCAAAAACTACAGTTAAAACAATGCATGAATGACGTACAGCCTACAACCTACAACAAACTGATGGGGTAAATTAAAACCTATTAACAATGCATCTTGAGGGCTCAGTGTCGATTTGAACATTCTCGAGAGTAACTCCAAATCTATTCAACTTAAACAACTGTACGTATGATACAGATAATAACGAAAGATAAATTATGGTTAAGGGTAATTAGAAGTATAACTTTCTGAAGACACAACACCTTGTCTCATCTTACACTGAGAAGAGTGGGTATACCTAGGCGACAGTTACGAAATTTTTAGGAAATTTCGTTAAGAGACCACCGAGATGAATCACTTCTCGAGAGATAGAGACGTTGCCTCAAAGAAATTCAAGCATACTTAAAGCGCTAACTCAGGGAAAGCCTCAAAAAATTAATCTTAAAAAAATATCTGGACTCAACTACATCTCACTGCCTAATTCTAGTGAGAAATCGGAGTGATGACAAAATGAACAGGTCAGTTTTAATAAAGAATCTACCATATTGATTCCAAGAAGACAGCCTACGTCAAAGCAGCAACTGCTTCGTGGTTCTCTGCTTTAATACCGTTTCTTCACATGATTGAACCGACTGGATCTAGTGAGCTGCAGTAAATACAAACGTGGCTTATCACCTGAAACACACGTTCATTCACGAAGCCGCCACAATGAGTGCAAGCACAGAACCTGTCAGGCTCACTCGATTGACAATTCCTGAATCAAGATGTGAAACTATTCAATCAATCACAATGCTTGAGTTTGAGAATACAACTTTTTGACGAAAGGATCACATCACAAGGCATAGCCACAGCCTTCAAGAGCTATCGCATCCTGTGTCCATCGAAATTTGACTGCATCGTTTCGAGACTTGATTGAAGCATTTAAGGAAACTTTAAGAATTTCCCCACTACCTTTAACACGGATAAATGCAAGATCGACTTAAGGAGCTGACCGCGAAACCAAACCTTATTGAAAAAAAACAACCCAAAGACAAAGAACAAATGAATTTCTAGAAAATATATTCTATCGGCACAAATCGGATGCAGAAAAACCAACTTTGATACTTTGAGACAGCGAAATCGAACCCGAGAAAATGCTGGATTTTTAAGAACGCGTATTCCTAATTTTAACAGTCTTGAATTCAAAGTTAAACCTTTAAGTACCCCTAGCCGTGGGAGGGAATTGCACCGCGTTACAAGAAAGAACAAAGGCTGACTACGCAATCGAGACCGTAAGCGTCGAAGTCAACCCGTACTTTAAAAAAGCACAAATTGATCAAACAGAAATACGATTTAGAAAGAGTAAAACTACCCAAATGCATTGAAAAAACTCTAATTGACAAGAATCCCGATTAAATAGTAACCACTGCTTGGTGCATCATACACATGTAACGATATAACATACCTGTTTTAGCAATTTGAAGAGTTAAAAAACTGTAAACTACCTCAAGCATCTTTTGTGACTTACCTGACCAT
Organism: Anomotaenia brevis; assembly: GCA_030710315.1. Lineage (NCBI taxonomy): Eukaryota > Metazoa > Platyhelminthes > Cestoda > Cyclophyllidea > Dilepididae > Anomotaenia > Anomotaenia brevis. The sequence continues at coordinate 531,584 of JAUOZQ010000027.1, forward strand.
TGTTATTAACACAGTTCATATTGATCTTTGTGACAAATCTACAATTCGAAGAATCGATCGAAGTAAAATGGATCCAAGCCTTGTATTAGCATTTCATGGGAGACATACCTAACTTCCGGGGGTTTGTCAGGATATTCTTGGCCGCAAACAATCTTGAGATTATAAATCTTGTTTTGATATGGAGTCCGCGAGGGTCCAATTATCATACCGTTCCATGTGGTCAGGGTACTGTCGTCGTTGTTTTCAAGACCCCAACTGATGGTACCGTCATTGGAGCTCTTCTGGCCGGCATCCAGCTCGTCCAACAAATAAAATAAACGCGGTACGACGACTAAGGATGAACGATGAGCAGTTTAAGTAGAATCAAGGCTAAGCAGAAATATTCCATATCCGCCGAATAAACCGAAATTTTACAAAATCGACGCAGGATAAATACGTATTTCCAGAAGATAAAGGTGTATAAACTGCTGCAATCGACTACAGTTGATGGATTTATGATTATTAAGGCCAGTCTTATCAAAAAAATCAACTTTACAGCTTAATCAATAAGCTCTTGAAATGAAATACCCGTAAAGGCATCATATCTTTGAGCCACAAATGACAAATTTTAGAATATAAGCAGATAAAACCATCTAGCACCGTTATATAATGGACAAACCTTCCTCGCTCATTTCTATGTTTGTGAAAAGATTGCAGTTGAATCAAACAACCGTTAAGCACACTTGCGAAAAAATAAAAACTAATTATAAGTCCGTCCGTAACTATTTTTCTTGTATTTATAAACGAAAACTTTAATTTTACACAGACAAGGAATATATTATTTCTACCTAAATCACTGGTTAAGAGTCGATTTCGAATGTGCATTTATACTCTCTTCGAGGGGCTAAGATAGTTCATTTTTTCTAATTGTTGCTATTTAGCTAGCTCTTTCGGTTACCTTGAAACGGTTGTTGATTACAAAATCTCACGTCCGCATAGGCGTTTCGTGTTGATTGTGAATTCGGTGAGTATTTTGTTAATTTTTTGCGTAAAATGAATCGTTTGCCTTATGATAAATGGCATTTTGCTTTTTATTTCCAATTTAGGTGTATGATGTTGGTTATGAAAACCTTCACTCAGAAGGCGCCTTATTCTAGATAGTGCAAAATGAAGCACCATCAAGTCATTGTTTTTCGCGAGGGTTTTAGCAGCTCTTCAAATGGTAACTTATTTTCTGCTGCTTGTACTATTTCACTGGTTGTTGGAGAAAAGAATATTTTATTTGACCCTGGTAGCCCTTGGGACGAAGATCTCATTGATGCAATTCTTGCCAAAAAGAACCTTCGACCTAGTGATATCGACTATGTGGTTTGTTCTCACGGTCATGTCGACCACGTCGGGAATCTCAATAAGTTCACCACTGCAACCATCTTTGTTGGAACAGATGTAATGCGAAACGGTCAATTTATCAAGCATGATTTCTCCGAGGACAATCCTTACGTAATTGACGAGAACGTATGTTTATCGTTTTGGCTTCTAGATTCCCTAGGTTAAAGTCATCTCCACGCCTGGACACACAAACCATGATGTATCCCTTGTGGTGGAAAATGTACCAGATTTGGGAACTGTTGTCATTAGTGGGGATATTTTTGAAAATGAGCTAGATCGTCAAAACCCTAATTTATGGCGAGACAACAGCCTACTGCCCGATTCACAAGAAAAAAGTCGAAACCGAATCCTCTCAATCGCTGATTACATAATCCCGGGACATGGCGGCATGTTCAAGGTATGAATGACTTGTACAAAAAACCTCTTTATATTTCATTAAAATCACTTCTTCTTGTGGTTCCTTTTTGCTGCTTGTGCTAGTAGCTCATTTTGCTCCTCCTCTTCATCGTAAAGCACCTCGAAATCACCGAGAACGGAGTCACTCGCCGACTTTGGGTGTTTCACATCCGGTATCTTGTTCTCCGGAACAACAATGTTTAGGACATCATTTATGAGTTTGTATTTCATGATTCTATCCAGAGAAGTGGTTGAACTGAGCGAGGGAGAAGCGTTTATCTCAATCAACCAGGGTTTCAGCGTATCATCGATGATGATATCGTAGCCATAGCACTCAAAACAATGCCTATCATTGTTCATCACGTTAGTTACCGCTCGTAGTGAGTGGTACATCATCCAGTAGATCTCATTAAACAGCTTCTCCGCCACTTCTTTGCCCCTTGTGCCTTCCAGCCACAGTCGAAAATTGTGGATGCTCCATTTCCCTCCGTGGAAGCTGTTATAATCCGCCGCCCGTTTCTGTATTGAGACATTTGTGAGATGGACAAACATATTACCCAACTCTGACTCGTTATTGTCATATCGCATGGTGCAAAATCGGCAGAAGCCGAGTTTGTGCACGTAGCACATGAGTGGTCGGTAGGAAGTGACTAGAACGTACATCCGAAGGTCGAACTTCTTTCCACCAATCAGGAGAGGGTTCTCAATATAGCGAGAGATGACAAACGTCTCCTTGGTGGAGTTCTGACCGAAGGAATGCGCGTCGTTCTTCAATGAGTATCCCTCTTTGGCCCACTTTTTAACCTGCGATAAACGGTTCACGATGAATATCCCAACTCCCCGAGCCTTGGCACTGGGTTTAATAATCCAAGTGGTATGGGGATTGCGTTTGAATTCCTCTGTGAAGAGCGTGTAGTCCTGGGGTAGTAGAAACGTGGCCGGAATGAAGTCGAGGTAGAGGAACCGTCCCTTTTCATCAGTTTTTGCAACTGGGTGGAGTTCCTTTGCGAGCTGTTTGCGGTAGCGTTTAATATTCTTCACCATGAGATCCTTACGAGTTAGTTCGTGGTGATTGGGGAAGTGGTTTATTTTCTGTAGAAATAAAATGATGAGAGGACCTTACCTGGTCATCTGAGAGGCGAATACCGTGTTCAATGCTGAAGATGCTGTGCGTGGTGGTTGTTGAAGCCCAGTAGAGATTCCAGTGCTCCCTCGGGTCAACTTCAATCCAATTTCGGTTCTGGAAGTTGTTCAAGAGAGCGGAAATCTCCCAGTCACAGGCGTAACAGACGACGTGGGAAGGAATCCGTTGAGCAGATGGTAAACGACGTCCTGAATTCACTTTCGGCAACATTTTAAGTGTAATTTATATACATCACCGGTAGAATGTGTTAGAATTTTCAATGGGTTATTGATTTTCGTAAAATTGTCGATTTTTAATGGATTATAAGCATGTAATTTGACGATTTCATCGAGAAAAAAAGAATTTGTAATAAAATATGGTTCAAGAACTGTTTCTGGAGCGGAGCAACGCCATCTTCCAAGATGAAATTGAGCATCTCTTCTGACAACTAAAGTGACTATCACTTTAAAGACTTCCAAATACTTTCCAAGTAAGAGAAGACCGAGAAAGAACGTATTAACTTGTATTAGAAGAAATGTCTAACACGTTACGAAGGATGTCTTGCTTGCACGCCGTTGTACGCAGTTGTGTACACTAATTATCGTGACAGGGCACAAATTGTGACTAAGCGTTCTCTGATTGGTTCGTTCATGACCTTGTCTTTACTTCAGCGCATCGCGTAAACACTACACAACCACAACAATCCTCAGACGTCAACCTCATTATTGGGGAGCATTTATGATCTTCTCCAAACCGTCTACCCACGAGGTGATTGTATTATCGTTGTTGAATAGTTTTTTTCCCACGATAATCATCTAAGACCCAGGAGAAAGATGATTTTAAACTTTCCGTAGATGAAGAAAGGGCCTCCTCAAAACCTGCTGCTTTAATTCCGTTGTCGATTAATTGGAAACAGTGAGAATATACTGCTTTTCCACTGACTTGCAGCCTCGATTCTTTTGCTAGACGGACTAGCAACACCGAGATTCTCTCCAAGGTGTAGCGGCTGTTGCTGAATGACCGAACCAGAGAATTTTTTCCGAAACGTATGTACAGGGGCGTTAGTTAGTTAGTTTATCTCTTCTACCAACCCACTAACCCAATCTAACTTCCTTTGTGGGCAATAACCCTGTCTTCTCCCTAAATGACCTTGACTTTAATAAATTTGATTAATATAGTAGTGTTTTTAGTTGAAGAAAGGAAGGGAATTCAGCAGAAGCCGACGAGGCTGCTAGAAGCATTCACTCAGTATATGGGGAGTAATGTGTAAATGAAGGAAGATGTTTAACGAAATGCAGAAGTGGAGATTTCGACCTCCATGAAGATGAGAGTCGCACCGGATAACGTCCAACTGAGTTTGGTGATAAGCTTCACGAAGGCGATTTTCCTACTTTTTCAGTTGTGATGGAATGGGCAATTAACTTTAGTAAAAACCATCGTTTCTAACTTCAAAACGTGGAAAAGCGATGCATGCCTCATGGATTGTGTGAAAACCACCTTAAATCTCTAGTTGACGACATCCGCTCTTTTCTCCTCCATTCTCCCACCCTTGTTATTTTGTGGATAGACCTGTGACTATCGAAAAGTGGTTTTTTAGAGGAAATGTTAAGTGTTTCAGACAATGGCTTATCCTGTTTTATCAGTTGGAGAGTAGGCAATTAAGCTTAGTTTAGTTAATACAACTTTTCATAGGCGTGTTTAATAATTCGGAATGTTTAAATTTGAAAATTGGGTGCCTCGTAAATGATTACGTTATAGCTTCGGAAAATGTATTAATATATTTTTTGATTACCTTGAACTGCAAATTATTTACGTTTGGTTACTATCTGTATAATATATATGCGGTTGTTCAACTCATTACTTTGACGTTCTGCACTACAACGAATAGACCTCGGAGTCTCCACGCGTCCCGTCTCTTGTGGTCGTTAAGGATTGTAACGTTTACTAATCGGAGTATTTTAGGCACTTTATTTCAGGCTGTTTGATAATCCAAATCTCTAGGGAAAGATACCAACCACAACAGCTGAAAAGGGAACTTCATCGGAAAAGTTCTTCGATCATTCTGGTGCGATTGCTAGGGTAAAATCCACCACTTTAGTTGTTGCCACCACCTAATGCCGGAAAAACTAGTGCTCAGGTCTGCTGTCAGCAATTTCGGGGTTTAAACTAAGCTTTAAGGTGGAAATTATACCTGCTCTGGTGAATGGAAAAGGGGTGGTATTTCATCAAAACAATGCATCACGATCCCAGGCGGCAAGAATTACGTCGCAAAAGATCGAAAACGAACTTAATTGAAGGAAGATCCCTCATCAACCATATGTTTCGTAGCTCATGAATCCCTTTCTGACAACATCTCTGCAACTCCCTAGGAATTGGTTAAAAGTGACATTTGGATTTCGAATCAAATCCAAAAGCATTTTACAATAAAAGCCTGTGGTTTGATTGGAAAAATCACAGTTAGTCAAAGAAAGTAAATTTACATGAGTGAGTGTCTAATTAAATATAGTACCCAATCACTTGTTTTATTTACTCAACGGTGTCTATTCGATGACCTTAAAAATCCATGAATCAATCAAATTTCTGGTCGATTGTCACATTTAAAAAAGATGCAATAATATTTGTTAGATGATACTGCTGTTTATAATTTTATATAATAAAGAATATACCTTAAAGAAAAATCCTGTGCCCTTCCCAACTGGCCTTGAGCTAAATTCCACCTTATTTGATTAAGAGAAGATAGGTGTATATAGGAGGATCTCGACGATCTATCGGTAATCGATCGAGTACCCCAAATGGTTTCCTCAAAAATTAACTTATTTCTGCCATTCATTTACTTGTCACTGTGGCAATTCGTGTCTTCCTCAATGACTGCACCCAACCCTACTTACTAGCACATTATATTTAAAATTTAATCATTTTAAGACCATGATTTAAGATTTGTATAGTATGACAGAGAAGGAAAGCCTCGTAACCCTACACCAGTATTTACAGGTGCTCTCATTCGTTGATCGATTGTTGATCACTTGAGATTATGGCGTACGGCAACACCAAGTTAGCTGCCCAATAGGAAGCACCATCCACAACAAATCGCATTCGAGAACAATTCCCTATCAACCAATCAATGGGCGATTCGTGCCCAGCAGAAATCAGACGTAGCCTCTTTAAACATTTCACGCCACACGCTAAAGACATACGCACACACAATCACACAGTTCCCCAATAAACGTTTCGGTGCGCACGCCTCTTCTCTTCATCCGGGAGTGGGACGAGCTTAAAGGGAATGGTAAATCCATCATGTAAAGAACTAAGTTTGGCCTATTCCGCTACGAGATTTATGAAAAATCAATACGAGCTGCTCTGAAGGCACCCATGGTGTTCGATACCCAAGGAAAAATCCAGATTTGATTGAAAACCTCATCGAACGCGGAAGCACCATAAACAGAGAGAATGGGACTGGAGAAGTTGAGTAGTTCATCGATCGCCACGAAATCGGTGGGCCTTTCTCCATCGACGACGATGATGTAAGCTACTGCTCTCAGCGCCGGTCCCATATCAGCATCGAGTTTCAAAGTCGCCTCATGAATCAACTGGTTTGAGCCCACTTCTTCCATCTCAGGGACTTCATTCTGGCGGTGAGGATGATTGCATCCACGTCCCTTATAGGCCTTGGCGCAAACACATTCACCGCCTTCTTCTTTCCAAACGCCGTTTTGACAGCCCTCTAGGGCAACACACACCTCACAGGAATCTCACTTCCACCCACGTTTGCAGGCACAGTTTCCGGGGGAAACACAGACTCCCCCTCCTCCTCCTCCACCTCTCTTCCACTCTCACAGACGGCTGTCAGACAGTTGGCTCCACTCCAACCGTCTAGACAGGTGATTTCCCCCTCTTCTGACGCACATTCTTAGTCACCAAGACCATCGTTCCCTGAAAGGCACCTATAATCAGTCGTCAACTTGATGCTCCTCGTGGAGATCTGCCCACAAACTCGGAATTCGAGTGTGAGAGTGGAGTATTCTGGAAGCCGACGGTTCCTTTGAATACGGAGCTTCAGGAAACTGGGACAGGAGATTTGAGGCGAGGTTAGGACAGCGACCTGCAGAGTCAAGTCCTCCTCTTCCCATCCCACACCTCCACTATGTTCCCGTCACGCAACCCAGTTGCATCCAAGTCATGCGGCAACTCTGGTGATCCCTCTCAAGCCTCGGTCTTTGCGAGTCGACGAACCACGACGAAGGCGGGATTCTCAAACTCCAGCCGTGGCAGGATGGCAGGACAATGTCGTACACCTCTTTGTATGCCTCAACTGGAATGATGCGCTTGAGACGGGTGGGATGACTACTCCCGCGAATTCTTTCACAGCCACTTCCACTTCTTCCAACTCAGTCCCACACAATTTGCCCTTCTATCCGCAGACCATATTTGTGCGTTTTCGGCAGTTCCAACTTCATCCTCGGTTCCTGGAGCCGAGACAACCACAGAAGAATTCGTCCCTCCTTCCCTAAATCGCACAAACACCGCCAATTTGTCAGCCAAAGTCGGTTGTCTACCCTGAGTCAGGACAAACACTGGAAAAACACACAGGTCCTATTGCCAGCTCTACCACCACACTGACGGTTTTCCAGGACATGACTGGCGCAAACACACATTTGGGCATCGTAGGTGCCCTTTAGAGTGGACCGATTTAGGTGAGGGTTACAAAAACGTGCAGTAACATCGGGGTCACTCAGTCAAATCCTCGGAGGAAGTGCAACCTGGGCCAGGAATGGTGGGAGGACGGAGTCGCAGTTTCTCACCTCGAAAAGCAGAACTTCACTTCTTTCCATCACCTTCGCCACAATGTACCACGGACCTTTATCGGAGGATCATCCGAGAGACTCGAGGAGCGAGACATTCTCCCACTGACTTACGACATTCCCTTCAGAATTATCGAATCGATATTGGGAGGTTGAGTGCGTATTTCTCTCTCAGAGGCAGGGACTTCTTCCAGCACTCCGGTTTGAGCACTTGCTCGGTACTTCGGCCAGGTTCTGACTTCTCTCTGGAAGGGTAGACGTCGCTCGCCGTGAGTGCCATAAGGACGAATTGGACCTCCTCTTCAGCACGGTGGATGTCTTTGTCGGTCTCACCCATCACGGCGGTGTAGTGAGACACAAATCGGACGTCCTTCCTCACTGTGTCATTGACCAATTGGTCCCCATGACGACCGAGTTCAGACGGACTGTAGGAGACGGTGATGCTGAGGTGAAATAGGGTTCAGGGTTCCAGTTCATCATCTTCCGGCCTCTCCAGTGGCTCTAGATCATCAAAGATTTGCAGGCCTCTTCCCTCCGTACTCAAACCAGGGAACTGCATGTCAACCGTCACTTTGGCGAGGCGTTTAGAGGAACGCATCAGGATTGTGTTGCGTACATCTACAAACAAACGATCACGATCAGTGCCAGCAGCATTGTGGAGTATATTTTGTCCTTAGAAAGCAAGGGTATTCATAGGGGATAAGATGCCGCCCTCTTTCCTGATTGGCTCTTCCTCTCTATCAAGGAATCTCATTGGCTTATGTGAATAACCGCCAGAAATGAACTACAGGAAACTAGCGTCTTAGTAATTAGTTAGCAGTTGGAAACGAGTGAACGTTTACTATGCTTCTCTCATGTAATTTGGAAAAAAGATTTCATTATCAAGCAGATTTCATTTCATTTTGGCGGTTGCTTGCAACGAAAAGGCTAAAAAGACAACTAAGCATAGCAAAATCAGTAATCTAATCAGCGAACGTAGAAATTCGGATCGTTTAAGGCAAATAAACAAGTTTTTTTCATAATAAAAGAACGAGAACCTTGAGGTATGTCAGTATGAGTTCACAAACACACTAGAGTCATGAAAATAATCGCCTTTAAAGACACAATGAACCTTATTTTGGCCATAGCACCAGCTACATTCCAAATTTGAAATTAAAAAAACATTTCTTTATTCGGAAATGGTGCAATTACAGCCTGAATTCTCCTTAATTTGAAACAGCCTCCAGTACTTTTAGAGAATGTGCAGAAACGCCGCCAAGCATTCGGAACTAAATCGTTTATTCTTTATTTAAACAAAAGTGTCTTTAAGCTTAATTTGTGTAAAGTAATTCAGTGTTACCATTGCCATGGTAATTTACTATAATAAATTACTATATTACCAACACCCCTAGGTAAATTAAGCATTTGAAATTGCAATTCTTCAAGTAAATATTCCGAAATTAGTTGATCTTCTCTTGCAATGTTGGAATCGGACGAGATATTTCACCACGAGGATATTTTGGTCATGAAAATAGTCTCATTTGGAAGGAAAATGGCCCTGATTTTGGATACAGGATAAGTCCTATTAGACTATTAGGATTTGACCTATCTTAACGCTGACGTCCAGATGAGGTATTTCACTATGGCACTTGATCAAGAACCAAATATGAGTTCACCGCCAGTGTGAGTTGAAAGGAGGACTTTTGAGTAAACAATCATCCTTATTTTGGCCATAGCACCAGTTTTACAGAGCTAATCACATTCTAGATAATTGAATATGTCTAGCGCAAACACACTTTTGACTTCAGTGAATGGTACAAAACCATGTGGCTATATTTGAATACAACAATAAAACTATTTTGTATATATTTATATAGCTATTTTTTGTGTATTTATAGCGATATATAACAGAATTTTCATACCTGGAAGGTTTCACCGATTTTAATGTAGTCACATTTATTTAATGAATGCAGAGGATGTTAATAGAGCTATTTCATGGAGGTGCGAATTCAACGAGCAACTTAACCACACTAAACTTATTAAAATAATTAACAGCAGGAAGAAAATTGCGCATTTTATAACTTTCGAATTTAAGAAGTTAAATTTTTCCTAGAAACTGCAAGCCTAATTAATAAGTTGCATTCGTCTGAGGTCATTTTGATGTCGAATGCAAGTTTTAGAGTCGACGTTCACTTTGTATACTTCATTTTCTAATTACAGCCGATGCCCGTAGGCTACCGTTTCGAAACTTCCGGTCAAATACCAGATCTCTTATCCTGAATCCGAATCCTGGAGTTTTCTTTGTTGAAGAGTTGGATTTCCTTGGATGCATAGCAGTATGAGGTGTACGTACGTTCAGCCCCATCAGTGTTTCAGTTTGAGATTTTCCTCATAAGGTCGAAAGTGGAGAAGCCGTTGTAAAATCACTTCCTTTGTTCATTCATTGAAGAAGTCGTTAGTTTATGAAATACGACTTTAGAGCCCAGGGATATACTTGTTCCTTTTCTAAAATTAGCAAAACTGCCGCTTTGTGAGCAGCCTGAGAACAGAATAAGTGTCTTGCAATATTTTACGTAACGTTAAATAAATTCTAACTATTATTTTAATAGAATGGACAGTTTTCACTGTTTACTTATTGTTCTAGCATAACTCCCGCCATTACAACAGTATCATTTATCCACTTTAAATAACTTTCGGTCCAGAGAGCAATCTTAAATTTAAATATTAACGATTTGTTGAAAATTTGAGGTTTATAAATAGACAGGTTTATCCTAGTTTAAAAAAAACTAATACAAAATCAGACACTTCGAATTTGCGAAACACGTCCTCCTAATGGACAAATAAATACGCATTATTTTATGTTAAATTATCACAAAGATTATTATTCAGAAAAAATAATTTTCTCGAATGCAGAATTAGATCACGTTACGAAATAAACCAACTCAGCACCAAGCATATTAAATGCGCGAAAACATGTTATCGTACTCTTTTATTTGTTTTTGAAAGATGCAGAAAAATAAGTTATTGTGAAAAACAAAAATAAACTGATTTAAATCTTAAAGAAAATTTATTCGTCTTTAACAAATAATTAGTTTACTACCACTGTCGGTTGAATATCAGTGCAGATTGGTTTGATAATTTCTTTATTCCAAATTAAAATCCCAATAACACAGTATAAAAAAGCAAATCCTATTCTCACGTCGATTTGTTGGTGCGGGGGGAGAGTGAATGAATCCGAAATGGACGAATTAGCTTCCACAAAACCAGCTCCTCGGCACAAATAGATCTAGGAGACCCTGAGTTGGAGGACAGTTCTTCCTAGCATACCACTCCATTGAATAGAGGCACATCAGAATCCCCATGCCCATGAACAGCGACACCCACAGCCCAATGTTCCAGAGGCGTGAACGACCTCGCAAGTTGGATATAGCGAAGCCCACTCCCCCAAACACCACAAAGAGAACTGGGTAGAAGAACCGGAAGACAAGTGTGAGCACGTACTCATGGAAGAAGGCGGAGAGCATAAAAACAGCCGTCTGCGCCAAGATCCTCCGATGCTTCCCTCCAAGTGCGTAGACATCCCTGTACACGTAGGTGTACAGCCAGTCATGAACAACCACATTCCACGTTCTGTAGTAGGCACTGAATGTCACACTATTCCACCAGTCCTTGTAGAACAACCGGTCCCCGAACCGAAACATCTCTGCGAATGCGTTCAGCCAACAGTGGAGCAGAGCGTAGAAGTTGATTAGCAGTAACAACGCGCCTGGGAGCATGCATCCGAAGGACGATTTTATGAGTTGTCTGAGGGAGAAACTGAAGTTTTCTGACCTTCCAAAGTCCTGGAAATAGGAGAAGCAGAATCGGACAAAGATGAAGTAAGTGTAGATGATACAGAGAGCCATCTGGAGGAGGTTGAGAGCGACGAAACGCCAGCGGATGTAAGGAGTGCGAGGGTAGGAGCAGCGGTAGACGAGAGTTGGGGCAAAGAGGAAGTAGAGGTAGTTGGAGAAGGGAGGAATGGGGAGACCATTGCACATCCTGGTGATATCTTCACCGTCATCGGACTGACGGTCTCCTACACAAGCGCTGACGGGGAAACGTTCCTCCGAATTGTTGGATTGATGCTGTTTGAATCGGAGCTTTTCGCGTTCACAGTCGTCGCCGGTGAGCAGAGCTGCACCGACGTTGGTGCGAACGAAGGCGTGTGACTTCATGAGGAGACGAATCTGTTCCATGCAGACGAGAGTCGAGGATGAGGGAGCCAGGTCGTTGTTGAGGATGAATATCACGGGAAGCATGACGAAGGCTGCCTAGAAAGGGATCCCGACCAAAACAAGTACTTTAACTAAAAGAAAATCTTCCACGAAGGCGAAGAATTATGCATCCCTCCAAAAAATCATGTTTTCATAATTAGACAATTAAAAACTAATCAATGACTGCTAGAGTATCAGATACTCCAAAAGTTCTGAACATGTTTTACTTTTTTAAAAAATTAAAAGCAATTTAAAGAGTATATTAAAAGATATAATGGAGTGGGACTTCATTTTTATGCCAAGATGCATTTAAATAGATCAAATTTTGTTTAACAGTAGCATAAAATTAAAATTCACTTGATTAAAACAATGTTAACATTGAAATGCCCAAAATTCATCTTAGATACAATGTTCTATAACTTCAAGAAAGAAAAAAATAATTAGGTAAAGTGCATCGATGAATGAATTTTAAAACAATTCCACATTTGGTGACTTGTTTTAATTTTTCAAAAATCGGACAGAACTTGTGGCATGACCGTTTTATCCAGAATAAAACAAGCAATCAGCGCGTAAATTCTGAAAGCGGCAAATTTAGATTTCTATAACAGTATATATAGGTAACACAGACCGACTAATTTCATCCACATATTGGATGAATGAACAAGTTCTTCTAAGTTGGATTTGTTGAATGTTGTGTTTGTATTTGCTAAAAAATTTTTAAGTTTTTATTCATTTGTCTAAGATTGTGTCATAACGCTGCTACTTGAATGACACATTAGCTCTAATAGTACCCACGGGCTAAAGGTTGTTTAATTTTGTCACCATTAACCGAACTAACCTGGTACATGACGTATAATATAGCAGCGACCAGATCGAATTTCGTGAATCTGCAAACGTTCCTGCGCCTTGAAGCCCACAGCATGAAAGCGAGGTAGACGCCAATACTCGTGGAGAGAAACATCATGAACCAACACTGAAGGGCCTTGGAAATACCCCCAAAGGTCCAGAAGAACAACTCAAGATGGTAGAGATGCACCAGACCACCCAACTCCACCATATCCGACATCACGGTGTTCAGGGCGGATATCATCAGCACTGCCACGAAGATGTGGTAGACGGTCTCGATGTGAGAGATCTTGAAGAGATCCGTGAGGACGGAGTTTCGGTGGCAGAACTTCTTCTCCGGTAACCACTCGTCTGACCCGGAATTCCATTGCGTCTTGTCTGACATGCTGGGAAAGCAATTTTTACAGGTTAACAGTGATTGGCTGCTTTCTCATACATATCAAAGTTGTTCTATCACGTTAATCGATAAATTTGACTCTTTAAGGTTCGATAATAAAGGTCAAATTCTATTTTACCTGAATTATCTACGAAGGGTTTGAGCCATATAATTTTTTTTTGATTTCAAAAAAGAAAAGGAAACTCGACAGTAGCCGACGAGATGAAAGCATGAATGAAATAAGATGGTTAAATAAGATTATTATTATTAATTTATAATTTAATTATATTTTCATTTAATTAATTCCATTAGTTTTTTAACTCTTTTTTTTTCTCCTATCGAGATTCTAATTAACCCCAACCGTCATGTAAACCATCACAAAACACACTACTTACTTGTATTTAAGTAGATCCGGTTGACTTGCTAAAGACGTGGTTTCAGATTGAGCTATAACCCGGTCCACAGCACTCTCCAGAATACCCTGGATCTGGTCCCTGAACTCGCTGACGAGTTCATCGCGCAGGTTTGAGCAAACCTCCATCACCTTCTGGTCGATTTCCCCTACCGAAGAGCTCTGGCAAGAACTGCTTTCGACCGAATGTGATTTGAGAATCGTCTTGGCCGGGTGGAATCGATTTTTCACCACGTTTTCGGTATCGATTTTTGATCTGGCCTCCTCTAGGTCTGATGGGTCTTCGTTTGAATCATTCATTTCTTTAAAGTCTATGGATTCTTCCTTGCTCCCATGTGTTCTCGACTTTTCCGATTCCTTCTTTTTGGATTTTGGGGAATTGCATTTAAAATTATCATCGTTGACTTGCTCCTCCATTCCAATCAGGTGTTCTTTTCTATGAAGTGCAAAATAACCCGGTTATTTCGGTGTGCATTAAGTGTTAATTAGAGTGCCGGTGCTGTTGACACATTTTTGTAATAATGGATGATGAAATCGTGAGTTTTAGAGTAGATTTCGGTTCAGATAATCCGTTTTGATTAAATTAACTTTTTTTCGAAATGCAAAATGGTTAATGAAATTGAAAAAAAAACTATCAGTGCTTCCAGATCTTGAAAACTACTCATTGTACCGATTCCCGAAACTTACCCACAAAGCAAAAGCCTGATTAAAATCTTTTTTTCCAACATCTTGGTTTTCAGAAAATAGTTAACACATACTCCAGATTCAGGACCGTTTTTACTTTCCATATTTTAGATAGGTAGCTCTACAAAGAGAATGGATTTAATTACTTTGAAATGGCGCCATTACTCCCTCGTTTTAACCATTATAAATTCCATTTTGTTTCATTATTTAATCCAAAATAAATATGGCAAATATTATAACCACTTAAAAGTTCCATCAAAAGACGTTACCTCAATACCAATGACTTTAAAATAGGAATTAATTTAATAAGATTAATCCGAATTATTTCGCCTAATCTCAATTTCAATAAAGGGCTTTAAGTGTTTATACCATCACATTTCTCAGGCTCATTCACTAAACTTCAACCACATTAATGCGAAACCGAATTTTCATCAACATAAATTTGTTTAAGTTAATTTGCCTTTATCGGATTAATTAAATACGTTTTGAACTTCACAGTTTTGGGTAAACAGCCATTCCCCTTGACATAATTAAACAGAGATAGCAAATCTTTGTAATCATAACAATTGCCATTCTGTTTATAGTAAAATTCAAAAAAGTTATCAGCCTACAAACCTCTGTAACGGGGCGAAATGTGGTAGTAACATTGGAATATGGAAAAACCAATTTCATTGTACAATTTTAGCATAAAAGTCAAATTTATATCAACTCCCATTCCTATTGGCTGAGTGTTTGTTATCGATCGATTCAACAGGAAGAATCGATAACCGAATCTCTGCATCGATTTTCAACCTACGTTTTGGTTGCAGCATTTCCAAAAACATTTCAAGATTGCTCAATTCCCTTTTGCAATTTAATCAGAACAAGGACAACGGAAGTCAAGATACCATTCAGGTGATTTTTTCGAAGTCCTACTTCTAGTGTAAAAAACTATGATGGACTCTTAATGCTGCGTAGTCATCAACTTGAAGTCCGTAAAATTTACTTTTTATTTTGAAGGAAACCGATCCGGTACTTTTCAATAGTACAGTAGGAGGTCACTAACTAAAGTGCTGTTTTTAAGGGTGAGTAAGGTACTTTAAAGTAGATGAATAATAAGGGTTGACAAGACTGTGGTAACTGTTGATTCAGACTTTGCTGTGATTGGGTATTAACAATTGCCAAAAGGACAATATCCACTTCTAGTCCTGTCTTCTAGTTAGCACAATCCATAACCCATAAATTAATCTCAAAGCATCTGTCTGAAGTTTAGTGGTTTTTCCTTTAAAATAGTGTCTAGTAATGAACTATAATCAAAAATCAAGCGATAGATCTTTCATCAGTTACCCAGATATCGCTAAGAGGCTGCGTTATTTAATAAAACTTATGCTTATACCAACAACTTCACATCCGGTTCAATAAGTGACACTTTTTTGAATAAATAAACAACAAATATTTTCCAATCTCAACAACTATCTCACGAAATAGCTTATTTAATTGTACGCGAAAGAAATGGACAAATTCTTGACTCTAATCCTTATTTTTTATGATTCTACATAAATGAACAGATTAAATTTAATAGAGGCGACTTAAAAATAGCTTTTCCAATTTAAATGCTAAAACTTTGTTAAGTAAAACTGAACACAGAGCGGGCATTTTGAGACGATTAAATTCACATTTTTCTCTCAGAAAAGAATCAATACCAAGCCAGGCTTCAACAATGAAAATTTTCCCAATATATATTGATTTTTCGACTCAGCCACGCACTAGTGGCTAATTCTAGTGAGATGAAGTTCGAGAAAGCGTTAAATTAAATAGAAACGAATAAAAAACTGTGAATGGACTTACGAAGGCGGTTGAAAACTTAGACTTAATGATAGAGCACCCTGAGGTCGCGACAGCACTTCCGAAATCTCACTCGTCAAGGCTAGATATCAAGGCGGCACTATAAATTCACAAGAGTGTGCGTCTCGTGGGCGATTCTCGCTTTTGATTGGTTCATTAGCGGTGAAGATGCTAGGCTTATTAGCGCGTCAAATACGTCAATATTAGTGTTCATGCTGACCTCAAAACAACGTGCTGTGTTTTATTGGTCACTAATATTACAGTAAAATACAATTATTTTCGGGGTTAATAGCTATTTTTCTGGTGGATTCTTGCGATAAATCGGCTTGTTCTCCAAGTACGAAAAACCCATTTCCGGCCCTGCAAAGTCAGTTTATAGACCGGAAAGGAATATGCATTGATATATTTTTTCGGTTTTCGTTGCTATGACTTATATACCCAAAATGTAGTGTTTTAGCTACTGTCTTCAATTCTGGTCAGTTGGTTGAAATCGATTTTTCGCCTTAGTCTTAAAAAAATCGATACAAACCTCGCAAACTTCTGTCGTGAATGTTTCAACGGTATTTGCCTTTAAATTGTTTATTGTCCAAGTTTGGGAAAAGCTACAGACCTTAAGGCTATCGATTTTTCTCAAACCTGCGACCAAACAAAAGCTCCAGGCACCAACCACGTGATTAGCTGACGGAGAGGTAAACTTCTATTCATTTAATCTTATTGAAAAACAAGCTCCGCAATTTAAAGTACATTTGAATATAAATTTGACTTGGAATCACGTACTGGTAAATAGCAAAAGTTATTTTACGGGGTGTAATGGGTACAGAGTTCGATTTAAAAAGGGATAATTTAAATGGTCGTAGAGGACAATGTGGATCCTTCATCTTTGTAGGGTTTTATACGATTCAAGCCCGCATTTAATGCGAACAGCTTGTGTGGAATCTTGGGTCTGTAGGCGTTCATTGAGAAGCTCTGCAGTGATTTTAGGAGCTGCTGTCTTGCGGTCCTCTCTAACAATTCGTAGATTTAAAGTCCGACGTTTTCCACCTCTTTGTAACAGTATCTCTTAAAACAACAAGAACCAACAATTTGGTCTCTTTGAAAGTCGAGAGGTCCGTCCTTTTAATAAGGTTGTAACCAGTTATTAAATATTTCTAAGAAATATATTTTAAATAAAGATATCAAATAACATAAATTAAACATAAAATTATGATTTGTCGAGTTTTGATGTTTCAGAACATGTTTAAAAACAATGGAGTCACAATATCAGATGTTTCCATTATTTTGTCCAAGAGCGAATATGGACTTCGATATCTCTCTATTGTAACGTAAGTTGGGAAGAAACTCACAGAAATGAGACGGGGTGACACCGCTACTTCCACTGAATTTCTCAAACTAACTTCTCTAAATTCTTTACATATTAATGCGTTAGTTTCCGTATAACTGAGGGTGAATATTTCTTAGTGCCTCCACTGCTACTAGAGTTTACAGAGTGAGGGAGACTATCTCGAGAATCTATTAAGGATAAGAAAATGTAAGCCTTTGACCAACACGTCCGTACAATGCAGATGTAAACTTATCTGATTCTCACCAATTTAAACCTTCAAGAACTCTTTAAATCTCACGTCCTGAATCGGTTCTGAGTTCATAGAAATAACTTCTAACTCTTTCTATTTTTCACATCACGGTAAATTGAGAATCACGCGATAATGCGATAAGCAGCTCGAGTGCCATCACGATTTCTCTGGGAGAATTGCTTAGACTACAAGCAGTAGAAAGAGAAATTTAAGTATTTTCTATCAATTATTCAAGTAAATTGTGTCTGAGTTTCACTTTACTTTAAGATGAACGAAATTAAAGGGACATTTTATAATGACTAATGCAGTTGAAAATTAACTTGATGGAGAAGTACTTTTGAAAGAATCGGATTTTGTTCTTGTGACTTAAGGTTTAAGAAGCTTATCCAGCTCTATCATCTACTTAATTTTAAAAAATTCTACAAAACTTGGTTGAGAAAAGTCCAAAATCTACCTTATTCTCCTTAGCTTGTCCCTTTGGACAATAATTTGGTTCGTAGTATCCCATAAAATCATTCGAAATGGCTTAATATTCCTAACAAAACCCTCAAAGAACATGATGACAAGGAAGGAATAAGCAAGAAGGAAGGAATTTTATTGGAACAGGATGAGACGTCTCAATTGAAGGGACAATCAAATCGTATAGCATCAGCTTGAGCACGTGATTCGAGCGTGATCACAAACGAGGTTGCTTTTCTCCCTAAAGGACACTCGAATGAACTAACTCGATGATGTGGCATCACCACAACCACCAGCTTTCTTTAAGTACATCACCCAACGTGAGAGACCGAAGCTTCTAGACCTGAATGACACAAATTTCTCCGCTGAGCACATCTAAACCCACACTGATCATCGCAACTAGACAACCGCCAATTACTTTAATGTCACACTTAGCGCCACACTGCTCTTGTACAACCAAAGTGTGCTCTCCTAAAGCCCTCAAATGTCTACGAACATCGCCATGTGGGCTACACCAAGGCTTCTTCACTGAGCAATCAGCCATAAACCAACCCACACACACACACGATTCCAATCAACAGCACACCACTGCAATCACAACTCCCTCCCTCCACGCAAAGCACATCAAGGGCCCGCAAAAAAAGCAGTCCAATACATCAACAGTATTTGTACAATAACATCATCATCATTAAAAAGTAGCGTCCGAAAGTACACGCATTTGAGGGAATATACAATTGCAACAACGGCAGACCGAGAACACGGCTCTCCTTCTTCCTCAATCTCGTTTTGACCCAGCCAAAACTGCCTTATCCGCTAACACGGCCTGCAAGACTGCCGATGCATCAGCGGAGATACCCTCGGGAGTTAAAGCTGCCGCGTCTTCACAGCCAGCACTGTCACCACCACCATCACCATCACCGTTGGTGTGGTTGGTGTTGGTGGTGGTTGGCGTACTGGCAATAAGTCGGTTTAACAACTCCTGCACGCCAAGTACACCACCACTCGTCACACTACCACGAGCTTCGCGCTCCATCTCTACGAGAGGATCGCGAGGAGCAAAGTCCAGACTCCCCGCAGGCCCGAACAGACCTCCAGGATCACAGGAAGAACATTCATTCACCTCCTTTGGCAATTTACACGCGTAGGCCACACTCATCCTCTGGCTATCCACTTCAATTGTATTGCAGTGCGAGTTGAAGGGGATAGAATAGGGACGACCGTCAATTACGAGTTCATGACCAGGGCCGCCCAGGTAAGCTATCCTCTCACGTCCCCCCAGCAATATCGTCGTAAAACCAGTGCCGAGATCACGTATTTCCCCCCCCCCCTCTATGACAAAACACGAGTCCTTGCATTCGAGTCCCACCGCATGCAACCCAGCACTTTATCCACATTTCACTCGGCTCTCCAGCATGCGAGGATCCGCACCTAGACGTTAGGCAAGAGGCTTGACTTAATCATTGCTTTGTTTGAGCGGTAAAGAGTATTCTGGCTTCCTCAAACAAATAGGAAGGTGAACGAAGTACGCCTACACAATTCTTTTGTGAAGAAGCAATGAGTGGACGGTTGCTATAGCCCTGTCTGTCTCGTTAATGTTCCCGAAACTGCGAGTGTCGGACACTGGTTCCTATGGTATCTATTTAATGCGTATTTGAGCTTTTAAATCACTTTCTATGCTACTTATAAACTATCCACCCTACTCGTGAACCCACGATAGTTGTCGAACCGAGGAATCAATGAATTTACGTCAAATCTCAACATTGTAGATGACATTTTAATCACAATTTGGGTTATGGTCACTGTAGCGTTTTTCCGTAGTCTAAAACTGCCTTTATTAGGGACGTTTAGGCGAATGTATCTGGAGATTGGGTTGGTGGCATTTATTGCAGGCAGTTGGTGAATCGGGGAAGTGCACGCGAGTAAGGAACCGATTTAATTAGCACCTCTTCAAAACTATCCTCCTTTCAGCCGCCCGATGTTGAGGTCGCATTCAACCCATCAGCAGCTTCAACCTCGATTTTCGGTCATTTACCACCCTCGTTATTGAAACCGAGACAGAAAACCGACGTCGATTCACCGCCAAGGTGTCAGCAGCATGAGGTAGAGTCAACTTTGCTTGCCTCTTTAGTAATGGAAACTACTACCTAGCTGGAAATTTGTAATTTTTCTTAGGATCATTCGAGTATAAGAAGGGAAAGTGAGCAGTCGAGGCTTCTAGAATAATTCCCTCAGCTTGTGGGAAGTGGTGAGTGAAAGAAGACGGTTTTAGGGATGGAATGTCGACTAGCAGAAAGAAGACTTTTCATCGATGTGTTAAGCATCGTAGAATGGGGTTCTTGTGCATTCAATCTGGTGTGCTTGCGAAGTACTAATCAACTCTGAATTGTTACCATCTATTCTCTAAGTCACCGCAGTTTAGAGGTCAAAATAAAGCCGAGAATAGATCAATTAGTGCAGGACGACCACGAGCTAACTCCCGGTTTCCCCCGCTTTCCCAGAACGCCGATGAGGACGACATGGAGATGGGGAACACGCCTCCACGTGAGGACTCGTTGGATGATCTCTTTGAGCAGTTCTGTCACACGCCGGACCTGGCGGCACGTCCGCGGGTCGATGCCACCAAGTTCATCGACGCCTTCCTCTCCAACAAGGACTGTCTGAAGCCGCGGAAAGCCCTTGGTGATAGCGACGACCACGACGAATTTCCCTTCCTGTGAAGCACTGCATTTCTACTTTTCTGATTTCAGTAGTTTGTTAACTGACTGCAACTTTGTAGACAGGGGAATAAGAGCCGGTATGCAAGTGGGTTTGTTTGTTGTTGTATGATCTTGGGTTCTTTGGAACTCTCCGAAAATACGAACTACTCACTGGGAAATGGCCTCATTCGAAGGTCCACAAAAGCACACATTATGGGGATTTGAATTTGCAAGGCTTTGATGAACTTTTTGATTTGGAAGTAATCGAGAAGGGTTCAGTGGATCCAGATGTGATTATTGAGGCACAACTAGGTGGTGACCTATGGAAGTGACCATTGCGGCTTAGGAAAAGGTTAATGAAACTCGTGGAAGTGGAAGATTGAGCACTTCAACGAAGGAGGAGGAGAAGGAGACGACCCTTGGTCTGTGGGAATGTGAGAAAACGATATTGATTAGGCAGTCGAGATGGCATAGATGGTGTCAGGCCGCAGAAGGTGCAAGTGAGTGGTTGGGATTAATGAGCTCCATGCATTTCCTCTTCTCATTCTTCTAATTCCTATTTCGCAAAACGAGACCCAGAATAAGAGGGGGCTTCATCTCAACCTCAGGCAGCCGATTCATGAATGCCACACCTTCACAGAATTCAGTACATTTTCAAACCTACAGCCTCCCAGACGGTGTTCCGCAACTCCCAATTCCTTCGCAGAACATGATGCAAACAAATAAATAGTGCTAGTGGAATCATCATTTAATCATTGACACTTGGTGACAAGTTTCTACGAAGAGAGTTCATATCATTTATCTAGGTCTGCAATGATGAATGCTGCTTTTAGAAGGAGATGGCTAGCGGTAGGAGGGAAGCCGCAGAAACCCTGATGATGACGGGTTACAAGACCACCACCACCACCACCACCACCACCACCACCACCACCACCACCACCACCACCACCACCACCACCACCACCACCACCACCACCACCACCACCACCACCACCACCACCACCACCACCACCACCACCACCACCACCACCACCACCACCACCACCACCACCACCACCACCACCACCACCACCACCACCACCACCACCACCACCACCACCACCACCACCACCACCACCACCACCACCACCACCACCACCACCACCACCACCACCACCACCACCACCAAGTACTAAGTCAAGTAGCACTAACAATTTTTCACTAATTGCTTTTTTAAGTAGTCTAGCTAGTCACCATCATTATCATCATCATCATTCTCGAGGGTGCTGTGGACCGTATTATAGGTGTCTCCGAAACCACGACTTTGACAAACCCACCAGGCCTACTTAAATTTAATTAAGTAGCGTCTTTTGAACAATAAATAGCTTAACGTTTAAGGTTAATTTGAGTCTCTAGTAAGTAGCTAAATAATGCACACTGAAAACAAAAAGTAACTAAATATAATAAATAAACTTGATTTGAATAAAATGGCAGTTAAATATTATTAAATTAAGTTCAATAGAAAAGAAAGTCAAATTATAGTCATAAAACTAGATTACTCAAAGTGACGGCTCGAGAGTTGATTCACGTGGTTTGGCTATGAGCAACTGCATAGCTCAGGTGACGCTGACTATGCGTCAGCCAGTGATGACAATGGAGGCCCAATCTCTATCTTTGGTTTCAGGCCTGGTTGTAGTTGATTTAGCGTAGTTGGTCAGGGCTAGTCTAGAAGGCTTCCACCATAAATAAGTGACAAGGGTAATGACAAGGTGTCATAGGCAACCCTGAACCTTTCAGTAACGGTCCATGTCAGCCGCGGATACCTACAAGTATGTGGGGGCTAATACCACATTTACTATGGTCACGTGTGCGCTCCCTTGGCCGTCCAGACTAGGAGTGTCGGCGTGTGTTTGCCAAGGTCAAGGAGATGAACTGACATGTTAAGGTTATGCCTGTCAAAAACATTAACCCAAAGTCCAACCTAAAACTCTTTGTTTGACCTGCGGAGTCATGTCACATGTCTCACCGTCATAAAGGTTGCTCAGTTTGACATCGAACAAACTAGTGGAAACACTTTAAAATCGGGGTTTTTTGATGAAATGTGGTTCAACCTTCTTCTGCAATTATAATCTCGATTATCCGAGGTATCGACTTAAACAAATTGTGAATTATTTCCAATAGCAGCTCTTCAATGGTGGAATCCACATTTCGCAGCTCCCGATGAGGAAGAGTTTTTGTGGAAACTGGGTGAATTCTACAGGCCTTCATTGAGCAGCAGTTCTTTTGCGATCTTCGTCGACTATAGGCCAGGCTTATGCTTCGTTTTCAAAGGTGGCAGTTATTGCAGTTATTTTTAATAGGTATATAAAATAGCAAAAGCGATGGACAAAAAACATTAAGATATATCAAGTTGTGATTGTTAATAACAAGTTCTTAGATTTTGATGTTAAAATATGACTTATTTCTACTATTTAGTCCAACTCCTGTATGGATTTTACCCACAAGATAACGTGCTTTAGTAAGCCTATTCTTTCGAGTTAAATCCAGTTTTTAGTTCTTTTAAATTCAATTTTTCGATTTATTGCCCTTTTGACAGTTAATTGCATAGCTTTTCTTATTTTTTAATTTTCAGCCAAAGGACGTTGATGTGAGCACGATAACGTGTTTTCGCGCAATAGGTGTGCCTGCTGTTAGATAATTTTTGTGACAGAATTACCTTGTATTGTATCTACAGAAAATTATATTTATAATTATCTGATTATTTCCTACTATAATTTATTTAAATTTTGCTATTGCTTGCAAAATTCGTATAGTTGTTTACGTTGTTACTAGGACGCTTTGTAATTCTACGCATATAAGTTTTGAGTCGATACGCATTCGTTTCTAGTGGCATGATATCCTAGCGTTCGAACGACATATTACTAACAGTACCTTTATATCAATTGCAATTTAGGGAAACTCTTAACTCTTAGATCTTAAGTAGCTCGATACTTTGAAAGTAATATTGCAAATGAGTACATAAAAGATCCATGCTTAAAAAATACCAGAGGAGTCCTACTGTTTTAATTAAGTTGTTAAACTGAAAATTGGTGATAATTTGTAAAAAACGTTGTTAGATACACATCCTGTCTAAGCAAACATCAACAGTTCTTTTGAGTTCTTAATTGGCATTACTCAAAAAACGAAAAAAGTCTTTTTTATGAGCTAGTGGTTGTTTCAATGAACCCCTTATCGAGAAAAATTGCAATTAAGCAATTCTCCTAGGGAGCAACGCTACCATTACTTCCGTATCCGCAATTCTCGTCGTCACGGTTTGAACAATTTTGCACCGAAAGATGCGTCGAAGACATACGTATACAGCCGAATCACACCCATTCAGGCAATCAAGGAGAACAATTTGTCGACAAACTAAAAAGGACTCTCCAAAAACCATAAGGGGAACGAACAAGGAAAGAGACTCTCCAACGGTTGCTCCTATTCCAACTTTATGAGAAATACCTTTATCTGAAACACTAATTCTGTTGAAAGTACGCACAACTCACATAGATATGCGGACAATGATATCCACCTCTCGAGTGAATAGACCCCAAGAATCGGATTCAGCAGAAAAGGTCTGGTGTTTGAATGGATTTTTAGAAACGCCGATCGGATTTAGTAGCAAAATCAAATACATGAATTGGCTGTCGATGGGAAACCTCGATCCTACGTCAAAACTAGATGAGGCAACGGATGCCAGGCCCTTTCACCTCTTAAAATTCCTGTTTACCACATTTTACAAATCGAAAACATGTTTATAGTCCCCAGCTAGAAAGACAGTATCATCTCAGAGGAACGGAAAGAATTCCACAACCGTAAACGACCCAGAAACAAATTCTTACAAGAAGATAATTTTAAAATTTGGGCCTGCTGTGTTTAAAAAAATATTTTTTTTTCGAAAATAGCACAGTTTAGAAACTATATAATTTGTATCTTGTAGGTTTTTATTGCAATATTTTACTGTTGTTTAAGCTTCCCGTATTATTGGCAATTTCATAAAATATATTCCTTTAGTGGTTTGTCAATTATTTTTCCTGAAAAGAAAAAAATATTTTAAATGGAAAATTTAATCTAAAACCTTGAACTTCTTTTAAGAAGCATGGTTTTATTAATATCATCCTCCGTTCTTAAGTTGGTGTTCATTTAGGTCCGAATAAATGTAATATTCTCAAAGAAATGGTACATTGAAATCGGTCAAATTCTTGTGAGAAGTAAATATCCCGGTGTTTTGCATGTAATTTAAGCCATAAAACTGGTACTATAGCCAAAATTTTGGCTATTGCGCCTTTATAGGGGACTATTTTCATGACCCTAGTGTCCTCAATTAATTTCACGCTGTGTGAACACATATTCGCATATATCGTGGATCTTGATCTTCTTAGATGGTGGATTATCTCTTCGACCAGGGCATTACAAGGGAAATTAGACAAGGTACAAGAAAGTTACGTGAAAAATTATCAAATTGAAGGTAAAATTGGCTGATTCTACACAAATTACACTTAAAATACGGATGAATTAGGGAAAAACAAATTAGTTATTGCTTCCCTCCTTGGTGAGGGAAATGCTTGTCTCAATCGACACTAATTAGCACGACCGTGGTATGGATAAATGCTACGATCTCTATTCGGATTATTAAGGCCATGATCGGGCAATGTTTGTTTGTCTTTTAGCCTTTTGGTTGAAAACGATCGCCCGTAATGAGGAATTAGTGAACTCTGTTTCAAAATGGGAAATTTTTTCAATGAAATAATTCCTAAAACTCTAGTTTCCTGTAGTGCATTTCTGTCGGTTATTTACATAAGCTAATGAGATGGCTTGATAGAGAGGAAGAGCCAATCAGGAAAGAGGGCGGCATCTTATCCCCTATAAATACCCTTGCTTTCTTAGGACAAAATATACTCCACAATGCTACTGGCACTGATCGTGGTCGATTGTTTGTAGATGTAGACAACGTAATCCTGATGCGTTCCTCTAAACGCCTCTCCAAGGTGACGGTTGACATGCAGTTCCCTGGTTTGGGTACTGAGGGAAGAGGTCTGCAAGTTTTTGGTGATCTGGAGCCACTGGAGAGGCCGGAAGATGATGAACTGGAACCCTGAACCCTATTTCACCTCAGCATCACCGTCTCCTACAGTCCGTCTGAACCCGGTTGTCATGGGGACCAACTGGTCAATGACACAGTGAGGAAGGACGTCCGATTTGTGTCTCACTACACCGCCATGATGGGTGAGACCGACAAAGACATCCACCGTGCTGGAGAGGAAGTCCAATTCGTCCTTATGGCACTCACGGCGAGCGACGTCTACCCTTCCAGAGAGAAGTCAGAACCTGGCCGAAGTACCGAGCAAGTGCTCAAACCGGAGTGCTGGAAGAAGTCCCTGCCTCTGAGAGAGAAATGCGCTCTCAACCTCCCAATATCGATTCGTAGGTCGATGGAAGACTGTCTCGCTCCTCGAGGCTATCGGTCTTTCCCTCAGTCTCGCGCGAATGACTCCTCTGATGAAGGCCCGTGGCACATTGTGGCGAAGGTGATGGAAAGAAGTGAAGTTCTGCGTTTCGAGGTGAGAAACTCCGACTCCGTCTTCCCATCCTTCCTGGCACAGGTTGCACTTCCTCCGAGGATTTGACTGAGTGACCCCGATGTTACTTCACGTTTTTGTACCCCTCACCTAAATCGGTCCACTCCGAAAGGCACCTACGATGCCCAAATGTGTGTTTGCGCCAGTCATGTCCTGGAAAACCGTCAGTGTGGTGGTAGAGCTGGCAATAGGACCTGTGTGTTTTTCCAGTGTTTGTCCTGACTCAAGGTAGACAACCTACTTCGGCTGACAATTTGGCGGTGATTGTGCGACTTAGGGAAGGAGGGACGAATTCTTCTGTGGTTGTCTCTGCCGTTGCGGAATTCAAGAGGCACCAGGAACCGAGGATGAAGTTGGAACTGCCGAAAACGCACAAATACGGTTTGCGGATAGAAGGGCAAATTGTGTGGGACTGAGTTGGAAGAAGTGGAAGTGGCTGTGAAAGAATTCGCGGGAGTAGTCATCCCACCCGTCTCAAGCGCATCATTCCAGTTGAGGCATACAAAGAGGTGTACGACATTGTCCTGCCATCCTGCCACGGCTGGAGTTTGAGAATCCCGCCTTCGTCGTGGTTCGTCGACTCGCAAAGACCGAGGCTTGAGAGGGATCACCAGAGTTGCCGCATGACTTGGATGCAACTGGGTTGCGTGACGGGAACATAGTGGAGGTGTGGGATGGGAAGAGGAGGACTTGACTCTGCAGGTCGCTGTCCTAAACCCGCCTCGAATCTCCTGTCCCAGTTTCCTGGAGCTCCGTGTTCAAAGGAACCGTCGGCTTCCAGATTCACCCAATTTCACACTGGAATTCCGCGTTTATGGGCAGATCTCCACAAGGAGCATCAAGTTGACGGCTGATTATAGGTGTCTTTCAGGAAACGATGATCTGGGTGACTAGAAATGTGCGTCAGAAGAGGGGAAAATCACCTGTCTAGACGATTGGAGTGGAGCCAACTGTCTGACAGCCGTCTGTGAGAGTGGGGAGAGAGGTGGAGGAGGAGGAGGAGGAGGAGTCTGTGTTTCCCCCGGAAACTGTGCCTGCAAACGTGGGTGGAAGGGGGATTCCTGTGAAGTGTGCGTTGCCCTAGAGGACTGTCAAAACGGCGTTTGGAAAGAAGAAGGCGGTGAATGTGTTTGCGCCAAGGCCTATAAGGGACGTGGATGCAATCATCCTCACCGCCAGAATGAAGTCCCTGAGATGGAAGAAGTGGGCTCAAACCAGTTGATTCATGAGGCGACTTTGAAACTCGATGCTGATATGGGACTGGCGCTGAGAGCGGTAGCTTACATCATCGTCGTCGATGGGGAAAGGCCTACCGATTTCGTGGCGATCGATGAACTACTCAACTTCTCCAGTCCCATTCTCTGTTTATGGTGCTTCCGCGTTCGATGAGGTTTTCGATCAAATCTGGATTTTTCCTTGGGTATCGAACACCAAGGGTGCCTTCAGAGCAGCTCGTATCGATTTTTCAGATCTCTCAAATGATCAATAATCGATCGACATGGCTGGCTAAAATATGACTGTAGTGTTTACAAGGCTTCTCTTTCTTTGGCATTAAACATTACTCTTTATCTAATTGAATCAATGAGCATTACCTAATACTAATACAAGCTTGACAGGGGTCAAATCACCATGCCAACCCCAATATATGGCCTTGAACTGTCAGGTAAAACGCAATTTTGAGGCGACCTTACCTCAGGATTTAAATCGTATAACCCACATTATCTTTATTATTTCCTTGTATATGAATAACAATTCATCATTCCATTACCTAAATCAATGTTTTCAGTTTAAAAATAAAATGCATTTATCAACTATAAATTAAAATGATTTGGGCAAATATCAGGTTCCTTGTCGAGCACATCAGAATGAGAGAAGAACCTCTATTCCCATGAAGTTCTCGCTTCTGCTTTCCTTCCTTTCTTGAACCCAAAACATTATGCGATGCCTCAAATGATTCTTGGATGATGTTTCCACGTTGGCAGGGATTTAATCAAGCGGAATTTGATTTACTTGTTCAGTTAAGCTTAAATTAGGAGGGAACTTATGGGGTGAACTCGTAATCGCGCTCTTTTACGGGTACAAATAAGAGGGTATCGACGACCAGCAGACAATAGCAATCCTCCAAAAGCCAAAAACTGTTAAATCTATTCGAATATCAATATCTAAAGCAAAATAAAGCACGCCTAACGTGTTGGAGACGCTTAGCAGGACTGTGAACGCTTCCCAGGAAAGAATACAAGTTTGTTCGAGTCAAGTCAGTTTTCAGTCGTGATCAAATAATCGCAAAGGTGGACAAATGAGTCAGTAGACAATGACGACAGACAATCCGAGTACAAAAAGGCTCAAATAAGGAAGCAGACGGGATCGATGTTGGTTAATGGTGAGGTTGGTTTGTCATCATCAATAGGGGAGTGCACGTGTGTTGAAGTGAGTATTTGTGTGGCTTCGAGTACGCATTGGCAAGTAGGGGAGGAGGAGGAGGAGGAGGAGAAAGGAAGACACATCCCTCTCAGACGGGTGCGGGGTGTTTCACTCATTAATTGATTGACAACCCCGCAATCTGAGAAGACAACGAGACCAGATCCCAGATCACCAATTGGCCGTCTCGACCGATCGATGAGACCTGGATCGCCTTCGATCTGTCCCCCTTCATGATCAGCAGTTCGCTTTAAAAAAACAACACAAACCGGCTAGCCCTGCACATATTACTTACACTGCCATTTAAGTAGCATTCATGCTCACTTGATGGAATTCTGGTGGATTGTGGAGAGACGGGTGTCGGTGGTGTCAGTGGTGGCCATGCGATCGATGTGCTGGAACATCCGCAGGGCTGACAACTTGCTCTCCCCCTGTGACCCACTCTTGACATCAATCTAAGACACGAAAAACGAACCCATGAGTCTATCCTACTAATAAAAATTAAGTAGCACTGAATGATGGCTCACGCTTTTGCCCTCAGAAATGCTGCTACCGTTGTAGTTGAAGATGATGGGACAACAGTCGTGACCAGCAGCGAGGATGGAGTTGGGAGCAACCCAGATACAGCTGAGAAGCGGCAGAAAATGACTTCGAATGGTCCTAACAACGGGTTGGCTACCACTGCTGGCATCTGCAACGCTCACGGAACAGTCGTGACCAACCCAGGCCAATTTGTTTCCATCTGCTGAAAAACTAACACTATGGATCCACACGCCTAGAGAGGAATTAAAAATGCGATAGAGAGGGCGTAATGATATCGACAAAATGCAATCAACCGAAGATTGACATACCGTGGCCGTTGTAGTGGTCGAAAAGCTGAGTCTGGAAGGGACTCTTGGGCCCCCAAACGGAGTCGCTGCCCTCAGAATCGACCTCTTTGATGACTGCTGAGAAGACACGAACATGGAAGTCGGTGGAACCGCAAGCGATTATGGTATTGTTTGGATGCCAGTCAACGCAAGTGATGGATGATTTAAGGTTCTTCTTGATGTGCTTAGAAACCCACCAGTCGTGTTCCTTCTCAAAACAACAGACCGATACGACCTTGCTGCCAGAGCCGACGGCGAATTTGTTACCAAGTGGTGACCATTTAACACAGAGTGCAGCCCTGTTTAACTGGAAGGGAAAAGTTTGAAAGCATATGACGCAAAGAAGCGATAAAAAATTGCGGAAATACTAACCTGGAGGGCTACTAGCGTGGGTTTCCACTTCCTATCAGTAGTCTTCCAGACATAAGCATTCCTATCAGCGGAGCAAGACACAATCTGATTTGAGTTCGGGCACCAGTCAATCCCGGTAACTAGAGCTGAGTGCTCTTTGAGAACATCAATTAACTTGAATTTGTCTCCAGGAGTTTGAGGGACTGAGAGAATATAAACATTGTTTGTGTTAATGGATACGGCCATCATCGACCTATCCCTGTTGAATGCGTGACAGACCAACGCATCATTCCCAATCCAATAAGGTTTTGCCATCTAAACAGTACTAGATTCAAAAGACCAGAAGTTCAAGCCGAATCAATTAGAGAACGTCGAGAAAAATATATACAAGGAACTTACCCAAACAAATTAGCACACTGTTTTCAGTAGTTTAGAACAAGCATTGTAATGACTGGATAAGTATGCAAAAAACTTTTTAAATATTTATATTATTATTAGTTTCCAAAGACTAAAGTAATTTAAACTATATTATTTTGGGTTCTTTGATTTTTTAGATTTTCAAACTTTTTGCCATTGTTTTCATTTTAGCAACACGGCTTCCAATACAAAAGGTAATATCATAGCTACTCTGTCAATCCACTCATTCTCAATAACAAACAAAGGTTTCTCCCAATTACTTCGCCCTTAGTATTTGTGAGGCTAGTAGCTGGAAGGTGTCTAGATTTAGTCACAAATGTATGCCCGAATGAACCATTGCAAGCTTTTAAATATGAGATATTGTTTTATTCTGCAATACATTTCTAAGAGTATGCTTGAATTCTCATGATAATTTAGAAAGGTATAACCATATGCGAAAGCTCAATACGTAACACAAATCTAACTTTACACTGGATTATACCCAGTATGAAGATGTAGTCTTGACTTTGTCAAATTATACTTCTGAAAGTTCAATAAATGCACTCGCAACGTATTTTTTGCAAGTCTGCTATTAAATCAGACTGGATTTGGGGATGACTATTAGTTACGTTGATTTGAATCAAGTTAAGTTTGCTCACATAAAATTGCCTCGCGAATTCTGACTGCTGGCATTTACCTGAAGAATGTCTGAAATTGTCGTGATTAATGGCCGCTATAAAGTCGTTGGGTACCTCGGGAATAGTCCTTCGGCCCTTTTTTGGGAGGTGGAGGATCGAGATGGTCGTGTGTACACTCTGAAGCGTTTTTACGTTTCTGAGCCTTTGGTTGTGCGCAAAGCCGTTCGGGAATACGAAATACTGGACAGACTTACCTTTGAGTCCGAGCAGTCGCCCTTTGTGCTGCAACTTCTTCACTGTTTCGCCTTTCGCAACGAGTTCTGTCTCATCTTCCCCAAAGTCTCCGAGTTCACCCTCTATAATCTTGTCGATATAGTCGGCCCAATTCAAAAGACGGAGGAGATTGTATTCTACCTCTGTGAATTGCTCTCTGGACTGGAATATCTCCAGAAACAAAAGATTGTGCATAGGGCTTTTCGCCTGGAAAATGTCCTTTTAAAGGATGATGGACACATTGTTATTAGTGGGCTCGAGTATAGCTATGATTTGGCCAGGAATCTAGGCCTCAATGTGGTGTATGAACCTCCGTTCGAGGAATATCTTCCCGCACCGGAAATTGATGATTATGACCACTACGACCTGTTGCTGGATATCTGGTTTCTTGGTCTGTTGGTTGGGCACCTGATATTCGGAAATGACTGTAGAATCCTAAGCTACGTCAATCTCGTCGATGGCTATGTGCGAATGCCCGAGTTTCTGAAGTCCATGGGCACAGTCACAGTTGAAAGGTGCTTCATTGATTTAATCCAAAACTGTTGCCAGTACCAGAGAAGTGGTTTGCATTTACACATGGGAATGGCAATCTTTCGTGATGTCGACTGGGACAAGGTGAAGAGATTGGAGCTCGTGCCTCCTTACACCGCCGAACAGTTGAGGAGAGTAAAGACTGAAAAAGGCGAAAAAACTAAATTAGATTTTACTGACGTCAAGTTTTTGAAGATCGCTTTGAAGAAACGAAGACCACTGTTTAAAGACGACAACTTCTCGTTCGACACTGACCCGGAGTCAGGTGATGTGAAGTACTTTAAAAGAAGCAAGAGGCAGTTCCGAAAAGATGGAATGACTGACGACAATGTAGGTTTTCTTTTCAGATCCTTCAGGTATCTCTATGGGGACCATCCCGACATTGCTATGGAAGACGCTGGTGAAGGTACTGCGATTGATGAAACCGACTCTGAGGCTTCAAGCTCTACAACTCCAAGTTCGTCTTCGACTGGATCAACCGACTCGGATTTAACTCCTCCAGTTCCTATAATTATATATTCATCCTCTTCTTCCTCCTCTGATGACGACAACAGTGATGCTCCGATTCCTTCAACTTCTTATGGACCGGGTCGTTACACCACACCTGCTGATGCTCCAATTCCTTCAAGTTCTTCGTCATATGTAACTGCTCAGGATGATGAAACTAACACTGCCTCTAACCTTAGAAATGCAGGTGCTACAACAGCTGGAGCCAACACTGATGCGTCGATTCCTTTAGTATCTGTAGCTACCACGACTGATGAAGTCAACGCTGGTGTTCCAGGTCCTTCAACATCGAACACTTCTTTTTCTTCCACAACTAGAGCTACTCCAATTTCATCAACTCGTTCAGGTCATCGCCGTCATTGTTCAAAAAAGCCACTTTTAAGTGAACAAGATTTAGCCGCTTTTGTGTACATTACTTTGACACTCAATACTGGTGAGAAATCGGCAGGTGTCGTCAGCACTGATGTTCCGACAGCTTCAATAGGTTCTTCTTTGCCTGCAGCTTTGAGAGAGGAACTCAAAGCTGGTGTTCTCATCCCTCCAACTTCAAATGCACCAAGTTCTTCCAATGCTGGGCCTGCTTTGACTGCCGAAATACAAATGGGTACTACGTCTCACGCAGCTGCTGGAACTTTTGAAATCCACCCTGATGTTGCAATCCCATCACTATCCCATGCAGCGAATCCTAACCCAGGGCCAACTGATTCCATTAGTGCAAGTTCTAGGCCAAGTGAAATTACAAATGATGCTGTAGTTCCTTCAGCTTCACATGCATCAAGCTCCTTCCCAAATGCAGCTGCTATGACTGTTGAAAAAGACACCAATCATAACCTTGGTAAGGAAGCCGCTAGTGCAAGTACTGCGATCGCTGAAGTTAACACTGGTGCTACAAACCCTACTAAATCTTCATTTGAACTAATATCTTTTGAAAGAGTAGCTGTCACGAATGCTGAAATAAGCACTGGTGTTAACCCTGTTAGGGAAGTCGCTAGGAGAGCTGAAGGCAACACCGGTGTTCCAATGCCTTCGACTGCAACTGCAACGACTGAATATTTCGGCGCCCGCGTTGCAACCACTTCAACTCCTCTAGCATTAAGTTCTTCTGCAATGTCCACTGTCCCAACTGCTCATTTTAACACTGATGCCTCACGTCATTCGTCTTTACTTGAGCAGAGTTATTTAACAATGGAAACTCCTGCAAATGCTGAAATCAAAACTAATGCTCCGATCTCATCAACTTCACTCCTACCAAGTTTCTCCAATTTCAGCATTGGTGATCAAGTCCCTTCAACTTTACATTCACAGATGACTTCAACAATGACTGCTCAAGTCAACATAAATGCTCCAATTCCTTCATTTTCACATGTACCAGGCTCTTTCGCAAGAGAAGCTTCTACGAATCCCGAAATTAATGCTAGTCTGGAAGCCGCTAGTGCAAGTAGTACGAAAGCCATTATTGGCACTGGTACCACAATCTCTTATCACACAAGCGCAGCTTCTACGAATCCTTACTTCAACACTGTTGCTCGAATTCCTTCAACGTCATACTCACATTTTTCTTCGACAAGGTCAGCCGCAATGATGACTCAAACTTCAGATGTTCCAAGTTATTACTCGTATGCACCATTTAGCCAAGCTGAAATCTCCCCTAATATTCCACTCCCTTTACCAAGAGCTTCTACGGCCCCCTATTTTCACAGTAATGTCCCAGCCAATCCATCTTCACATGTACCAATTTCTTTCACAAGAACAGCTGCAAGGACGTCTCAAATCAACATAAGTGCTCCAGTTCCCTCAATTTCACCTGTACCAAGCTCGTTTGCAAATGTACCTTCTGGTCACTACTTTGCTAGGGAAGCCGCTAGTGCAAGTGCTATGAGAGCTCTAGTAAGCACTGGTGTTCCAATGACTTCCATTTCATACGCACCCGGTTATTCAACAAGAGCAGCTGCTACGACCGGTCAAAAAAATACTGGTGCACAGATATCATCAACTTCACACGTACCAAGTTATTACTCACATGCACCTTTTAGGCAAGCTGAAATCTGCCTTTTTTCAGGACATTACAAAGATGTTGCTACTAGGACTGCGCAACTCATCACTTATGCTCCAGTTCCTTCATCTTCAAGTGCACCAAGCTCTTTTGCTGAAATCAACACCTATCGTCACCTTGATGGAGAAGCCGCTAGTGCAAGTGTTAGGACAGCTGGAACCAACACTTGTGGTCCAATGCCTTCATCTTCACATGCACCAGGCTCTTTCGCCGGTGAAGCTGTTTCGAACCCCAATTTCAGCGCTGTTTCTCAAGTGCCAGAAACTCCATACTCCCATATTTCTTCCCAGAGGGCAACTACCATGTCTGCTCACGCAAATACTGGTGCTCAAACACCTTCGACCTTTTATGCATCATTTTCTTCTACAGGAGCGGCTGCTACGACTTCCCATTTCAACGTTAAGCCCCCAAACTCCTCATCTTCATTTGAAATAATCTCTTTTGAAAGAGTAGCTGTTACGAATGCTGGAATCACCACTGATGATCCAATGCCTTCAACTTCGAAAGCACCAAGTTCTTCCACTAGAAATTAAAATTATCTAGGTTCTTTTAATTAATTCATCTTCGAACTGGAATCCTGTTTTAACACAAAAATGTGATTCATTTACACTCACGCTATTGTCAAGATTATACCGTCTCATATCATATCGACTTTTGGTGATTTTAGCTACTCCAGACGTACTTGACAACTTCGATAACCAAAATAGAATATTAGATTTTATTTAGTTAATAATTTTTAAATTTTAAGAAACAAAAATCCCAAACTTCTATATTTTAAGAAGGAGATATAACTGACCTCTAAAAAATACTTAGCTATTATATATATTCAAAAAGAATTAGAAAATGCTAGTAAGAATTGGCTGATGAAGGGTGTAGTTGCTTTGGTTTGTTCTAGATTCAAATTGTTGCTAATTCTTAACAGACTAACCAATCAGCTGGACTCCCCAACTTCGGATTCGTCTATTAATACCACTAAATGAAAGAGGTTAGATCTAAATGGATTAATTACTGATGTAAAAGTGGTCTCTAAACCACGAACGATATCAGCAATTTAGCATAATGCGTACCTATGGAATTTAATCACATATATATATATGTCCATATTGATAAATCTAAGTATGTACTGAATAAATTATGGAGAATTCAGTAGGAGATAATATTCAAATGAATAAATCTTTACTTTATTTTAATATAATGTCACAATTATCGGTGAAGTATGATTTAACAACTACCAAAGCGTTATCCTACGAGACCTCTCACAAATTTTGCCCTTATTTTACAATTAAACTATTATATTTCCTAGTGTCAACCATTAAGGGGAATAAAACTACCTAATCTGTCACAATATTAGCCAGGAAAATGTGTCAACTTGTCGCTATCTCTATAATTTTCTTTATTTAGATGATGAGCTATCTTTCTGGGAACGCTCAAATGTCTCAATCAAATCCGCGTGAGCTCTCAAAAAGGGATGGTCGGTGACAGTTATCGGAGCATCTAGTTGCGCTCCAGACAGTCCTCCTCCAAGCCCACTCTCGTCCATTCGAGTCACTCCTGGAAGCAACGAGCTGAAGCCCGTTAGTCCTCCCATTGCCTGGAAGACACAGGGAGCACCCGTGGGACGACCTCTCGCGTTTCTCTCCTCCGCTGTTTCAGACTAAAATAATATTTGTACATCAAACCAACCAATATCGGATGGAGTATTCTTTATTTAATATTTTACACACATTTTAAAACTCTAAACCCGACTTTATTCACTTTGATTACGAGATCATGAGTTTGTCATTTTTTTCAGGCCCTGAAACTTCCATGCATTTAATTTTAATTGAAATCTTGGTGATTTCTTTAAATTTATCATGTAACCAACCCCTTCAAAATTACTGAATGCTCGATAGCGCTGTAAGCAATCAGTGGATATTTGATTCGTCGATGAGAAGTCGCAATCCCAATTCCAAAGAAACCATATAAGTAATCACAATATTTTACAATGAGCTACAGCCTGATTTAAATCGGAATACACAATCTTCTATCATTTAACCAATGAAAATTGTTATATATTCAAAATCGTTTAGTTGTTTCAGGAGAAGTTGCATAAAATGACAAAATAAGCTTTAGAAACCTTACCACGTCCTTGTGTTCATGAGCGGGATACCCACAATCACAGGTCACACTTGTTTTAAATCCAGAGCATTTGCAATTGGGTCGGTTGCACGGGTATGGCTTCAGCTTAATGAAACAAGGAAAAATACACTTTTCGTTTCTTAGTGTAAATTAAAGTTAGTAACACAGTCAAAGAGCAGGGCCGACACGTTTACTAATTTTGGTTCTGTATAACCTCCATTAAAGCTGGTGACAAGGGGATTGTAGCACTTATGCGCTGTGCTGATGTGGATACTTTTTCAAGGACAGGACGCTAACGACACGAACCACTCGGAAGTGGCTTAGTGTCAATTTTTGTCCCGTAACGAGAATGAGTGCACACAACGCCGTACGACGGTGTGCAGTCAACGCCTCATTCATCCTGTGCTAGTTTGTTACTCCTAATGCAAGTTTATACTCCCATCCTGGGTTCTCTCTTACCCGAAACGTATTTGGAAGTTCTTTAAAGTGATAACCACTTTAGGGTCATGAAAATAATATTCTAATATGACTAAAATTTTCTAAAAATGTAAGAAAATGGTTCGCCAACAATTTCAATGGCCGGTTTCAGTTAAAAAGCCTATTTCTGTTGAGTACTTCGAATTCCTTCATCTTACAACATTATGATCGGTGGGCTCATGCTTGCAATGGCACCTGGGAAGGCCGCCGATTCGTTTCGGCATCAGGTGGTAGCTTTTGCATCTGCACTTCGAACAGGGCTGTGGAATCGGGCGCTCGGATGGGATGGTTTCGAAATCCGTTCGATGCTGTCTGTAGCGATGGGTGCAGAAGCACAGCGATTCTGGTCCCGTGAGTACGCAGTCCACACCATCTGGATTCACCCAGGACACATAGATTCTATTGTTCAGTCGCTATGACAACGGCACTGCGTAATATGAATGGGTTACCATGGGGAACACTCGCCTCTTGTAGGCTTCGTACTCAGCCGGGGTGAAAGTCTTGCCTTTGTCGTCATCCCCAACAATTCTAGTGGTTTTGGTAAAGTAATTTTGAATAATTTTGCAATCTTACTTGCGATAGATGAGGTAATCATCAATAGCAGCGGCGTCGTTGATCGAGACTCGCATATTAGAGCTAGTATTAAAGTAAATAACGTTAGATTTGACAAATATTTCTTAATACAAGTGAGCGTATTGAACAGGATTAGAAAGCTGTAGTCCAGTGCCAAAAAATCCAAGTGAAGGTAGGCATTGATTCCATACATTAAAAACATAATTATTGTTGGTAAGATACACCTAACATCCATGAATTATGTATCGGTTGCAAAAATATTCATGCTCAAATATATATCAGGAATTTACCTAACAGATGATGAGATATATTGACCTTTTGGCCTTCAGAATTGCGATGCCAACGCAATAATAACGAAATGATATTGAGTGGCTTGATAGTATAACTAACATTTAGGCCGTTTAAACATTCAAAAAGGTCCTTTAGCAGTTATTTCAGCAAATCGGAAAAGTAGATCGTTACTACAATACATTATTTTACTGTAAGCTAAGGCAACTGCACTAAATCGTTTTCCGAGTTTTATCGGAAAGTTTTGTTTGTTCTAACGCTTAATACTCTCTATCCTTATTTTATCAGTAGTCAATTTACATTTCAAAAGACTGATCCAAATGGAGTAATTGATATATTTGGCTTGTGTATTTTGTTTAAGATGTAGGTAACCTACCGCACCTACCACAGATTAACATAGAGGTTAGCACAGAGAAGAATAATTTTCTTAAAAATATCATTTGCCCAAGATAGATAGAACTTGGCCTATCTGTCATCTAGCCAATGAGGCTCAGGTTCATTTTGAAGATCAAGATATTGCAATTTGGGGGGATACCAGAGTTCACAATGGATGACTCAAAACTCGTCGCTGATTATCGTATTCTGTGATACTCTCCCTACTAGATGAAACTTGCTTTAGGAGTTGATTATAAAAAGGTAACAGAACCTGCTTCATTTGAGTGTAGGAGAACGCCGAATTTCTGCAAACTACTTGCAAGCCAAGTTGCAGCCCCGTCTTATTCTAGCTTATAGTCGCCAATTTGCTTTGCTGAATTTGGCTGTTCCATTTCAAAAATTAATATAAGAAAATCGATTTTCCATCAAAAATGAAGGACTTGTACTAATTAGGATTTATACCTGTAAAATGTAATGACACCTAAGGCTTGAATATGTGTGTTAACCATCTTCTAAATTTTCCGTAAATTTTCTGAGATATTAATTAACGCTCATTCAATAAAACTGAAAAATTGCTCGATAGTTTTCTTGATATATGAATGAAATTTTATAAATAGCAGCAAGCACCAATTTTTGTCAAATAATAGACATTAAATCAAATCTACTTATTCTGCTAACAATGCAGAAAAGCTCTGAAAGAGATAGCAGTATGAACTACAAATAACCTATCCGTGCACCGCGCAATTCAAAAGTATGCCTTCTGTGTGGGCTGTCTCTACCATATGCAGGTCCCCCAAGTCAATTAGCATCCCGGTAAATTGTTTGATATTTAAAACTGAATGAAAATCCTGAATTTGATACTTTTCTGAGTAAATGTGCTTGATATCTTGGGAATTGCAAGTGCCTCAAATCGCGATTACTAAGCAAAAATTTTACCCCATAGCATAGGTGTAATAATGCTAAGAGTACAATATTTAACTTAAGTGCAATGAAACGTGATTGGAATTGCATCCCCATATGCCTATATATGATGTTTGAAACATTTTTCAATGGTCATGTGACCCCGAAATCGCCATCTTTACTTGGGCAATATATTAACGCCTTTTTTAGCTAAGGCGATATGTGTCCCTCGGCGCAAGAACCCCCAGATTCCTCCAATTCCCGCTCCCCCGTCGCCCGCTTGCATTGTGGCGTTTCGCCGAGGAAAATGGAGCCAAGAAACCAGAGGTGAAACCCGAATCATACAGTTCAAAACCCAAAATCGAATTCCAGTTCTCCTTTGGCGGCGGAGGCTCTAAGGGCTCCCAGTCTTCCAACAGCTGGAGTGCTGGACCTTGGATCTTCACCGCTGCCCTCGGTGCAGGAATCCTCATGGGCTACAATGCAACCAGATATCAGAAAATCTCTTGGAAAGAGTTTGCCGAGAGATTTTTGCAGGCGTAAGCACAAATTCGCAAATATTTTTCCATCGGCTTATTGTGATTTATGAGCCATTCGGTGTCGGTTAAGTTTGTTCGCATTCAGTTTTGATTGGTCTAAAGACTCCTTCAGCTCTTGTTCTTAGCTCCCAAATAATTTGAGGTCGCAGGTGAAACTTTCTCTAATAAGCATAGGCAGCTTCTTATATCAAAACTATTAATGAATGCTCGTATTCGCCATTGTTTATCAGCTAATTAAAGGCTCGTCCCTAGCTCAAGCACCAGTTGTGTGGTGCAATTACAGTATTATTTGCTCTTAATGCTGGTCTATAATCTAGTATATATCAGTAAATTATAAAGGAACTGGGTATTTTTTCATGAATACCTTAGCTGTTCTAATTTTTAGTCGAGATACAATAGAAAATCTAATATTTCAAGCGAAATAACACCCTGATTTGATATGCAAGATTGCTACTGTTTACCTTAATCTTTCTGTCTCAAGAATTAACAATAGTGAGGACGCAAATCATTGAAACCGTTCTCGAATTCGTGGTATGAGCTTTAAGATATTTATCTCACTTTACTGTTTTGAATCAAATAGAAATTTTGAGGTAAGTTAATGTGAAGTCGCGGGCGTCGATAATGAATAAGGGGCAAACTATTTCTCTTTGAAGGAGCGGACATTGGGTAAACCTGCTTATTGTCTGAGATTTTCACCCTTTTCAGTGTAGGTAGTCTTATTATAGATAAATCTTATATTACCGAGCCGGTTTCAAACGTGTTTGTGTCAGCAAATGGAAGAATGGGCCGTTGACTAACAGTAGCGTCAGACTCCCTGATTCGGTGAAGGCAAGGTGCCTTTTCTACGTCCGTCGATTTGTTTACAAACTTCCGAGTTGAAAAACCACTTGAAGAGAAGGACTAGTGCCTGGGAGGGAGTTGACTCAAAACTTATGTGCGATGACAAATATAGGTTGATGAGGTGCAAAAGGAAGGGCATTCTAACATTTAGCTGCGCAAAAACCACCTCTATTCCGATCCACTATAGGAGACGTCTCGTATTTATAATCTTATGGAGTCAAGGAAGTCTAGTAGGAAACGCCGACTGCATAAGAACGTTCTAGGACCCGCTCTCCTTCTGTTTCTTTATTAGACAATGGAGCAAGCGTTCACTCGGAGGAATGCTTTATCTTGTAAGTTGGAAGCCCTATTAACCTTCGGACGCAGAACAGTTTCTGGTGGCAGTGGTGATTGAAGGCGTCTTGATGATATTTACTATTTGGAGTCCATTTAAAATCTGGGATTTCATCCATTCCTGTGTTGGCTGTCATTGTAGACTTTTATATTACTGCTGGATGTTCGGCGATGCTCGTTCGTTTAAAAATGCACTAATGACTCAGTGGCTAACAATATGAGGTACTCCCTGCTTCAAGAGAGCCATTTATGATTGAGGCTAATCTTGCAAGGCGATAATAAATCTTCAAGTTGGCTAGCCTGAGACTAGATTCGAGTCTCATGTTATTGTTTGTTGGTTAGAAGATGGAATGGACGATTTCTTCTGAAAAATGATGAAGGCCTTATTAATGATCGGATGGAGAGAACCGCGTTGTAGTGACTGTGAAACTTGAGGTTAGAGGACTTCATGCTTCCCAGTGTTGGCTAACTCGCTCTAGACCGTTCTATTACTGGCAACTCTCCGGTTATTCGAGTCTCAAAAGTTCAAGAATTAGTCACTGGCAAACAATGACAGGTTCTTGTTTTCGAGCTCACAAGTTACAATATGCAGAAGGACAGAACCGTCTTACGGTGCTGATTATAAGTTGTAGTTAGTAGCAGGCATTGCCTAACAAAACTCCCCGCTTCGAGAAAGGAGTAGAAGAGGGATAATGCTCTTACTTTGCAACCCCACAAGAAGGGGGAGAACTTGTAACACAGCTTTCTATTTAATTGTTAAAAGTGCTCAAGGATTTGCTACCCTGTTTCCTGTCCCCCTTTTCTAGAGGTCGGATCCACCACTTGGAGGTGGTGAACCGCGAGTGGGTGCGAGTCTACCTTCAGCCACCGGGCGTTAGCGGCGTCGTCAGTGGTGGAGGCATCCACGAGGGGGACTCGGGCGACGCCTATAGCGTCAACACAAACGCTATCGCTCCCCGCAGCACTTCGTCCTCCTCCTCGGAGCCCATCTACTGGTTCGAGATCGGCGCCGTGGACACGTTTGAGCGCAGTTTGCGCGAACTCGAGGCCAACCTCGGCATCGAACCCATCAACCGCGTGCCCATCAACTACAAGTCCCAGTTCAAACCGTAAGTTACTCCCCTTCCTCCTCACAACTACAGGGGAGTGGACAAAATAGTGGAAACACCTTGAAAAATCATCAAATTCGCTTTGATATGGTGTAGATCTACCACCTTTTGTGGCAATTACAGTCTCAATTCTCAGACGTATTGATTCAGTTGAAACACCCTCACTCAGTTCTTTTAGAGACGTTGGCGGCAACGTCGGCGGAAATCGACTTCTTACTTGAATTTCTGAGATCCACGACCATAAATGCTCTCAGTAATGAGGTTGAGTTCTGCTGGGGATTATGTTGGTGGTCAGATGGGATGCTCAACTTCATTAGAATGTTCCATGTGCAACTATTTTTTGGCGGTGTATTATCATCCTGAAAGATGGCACCGCTCCCCTCCGGGAACAGTTCTTGAACAACCATAGGATGATCTTAAATAGCCCCGGAAGATGAGTCATTGGCCCGGTGGTGGATTTCCAGATCATCTGGAATTACGTCATATTGCTCCAGGTTCGAAGTTG
The DNA here is from genome assembly GCA_030710315.1 of Anomotaenia brevis. Taxonomy (NCBI): domain Eukaryota; kingdom Metazoa; phylum Platyhelminthes; class Cestoda; order Cyclophyllidea; family Dilepididae; genus Anomotaenia; species Anomotaenia brevis. The sequence goes on from JAUOZQ010000027.1 coordinate 574,060, forward strand.
GTTCGTTAATGATCGAAAGTCTTTGACAGTCGTGGCAGCTTGTATTTCCTCCATTTCGAAGCCTTATGAGGCCAATTTGAGCAGCCGTGGACGTAGTGTGTGCCAATGAAATTCACCAGACTGGTTTTCCGACGGCTGATAGAGGGCGAACACAAAGGATTAAGTCACGGAATCGGGCATCTACTACCTGTGAACAAAAAGTCCTACTGGTTTATACACGATTGTGCTAACTTAATTCGTTCTTTTATTTCTTCGGTTTCAGGGCTGACTTCATCTACATGGCCTTCTACGCGGCGTTGATCGGTGCGGCAGTCTACTCCTTCCGTTCCACCGCTGGCGGTGCTGTGCGTAAGGTCGGCCATTCCCTCTGCCACGGGCACACCCCTATCATCCCTTCCTCTCTTTTTCTCTCCCATGTTTAGCCCATGGTTGGTAGTCACTGGCTTGCTTGCTTGACTGCTCTGGCTATTGGTGCCTGCTCTGTTGAACGCTCTGGTTTGGCTACGGTTGAGGTCACGAGGTATTATTGGCAATTTTGGGACTGTAAGGGTATCACAGTATTGATCCACAGCTCTTAGCAGCTCTTTCCCGCTCTACCATCTGAACCCCGAATGAGTCAGCTGTTTGTACGTCTGTTTCTCCTTCGGATTTTCAGCCGGGAATGGGCTCGGGTCTCTTCAATTTCGGGCAGTCGCCAGTGCGTCTGATTGAGAGGGACAAGATTGGCGTCTGCTTCGCCGACGTGGCGGGCTGCGAGGAGGCCAAAATGGAGATCATCGAGTTCGTCAACTTCCTCAAGAACCCCGCGCGCTACGAGGCCCTTGGCGCCAAGATCCCGCGTGGTGCCATTCTCAAGGTGAGTTCTTCACCCCCCCCCCTTCCTGAAAATGAATAACCACGCTTCAGAGCCCTGGATAAAATTGACTATTATGTTAGTAGATGCGAACTGTTCTGATGGGGGGTAGGAATCCCCAACAATAGATTCACTTCTCACGCGTTAATTTTCAGGGTCCGCCGGGTACAGGCAAGACCCTGCTAGCCAAGGCAACTGCCGGTGAGGCCAACGTGCCCTTCCTCTCCGTCTCGGGCTCAGAGTTCCTCGAGATGTTCGTCGGTGTGGGCCCGAAACGCGTGCGCGACATGTTCGCTCAGGCGCGTGCCAAGGCGCCCTGCATCCTCTTCATCGACGAGATCGACGCCATCGGTGGCAAGCGTTCCGGCTCCTCCTTTGGCCATCAGGAGCGCGAGAACACCCTCAATCAGCTCCTCGTCGAGATGGACGGTACGTCCCGTGATGAAATCCTCCACTGGCCAGATAACGCTCTCTAGCGGTTGTCTGTGAAGCTCTGTGACTAATCTTCTCGCTGAATTGCTCAAACTGAGTGGATGTGTTTTGTTTTGCCTTTTTGTAGGTTTCACGACTCAGGAGAATGTGGTGGTGCTGGCCGCGACGAATCGGATCGATATCCTCGATCCCGCCTTGCTGAGACCGGGCAGATTTGATCGACAGATCTATGTCTCCCTGCCGGATATCAAGGGCAGGGCGTCGATTTTCAAGGCAGGCAATCTTAAATACATACTCAGGTCTTCTACAAGGAGTGGAGTGCCTAGTTCCCTAACGCTGATTGGTTGTGTTGTGGTTGTAGGTGCACCTGAAGCCACTGAAGACAGCGGCGGGGCTGGAGAAGGTGGAGGTAGCGCGGCAGATGGCGGCTCGCACGCCGGGCTTCTCGGGCGCTGACATCGCCAGCGTCTGCAATGAGGCCGCCCTCATCGCCGCGCGCCAGGACGCCCCAGCCGTCGACCCCTCTCACTTCGACGCCGCCATCGACCGTGTCATCGCCGGCCTCGAGAAGAAGAGCCAGGTCCGTCACCCTGACTATCGATTGCATTGATTGACGTGTCAGTGTCTTGCGTCTTCATCAGACACTTGGAGTTGTCCCTGAGTCGCAGTTTTTCCATTCCTCTTAGTGGTAAACCTCAGTGAAGTAGCAGCACTGAACTAATTAATAGACTCCTGCGTTCCGCTATAATCTCAACTGCTGACTGATGGAACATGAGCTTTAAGTCCCAAGTGAAACCCATTAATCTCAGTTGAATTACTTGACTATCTCCAAGGGCGCTCTGCGGAATCCAATTTCCGTGCCTGTTAAATTAACTAGCAGTGTTTTGCTATCAAATTATGGCAAAAGTGTCGATTTTTATAGCCAAGGGTAATTACGCTTGTTGTTGGCCTTCCTCAGTTCCGCCTTTATAAATTGCACTAATGCTCTGCCACGCCTTTAGGCATCCAACACGACCCACGAGGAGGCATGCCACTACGCTCAAGGCCATTCAGGTATCACCCTTGAGTCGTCCTGGTTGGTGCGCTTCGATGGGGCCATCTTAAGGGCACGTGTGTCTCCCTGGATTTGCATTTTCAGAGAATTGTGGGGGGGGGGTATCTGTAGTTGGGCTGTTCTGTTTTGCCAGCTGATTCAGGATGGTTAAGAAAAAACATGTTAACAGGGATTATTTGGAAAAAGACAACTCCAGAGCGTTTGAGATGGGGATGTGACCGGGTTTGGTAATCAATGGAGACTTGATTCAAGGACAACCAACATGAGGACATGTGACAGTGTCATTTTTGGGGAAAGGGATTATTTGAAGCCTGGCTATTTGATTTTGGCGTTGTTGTCTTGTGTACTCAAGATACTTTGTGAAGCGTTACCAGGAGCCTATTAAGTCTCGTTTGTCTTTGAGGGTGTATGGAAAGTGTTTCTTTTTTCGTATACATGTAACGATGCCGACTTAAAGGGTTGTTTGTCTTTCGGGAATGCAGGTGCTGCAGCCGGAGGAGAAGAAGACAGTGGCGTACCACGAGGCTGGCCACGCGACAGTGGGCTGGCACCTGGAGCACTGCTCACCCCTCCTCAAGGTCTCCATCATCCCGCGAGGGCGGGCGCTCGGCTACGCCCAGTACCTCCCTCGCGACGCCTACCTGCGCTCTCAGCAGCAGCTCCTCGACGAGATGTGCCTCGCCCTTGGTGGTCGAGCCGCTGAGCAGGTCTTCTTCGGCAAGGTCGGCTCGGGTGCCATGGACGACCTCCAGCGCGTCACTCGCTCCGCCTACGCTCAGGTTCGTCTCCTGGCCGGAATTAGTGGCTGTTGGTGGAGCTGCGTGGCTTCGGTGGCTTGCTAGAGGGATTTGAGGGGATTCTGACGGTCTTATATGTAGTGGAGGACTTGTTATTATCTTGTAAAGTTTACTCAGAACAGTTCATAGGGGTCAGTCACTTGAGCTGGCTTGCTAAAATGGTTTCTCTGGTGACTTGGCTTGCAGATAGTGCAGCTGGGCTTCTCGCCGAAGATCGGGAACTTGTCGTTTGACCTGCCGCAGCAGGGCGAACCGGTGATGACGAAGCCCTACTCGGAGCACACGGCCCAGCTCATTGACGAGGAGGTCCGCGACCTCGTCGCCCGCGCCTACGACCGCACCATCAAGCTCGTTGAGACGCACAAGGCCAAGGTCGAGGCGGTGAGTCACCCTCCTACTCCTCCCCCACCCCCTACACCGAATCAGGCGTCTTCTGGCGGAGGGACTGAGACCCAACTAAAAGGCACATCAAGCTTTGTCTAGTGAACTGTACGCGACCCAAAATTGGGGGGTCCACCGTGTCTGGGTCATTGATGGCTTGTCGTACCCACGGTTGAAGGGCATTTTTTGCTTGAAGGCACATTTATCCTCTTAATTAAATCAAGCATCTTCTGGTGAAAAGAATGAGATCCAACTTTGAGGGGTCATTGATTGTCCCGCATGTCTAGGTATTTTCGCCCCCACTTCATTGGATCAAGTACCGTCTGATGAAGGTGATGAGACCCAACATTGGGGGTCCCCTTTGGCTGGGTCATTGCTTGCTTGTCATTTTTAGCTAAAAGGCTACTTTTTTCCCACCATTGAATCGGGCGCCGTCTGCTGATGGGAATGAGACCCAACTTTAAGGGACCCACTAATTGTCTCTCATGTCTAGGATTGAGTATCGTCTGATATGAATGCCCATTAAATTAGGCATTTTCTGGCGAAGGGATCGAGACCCAACATTAAAGACCTGTCTTGTAGTGGCCCTACGGTGGCCTGAGAGCATCACCGCATCGCTAACCGGCCGCACTAGCACATCTAATTGTCTTCTAATGTTCGGTTTCCGAATCACTCCTAGGACGATTGCGTGCCATGCCCCTGATCGGTAAGTTAGGTAAACCAAGACTTAGTTGGTCCTGCTTGGGAGAATTATGGTTGCTATCGGCTACATCTACCTATCGAGTCTTCGTTGTCCATTTCAATGGAGGTTAAGTCTGAGCGTTAGCGAATTGGGAGAAAGATCTCTTGTCGACTCTATGAAACCTTCTTTGAGGGTTTACAGATGATCATCCGTTTCACTCACAAGGAAATGCGATTCATTTCTTCCTTTGAGGCTGAGTTCTTGTGTGTTTTCTTGGATCTAGGCATTGTATCACCCACTAATTGAGAGCAAGATCTTTCTGATTTAAGTCAATCTCGTTTCTCACAAAAAATCAGGCTAAATAGTTTCAGTGGCATCAGAAATTCTTTGGTTGGTAATGTGACCCTTAGAATTAATCTGTGAAACATTATTAATGTCGTGAAGGTTTGTCTAATTTCTCGCCTAGGTCACGGGGCAAAACTCCAATTTTAACAATTACTAATCAGCAGTGGAGAACGATGGTGTTTCGCAGAAGGGAAACATCGTTAGCGTTTTTAGGTAGTACGAATAGATGTCTGAACCCTAAACGGCTATATTGCAGATCGAATATGCACTTAAAAGCTACCGTATATTACTTATTGATCCTGCTTCTTTCAGCTGGCTCTTCGTCTGCTGGAAAAGGAGCAGCTCCAGAAGGAGGATTTGATTGAGATCCTCGGTCCCAGACCCTTCCAGGAGAAGTCCACTTACGAAGAAATCGTCGGCTCAGGTTTGTTCCACCGATTTGCCTTCTTAGCACCCTTCTCACATCTGATTGGTAGTTTTACTTGGCATTTTTTCTATTCAGGTTCTCTGGACGAAGACACGGAGCTACCTCCAGGCCTGAAGGACTGGAACAAGGAGCCGGAGCCCCAACCACACTCGTAGAAATAATGGGGAAATGGTGGAAAGGCTAAAGAGACAGCCTTTTCACTCCTGCCCCCTCCCCACTCTCCTTTACCTGGCGCTCTTTTTATAGATTAGAAGGAATGGAGAAGAGTCTGTCATTCAACTATTGTTTCGAAATGCTTTCCTATGCTAGATATGCCGTACTGTTGGTACCAATAATCATTTGAGCGCTTTTCCTTTTTTGTGTATTAAGTAAATTTTGTATCACAACTGCAACTTTGTGCTGGTTGGAGTGTCCCTCTTGGGGTGGTGACATCTAGATGGTGGTGGCGCATTGGTTGGTGCCTAGTAGCTTGGCGTTGGCGTGTGTAAATCAGTGGTAAAACGGACAGTGGATTTTAGAAGTCAGATGAGGAGTATAGCTCCTGCACTAAAAACTTACATTAAATCATGGAATCGAGAACTGGACCGAGACGACTTTTTAAGCAGAAATACGACAGCAAGTTGCAGACATCGGGGGGTATGTAAGCAATATTTCATATACACTTTTGGAAACCATGTAGTTAAAGCTATCTTGAAGTACAGAAAATCACAAAGGACCCTTACAATTTTTTTTAAATATCTAGCATTTTCGCCTTGAAATTGAAAGATATTGAGAGCTTAATATTCTATGTATTAGAAATCATGTAATAAGCAATGAAGAAAAAGTTAAAATTGCCATAATAATTGGAATAAATTAAGAGATAAATATGAGGCTTCTTCTTATTTTGACTATGCAGTCCTCATTATCCGAAGGCCCTTTTTTAGAGAAACGCATTGTTATGCATAACCCACCCAAGCACCGCTCACTCTAAACTAGCAAGCCTGGTGTGGTATTGCCTTTTACCAGCTCCAGCAATCAAAACCATGAACAGCACCGATATCTATGATGGAACCTTCCTTAATCCCTCTTTGAAGCATGTGTTGGCTCCAATGGTCGACCAAAGTGAACTAGCTTGGCGTATGCTTGCTCGTATATACGGTGCTCATGTTACATTCACCCCAATGATTAACATGAAACAGTTTGTGAAAGACCCAAAATACCGTTCCAAAGCCATCGACTTTTCTGAAAGGGACCGCCCGTGCATTGCTCAGTTCTGTGGTGACTCCCCAGAGTTATTCGCCGCTTCCGCCAAGTTGATTGAGAAGTATTGCGATGGAGTTGACTTAAATCTCGGTTGTCCTCAGGGAATTGCTCGCCGTGGTCACTACGGATCGTTCCTTCAGGATGAATGGGATCTCATCGCTTCCATGGGTAGCGATTTTTTACTAGTTTCCGTGATAAATAAACTAAAATCCCGGTTTGTTTTTTTCTGCAGTCCGAGAATGCAAGGCAGCTGTTAGCATCCCAGTTTCAGTAAAAATACGAATATTCCCCGACGTTCAGAGGACGATTGCGTACGCCAGAACTCTCGTTGATGCCGGAGCCTCTCTCATCACTGTCCACGGTCGAACACGGGAACAAAATGGCCAGCGAACCGGTTTAGCCGATTGGGAGCAGATCAAAGCTGTAAAGTAGGTCCATTTTCTCCTTAAGTCTCTGTAATCCTTCCCCACTTTTTATTATTGTGGCTATTTTCAGGGAATCTGTGAATGTTCCGGTTATCGCCAACGGAAACATAATTAATCACGAGGACATTGCCGAGTGTCTACGATTTACGGGAGTTGATGCCGTTATGAGCGCTGGTAAGTTGAGTTTTTGTAGATCACTTCATTTCCTAGAGCCCCATCTCTACGATCCAACGATATTTTCACCTGAAGAGCGAACCATATTCCAGGTTGCCAACGAGTACCTTGACTTAGTGGAGGAGTTCCCTTGCCCACTGTCTTTCGTTCGTGGTCACCTTTTCAAACTTTTCCGAAACGCGTAAGTTGCAGGCATCACTTAGTCGCAATTTTGTCAGATTCAATGTTCACACGGATTTACGCGAAAGAATGGCGTCCTCGCAAAACCTACAAGATGTTCGCCTTGTGGTGGAGGACTTAAGTAAAGCGTGTGAAAAAGAATGCATGAAAAACGATAACTACACGTTGGAATCAGAGCCGAGGAAGCTGAACAAGCCCCACTGGATGTGCCAGGCTTACCTTCGACCACTGGAAACTAATGGAGACGATCCAGGAGGCGGTGATGAGCCCTAACCCGACAACATCGCCAATAATTTCCCTTCATTTTGTATATTTTACACAGATTGTACATAAAGGCGATTGCATTACAGAGGAATGCTCAAACCTTCTTGACTAATGTCATGGGGATGGCGATCATCTTGTTGACTTCACCGTTCCAGTTTTTGAATTTCTCGAAGTTAACTGTGGAAGTTAGGTCGGGGACGGAAAGACCAACAGTCTCGAACTCGTGAGCCTCCTGTTTCACAAGATCCATCGTCATGTCGATGGTCACAGAGACTGAACAATTCGCCACTTCCTTCTCCTCGGATTTTGAACCAAGTTTATGACGATCAAGGTACCTAAATGAAAAATAGCATCTGTGTTGCAAAATATTGGATAATACGGGGTTAGATACAATACTCGAAAAAGTGATAAACCTTGCTGTGAGTGACCGAAGCTCATCCATTGAGAGTTGCTTTCTGTCTTCTGGAAGATTTTCTTTGAACCATGTGAACTTTTTTCCTAAAAAACATAAACTCAACTATGTGACTCACTTTTAAGTTCATCCTTGCTCTTTCTGAGTTTCGAGCGCCTAAAGAAAGTATTTTCTGTGAATAAATGAATCTACTTTTGAATTTTAACTTCATGAAATTTCCTCGACATTCGCTTTTTGGCCTTCCGGCTGGAGGGGTGGAGAACTTTGCCTTTAGCTTTAGCCATTCTACGCGAGAGTGCACAATTAAATCGCGCCTAGGTCACTCATGAATTGTAACAAAGATGGTGGTTTGTATTCGGCGATTAGATCTTGTAATACAGAAACCAACTAAAATATGTATACCAAACTTCAAGCAGTGCTCAAAATATATTTTTATTGTGAACCACAAGCGTTTCTTAACAAGGTATAGCAGATCGTCAAATTCTCCTTTTTTCAGGACTTAGTCTTTAAAGAAATAGAGGCTTTTTCCATAGAAATCAATACCTCATCAATGGCTTGGTTATTATTCCGCTATAGTGAAGAACATGCAGACCGAGTCCCAATTTGGTGTCAAACAAAAACCTATTCAACCTATCCACGAGATAACGGTCAAAAAGAAAATCTCAATTCAGTAGGATATATTGAATATGCACCGCATCTGGAAAGGGTGAAAAGATTTATTCAAGCAAAAAAACATATAATTACACCGAACCAGGGTCCACAGGTAAAATCACAGCCAACCAACACCTAGTTAGAAGAGGCCTCCGATCCAGGTCGTGTCGACGGCACACCCAGGAGCTCACAGATTCTCAGGCGCGTCGGTTGTAGCTCCTGAATCTCTTGCTCCCTACAGAATTTCAATAAAATTTGGATTATTACAGCCTCAAGGAGGACGATTTTTTGATACTAGCATCAACAAACTCACCAAACTGTCTCAGACAAGAGGTCAGAAAGCTCCTCGTTGGCATCTGGTTCAACTACGTCGTAAATGAGGATGCACTCAAAAATCTTTGTGGCCGCAGTCTTTCTGATCTACGATTCGCAAATACATACAAGATTACTTAATACGCTCTTAATGAATGAAATTCAGGGTGTAAGTATTGGTTCGTGAGTGTTATTCACAAGTTCTACGATCTTCCTTTTTGAGATTATTACGTTTAAAAATAAATGAATGACCATCTTACGATTGGATACCGATGCCGCAAACACTGAGTCAGGTAACGGGCCGCTTTGCTTCGAATCGGATCAGAGAACTGCAGAGATGCACCATATCTGAAAGTGGTTGATGAATGATACATGAGGCCCGATCAAGAATAACCACTAATAACTTAGACCTAACGAGCTTTACACTGAATTTTACTACCAAAAACACCACAAGGAGCAACTCACATGTCGATGGCAGCCTTCAGTTTCTGAATCTCCGCCGACAAGTGGATGAACTTCCACGTAGAAGAGAGCATCTGATCAACGACCGATCTAGAAGGCGACATTGCAATTCAACAAAGTGGCGCAAATACACCTTTAACGGGATTTTTAAACCCACAAATTCGACTCCATCTTGGCAGCAATGACCGGATCACAGAGCAGAAAATCCAGGAAACGCAGCAGCGAGAGGCACAATCTAATAAATAAACCCAAATCAATTTTTAACCACTCTCGTCTCACCTCGGCTGCTCATTTAGGGTGGCGAATATCCTGCCCACAGTCTTCATCAACCGGAGGATGAAATCCGGATGTGCCTCGTGTTTCACGATGTAATCTCGCAAAGCTGCTGAGCTCGCTTTAACCTAGACAGAATTCAGGGGGGGCGGAGCTCACTACTTACAAGGTTTTCAGTAACACCGCCCACACTGACAGCAATCCCGAGCACCAGTTGGTAGTGAAAGTCGGGGAGGTCGAAGAGCTGTACAAAGAGGGGAAAGGTCGTCTCCGCTGTGCGCCACTGTACTAAATCAAGCCTTTCTCTAGAGGAAAAAAAAGAGTTTAAAATCGCATTTTAGGGCATCGAGATGCACACTCAGAGTCAATGTAATGCAAGAATGCAACATACTCAACAAAAATGGCTCTCAATGCCTCGACGTGCGGAATGTGAGGAATCTCGGGTCTACACGCAAAAAGCAGACAAAATAATAAAATAAGACAAGCATTTCAATTTGAAAGAAGTGCCGCACTTGTGATGCAGTAGACCAACAAAGACTTGAGCAGCCACCGCTCGTGTTCGGTCAATCTTTTCAAGTGTTTGTTGACCAACGTTGACAAAAACCTGTTCCATTCTATAAAATTACCGCAATTTTATCGAACGAAAGTAAAAAAAAGGCAAAGTTGTGCAAAGGGGGCACGCACGTGTCACTCTCAATGACATCAGCCCGACCGCTTTTGACTAGATTACTGGAAAAGTCGAGCAGTGCCTGCATTCCAGCCTCACGAACGCTAAAAATATAAGAAAAAGCGTGTGGTCAAGTCTTGAATCTGCTTGAGTTTGAGTATACAGAACTCATGGGAAGAGTTGTTCAAAACCAAACTCACATAGAACCAATATCCCCGCGAGAATCCGTTGTATAGTCAGCGAGGGATCCCAAGAGAACCGGGTAGAGGGAACGCAGCAGCGCATTCGAAATCCTGTCTCCCGCTACGCCAATATGCTCTACCACTCTACAGGGAAGAAACAGACTTATAAGAACTCCTTGTGTGAGCTACCAGGCCTCAGAAAAGACATCGACCTACTGTTGTAGGGCAGCCAAGGCACACTGGCGAGCGTTGGCCCAGAGCACAGTGGGTTTGGATGGCTTGCAAGCGGCACTGATGCCCCGAAGAGCCGTCTCGATGGCGGTGTCGAAGAGGAAACCCGGAGCTTGCGCCAACACTCCCAGGTAGCCGATCTGGGCGCTCTCGGTGCGTGGGGAGAGACTATCTAGTAGGTGATTCAACAGCATATCTCGATAGTCCACTCTCAGTGAGCCGTCCTTAGCAAATGTGTACGTTGAGAGGAATGAGGCGTAGGCTGGGATTGCTGGATCCTGAAACACAAAAATAAAATAAACCCAAATGAGACAACAAGGAGGGAAAAAAACTTTCACCCAAAGTGGAAATCTACACCCAACCTACCCGAACTTTGGCGTCCTTGTTAAACAGACAGGCATCCAGGAAGCAACGCCATTGCTCTGGAACAAGAGAGGTTACAATTACCAGAATTTTGGTAAAATAGCGTTGAAGTGGTTAAAGCAACCCACCGAGGATAGGATCTTCGTGGATGAGCAGCTTGGAAATCGCCGTCTTTTCAATGAGACGACAACAGGCACGACGCATTAGGTCGCCAGTGAATCCGTTGAAGAGTTTTCGAGCCTCCAACTAAAATGGAGGAAGAAACGAGACGCTCCAGTTTCCAGTAGGTATAAAAAAATTTTCAACAGAATTAGAATTCCCAATTAACCTTCGGAACAACACCGACAACATCCTCCACAATCGTCTCGGGAAGGGCATTCATCCTAAAGGGAGCGAAATTGCACAGACGAATCAAAAGTCGTATAAGCGGAAGGAAGAGGACGGGAGTGTTATGGTGATGGATACTCACTCAGATAGGGGTTTGAGCAATTCCGCGATGCCGAGAACACTGCCCTGCCTCAGGTAGAGGTCATTGCCAGCCAGGTTCTTCACCATCTGGGGCAGAACTGAGTGGAAAAAAAAGGAATCCTGTGTTTGCCGTAGCATTTAGTCACTTGTTTCAGTTAATCAAAATGCGGTGGCCTGATAAAACTGCCCGAGTTGCTACTTAAATAGACTTACCAGTAGTATTTAGAAATTCACCACAACTCACCCTGTTGTTTCATCGTCTCGGGAGCCAGAGAAGCGAGATTACTGAGAGCTCTGGCGGCCATATCTCGGATGTTTTCGTCCCAATGAGCCAGCCTCGAGACTGCCAAGTGCTCAATCACCGAGTCCGTGTACTCAGCAAAACCGGCCACGAATTTGCTTGATTGGGAAGAGAAAAAAAAAGAATTAACAAAAGGCATAGCGTTAGGAGGAAGTAGAAACTTGTTTAAGACGAAGAGAGCCCGAGGTACGAAACGACTCCTCCGATTTCCGGTGTCAGTGTCAGTGCATTTGCCCGATGTAATTGGCCAAGTTGTTTACCCATAATGCAGGTCAACCATATCATGACACAGTTGTCTTCACTGATACACTACACCTGGGAAAAAACTTTTTTCCTCAAAATCACCCCCAACTTCCAAAGTTACCTCTATTATCGCAAGTATTCACTCCCGAAACGTGACTTCGAAAAGTAAACAGCCATCTAGATAGATTTACACGAAAGGGATTTGCAAAAATCGATAAATTGACTTAAGTGTGTTGACAACCAAGCAACCTTTAGAACGTGGAGATGGTGTTGATTACTAGAAATCGATAATACAAATGAATAGTATATCGGGGTCAAATAAAAAATCTATAAACACAAATCTGAACATCAGAGCGAGTTAGAGGTAATCGATAAATCGACTTCAACCACATGAATGGGTCAAACAAAAAGATCAATAAGCGAAAATAAAACGCATTTAAACACAATTAAACAATTAGAAATTAAAATAACCCCTCCTGCCACCCACCTCAGATTCATGTAGCAGTTGGATATATTTCCCACGGCAAAATAATCAACCGTAGTGATAATCTCTATCCCATTCGCGAATTGGCCCTGAAAAACAGAGACATAAAATCACCAAAATGTACTTCTCCAGAGAGCCGATTAAAAGCGAGAAAGGTGGTAAGCTTCCCCCACCTGTCTGCCGACATTCTCCTGAAAGGCCGCCGCGGCCGCTCGTCTCACGCTGAGCTCGCGGTCAAAGACGGCAGCGAGGATGAGTTTTTGCGAGACCTCGTGCACGTGGCAGGCGAAATCCACGGCTCTGTAGGCACGAGCGAAGGCCCAGCAGCAGTAGCAGGCCGCGTCGCGAACATTCGAGCCGAAGTTGCAATCGCCCGACTTCTCGTCGTAGAAGAGGGCTGTGAGCACCACCGGAATGACCTGGGAAAACAAAAGTACTCGGGTTAAACGACGCCCTAGGCTCTAGAGCTAGTCCGAATTTTATCTTTTTTTAAACTGGGGCGGAATCTAGGCTGTAGAGTACGTTGAGACTGAACTTCTGCATTTACGCCTTATTTCAAGTGCCTTTATGAGGGTTTAGTATTGTAGGAAAAGTTTCAGAGAAGCTGACCTTGACTAAATGACCAATTAAGGCGATTCGACGTCCAAATGAGATAATCCGATTGGTGCATAACTCAGTTTCCAAGTCAAATGTACCAACCTATGGGTACTTCTCCTTCGTCGTCTTTCGACTCATCCCCAAGAACTGTGGTAGCACAGGCGCAAAGAAAGTTACCTAGTTAGCATCTAACATTCTGTACCTCCATCCTTAAATTTCGCGGTCTAGGACAGCATCTACACCGATAAACGAGGCATTACTCTACAACTATAGTCCCTGACCTAAAGGAAGATTACACATCGACTGATGGGAACAATAGAGTACCCCAGAGACTAACCTGGGCAGTTTCCACAAAGAAAAATGTAACAACTAACGTTTGCGCTCCTCTAGTTCGATGTTTAACTGCTGTACGCAAACTTAGTCAACCTATCAGGAGTAAATTCGCCAGAAACAGTACGGGGCCAAGATTAAGCATTTGAAAACACACTTCAACATCATTAAATCTTCACCCTAGGCTGTAGACTGAAATCCTGAGCTATTATCATATTTCAAGAGACTATAGAAGGATTTAGCACTACAAGAAAAGCTTCAGAGTAGATTAGCATGTTAAGAATAGTAATTACGTTGATGCGGTATTCAAATCGCTGGTTTTCAAGCCAACTGTGGTTTCTTCTCATCGCTCGTCCCTACCTTTTCAATCGAGTGCTAGCAGTATTAAATTCACTATTTCTCTTTGCTAAATCAAACAATTCCAAGAACTCTGTGCGTTGTCTAGTTCAATATAGAGACGTTTTGAAGAGATTTAGTATTGTAATTCTTGGTCCAATTTCATCAAACTTTCACCAAAAGGCCGCAGAGATTGAAATTCTGAGTTCCCGCTCTATTTCGAATGGCCTAATGAGGGTTTAATAGTGTAGCAAGACTTCAGACATCCTAAGCAGGTCTAAATGACCAATCATGCTAGCACGGTGCTCAAAACAGACAATCTGATTGAGCCTAAATTGGGGTTTCACACCAATTGTAGTAGTCAAATAAGAAACAACCCAGACGCATTGACATCCTCCTCAAACTTCCATTTCAGGCTCTGGAGAATGAGCAGTCCATCTCCTGCCCCCAATCTGGCCTTAAATAGCAGATTTTGCCCAGATTTCACATCGCATCGAAGGGACTAACTTGGGGCAGCTTCTCAGGAAGTAGGAGACAGCGTCTGCCGAGTTCTGCGAGGGCAAAACAGGCGCCGTGCCAGGCGAAAAAGGTCTCCAGACGCGTGCACAAGTCCAGTATGGCCGTCAACACGTCGTCCACGTAGGGCGCTGTCAGTCGTGAGCATATTCGACCGACGCTACAAAGACAGATGACACACATAGCATTGCTAGAGCCGAAATTCGGGTTTTTTCAGAAGGGTTGAATCACTTTTTCGAGACTTTCGAACAAGAAAAGGTCAGAATGTTGAACATGTTCACGGCTGTTTGCTCAGACGCTGTCCAGAAAACCACTCAACCACGATACCAAATGATGTAATGTTATATTAAAGACTACAGAATCTAGGAGACGGATTGAATTAGTTGTTAAAACCTCCAGCTAGGAAAAGGCTTTGTTTAAATGGCAATCAACTCCAACGAGACGATCATTCCAAAGAGTCTTTTGACAGAACGTAAGCAAGATGACTAACGAGTATATGATCCTTGCAGCTTGACTGGGAATTAAGTTAAGACAAGCATCCTCGGATTACGAGATTGAAGAAGGATTAAATTGGTTGTTAAAACTCTGCTAAGAATAGGTTTCATTTGCATTTGACAGAAAACATCTAAGACAGCGGTTTGGTCGGAAAAAACTTTGTCTAATTGAATATCTTACGTGTCTGGGGAAGCATTCAATGCAGCCAGCCTGACAAGTAATCCCCGGGTAGAATAATGCGCGAAATTATAATTGCTCACAGCAATTAATTTTTGACGGTTTAGCTAATCAAGCCTATATATATAGTACGACAGAGGGGATCTCCAATGTATTTAGATACGCATTTAACCACGAGAACTAGACAGGCATCTTAGGCGAGTACACACCAAGGCAGATGTAAACTTCAATGTTGTGCTATAGAGAAAATACAAATAGGAATGAAATACAATCCTCTAGAGTCCTAAACGCACCTATATAATCATTCTACCAGGCCTGCTGTAGAGGTATTCGTTAATACGATATTGTTAAACGCATAAGAAGAAGGATTAGGACTAACCCCTTGGCAGCAGACCACCGAACACAGGTGAATTTGCTCCTCAGCGAATCGATCAAGAAATCAATGACTTGAGCCACCTCCTCAGAAGCCTCGAATCCCCCCTCTTCCTCGTCCTCATCCTCACCATCCACCTCGTTGGCACTCGATTTGGAGGTCAGATAGGACGCAGTCGCCGGTGCCAATTCCTTGCTATGAATATCCCCACCGCCCCCATTTTGAGAGGGGTCGTTTTTGGGCTTTGTGATGCAGCTGAGATTATCCGCCAGCGACCGATAGCCTCTCTGATACCGCCAGGAGGCTGCAGCTGCCCTTCGACGGCAAAAGAGCAGACCAACTCGCTGAATGAGCTTGGTTCTGAGTCGAGCGAGTAGAATGTTCTTGTCGACCTTTTCTGGTATAGAGTTGAGCACAACTTCGAGGAGACGCGAGGCGTGTGGACGAAGAACTGAACGTGGGACGATTTTACAGATGCTGGCCAGACTCCTCAGGCATCCGGCTATACGCATCTGACCCTCCTGGAGGTCATCTAAAACGGGGGTTTATTTAGGGTCGCGACTAAAGCCAACTTACAGTTTACTGTTTTGAACTCCTCCTCTGCCCAGCGAAAAACCGCTTCCAGTTTGACGGGGTAAACATCGGGACGCGAAATGAACTTGGCCAGGAGGTGAGCTGCGGCTATTTGAGTGATATCAACACGAACAACGTGCTTCTTGGCTTCGGCGATTATCCTCTCTATTAGAGGGGGTTTGCCAGGCTTTTCAAGTCGTTCAAGAGCAAAGGGGACCATGATAACAATGGATAGCCATAAGAGGAGAACGTATCTAGTTTGCCAGTTCTAATTTAAAGCGATAAGGTGAAATACAACACCTACATCACTATCATGAATGTCCTGAGCCTGTAGAAGATCGAAAACGGGTTCAAGATCATCAACTGTATGAGGCATAAGACGAACGAGGTTTTTATAACCCCTTGTGTTTGTCATTAGATGGATTATTTTGAATACGAAATGGTAGATCGGTGGATTGTTGATATTGTTATAAACTAAGGAAATACACTTTCCCAACATATCCACAAGGTACGGATCCAGAAGATGAGATTGTTCCTGATACCATCCAAATATGCCTTACACAAATCAAGAATATGTAATTTGTCCAAACCTTGGAGTTTCGTGAAAAGTCTTTCTTCTTTCCGAACATCACCGACTGAGCTGCAGACTTCGCCAATTAAAGTATTGAATTCGTTCAAGTGTTGGAACTCGGTAAAGACCACAGATCTTTCGGGTTCGGCCCCACAGTTGTCCTGTACCTCAACCATAGTTACACCAATAAATGACCTAGAAACAATGGTAACAATAACGTTGCCCGAATTTTAATTGGCTATTCAAGTATATTTGCTCACAGCGTCAACCTTGAGAAGCAAGAAGAGATGAGCATTATGAAAATCCGCATTCGATTTGGACAACTCGAGTTGGCTTAGTCTTTTGTGTAAAACATTTTCCTAGCACAAATAAATATTGATTTCATTTTTACTAATAGTTTTGGAAAGGAATCATATCAATGGTATATATATTTGAAACGGAATTTTGTGGCAGCAAAAGACTTTACATTTTTTAAATGCAGTATCAAACATTTAGTTTGCGGTTTGAAACAGTGGTATAAATAAGTTTCAGGTAGCCTATAAAGGGTGTGGTTGTGAAACTACAGTTGTAGCATGCACGGCCACATTTATTACAAATCAAAAAGCCAAAATGGATTACTGAGTAAGACAAATATTGGAAAGTAATTTGGGGAGCAATTCACCTACACTGCTAATCTGAGGTGCAAATTAATAACATATACAGCCTTTGGGTTAGTTGAAGCAAAGGTTTTAATTTCATAATATTCTAACGATTTACTTATGCAATCTTTTCTACCTTGTATTCAGGGTACCTTTACCTTGTATTCGAAGTTTAAGAGGTAGTTATCACTTTGACTGCATTTATGGATAAGATACAGATAGAATAGGATTCTATAGTTAATCCGATAAATTACTAGGCTCTAATGGTCTTTTTATCATACTAAGCATATTTTAAAGTTGTATCTCATGAATTCTGGAAGACGAAAGTCTTGTTTTGTGTGCTAACGTAACTAGTGCTCATTCAAAAAGCCATGGCTTCACCGAATGATCCGTCGCTGATAGGTATCCACTAAGTTCATGAAACGAACTTCTTAAATAGATGAAGACGAAGAAGAGCCGTTCGAAACAATAGTCCCCGGGCCCACTGATGCGACAGAAACGGCTACTGTTGGTGACGATGAGTCTGCTACTGTTGAAGAACACTTGGGATTAACTGACATTACCTTTGACCGGTCACTGCCCGGTAGACACACGGTACTTCTGTCATTTTGCAATTATTTCTAGTACCTCGGAGAAGAGTCCATATTCTTAGATATGGGCACTTACAAGGAACCCGGATCTATAGTCACTCTGCATATTCTGTACAAAGCGGGTCTGATTTTAATCCCCGGCTATACGCTACCAATAAATTTCGGCGGTCTTACTCAAGAGGAGGTTTTGAATAACTACAAAGAGCCACTGGCGGTTATCCCCGGAGGGTATGCTTTGTAATACTTATTACTGAGTGTTGTTTCTCCTAAAACTTGCTCATCATACTTTCTCTTTTCAGGGCAGCCATGCACGCTACAAATTTCATCGGCCTCGTCGCCACCATCGCGTACCTCATTTCCATGAAAGTCAACGAAGGTGGATTTAGTCCTGTTCTTTTGGGCAGACAACGATTACGCATCATAAAGATACTGCGACAACCTGGAACGTACGTTTCTTTCGTTCGCTTGCAAGGTTCTTTTAAGCTCCTTCTATAACTACTAGGCAATGCTCAGCACTCAAGTGTTTACCCATCTCCATCTCACTGGGTTTCTATGAAAGTTTATGAGTTGTGATTGTAGAATTTATCCAAAGTTCGTGACCTAAGGGATAGGTGTTATCGTCCGATCGTCAATATACTTCCAGTTGCATTAGTCTTCTGTATATCACCGAATTATCCAATGGTCGCTTTGAAGTGAACTCAAGGCACCTACTAAATGTGAGCATTCTTGAGTCGGACGGGGAGATTTGTTCTCTTCCACATCTTTTTCCATTCTCTAGTCGAAACTGGATGTGCAGGGGTCGGGTTTTGTTCGAGTCCTTCGACGATCGATTCAGTCTGGGTCCTATAAGCCAACTCTCTGTGCCTCCCTCCTGGTGCCGCTATCGACCCGAGCCCGAGTTTCCCTTCAATCAGACCATCGCCTCACCCCTCAAACCGGTTCTCAAGCAAAGGTGAGTTGTGATCACTTTTCCGATGACCCCTGTTTACTCTTTCAGCTGTTTTAAGCTTCTTAATCACGTTTCAGGCAATCTAAGTGGTAGTTTGTCGTGGATTATCTACTATACTTAGGTAGCGAACACGTCTTTCCAAATCTCTAGGATGATCCAAAAATCCGGGGTTACATTTGAGTCCGATTGCAAGATTGGTAATCGATGAACGCCGTTGAATGCCTGAACTCCTCAAGTTTAGAGCAATTAAGAAATCCTAGTATTTAACCCAAACAGCAAGCCCAAGGTAATGTAGACAGATCTGTGAGTCATGTTTCGCACACTCGTTGGAGTAGATAGTAGGTCTAAATTGCCGTTTGCGAAGTAACAAATTAACGGTGTGATTAATACAGATTTCGCAATTGACCATCTCCAAGGCGGGACAGTTACCTCGTATAAAATAAGGAGTCCCGTTCAACAGTGTGGTAGACAAGGAATCAATGACCCAGACATGCGAAACAATCGCAGATTCCCCTAAAGTTGGGTCTCGTTCTATTGTCCAGACGATGACTAATCCAAGGAAGCTAAAATAATATAATTCGGCTGTATGACAAACAATCAATGACTTTCACAATCGGGACAATCAATAACCCCCTTAAAGTTGGGTCTCATTCCCCTCACTAGACAATGCCTGACTTATTTATGGTGCCTCTGTTTCCCGAAGCAACAGTAGCAACAACGGGAACCAAGGGAATACCCACCTACCGTTCCCACGAAGTGGTGACCCCCTGGCCATGTTCTCCGCAGCTCACTCCACCGCTAATCTCGACCCGAAGGCGACTGAGGAGTCCCAACCTCAGCCATCTACTTCCACATCCACTACGCAGACCCTCCAACAGACGTCTTTCCATCCACCCTGCCGCCGCGATGTTCTCGCCTCGGTGGCCAACAACATCATGCCCTTCCCTAACTGGGTCTACCAGCACTACGATGTGGTGCGTTCCTCAATGCAGTATTTCACATCGATACAGGTCCATTTGGCAGGAATTCTAGTCGAAATCGACGATATTTGAGGAGAGGAGATAGGCAGCCTACTCGAATTCGGTAAAACGGAGTGAATAATTGCAGAAAAATGTGCTTAGTGTGGAGATGTAATGGGCGATATACCGGGAGTAGACAAAATAATGGAAACACCTAATGTGTTGTAGGTCCACCTTTTGCGGTGATTACAGCCTCGATTCTTCGAGGTATTGGTTCATAGAAGTCGTGAACTGTCCCTAAACTCATTAATTTCGCCAAATTCAGTAGAAAGTAATAGGGGGTTTGGAATTGATGATTTTGTTTGGCGTCAATAGTGACGTAAACGGGACAATCTTCATAAAAGTTTGTCCCCTATAGATGTTTCTATATGATACATCTGTTGGTTCGTTACATTCATTCACGAGGAATTCCTTACAGTAAAAAACGGCATTCACGGAAAAGATGCTTCCGAATTTTTATACGGGTCAGTTCAGCTAATTTAGTGCAATGTTAGGCAATTGAAGAGGCGATTTCGGCTTAGACTAATAATTTATTGCTGAAAGTATGTTTCAATTGGCTTTGCTGCTCAGTTCGAGGTGTCTTTCGACTTTTCGATTTGATATTGGTTTGTCTACCATATATTACTTACTCAAATGGCTCTTTTCGCTTGCTCGTTCCTGCTACTTCCGTGATGTGGTATGAAGCTGATATTGTCACGTTCAACCAACTAAACGTGTAGGCGTTGTCGGAAGTCTGGTTTTTAAAAGACGTGGCCATAAATGAGGCTTTGATCACGACCAATTTGGTACAGAAAAAATCTATGGAGTTTTTAGAATATCGGTATTCCATTTGCATGTGTATTTGACCAAATCCAAGTAGAGCATGTACCTCAGTGTTTACTCACCGAATGTTCTGCTTTTACCCTCAATATTTATACATTCTGGAAGAGTTGATTGGATGTGAGCATTCTTGTGTCGTTCAGTCATCTTGAATGATGTGCTTGCTGGATGGCCGAGAGTGAGTAGGAATTCCTGGTAGTGAACGTAAGAGTATTACAGGTCTGATATCGAAGTTTTAAATATCAATCCAGCTGACTAAATCTCATTATTTTACCGTCGATGATGTATTAGGCGATTTGGTTTTTGTTATTCCACTTTGATTTTTTTTAGGCGATGAGAAGGACATTATTCCTCTTTTCGCTTGAGATTGTTCAGGCTTTCCATTTCGATATGTGGTTATTTCCCTAATGTTTTATCCTTGGAAAATTGCACTTAATTTTTTAAAATTATCCTGAGTTGTAATTTATTTACCTTTTGTTATTATCTGTATAATATGTGCAGTTGTTTAAATTGTTACTACGACGCCTTGCACTTTGTCGAATAAACTTTGGAGTTACCGCGCGTCCAGTCTCTTGTGGCCGTTTATTAATCGAAATATTTTATTTGGCGTAGCACCTCATATTTTATTTCACTTAGCTTTCTTAGGGCTCATTCACAAACCCATTCGACAATTAGACGAATTGGCAGATCTGTTGTCGATGTGAGTCAAGTCGTCGAAATGTCTAGTTAGAGTCGCCAAAATGACAAAAGGCCACGAAAAACTGTAAAAAGTAAAAACCAATCCCATTAAATTTGGTTTAACCAAGTCCGTCCGGGTGATTTATTCTCATTATTCCCGTGGGCATATATTAAAGCTCATTTTTCTCATTTTTCGTTCACCACCCAACTAAACAAGTAGACGCCGTCATGAGTCCTAGGGGACCGTTAATGTATCAATTTTGACCGAGGATTTGAAGATAATCTTAAATCTAATAAACAATAATAGTGTTTTCTAACTACTTCGTGTTTCTAGAGATATTTCCCTAACGCTATGAAGTGGTGTGTTGCTGGCTTTTCCTTGAAAATTTCCACCAGCTAAACGAAGCATCTGGGCAGCAATTCCTTAGTTGGCAGATCTGCTGTCTTTTTTTGTCTTGTTATGGAAATTTAAAGTCCAAGTCGCCTGTATAGGACGTAAATGAGATGTGACAGACAGCCTGTGCCGAAGGGTCTCTGTTTTTGGTCTCTAAGCGCTGTGATTTGGTGCTTAGCTGACTCTTTTTCACGAAAATCTTAAAATCCTGTCATCTAATAGCTAAACGAGTGAGCGTTTTAGAGGCGAAGGCGTAGATATGACCGTAAGATGGGCATCCGCCAATTCAATGATCAGGAAGATTGTTGTAAAAATGCTGATTTTAAAGTTGTACCGCTCAGTCTAGGTGATTGAGGCTCATTCTTCAGTTTTTGAGTTTATAAAGTATTTTATTATTCACTTCCCTATACAATGAAAGTCTGTATTTTTTCACAATCGAAACAAGTTAAGTTGTTCGTCTTTTCTGTCCAATAAACAAATTCATCTGAGTTGGCGCAAAATGTGTTTTGTAGACTCACATTTTTCGCCGCATTCTTAAGATTCGTTCACCACCAAGTGATTAAAGCTCATTAAATCGGTTCTTTTTTTATTATGACATCAATAAAAATATCCACTTTACCTTGCCCCATACCGCTGTTGCCTTTAAACTGAACTTAACCCTCTGCCAATTCTGATTGGTTGTCACTTTCTCGTTTCCCATTGGCTGGAAGGCCTTCCTCATCGGGGAGATCCGAGCGGAGCTATCGCGATGGACGAACACGTGGGACATGACCAAGTGGACGCCGTCCTTGGCCGTGCCCTTCTCCTATTGGCTACTGCAGAACCTACCCCTCCCCTGCATGCAGAAACAAAAGCTCATTAATATCGACCACATTGCCGAGCGCCTCCACGCTTGTCTCGACTTCATCCGCACTGTGAGTCCTCAGAGAATAGTTTGGAAGTGTTTTGAGGTGGCATACCCTATTAGGACCCTAGGGATAGCCAAATGAGTCCAACATCAGGCCTTTCCATAAGTTCTGTCCTAATTTTACCTCTTTAAATAAAAAGGAATTTAAAGAGCATTTTATAATGTCTGCCAGACCTCGATATTATTTTTATGTCCAGATGTGTTTAAAATGATGAAATCCTGTTTTAACAGAGCAGTAAAATAAGAATTAGCCTGATTAAACCTTGCTAACAGATAAGTACCATCCAAGATTCATTTGACCTGGTATAACGAAAAATCTTTGAAAAACAAGATTGCAGCGATGGAATAGACTCCTTGAACTTGACGTTTTGGCGTTTCAGTGCTCCGAACTGGTCTGCCAGTCGTGTTTGACAAAGTTAGCCTCGCAGAAGGACCTGATTTGCCTCACAGAGGAGGGCTCAATGCAGGCTTACACGAACCCCCACGGCTTCGTCTTCGACCTCTTCACCTTTTTCAGGGTGCGAGAGGAAGTCCTTATGAGGCATGGTGAGCCCTCAACGGAGTATTCTTGGTTCCCTGGGTAAGAAGGTGGTTGTCCCTCAATAACCCCCATCTATTTCGTCTGACGCGCGTCTATTTCCTCCTGTAGGTACGCCTGGACAATTGTGACGTGTGCTAACTGCCATGACCATGTCGGTTGGCACTTTACGGCGACTAGAGACGATCTTTCGCCTAGGAGCTTTTGGGGCATCATACGCCAGGCTCTGTCACGAGCGTCACCCCCGGTTATTGACAGTGAGGCGCCTAGAGTGCACGATATCAACGATCTGAGGGTGTTGACTATTATCGGGAGCGACGAAGATAATGGACATGAGTAGCCCTCTCCGCTTGTACATGATATATTAGCCCCCTTTGACCCAACCCCGCCAATGACAGCCTTCAGCATCCGGTTCAGGCATTTTATTTGCAATAGATGGGATGTGTGTCTCGCTGATGGGTCACTTTTTCATATTCGTGTGTGCAGTTTTGCAACGCATGATACGAAAATGTCGAAATCCATAGTCTTATTAAAATTATTCGATATTATAAAATTGCTGTTTAACTGTATAATAATATTTAGAAATAGTTAAAATGAAGACTAGTCAAGATGCAATTTGTTTTTCTGATCAGAAGGTCTAGAACACTCTTGAATTTACGTTGCACTGAGTGATGGCCAAACATCATCCCGATCTGATCTTCTGTCGCAAACAACCTGGGGTCTGTAAGTCGTTGTAGTTTATGAGCTTATCGTATTCTTTTTACGTACACGATATATTATTTTCGGTGTTGGATTTGCAGCTATTGGAAGACTGTGTGAAAAGTGTGATGGGAAATGCGTTATCTGCGATTCCTACGTCCGTCCCTGCACACTAGTGCGTATCTGTGACGAATGCAATTACGGCTCCTACCAGGGTCGTTGTGTCATCTGCGGTGGTACTGGCGTTTCTGACGCTTATTACTGTAGGGAATGTACAATGATGGAAAAGGATGTAGGTGCCACAACTTTGCGTATGGTATACGCAATAAACCTGATTTTAACGAGCTTTTTAATAATTTCAGCGAGACGGTTGTCCGAAGATAGTGAACCTTGGAAGCGCTAAAACGGATCTCTTCTACGAGCGGAAGAAATACGGATTCAAGAAGAGAGCCATTTAGCATTGGCTTATTTAATCTCTACTCCAAAATAGACACTTTCTGTAACCATCACCTCCCCTCATATCAGAAAGTGTTTTCAATGTGTATAATGTCTATTGATGTGTCTCAATACATGGTGCTTGTTGCAAAATTGTCCACAGCTTTGATTGCACTTTTTACGCAATCATTTACACCAACTCCATCAAGAGCACATCCTACAAGATGCAGAGTATGTCCACGTTCCTTCCCCAATCGACCCGCAATGGCTGTCCTGATTTTCTTCACATTCTCCAAATGCCCGACCGGATATGTTGGGATAGTGTTTACCCACAGTCCGGCATGTGCAAAACACGGTTTCGGAAGGCTCAGACCCAGTTGTTTTCTCAGAGCCTCTGTCGCGATCCCCGTTAGCTCCTCCTTCAGGCCAGAGTTCAGTTGGAACGACGTTTCTCCTCGAGTTGCCTCAATCCACTCGGGTTTTGGCGCCATCATGACGGTGAATCGGGTTGTCGTGGTCTCTCCGAGCCGTCCATCCATCCTGGGCGAGCAGCAGCTGTCGTAGATGACCCCCATAATCGTCTCATCCTCACACAACGGCAGTAAATGCCCGAAACCGTGCGGAACTTTCAAGTTCGATGTGCCAAATTCCAGCCCCGCAACGGCTATACTCGCCGTTGTGAACAACTCAGGACTCAGAAGCCTTGATACGCTCTCTGGGATGATGTTTCTTCCTCCAAGAAGCCTCCCCATTTGAGCTGGAGAGGTGCAAATGAACACTGCATCGCAGTCTAACCTCTCCGCTTTGTCGCGAACTTCTACTTCGATTTTACCGCCATCGATGCTCAAACCACATATCTGAGCACCATTGAAGAGTTCCACGTGTGGAAGTCCCCTCAAAGTCTCTACTAACCTGTCGGTGAGAGTTTGCATTCCGGTGGAGAAGTTGAGCACAGAGGCTTTGGTTGTGGGGATGAGGTCTTCATTCAGACCCGGTAAGAGTCGGTCTAGAGCCTGGAGAGACACGTCGTCCTTCTTTGGGGGGTAGAGAGACCGCAGTTTACCCGTGAGCAGACTCCTGGCTGCCCCGAGAATCAGGTTCGGCGCTTGTTTCTCCCATTGGATCATCTGTAATGGGGAAGGGGTTGAACCTGGATTTAGGAGGCTTTATCCTGATGTTTCGGGCCGTGAAACTCAGCGAAATTACCGAGTTTGAGGCGTTTTAACCTCCTCTCATATTTGTTTTCAGTTTAATCATATCGCTTATCCAACGAGTCGACAAGCCCGTTTCGGGTAGACATCCCTATTTTCAGACTTGGTTATGGCGATAAACCACTACATATAAAGAGGCCCAGAACAATGAACTAGATTTTCAAGTCTGCAGGGATTAAGAAATGTACTTTAGAGAAACGTGATAAGGTGCTTACGTGCCCGAGAAAAGCGGAAGCACTGATGAGTTTCGAGTCGACGCCACAAATGCCCCTCATAAGCGCCGTTCCCAGATAATCGGCGAATTCGTCATCCAGACGGGTTCTGAGAAACTCATCGACGGAGATGTCCTCTTTTAGAGGGCCCGGAGACCGTGAAAGCGCGCGACGAATGAAGGTGGAGAGGAGAGGGTGGGAAAATGGTGGTTGGGCTCTGAGGGAGAAGAAGCTGATGGGACGTAACGCTCCGGCAGCGTAGATGTATCGACGGAGCCGTGGCATCCAGAAGACATCGTTCTTCTTGAAACCCAGACTGGAAACGAGACGCAAGAGGGGAGAGGAGGCGGGAGCAGCAATTCTTGCACTGTGGGGACCGAAGTCGTGTAAAGAACCAGTTTCAGGGTTCCGGTTTGTTAGAAATGCTCCACCGAAGCGGGTACCATTGGCCTCGAATAACTGAACCTGACTGACTTGACTTCGTGGGAGTCGAGAGAGTAGATAGGCAGTTGAAAGGCCTGATAATCCACCACCAACTACTACACACTTAGCCATCTAAAGGAAAAATAGACTACCCTA